>JALIGW010000003.1:16557995-17157995 GCA_023053685.1 Diadophis punctatus similis
ATTGTTCAGCATTTTCCATGTATGCCTTTTTTCTACCACCATGGAGGAATAAATGGAGGCTTTCCAACTAGCTTTGGACCAGTATGCCCAGCAACAAAAAATGACCCAAATATAGGTCTTCAGTTATTTAGATATTGTGATCAAAATAGAGGTATACCATATGAACATATAAAGGGAAGAAAGATGATAACCTACATTTTTCTTTAATTCAGTGCCAATCTGGAAAAACCTGAACTATAATCATCATTTTATTTTGGTGAAAAAAGCAGGTACACAGAAGAGAACAATTTCTGGGTTTCTGAAAATGACACAGAACATATGTGGAACAACAGGAATACATAGAATATTTTGCGGAAGACAAACAGGATGTGGTAAAGAGGCACTAGAGAATGACAACTATCACTTGGTATCCCAATCTTCAACTTCATACTGCAAGAAAAGAAGGAGGGAAATTCCTGGGGGAAATACTAAAAAAATCTGGCAGGAGTTTGCCAGAATAACAGAGCCTTAATACCCAGCAATGTAACATGAGCCATTCATACAATCATACAATAGAATCAACAAGTTGAATTTCCTGTGGCTTCTTTAGGATGCAGTAGATTATGAGAAGATTGATGCCTGACTGATTCTCTGAACCCAGAACACAGCAGCATAAGATATATCCATAACAAGTTGTGAAGCCCAAATATGGATTAGAAGGGAGTGTTGGCTATTCCTATAGCACCTGGCAGACACCTGATCTCTTTCAAAACCTCCATATCCTTTCCTAAATTTACATCCCTTACAATTGAATCACCAACCAGAAGGTGGCTTCTCTTTTTGGATACCTTGCTGCTCTTGTGTGACTTGTAATACCTGATTCACACTTTCCCCTTTCCAAAGTAAGTTCTTCATCTCGGACCACGATCCCCTGCTTATTTGAGTTATCATTATCACAACTACCTTGACCTGTCACTTTAGTGTCCCTATTAAGGTCAGCAAGGGCACTATATCTGTTATGCTGGGACACAGCAAAAGCTTTGTGTTTATGGTTCACAGTTCCCACGGTTGTCCATACTGCCCTTCTCCTGCAGGATCTTTGTGGTAGAGGGGGCTGATAGTGCAGCAGTTCAATAGAGTAGAATGGCTGAATTAACAGATAATTAACAGATTAACAGAGTTGGAAGGGACCTTGCAGGTCATCTAGTCCAACCCCCTGCCCAAGCAGGAGACCCAAATCTGCCGCTACCTAAGATTGAACTCACAACCTCCTGATTGTGAGGCAAGAGCTCCACCTCTACCTAATTTTTGCTTGGAGAGCAAAATTAGAGATTCTAATTTGACAGGTAATCTGTCCACGTAGACTAGTAATTTGTTTACAATGAGGACAGTATCCAAATTTGAAAAGAGTACTTCGAAACACAGCTGTAAAACAAGTATTACACTGAACTAAGCCAGTCATTTTGAAATAAAATAAAATCACAATCTCAAGCGCACTAACCCTGAATGTATTATTACTATTTTTGGTTTATAGTTATATCATTCGCGCGCCATTAGGCATACGGGCCACTACCTTTCTCCTTTGTACTCTCTCAGACTCCCAACTCTCAGCCAGCAGCTCCCCCCACCAGCTTCTGTGAAGTTAAAAGTTAATGGAGCATAGGTTGGGTAGGGAGCTGGTCCTGAAAGATTGATAAAAAATTATGCTCAGTGGTTATGCTAGGAAGTATTTTTAAGAAGTAGGCATATAGTCTATCTGGTCCAATGGATAGATATGGAAAGTATTTTTAAGAAGTAGGCATATAGTCCATCTGGTCCAATGGATAGATATGGTTTTAGATTGCATAGTGCCTTTCCAACATTGTCTTCTGTGAAATCGGTGTGTATTAAATCATTGTAATTGTTTGTGGTTCACCTAGGAAATATTGGACATAAGTTGTTGCTGTTTACAAAGACTGAGCTGAAGAATGTGTTAAAGAGGTTGGCTTTAATGGTTTCATCATTACAGTCTTTATTGTTAGATTCTTTTAGGGGTGGGATGGTTCTCGTCTCTTTAAGTTTGTTGTTTACAAAATTGTAGAATGCACAGTTGGATTTTGTGCACAAGAGGTTTTCCTCTTGATTGATATGATAATTGGTGCATTCAGTCTTTATTTGTTGGCATACATTTTTGTAGCGGCTTTTGAAGTTGGTTATGTAGCCAGTTTTGTTTTTTCACCAAAGACATTTTTTTTGCTTGGAGCTTCCTTATTGTTATGGGTAGTTTGTTTTTCCTGTTTTTGGGAGTTATTAATGGTATGTATAGTTTAATGACTCTTTTGACTTCAAGTAAGAAAATGTTATAATGGTCTTCGGCAGTAATACAGCCAGTGAATAGGATTTGCCAATCAAGAGATGAGAGGTCAGTGTTTATGAGATCTTAGTTGGCTTTTTTGAAATTGTAACTGGGGATCCCATCATTATGATGATTTTTGTAAGGGTGTATGTTGAGACAAAAGTCTACCATGCTGTGATCATTATTGGAAAAGGGTTCTTTTATTTGTAATCCATAGATTGAATTTGAACTTTTGCAGAAGATGAGATCAAGGCAGTTGTTGAGTCTAGTGTTGTTGGTTACCAGTTGATCCAGTCCCAGATTAGTTACAGCATTGTACAGGGTTGAGTGTATAGGTTCTGTTGTACATTCATTAAGGGACCATTTAATAAGAGGTAGATTTAGGTCACCAAAAAAGATGAGAGGGTATGGGCCGGAGGCTGCCCATGTTAGAAGTGAGTTAACTTATTCACTTGTTCGATGTGGTGTCACCCCAGCTCCAGCTAGAACACCTCTAGGGGAATTCACAGCATGCAAGCAAATAGTAGCCATTCTATTTAAAATAATTTTCTTTTAAGATATTCATGAACTGGGAGAGCCAATGGTAACAAGGTCAGCCAATGAATAGGCATAGCAACTAAGTCAGCCAATGAGAGCTAAACACTTCTGAGTCTGTGCAGAGAATTGAAATTGAAACTTAAGCTGAAGGCTAGGCATGGCTCAGCCCACTCTGTACTCTCTTGTCTCTCTCTGAACTCTGAACTGAAAGCTTGTCTGCTGCTGGAAATGAAACTGCTTGTAACTGTTGCTACATTGAAGAAGAACTCTACTTGTGGTATTGTATATATATATATATATATATATATATATATATATATATATATATATATATATATATATATATATATATATATATATATATATATATATATATATATATATATATATATATATATATATATATATATATATATATATATATATATATATATATATATTACTATGTTTATAAAGAAGTTAATGAATCCAGCTGAATCAGTCATATCTGTGTGCTTCTGGTTTTGATTTTTATGCAACAAACTCTGATAGGTTATGGGCCCAGAGCACACAGAAGACTGCATTGTAATTTAAGCTGAAGAAACTGCCTGTTTTAAAAGAGAACAAGGTAGACAAAAGATTGCAGGATGGCTGCTGTTGAATTTAAGGAATGCTCTGTGCCTCGTTTGGAGCAGAAGAACTGTATAATTTGGGCTGCAAAGATGGAATGTTTCCTGAAGGCTAAGGAGCTGTGGGGTTATTAATCAACCACAGGGAGTTTTAGCAGCTGCAGAGCAGAAGCACGATAAAGCAATGGCTTATATCATTTTAAGTTTAGAAGATGAACAGTTTATCAATGTAGCTGATTTAAAGACTGCAAATGAAGTCTGGCTGAAATTAAGAGATGTGTATGTGAGTGTGTCTGCATGCAATATTTTTCAGTTATCAAGAAAATTATAGAGAGCCTGTTTGCAACCAGGTGAATCTGTGGAAAGACATTTATTGCAAATGCAAACTTCATTTGTGGAGTTGGAACAGCGTGGAATAAATATTCCTCAGTCCCAGAAGGTGCTGTTAGTGTTAAACAGCCTTGATGAATCTTGGGACATTGTTTCTGCAGTGTTTCTGCAGGACGTGCATTTGGAAGCATTAAATGAATGTTTGATTGCAGAAGAGAACAAACACCATTATAGAAAGAGCCACGAGGAAAAATCCCTGAGGTGGGGGCCCAAGGAGCAGAGAGATAAGAGCAGCAGAAAATTCCACAGACTGGCTATCTGTAGAGACCCTAGCAACAGACAAGGTGTCTGCAGAAAAGAAAAAAGCAGCAGAAGGGATCAGATTACAGCCCAGCAAAGGCTTTCTAAGCAGCAAGAACAGCAACAACATTTAAAGAAGGACTGTTTGCAAAAAAAAAAAAAAAAGCTGTTAGTGGATATTTTTGCATGATTATTAAATCATGCTTGTGATGGGATGGAGTAATAATGTATAAAAACATCTCCCAAAAATTGTTACCATCTTCTAGAACTATTGCAAGGTGAATGCTTGTTTCCAAGATCAGCTATAGCTGAACTTAACTTTTACTCATTTAGTATCGTCTAATTTTTAATACAATAACACATGGTGTTTTATAAGCACTGAGACACCACCTAGAATGGCCAAACATATGCCATTCAGCTCATGCCCAATGTCACTGTAGTCCAAGGGCAAATAATTCCATTGATTTTTCCATTCTTTCCATCACCCAATGAGCTTAAAACAGGGTGAAGAAGTGCAGAGAATGCTGTAGAATAAGACTAAACATAATTGTTTTAACAACACCTCCTTGAAGATAGCAATAGCAATAGCACTTTTCTTATATACCGCTTCATAGTGCTTTACAGCACTCTCTAAGCGGTTTACAGAGTTCAGCATATTGCCCCCAACAATCTGGGTCCTCATTTTACCGACCTCGGAAGGATGGAAGGCTGAGTCAACCTTGAGCCTAGTGAGATTTGAACAGCTGAACTGTTGAACTAGCAGTCAGCCTGCAATGGCTGCATTTAACCACTGCACCACTTCAGCTCGTGGAATGAAAGATGTTTCATGAAATAATGTGATCTCTCTATTCCTAAAGCAAAGCTAAGTTGCCGATTGCTTTGATTTACACCAGTATTTTTCAAACTTGGCAACTTTAAAACTCAAATGGTGTAGGAACTCCTGCTTGAGCAGGGGGTTGGACTAGATGACCTACAAGGTCCCTTCCGACTCTAATAATAAATCTAAAATCTAAAAAAAAACCATGTGAACTTCAATTCTCATAAATCTCAAATGCTGGGAATTAAAGTCCATATGGCTTAAAGTTGCCAGGTTTGAGAAACATTGCTTTAGACTACTTTGATTCTACCTGTGCAATTTTCTTTGACGCACAGAATAACTTTTTAACGCCAAAGGAGATTTCAAAGTGATTTGAAGGACCTGGTCAAGGCATATCACATTGTTTCTTAACCTCAGTAAAATACATTTTATTCACAGAGGAATATACCTCATCAAGCGAGTCAAAATTGTTGTATGTAGGCTTGTGAAAATATATGATCCATTATCAACTCTGCAAGATGGAAGGAATGAAATATTCTTTTCAGGGCTGAAAGAGTAGTGGGTCACAACTTTTGGAATTAATAAAACATTCCTCTGACAAATAAGTCGTCAATCAAATTTATTTTTTTTAATATACCGGTAGCAGAAAATGATTTAGTGCTACTACCTTTGCTATTAAGGGGAGTAGTCTGTCACAACCGTGTCATATGAATCAGTTGCAGCACCTTTTCCAGTCTAGAAACTCCCAGATGTATTAGAACTTTTGCAAACAACAAAATTCGAAAATCTTGGTTGAATTAAATATTTCCAAAGGATAAAAACAAACTTTCCTGGACCTGACGAGGGCAACAGGAGGTGATATGCAGTTTGGAAAATAAGTGTGATTTGAAGAGAAACAGGATTAACTGGGAAAGAGCTGATTGACAGGAGGATGGAAATGAATGAGTTAGAGCCCTTTCAATCATGGTTCAAACCAGGGGTGGGTTCTAACTTACCTCACCGCCAGTTCACTTCCTCCCACACCGTGTGGCTGCGCATGCATTGCGTGCCACGTGGCTGCGTGTGCATTGCACGCCATGTGGCCGCACTGTACATGCGCACACGCGCATTGCCGAAAATTTTCAACCCCCCCCAAAAAGCCAAAAGCAAGATGGCGGTGCATGCAGAGTGCCGGGGACTCGGCTTCTGCACATGTGCATAAGAAAAAAAAATCAGCAATTTTTTTAAACAAAATTCAAAAAAATCCCCCCCCCCCCAAAAATCCCCCCAAAAAGATGCTGGCATCCACGGACCGGCACTGACAGAACCGGTTCCGTGATGTCACAATGATGTCACCAGCAGTTTGCTACCAGTTCTATGGAACCGGTGTGAGCCGGAAGGAACCCACCTCTGGTTCAAACTGAAGCATGGGGTGAAAGCATATATGGTTGCTCTTGTGAATGAGCTAAGTTGTAACTTAGATGCTTGGAGTGCAGCTTTCCTTGTCTTATTAGATCTCTTGGGGACTTTTCGATACTATGAATCTTAACATGGTTCCGGGCTGCTATGAAAGTTACAATTTGAGGGCATGGCATTGTAGGTGTCTACTTAAAATGTGAGTTTTGATTTTTGTTTTCTTTAAAAGATTAAAATCCAAAATCCCAAAAACAATTTACAAAGATAAAACAAAACTTTAAAAATGTAAATTAAAATGACAAAAAACAAAACTACATATCCCCCCCCCCCGGTGAACAATGACAGATATATTATAAAATTCTACATTCATATGTATACATTGTATATATGAAGAAAGAATAGTTAACAGGTTAAACAATAGCAATGTTAACCTTCAAGGCTTCTGTTAACAATGTGACCTTTAAAAGCATTTTTTTCAAGCTCTTAATCTTTCCTTCTTGGTGATACCGAAATATGAGACCAAGCTCATAGTCTAGTGAAATCTATTCTGTCATGGATAGGTTGTCTTCTGAGGGGAAATATTGTAATTAAATTTTGTCTAATAGAGATTACTAAGATGAATTCTGTAGGTAAATAAAGAACTGAAAAGTGAAATTTGAGATGCTAATTTTATTTATGATAAACAACAATTTCCATTACAATGAATTAACTTCCTTTATTTTTCATATATCATTATCATTATAATATGCTGTACCCAACCAAAAGAAGGAAGGAAGGGAGTAAGGAGGAAAGAAAGAAGGAAGGAAGAAAAGTTATTGAAATAACCAGGAGTAAACAGGGTAGCAAATATCTTGCTGTTTTCATCTCTTGATCAAGAAACACTTCTAAGACTGATGAAGGGATCAGAAAGATGCTGTAAAATTGTTGGAGTTTTATATGGAGTTGCCAAACCACTTTCATCAATGGGGAAGCCTGTTAATGGATTACAAATCAGATGTTAAAATTTAACAACACAAAAGTAGTTAAACAAGCATCTATGTTTCTAATTACCAAACTAGTTCAAGAAGAAACATTTTGCTGGAGACAGCATCACGGAAGAAGCCAAATGATATAATAAATTTCTGTCAGCCTAGGTTAGAGGAACCCTATGGGTATCAATGGATGGCTGAAGAATTTGAAATAAGTGGTAAGGACCAGGTGCTACAGGAAGATTGATGAAGTACAACAATGCCAGCAAATTAGGTTTCCATTTGGTTGATCAAAGTTTCTGGTAGCTAATCTGAAGCAAAGGAATCAAAGGCAGGTGAAGTGAAAGCAATATCTGTATTCACCCAAGAAAGAAAGAAAGAAAGAAAGAAAGAAAGAAAGAAAGAAAGAAAGAAAGAAAGAAAGAAAGAAAGAAAGAAAGAAAGAAAGAAAGAAAGAAAGAAAGAAAGAATGGGGAGAAGATTAGGCTACAGGACTTAAAGGGAAGGGAGCATGGAGGATATTTCCTGTTTCATCAAGAGCATGATAATATGGAACCCAGTGCATCCTTGAGAAGAAAGTAGTACCTGAATCCCAGAGCTTCTTATTTTGGGTCCACACAGCGCATTGCACAACAAAAGTAACAACATTTCTTCTTTTTTTTACAACCATAATCTGTCCGGCACTCATCAGGCTGAGGACCAACGCAATCGCAGAGATCGTCTGGACACAACCCTGGCTTCTGTTTAACTGGACTTTCTGGTAATGGCAGAGGGGAAACAGGAAAAATGTTGTGGAATTATTACATTACATTACATTATTAATTTACAGTATATATTATTAATTTACCATCAGTCAATTTCGAAAGGCAGTTTTATTCGGAACAGCTTACATCCTGCAACAATATTTCTAACACCATTGCATCAACTTCCATTGATCACTTTAGCTTTAACTTTCCACATCCTCTCCCCTCTTTCGGGCCCTGGTACTTTTCCAGCTTTTCATACTCTTTCCTGATGTTGCTGTCACTTGATGGTAAGAGGACTTGGAGCTGTGACTTCTAGGTTGAGAGAGAGTCTCCAAAGATCTAGGAATGACATCAGATCTCTCTGACCAGATGAGTGCAGTGCTAGGAACAGCTAAAATATTAATCAGAACCCCAAACTCCCAGGCCTCTGGTAGAGGATTCAAGATTTTGTTGGGGTCAATATGCTGACTGTAAACCACTTAGAGAGGGCTGTAAAGCACCGGGAAGAGGTATATAAGTCTAAGTACTATTGCTATTGCTATGTATGTGTGTATGTATGTATGTATGTACATGTAATTAGCAGACAAAAAAATCCTCATTGTTTCCAACCTCAAAATTATTACCAAAGATTGTTGAAAAAAAGACCTGAACTCATTTTCCAGGAGACTAATAGCAATAGCAACAGCACTTATATACCGTTTCACAGCCCTCTTTAAGTGGTTTACAGAGTCAGCATATTGCCCCCAACAATCTGGGTCCTTATTTTACTGAGTCAACTTTAAGATTGGAGAGTTTCGAACTGCCAAATTGCAGGTAGCTGACAGAAGTACCTTGCAGTATTGCATTCTAATCACTGTGCCACCATGGCTAATGAAGAGATGACTTAATTAGCATCTGCATCCCACACTTTCAGAGCTACCTCAGAAAGGATTTCAACCTGCTGCTAGACTTACACCTCTTAGAAGGGAAACTCTGAACAATTCCTCCTTCCTAACTGAAGCCAGAACAATTGGAAAAAGTCATGGAAGACTATTTCAATATTTGATAACTATTGCAAGCTTATTATATGCACAGAGGAAGATTCAGTGTTACCCACTTTGGAGGAATAGTTGGTGAAGTTGACAAGAAGCAACAGGAAATTTCCCCAGAGATATTGCTCAACATATTCTCAGTAGGATTCCTAATTCTACCTTTGTTTCAAAGGCTAATTTAATCCACTGACTTTTTCAGGCTTCCAACTGCATATTTCACTTAAACCTTATCAGAATGAATTTTTATTTTTATTTATTTATTTATTTTATTTTTGTCAAGCATGTATAAGATAACAGATATAAGTATAAACATGTTTATGAATACATGAAATGGATACAAATAAATGGGGACATTAGGACAGGGACGGTAGGCACAATGGTGCACTTATGCATGCCCCTTACAGACCTCTTAGGAATGGGGTGAGGTCAACAGTAGACAGTCTAAGGTTAAAGTTGTAGGGGTTTGGGGAAGAAACCACAGAGTCAGGTAGTGCATTCCAGGCATTGACCACTCTGTTGCTGAAGTTGCATTTTCTGCAATTGAGTTTGGAGCAGTTTACCTTCAGTTTGTATCTATTGTGTGCTAGTGTATTTGTGTAATTTTCTGCAACCTCAAAGGTCTGCAATATGTTATAAGTTATAAGTTTAAAAGAAGTGTCAAAATAACCAATTTGAAGTTGGTTAAGTAATCAATTTCAACTTTTATCATTCTTATTTCTTTTCAAGTGTTATAAAATTAATAGAGATTGATTGGAAATGTGCACCTTCAATTTATTGGGAGAAAATTGAGATTATATTTGAAAAGTTTGCCATCTAGAGATGCAGTCTCTCTCTCTCTCTCTCTCTCTCTCTCTCTCTCTCTCTCTCTCTCTCTCTCTCTCTCTCTCTCTCTCTCTCTCTCTCTCCCTCCCTCCCTCCCTCCCTCCCTCCCTCCTTCTATCTGCCTGCCTGCCTGCCTGCCTGCCTATTTATCTATCTATCATCTATCTATCTATCTATCTATCTATCTATCTATCTATCTATCTATCTATCTATCTATCTATCTATCTATCTATCTATCTATCTATCTATCTATCTATCTATCTATCTATCTATCTATCTATCTATCTATCTCAAGGTCCAAAGATTGGTTGAATAATATCAGCAATACAGTAAATTGTATTAAGAGCATCTTCAACAAAATTAAAACATTTGCATGTTTCTGAAACTTTATTACAGTTTAATATATGTTATCTTCTTTTTCCTGATAACAATCATGGTAGTAAAAGCTATATAAATTAATATTCAATCAGTTACATCAAATAGGCAATTTAAAAGTAAAATGTAGGCATAAAACTCAGTGAGGCTTCCTTCTCTTTCCTCCATCATCTCAGTTCACCAGACAGCTACTTTTATGTCTCACCTGTGGGGAGGTGGCTCTCGGTTGTGGAGGGGAATCCCATCCAAAGAGCTAGAAGGCCCACAAGGAGAAAGGTGGTGAGCAGCTTCATACTGTCCTCCAGATTCAGCAAATGACTTAGAATGATCAAAAACTACTGCTGGGCAGAGCAGTGAATGAACAGAAATGTGGTTAGGGCTAAAGTTGCACAGAACTACTATCAGAGTTTTGCCAAACTGGTTTGTATGCGTTAATTCTTTCTCCTCCCCCCAAACGGAAGTAATTGTTCTCATTTTTGTTGAAACAGAAGTTTTGGCTACAACAGGTGGGAACATTAGTAACTACAGTATTATGGCATAATCCAGATCATGATCACCCTTCCATGTCTGCAAACTCTGAAACTGTCCAATAAAAGGAGATATCCTCTTTTTTTGTCCTCATGTCCTCTGTCTGGCAAGCAGAGTGTTAAAATCAAATATATATTTTTAAATTTTTGAACCTTTTTGATAAAGGTAGTCATTCAAACTTTCATAGATAGTGGTCTTGTAAAATGTCTGCTTCTTTCATTTCCTCATCTGTCCATAGATTTAAGAGCCAAGATTTATGTATCTAATTTATTTCCTGATTCCTGCAATTGGCTTTAATCTGGCCCAGTCAATCTATGAACACTAAAGTTTGTAGATCACATTATATGTTCCTAGGGTGAAATTTGAAAAGCAAAACACAGTTGATTCTGTATGATTGCTAACAGTCTTTCTTTCTTTTAATAATAATTGCAATTATAAATGAGCACAGAAGATTTTCCTACTCGTTGTTCCATTCCTCCAAATGAAAACCTCAAGAAAAAGGTTGGAGAGAAGTTTGAGAGAGATGTGAAGCATGCAGAGCAGTTGTGGGTTTCTGCTTGGGAGAAGCAAAGAAGAGTCCATGGGACAGGGGTGAAATTAAGCAGGTTCTGACAGGTTCTGGAGAACCGGTAGCGGAAATTTTGAGTAGTTCGGAGAACTGGTAAACACCACCTCTGGCTGGCCCCAGAGTGGGATGGAAATGGAGATTTTGTAATATCCTTCCCCCAGGAGTGAGGAGGGAATGGGGATTTTGCAGTATCCTTCCCCCAGGAGTGGGGAGGGAATGGGGATTTTGCAGTATCCTTCCCCCAGGAGTGGGGAGGGAATGGGGATTTTGCAGTATCCTTCCCCCAGGAGTGGGGAGGGAATGGGGATTTTGCAGTATCCTTCCCCCAGGAGTGGGGAGGGAATGGGGATTTTGCAGTATCCTTCCCCCAGGAGTGGGGAGGGAATGGGGATTTTGCAGTATCCTTCCCCCAGGAGTGGGGAGGGAATGGGGATTTTGCAGTATCCTTCCCCCAGGAGTGGGAGGGAATGGGGATTTTGCAGTATCCTTCCCCCAGGAGTGGGAGGGAATGGGGATTTTGCAGTATCCTTCCCCCAGGAGTGGGGAGGGAATGGGGATTTTGCAGTATCCTTCCCCCAGGAGTGGGGAGGGAATGGGGATTTTGCAGTATCCTTCCCCCAGGAGTGAGGAGGGAATGGGGATTTTGCAGTATCCTTCCCCCAGGAGTGGGGAGGGAATGGGGATTTTGCAGTATCCTTCCCCCAGGAGTGGGGAGGGAATGGGGATTTTGCAGTATCCTTCCCCCAGGAGTGGGGAGGGAATGGGGATTTTGCAGTATCCTTCCCCCAGGAGTGGGGAGGGAATGGGGATTTTGCAGTATCCTTCCCCCAGGAGTGGGGAGGGAATGGGGATTTTGCAGTATCCTTCCCCCAGGAGTGGGAGGGAATGGGGATT
This sequence comes from Diadophis punctatus similis, assembly GCA_023053685.1. Lineage (NCBI taxonomy): Eukaryota > Metazoa > Chordata > Lepidosauria > Squamata > Dipsadidae > Diadophis > Diadophis punctatus. Next base: position 16,570,229 of record JALIGW010000003.1, read on the forward strand.
TTGCAGTATCCTTCCCCCAGGAGTGGGAGGGAATGGGGATTTTGCAGTATCCTTCCCCCAGGAGTGGGGAGGGAATGGGGATTTTGCAGTATCCTTCCCCCAGGAGTGGGGAGGGAATGGGGATTTTGCAGTATCCTTCCCCCAGGAGTGAGGAGGGAATGGGGATTTTGCAGTATCCTTCCCCCAGGAGTGGGGAGGGAATGGGGATTTTGCAGTATCCTTCCCCTGCCACGCCCATCAAGCCACACCCACAAAACTGGTAGGGAAACATTTTGAATTTCACCCCTGCCATAGGATCTTCCCTGGAAGAAGAGAATTGAAGACCCCCCAAGGACCAGAGCTCCATGTAAGACCCAACAATGGGAAGGGGGGATCTGGCTGGTTGAAGGGGATGGCTTGGAGGGGATGGAGGGAGATAGCTACAGGTTGAGAAGTCTGATTTTGGAGTGCAAACTATGCAGGAGATCCTGAGAGAGAGTCAGCTTTGAAAGGGGAAACAGGAAGTTTTTGGCTGAGCTGGAGAAGGTCACATGATAGTACTCCCAGCTATTTTCTTTCTACTCTCATACATTCTCTCTTGCCTAGCCCAGAAATGGGTGAGGGAGACACAGAGAAGTGTGAGGAAGCAGGAGAGACAGTGGGGGAAAGTTACTGGTAGGAAGACCTGAAACCTAGAGTTCCCTGACTTCCAGCAAAAGCAGGAAATGTCTCCTTTTTGACCTCATGACCTCTGTCTATATTGAACAGCTTTGGGGGGGGGGTATGGAAGGTTTTTTTAAAATAAGGGTAGTCATTCAAACGTTTGTACATTGTGACCCTGTAAATTGTTTGCTTCTTTCATTCCCTCATCTTCTTTCTTTCCCTCAACAGTCAAGGTTTTAATTAATTTGTTTCTTGACTCTGTAAACCACACAAGGAATCATAAATTTCTAGGGTGAAATTTGAAAAATATATCAAAGGGGAGAGGGGCCCCTGTTCTCATATCTTTTAGCCCTGCACAGATGACTCCACAAAACAGATCACACTGACCCAGACACTGCCTACAGAAGAGACCCTCCATCCATTTGAACTAGAGAATTAGGTTTGGATCCAGTCATCTACAAAAAAAGTCATCACAGCAACTAGAATGAAGCAGACTTTCCCAAGCCTGATTGACCGGCCTTACCAGCAAGCCAAGCCTAACGCCACCTAGCAGACATGAAAGAAAGGACCCTGAGATGGACTAAAGACTCTCTTCAAAGCCACAGAAGTCAGCTAGAAAGACTATGGGGGGGGGAGGTTGAAAATAAATGGTAAGGTTTTCTTTCTTGCCTCATTTATGTTGTCATCAGTTAAATGGATTCATGGAGGGATGGCATTTGGGAGTGGTTGGCCCAGCAAGACCAAAATACTTTGGACTTCTGGCTGGTGAGAGGGAAATTTGTCCAGGATGTTTATATTGCCTGTCTTGTAGAAGTAGCTGCACACACAGACACAGACACACCATTTAGAATCAGACTGAGGCTATTCCAGTGGTGGGTTCCTACCGGTGCGGTCTACTCTATTGCACCGGTAGTGGTGGGCTGGTGACGTCACCAAGAGGCTACCGATCTGGTGTGGTCGGTTGCCGGTCCCTAAGAGCCACCATCTTTTTTTCAGAATTTCACGGAAAATCACGCGTGCGCGCGTGTCCCCTCGCAAGATTTCGGCGTGATTTTGCTTCCGTGCATGCGCAAAAGCGCAATTGGGCAAGGAGGTGCGCATGCACGAAACATGGTGATGCGCGCGCAGAGCACCGGTAGCAAGGTAAGAGAGCAATCTGCCCTGGGCTATTCCCTTCACCCACCGCCACACAAAGCTTTCCCTAGGCTGGTTCTTTCTCTGTGGCACTAAAGCCCAAGCAGTCATACCTCTCTGCCAATTCCATGGGGGAGGGAGCATGCCCCTCAGGCAATTCCCTCACTGAAGAGGTAGCAGAAAAGAGATCTCCAAAACCCAAGCCCTGATTGTGACTCACAAATGATGCTGCCCAGTTGCCCAGTAAGGCAGATATATTGCACTCGTAGGCTCATTAGTAGAAGTCTCAGGGCTCGTTGTGCTCAATTTCAAAAATACTAATAGCCTGGATTGCACACTGGCTAACCTCAATTTGGCCTGACAAACCGTTGATGCAATAAACTAAGAACCAAGGTAGGTTTAGGAAATCAACCCTTGGAAATGGGCAGCCAGTAGTTATTTACTAAAGCAAAACCATGACTGTGAAGAATTTTGGGGCTTGTGCTTGCTTCAAACCTGACTGGAAGCTCACAGAAAGTGACATCAAACATTTGAAAATAATTGGCATAGAAAATTGGATACTGTAAATTTTTTTCCAGAACTTTTGCCTTGGCTGCTAGACCCTCATGGGTTGAAAACTCTCCTCTTGGGAGCCACTGCAGGATACTTTTCTGCTGCCTCTATCAATGCCTTCCCCTTTGCATTAACAGTTTAATCAATTTTAATCTTTTGCCAGTAAAATGTGTTTGTGTCACCCACACGTATTATGGCAAAAAGGGGGGAATTGTGGGAAGCCCCCCCTCCTAGAAGAATGAAATATTTTGGGAAATATTAAAAAAGTCAGAATATTATATTTCCCCAAAGGGACAAATGGAGAAACATGTTTTTTAGAGGCAGGAAGCAGACTCAGTCCTTTTTAATAGCCCCAGCAGATATTGAGGAGGCAGCTTTTAGAAATGCAGATTTGGTAATCCATTCAAGACAGGATATTTTGAAGCTCCCTGCAGCAAAGTCTGAACAAAGGCAGAATGGTAGCCCTCACTCAAGGTCCAAAACAGGAGGAAAGCCATTAAGAGACAATAGGAATTGCCCAACCTGGTGGTTATTTTCATTAATAAATGGACCCACTTTCCAATCAGCCTCCAGCCTCCATTTTGTCTCCTGTGCCTTTCTCCTGACTTGGAACTGGACCTGGATATTTCTTCCAACATTCTCAACCCAGAGTTCTCACTTGAGTCACAAATGGCCAGGTTCAAATGAACATATTTTGGATACATTATGCAAAATAAAAGAAGATAAACAGCAGCAAGGTGGATGAACTCAGATACAGTGATGATGAATGCCCAGTTGAAAAACCTTTCTCATTGTTATGGAGAAAGTCTATCTTTGAAGCCATTAAACCAACACCAACTTAATAGCACATAATCAGTCAAACAGTCGTTCACTGTTATCATTTAGCAGGGCCTAGATCAGGGGTCGGGAACCTTTTTGACTAAGAGAGCCATGAAAGCAAAAAATTTGGAAATTTATTTCAGTGAGAGCCATATAATATATTTTAAAAGTGAATTCAACTAAATGTCAATAGGGACAATGGGATATTGAGAGAATCCCTGTCTTTGTGCTGTTTAATTTGTTGCTGCTGTAGCAGCTTCCTTGCTCCAAAGTGATATTTGTCTTTGAGTTGGTGATTTCCATCATAGCATTGGTAATGATTCTTTCTTTCCTTTCTTTCTTTTTTTTCTTTCTTTCTTTCTTTCTTTCTTTCTTTCTTTCTTTCTTTCTTTCTTTCTTTCTTTCTTTCTTTCTTTCTTTCTTTCTTCTTCTTCTTCTTCCTTTCTTTCTTCTTCTTCTTCTTCTTCTTTCTTTCTTTCTTTCTTTCTTCTTCTTCTTCTTCTTCTTCTTCTTCTTCTTCTTCTTCTTCCTTTCTTCTTCTTCTTCTTCTTCTTCTTCTTCTTCTTTCTTTCTTTCTTTCTTTCTTTCTTTCTTTCTTTCTTTCTTTCTTTCTTTCTTTCTTTCTTCTTCTTCTTCTTCTTCTTCTTCTTCTTCTTCTTCTTCTTCTTCTTCTTCTTCTTCTTCTTCTTCTTCTTCTTCTTCTTCTTCTTCTTCTTCTTCTTCTTCTTCTTCTTCTTCTTCTTCTTCTTCTTCTTCTTCTTCTTCTTCTTCTTCTTCTTTCTTTCTTTCTTTCTTTCTTTCTTTCTTTCTTTCTTTCTTTCTTTCTTTCTTTCTTTCTTTCTTTCTTTCTCTCTGCAAACCAATCCCCACCGTGGCTCCTTTCTCCCTCGCCCAGCCCTCTTCCAAGACGTCAAGTGCGGGGAACCGCACCAAGCGAGGTAGGTGGGTGGGTTGCTGAAGAAGCCCCGGAGCCCCGCCGCCAACCTGCGTCTCCTGCTGGGAAGGAGCCTCTGTCGCTGTCTCTCGCGGGGTTCCAGCCACCCGACTGAGTCCCTGACCGCGGCACCGGCAGGGTTAATGCGTATGGGAGAGGAGAGAGAGCGCTACCCGCCGCCACTGCCGCTTTCACCGCTCCGGTATTTCTTTGGTGGGCGCGCGCGGGAGGGATCATGGAGCAGAGGCGCCCGGCAGCTTAAGGCAAGAGGCGGGTGGGAGACGCGGGCAGGAGCCTGTCGCCGCCGCCGCCACTTCTGGCATCCCCACGCCTCTCACCCCGCTCGCCGGGTGCCTCTGCTCAGCGGTCCCTCCTGTGCAGGCCCACCAAAGAAATATTGGAGCAGCGAAATTAGCAGCGGAGTGCCGCTGCTGCTAATTTCGCTGCTCCAATATTTCTTTGGTGGGCCTGCGCAGGAGGGACCGCTGAGCAGAGGCACCCGGCGAGCGGGGTGAGAGGCGTGGGGATGCCAGAAGTGGCGGCGGCGGCGACAGGCTCCTGCCCGCGTCTCCCACCCGCCTCTTGCCTTAAACTGCCGGGCGCCTCTGCTCCATGGTCCCTCCCGCGCGCGCCCACCAAAGAAATACCGGAGCGGTGAAAGCGGCAGTGGCGGCGGTAGCGCTCTCTCTCCTCTCCCATACGCATTAACCCTGCCGGTGCCGCGGTCAGGGACTCAGTCGGGTGGCTGGAACCCCGCGAGATACAGCGACAGAGGCTCCTTCCCAGCAGGAGACGCAGGTTGGCGGCGGGGCTCCGGGGCTTCTTCAGCCGCTTGGCTGGAGAACGGCGGGGATGTGGCCATGGCCGTTTTTTAGCTCCCCCCGTCCCGGCTGAACGCCGCCATTTGGGTTATTTTTCCCTCTGTGCATGCGCGCGCATGCACAGAGGGAAAAATAACCCAAATGATTGTGTTCAGCCGGGACAGGAAAGCGGGCAGGAGAAGCTCTGCGCCGCAACCGCTGCCAGTTCCATCGGCTATACGCCGAAGGACTGGCCCGGGTGAACCGGGAGGATTTCACCCCTGCTGCGAGCCATATGCAGTCATCAAAAGAGCCACATCTGGCTCGCGAGCCATAGGTTCCCGACCCCTGGCCTAGATCCTTGCTACTGACCTTTGCCCTTTGGAACACCCTTCCTCTGATTTCAGCAAGACCATACCCACTTAGCCTTCCAAAAAGCCTTGAAGACCTGTCTTTTCCCGCAAGCCTTCAGATAGTGTGAGGTTGGAGCCCAGTAAAGTTCTTTGTAGATTTGTAAGGATGTGTTACATTTGGCTGTGCCAGGAGTCGCTGTATTGGTTTTTTATGATTTTGTCCTGTTTTATTGATTTTATTGTTGCTTCTGAGCTATCCAGGGATACTGTATATTGCATATAAACCTTCTAAATAAATAAAATTAAATGCCCCAAAATAAAAATATTACTATTCTGATGTTAATTGAGCAATATATCAGTATTTTGTATATTGAGTATTTACATATATGGTATCTCTGACCAAAGGATCAGAAGTTCTATAAAAATTGTTTTCAGGATGCTACTGGGTAATATTTCTTGATGCTTAGGACAAAGTCAAAGTCAATTATATGACGAGGGTGGGGTCAATATATTTTTATATAATAATAATTTCACATCTCACATACCTGGTTGATATCTTACATACTGTCCCTACCTGATACCTCTTCAGGGTGAACTGCATTTTTCAGTATTTTTCAATATAATAAGAACTGAGGTGGTGCAGCGGTTAGAGGCAGTACTGCAGGCCAATTTAGCTGACTGTGATCCGCAGGTCAGCGGTTCAAATCTCACCGGCTCAAGGTTGACTCAGCCTTCCATCCTTCCGAGGTAGGTAAAATGAGGACCCAGAGTATTGGGGGCAATGTAAATATACATTGCTGACTGGTGTAAACCGCTTAGAGAGTGCTTGCACTGTGAGGCGATATATAAATCTCACAAATAAATAAATGAATAAATGAATAAATGAATAAATGAATAAATGAATGAATAAATAAATAAATAAATAAATAAATAAATAAATAAATAAATAAATAAATATTACCTCTTCCCCCCCCCCCCTTTACTGAAGCAATAGCTATTGCATTAGGGATAAATTGCAATAACCTTTCCCAACCCTGTAAATAGCTCTGTGTGGAAACTGACCCTTTGTGGCTTTCTGAGCCACGTTCCAGATGTACAATACAGAATTCTGTGTGTGACAGAAACTTCAGGAAATTTCAGCCATATGTACATGGCCTCTGACAAGCTAGAATCCATAGTCTACTCTCTTGGCTTGGCTTTTTGGAATGAACAAATGCACCAACTGACTTTCTCTTTTAATTAGATCCTCTGTCAGTTTGTGGTTAGTTTTAGGATATTAGCAATTTCCTGCCAATTACATATTGTTTTCGGCATCTGAAAGAAATGTTGGTTTTTATAAATTTGAGAAATATCTAATTGGGGGAACAGATGGACATGATACACTCTTTAGTTTTCTAATGAATATCACATAAAAGAGCCGATGTACCTAATGGACTTCAGTTGTAACAGGGTACATTCAGCTGAATATTAGGAAAATGTTTTTAATAGGGTTGACAGTAGTGGCATTTCTCTAGAACCGTGATGGCGAACCTATGGCACGCGTGCCACAGGTGGCACGCGGAGCGATATCTGCCAGCACGTGAGCCATAGCCCTAGCTCAGCTCCAGCATGCATGTGCATGCTGGCCAGCTGATTTTTGGCTCGCGCGGAGGCTCTTGGAGGGTGTTTTCAGCTTCCGGAAGGCCTCCGGGAGGTGGGGAGGCCGTTTTTGCCCTCCCCAGGCTCCAGGGAAGCCTCTGGTGTCTGGGGAGGGTGAAAAACGGGCCTACCGGGCCTACTGGAATTCAGGAAATGGGGGAGCGGGGAAGTCGTGCGTGCATGTGGGGCAGCACGGGGGTCGCGCACACATGCACAGGGGTGCGGGGGGCATGGGGCATTGAATTATGGGTGTGGGCATGCACACACGCACGATGGCATGCACATGTGCACTTTTGGCGCCTGAGGAAAAAAAGGTTTGCCATCACTGCTCTAGAATGTCATCATTTTGTCAAAATTGTGAGAACTCAAAGCCCGCCAATATGGAAAGCAGGTGTTTAGGAAGATTAGTCCTGTGTATGTATAGTCAGTCATTCCTTTGCCATTTTTCCAAGGGTCAATGTGGAGGTTCCAGGCTATCAGTGCTCAGTAAGGGTGGACCTGGAGGAAGTTGGTTCTGTTGCTATGTAGGGGTTTTTTGTTGTGGATTTTAAACATTGTAAGCCACCTAGAGTCACCGTGAGTGAATTGAATGGCTATATAAATTTATTCAATAGAATAGCAATAGCAATAGCACTTAGACTAATATACCGCTTCATAGTGCTTTACAGCCCTCTCTAAGCGGTTTACAGAGTTCAGCATATTGCCCCCAACAATCTGGGTCCTCATTTTACCGACCTCGGAAGGATGGAAGGCTGAGTCAACCTTGAGCCTGGTGAGATTTGAACAGCTGAACTGCTGAACTAGCAGTCAGCTGAACTTCCAGTGCTGCTTTTAACCACTGCGCCATCTCAGCTCCTAGAATAGAATAGAATAGAATTCTTTATTGGCCAAGTGTGACTGGACACACAAGGAATTTGTCTTGGTGCATAAATAAAGGATAAAGAAATAAATAAAGGATTAATAATGAAGAGCTTTGGTATTCCTCCATCCACCCCATTTAATCTTTCAATTCTTCTGCAGCCTCTCTGGCTTTTCTCATTCATATTCTTTGGAATTCAATTGAAATGTCATAGTAAGGGAAGCTATCAATCACTGAAAACTTATAAACACTCCTTTCCCTCATCTTGGGAATAAGGGAAGGTACATGCCAAATATAAGAATTTCACCCACCATCAATGTAAAAATTTAGTACAATGTAAAAACTTAGGCATAAAATGGAAGCAACAATAAAAAAAATTGACCAGAAAAAAATGACAACAAAATTTGAGAAATCAAATATCCAACAGAGATAAAAAGTCAAATTTTTAAAATTGATTTAAATAATGTCAGAGTGAGGACTATACAAATATCTGGGGATGTTATTTCAGAGGGCAGCATAAGATAGGAAAGTTGAGGATGGGTCAAAATTGTCCAAAATTCTTGGTTCAGTGAATGCATCATTGCTGCCTAGCTTGGATGTTCTTTTTCAGAGCAGTTCCTGGGTAAGTTTAGTATTGTCTTCTCAACTTGGTCTTGGATTTCACATAGCTACTGCAAGGTTCTTTTTGCATTCTCCTAGCAGTCACAGGTTTTAATGTACTGTGCAAAACAAAGGAAACCAGGAAGCAACAAAAATGCACTCCCTTCTTAGCACTTAGACTTATATACCGCTTCATAGTGCTTTACAGCCCTCTCTAAGCGGTTTACAGAGTTCAGCATATTGCCCCCAACAATCTGGGTTCTCATTTTACCTCGGAAGGATGGAAGGTTGACTCAACCTTGAGCCTGGTGAGATTTGAACAGCTGAACTGCTGAACTGCAGTGCTGCACTTTAACCACTGCGCCACCTCGGCTCTTCCACTTTCTTCCTTCTTAAATGTTTCTTCTTTGGCCCCCTCAAATGTCTTGTTCTTTTCAATTTCCATCATAGCTAAATATCCATGCACACATACCCCTCAGCCAGCACCATTTATGGATTCAATCCCTGTTCCTTAGCCACAGTTGCTTTTGCTCTCATGTCCCAAGTGCCTCTTTTTTTTTGCCTCTGACCATGCAACACTGTGGTTTCTTTCCTCTTTCACAAGGAGATGGCTGCTTGTTAAGCCTCCTGAAGGATTTTCTACAATGCAGCCCTAAATGACGTAATTCCCATGTACACTCGTGGCTGAAAAGGAAATGGGATCACTTGGAGAACAAGCTAAATGATTAGTATAAGCTGAAGCACATATTTGGTGAAGAAGATTCTAATGGCATTTCTTTGCATTCCAAGTTATTAGGATGCTGGTAATGTTTTTGCTTTTTAACAGCTGAGCTGAGATATGTAATCTGTATTTATTTATTTATTATTTATTTTTATTTGTTTTATTTGTCAAACTCAAAACATATACAAGATAACAGGTATGGTATAAACATAAACAAAAGCACAGTAGGTAGAGGTAAATTTGGACAATAGGACAGTAGGACAGGGACGGTAGGCACGATGGTGCGCTTATGCATGCCCCTTGCAGACCTCTTAGGAATGGGGAGAGGTCTATTGTAGACAGTCTAAGGTTAAAGTTTTGGGGGTTTGGGGAAGAAACCACAGAGTCAGGTAGTGCATTCCAGGCATTGATCACTCTGTTGCTGAAGTCGTATTTTCTGCAGTCGAGTTTGGAGCGGTTTACATTGAGTTTGAATCTATTGAGTGCTCGTGTATTGTTGTGGTTGAAGCTGAAATATTCATTGACAGGTAGATGTATGTTTGGCTTTGCTTTGGAGCATGGATACACCAAGACGCTCCCCCCCCCTAATTAGCTCTCTTCTCAGTTTGTGGTTAACCAATAGTTTCTTTGAACAATAACGTGGTTAGCTCATTTCACTTTCAAACCATTAGCAATATCCTGTCCCTTTCCTTTCCCATTCAACAACTCAAGCAAAGCAATTCTTGTTTCCTACTTTCAAAATGTGAGGTCCAGTTGGAAGAACCAAACAACATAGTAAAGTTCTCCTTGTGGTTAATAGTTCCCATATTTACTCTGGTAATAAAATTCAGAGTTCCCCAAATGAAGTCCAGTTGGGAATATCATAACATTTCTAAAGGATATAAACAAACTTTCCTGAACCTGAGGAGGACAACAGGAGGTGATAGGCAGTTTGGAAAATAAGTGTGATTTGAAGTGAAACAGGATTAACTGGGGAAGAGCTGATTGAAAGGAGGATGGAAATGAATGAGTTAGAGCCCTTTCAATCATGGTTCAAACTGAAGCATGGGGTGGGAGCATATAGGGTTCCTCTTGTGAATGACCTAAGTTGTAACTTAGATGCTTGGAGTGCAACTTTCCTTGTCTTATTAGATCTCTTGGGGACTTTTGACACTATCAATCCTAATATGGTTCTGGGCTGCTATGAAAGTTACAATACGAGGGAACTGCATTGTAGGTGTCTACTTAAAATGTGAACATTATTTTTGAATTTTTTATTTTATTTAAAAGATTAAAATACAACCCCCCCCAAAAAAAACAATTTATAAAGACAAAACATTAAAAATGTGAATTAAAATGACAAAAGACAACACTACATATTATCCTCCCAGCTGTACAATGACAGATATACTGCAACAATATTATAAATTTCTACATATATTTTCAACCCAATTTGACCTGTCATACATTATATATATGAAGAAAGAGTAATTAAACAATAGCAACGTTAACCTTCAAGACTCCCATCAACAATGTGACCTTTAAAAGCATTTTTTTTGAAGCTCTCAGCTTTTCCTTCTTGGTGATACTAAAATATGAGACCAAAGTCAGAGGTTAGTGGAATCTATTCTGCCATGGATAGGTTTTGTTTACTAGAGATTACCAAGATGTATTCTGTAGGTAAATAAAGAACTGAAAACTGAAATTTGAGATGCTAATTTTATTTAAGATAGAGAAACAACAATTTCCATTACAATGAATCATCTTTCTTTATGTTTCATAATATTTCATCATCATTATAATAAGCTTTACCCACAGGAAAGAAGGAAGGAAGGGAAGAAGGAGGGAGGGAGGAAGGAAGAAAGGAAAGAAAGAAGGAAGGAAGGAAGGAAGGAAGGAAGGAAGGAAGGAAGGAAGGAAGGAAGGAAGGAAGGAAGGAAAGTTCTCTGAAATAATCAGGAGTAAAACAGTGTAACAAGTATCTTGCTGTTTTCATCTCTTGATCAAGAAACACTTCTAAGACTGATGAAGGGATCAGAAGATGCTGTAAAATTATTGGAGTTTTACATGGAGTTGCTAAACCACTTTCATCAATGGGGAAGCCTGTTAATGGATTACAAATTAGATGTTAAACTTAACAATACAAAAGTAGCTAAACAAGCATCTATGTTTCTCATTACCAAATTAGTTCAAGAAGAAACATTTTGCTAGAGACAGCGTCAAGGAAGCAGCCAAATTATACAGTATAATAAAGAAAAACTTCCGTCAGCCTAGGTTGGAGGAACCCTAGTTGTCAATGCATGGCTGAAGAATTTAAAATAAGTGTTTAAGGACCAGCTGCTATGGGAAGATTGATTGAGTACAACAATGCCAGCAAATTAGGTTTGCATGTGGTTGATCAAAGTTTCTGGTAGATAATCTGAAACAAAGGAATCAAAGGCAGGTGAAGTGAAAGCAATATCTGTATTCACCCAAGAAAGAAAGAAAGAAAGAAAGAAAGAAAGAAAGAAAGAAAGAAAGGAAGGAAGGAAGGAAGGAAGGAAGGAAGGAAGGAAGGAAGGAAGGAAGGAAGGAAGGAAGGAAGGAAGGAAAGAATGGGAAGAAGATTAGGCTACAGGAATTAAAGGGAAGGAGCATGGAGGATATTTCCTTTCTCATCAAGACCATGATAATATGGAACCCAGTGCATCCTTGAGAAGAAAGTAGTACCTGAATCCCAGAGCTTCTTACTTTGGGTCCACACAGCGCATTGCACAACAAGAGTAACAACATTTCTTCTTTTTTTCACAACGGTAATCTGTCCAGCACTCATTAGGCTGAGGACCAGTGCATCTGCAGTGATCGATTGGACACACACCTGGCTTCTTTTTAATTGGAACGTCTGGTAATGGCAGAGAGGAAACGGGGAAAATGTTGTGGAATTATTACATTATATTACATTACATTATTATTTTACAGTATATATTATTAATTCACCATCAGTCAATTTCAAAAGGCGGTTTTATTTGGAACAGCTTACATCCTGCAACAATATTTCTAACACCATTGCATCAACTTCCATTGATCACTTTAGCTTTAACTTTCCACATCCTCTCCCCTCTTTCGGGCCCTGGTACTTTTCCAGCTTTTCATACTCTTTCCTGATGTTGCTGTCACTTGATGGTAAGAGCACTTGGAGCTGTGACTTCTAGGTTGAGAGAGAGTCTCCAAAGATCTAGGAACGACATCATCTCATCTCTCTGACCAAATGAGTGCACATATATATGTGTGTGTGTATAGGATTTTTTGCTGATAAATGAAAATAAAGAGAGACTATATATATGAGCCATGGTGGTGCGGTGGTGAGAATACAGTATTGCAGGCTAACTCTGCTCACTGCCAGCAGTTTGATGAAGGTTGACTCATCCTTCCATCCTTCCAAGGTTGGTAGAATGAGGACCCAGATTGTTGGGGGCAATATTCTGACTCTGTAAACTGCTTAGAGAGGGCTGTAAAGCACTGTGAAGTGGTATATAACTCTAAGTGCTATTGCCGTATGTGTACGTTTATAATTAGCAGACAAAATATCCTCATTGTTTTCAACAGCAAAATTATTGCCAAAGATTGTTGAAACCCATTTTCCAGGAGACTAATAGCAATAGCAATAGCACTTACACTTATTTACTTCTGGATGGTATATAAGTGTAAGTGCTAAGGATAGAAGGCTGAGTCAACCTTGAGCCTGGTGAGATTTGAATTGCCAAATTGCAGGCAGCTGGCAGTCAGCAGAAGTATTGTATTCTAATCACTGTGCCACCATGGCTAATGAAGAGATGACTTAATTAGCATCTGCATCCCACACTTTCAGAGCTACCTCAGAAAGGATTTCAATCTGCTGCTAGGCTCACACCTCTTCGAAGGGAAACTCTGAACAATTCCTCCTTCCTAACTGAAGCCAGAACAATTGGAAAAAAGTCATGGAAGACTATTTCAATATATGATAACAATTGCAAGCTTATTATATGCACAGAGAAAGATTCAATGCTACCCACTTTGGAGGAATAGTGTGTAAAGTTGATAAGAAGCAACAGGAAATTTCCCCAGAGATATTGCTCAACATATTCTCGGTTGATTCTACCTTTGTTTCAAAGGCCAATTCAATCCACTGATTTTTTCAGGCTTCCAACTGCATATTTCACTTAAACCTTATCAAAATGAATTTTAATTTTCTCCAACCTTAAAGGCCTGCAATATGTTATAGGTTAAAAAACAGTGTCAAAACAACCAATGTGAAGTTGGTTAAGTAATCAATTTCAACTTTAGCGTTCTTTATCATTCTTATTTCTTTTCAAGTGTTATAAAATTAATATAGATTGATTGGAAATGTGCACCTTCAAATTATTGAGAGAAAATGGAGATTATACTGTAGTTGAAAAGGTTGCCATCTAGAGATTCAGCTAATATCTCTAGCATGGAGTACACTGAATTTGAAATTTCTGAAATGTATAAATAAATTATATATATATATATATATATATATATATATATATATATATATATATATATATATATATATATATATATATATATATATATATATATATATATATATATAAAAGATGGCAACCTTTCTTTTCAAATGCAATCTCCATTTTCCCTCAATAAGACACACACACACACACACACACACACACACACACGTCCACAGATTGGTTGAATAATATCAACACTACAGTAAATTGTATGAAGAGCATCTCAAACAAAATTTAAACATTTGCATTTCTGAAACTGCATTACATATGTTATCATATTTTTCCTGATAATAATAATAATAATAATAATAATAATAATAATAATAATAATAATAATAATAATAATAATAATAATAATAATAATAATAGTAATAGTAATAGTAATAGTAAAAGCTAAATAAATTAATATTCAAACAGCTATATCAAGTCAACAATTTAAAAATAAAGATGCAGGCATAAAACTCAGTGAGGCTTTCTTCTCTTTCCTCCATCATCTCTCTTCACCAAACAGCTACTTTTATGTCTCACCTGTTGGAAGGTCGTTCCCGGTTGTGGAGGGGAATCCCATCCAAAGAGCTAGAAGGCCCACAAGGAGAACGGTGGTGAGAAGCTTCATGCTGTCCTTCAGATTCAGCCAATGACTTAGAATGATCAAAAACTACTTCTGCGCAAAGCAATGTATGAACAGAAATGTGGCTAGGACTAGAGTTGCACAGAACTGCTCTCAGAGTTTTGCCAAACTGGTTTGTATGCTTCTGTTTCGTTTCCTTCCTCCAAACGGAAGCAATTCTTCTCATTTTTGTTGAAACAGAAGCTAGGATTACAACAGGTAGCAGCATTAGTAACTGCAATATTATGGGATAGTCCAGATCATGATCACCCTTCCATGTCTGTAAACTCTGATGTCCAACAAAAGGAGATGTCCTCTTTTTTTTGGTCCTCGTCCTCTGTCTGGCAAGCAGAGTCTTAAAATCAAATATATATATTATATATATTTAATTTTTGAACCTTTTTGATAAAAGTAGTCATTCAAACTTTCATAGATAGTGGTCTTGTAAAACGTCTGCTTCAGGGGTGAAATCCAGCAGGTTCTGACAGGTTCTGGAGAACCGGAAGCGGAAATTTTGAGTAGTTCGGAGAACTGGCAAATACCACCTCTGGTTGGCCCCAGAGTGGGGTGGGAATGGAGATTTTGCAATATTCTTCCCCCAGGAGTGGGGAGGGAATGAGGATTTTGCAGTATCCTTCCCCTGGACTGGGGTGGGAATGGAGATTTTTCAGTATCCTTCCTCTGCCATGCCCACCAAGTCACCCCACCCCCACCAAGCCACGCCCACAGAACCAGTAGTAAAAAAAAATTGAATTTCACCACTGGTCTGCTTCTTTCATTTCCTCATCTGTCAATAGATTTAAGAGGCAAGATTTATGTAATTTATTTCCTGATTCCAGCAATTGACTTTAATCTTCCCCCTTCAATTCTATGATCACGGTAATCTGTAGATCACATCATATGTTCCTACGGTAAAATTTGAAAAGCACACCACAGTTGATTCTGTATGATTGCTAACAATTTTTTTTCTTTTGATAATAAGTTTGCAATTGTAAATGAGCACAGAAGGTTTTCCTACTCATTGTTCCATTGCTGCAAATGAAAATGTCATCTATGTCACATAACATATGGAAAACTTTTGAATTTATAATCTGGCATATGTGTCCTGGCCTGGCTCTGTTCAGCTGGAATGAGCCCACCTTTAGAGTGAAGAAAAGGACACCTGATTTTTCTCCTTTTCTTCACTCTAAAGGTGGGCTCATTCCAGCTGAACAGAGCCAGGCCAGGACACATATGCCAGATTATAAATTCAAAAGTTTTCCATATGTTAAGTCCAGCTCAGAGGTGGGTTCTGACTTACCTCGCTGCCGGTTAGCTTCCTCCAGTGCCATGCGACTGCATGCGCTCTTCGTGCACATGCATGTGCAGTGCTGAAAACAGCATCTGCGCATGCACAGAAGTGAAAAACAAGATGGCGGCATCTATGGCGCCGCAGAGAGAGCCGGTTCGGGGCGGGGCCAGCCAGCCATCACTGCCGGTTCGGCGAGCGGGGGAAATTCTCGCTACCGGTTCTAGAGAACCAGTCTGAACTGGCAGGAACCCACCTCTGGTCCAGCTGTGCTATTACAGAGCCTGATGAATTGCACAGGCTAGGGATGGTATGGGGAGATTTTTAGTCTGGTATAGCGAGGTTATATAGGTTATGGGACATTGGCACAGGTGAGGTGGTGATACCGACATCGTCCTGTACCCGTGTGCCTGCCAGGATGGCGTGGGCCTGGCCTGTGCGCGTGTGCACCCGCTGTGTCCTGTGTGCAAGCACACATGCAAGGATTGGGTGGGCCTGGCGAAAGCGACGCAGTCCAGCCCCTTAATGTTTCCAGGATGGCTGCGCAGTCTGGATCCAACCACATCGTGGTCTGGATTTGGCCTGCTGACCTTGAGTTTAACACCCCTGGTCTACAGTGTCCAGCTTTGGGTTTTTTTGTGGAAGTTTATTACAAGGGTAGTCATTCAAAGTTTTGTGCATTGTGAACCTGTAAATTGTTTGCTTCTTTCCTTCCCTCAACACTCAAGATTTTAGTTAATTTGTTTTTTGACTCTGTAAATCACACAAAGAATCATACATTTCTAGGGTGAAATTTGAAAAATACAAGAAGATTCTCAAAGTGGAAAATGCTTCAACTCCATGCAAGACCCAAGAAAGGGAAGGAGGGACTCAAGTGACTGCAGCAGGCAGCTCAGCCAAAACCCTGGTGGGGATGGAAGCAGATCATTGCTGATGGAGAAGCCTGGTATTGGATGGACATCTATGTGGAAAACCTCCAGAGAAGTTAATTCCACAATATAAAAACAGGAGATGTTGAGCTGAGCTAGAGAAGGTGAAGCCATGCTGAGCACAATAAACTAATCTCTGGCATTTTTCCCCTTTGTACAAGTGCTTTCTCTCTTGTGAAGATAAAGGAGGAGGAAGCAGGAGAGACAGAGGGGGAAAATTGCTAGAGAGACAAATCAATGTAGTAAGAATCTGCCCATGCTCCTTGTAGATAATAGTTCCCATATTTATTCTGGTAATAATATTCAGAATTCCCTAAATTTAGAATATCATAACATTTCCAAAGGATGTAAACAAATGTTCCAGGAACCAAGGAGGAAAACAGGAGATGATATGAATTTGGAAAATGTACTTAAAAAGAGAAACAGGATCAACTGGATAAGAGCTGACTGAAAGGAGGATTGAAATGAATAAGTTCAAGCCCTTTCAGTCAGGGTTCAAATTGAAAACATGGGATGCAAGCATATGTGGTTGCTCTTGTGAATGACAAGTTGTAACTTAGATGCTTGGAGTGCAGCTTTCCTTAAAGCAGGGGTGTGAAACTTGCAGCATCACGTTTTTGTCATGTGACGTATCACAACTTTCCCCCCTTCACTAAACCGGGGGTGGGCGTGGCCAGCTCATGACTCATCTGGCCCGTGGGTCGCGAATTTGACACCCCTGCCTTAAAGGAAATCTTGTAATTAAATTACCAATTACCATGATGGCATTGTGTAGGTAAGTAAAAAAAGAAATGAAAAGTGAAATTTGAGAAGTTAATTTTATTTATGATAGAGAAACAACAAATTCCATTACAATGAATAATCTTTCTTCATTCTTCATAATATTTCATTATTATAATAAGCTGTGCCCACAGGAAGGAAGGAAGGAAGGAAGGAAGGAAGGAAGGAAGGAAGGAAGGAAGGAAGGAAGGAAGGAAGGAAGGAAGGAAGGAAGGAAAGTTCTCTGAAATAACCAGGAGCAAAACAGGTGGCAAATATCTTTTAGTCAGGAAACACTTTGAAGCTGATGAAGGGATCAGAAATATGCTGTAAAATAGTTGACCACATGAAGTTGCCAAAGCACTTTCGTCAACCAGGAAGCCTGCAAATAGATTACAAATTAGATATTAAATTTAAACAACAATGGAGAAGTAGCTAAACAAGCATCTATGTTTCTAATTGCCAAACCAGTTCAAGAGGAAACATTTTGCTGGGGATAGAGTCAGGGATGCAGCCAAATAATATAACAAAGAAAAGCATCTATCAACCTGGGCTGAAGAATTTAAAATAAAAGTCAAGGACCAGCTGCCATGGGAAATTTAATGTACTCTATAAAGGACAGTAAATTAAGTTTGCCTGTGGTTGCTCAAAGTTTATGGCAGCTAATCTGAAGCAAAGAGAATCAAAAGCAGATAACGTGAAAGCAATATCTGTATTCCCCAGAGAAGGAAAGGAAAGAATGGGGAGAAGATTAGGCTACAGGGCTAAAGTGAAGGAAGTGTTGATGATATTTCCTCTTTCACCAAGAATATGATAATATTGAATCCAGTGCATCCTTCAGAAGAAAGTATATGTAAAGTACTACCTGAATCCCAGAGCTTCTTATGCTGGGTCCACACAGTTCTTTGAACAACAATAGTAACAACACTTCTTATTTTTTTCACACTCATGATCTCTCTGGCACCTATCAGGTTCAGGTTGAACGCAGCTGCAATCATTGAATGGACACAGCCCCGGTTTCTGTTGGATTGGATGTTCTGGTAACGACAGAGGACAGTAGGGGGGGGGGGAGGAGATCTTCCATTTCATTATCTGCCAACAGAGCCAAGAGCCAAGATTTATGTAATTTATTTCCTGATTCCTGACTCCTCCCACTTATGACTGTATGACTGTAACTTGTTGCTTATATCCTTACGATTTATATTCATATTGATTGTTTCCTGATTGCTTACTTGAACCCTATGACAACCATTCTTGACAAATGTATCTTTTCTTTTATGTACACTGAGAGCATACACACCAAAGACAAATTCCTTGTGTGTCCAATCACACTTGGCCAATAAAGAATTCTATTCTATTCTATTCTATTCTATTCTATTCTATTCTATTCTATTCTATTCTATTCTAGCTTTAATCTGGCCCCTTCAATTCTATGATCATGGTAATCTGTAGATCACATCATATGTTCCTAGGCTGAAATTTGAAAAGCACATCACAGTTGATTCCATATGAACGCTAGCAATTTTTCTTCCTTTTAGTAATAATTTTGCAATGGTAATTGAAGACAGCAACCCCAGAGCACGGAGGATTTTCTTACTCGTTGTTCAGTATGTTGATTGGAAAGTATAATCCAGATAAAGAACGGAGGGAGCAAGGAGGGAGGTGGAATTTCCTATTCGTCCATCAACCACCTTCAACATAATAGTGGGATACTCTTCTATTGGGCTCCAAGCCAACTGGCAGAGTCAAGTCTTCTGACTCTTACAGAAGGTTAGGAGGGTGGAGGCAGATCTTACCCTGGGAGGCAAGATGCTCCCAAGGGCTGGTGTCATGGCAGAGAAGGGTCTTCTCCGGGATCCCACCAGCTGGAATTCCTTGACCGACAGGATCCACAACATGCCTCCTCTGCTGGCATGAGTGCATCAGGCCTGTCCCTTTCAGGTGAGATGATTCCTCAGGTAACCTGGACCCATGCCATTCAGTGCTTTGTAGTAATAACCAACACATTGAATTGCATTAGGTTGGTATATGAAGAGTGCCTTTAGTATTTGGAAAAGGAGTTAAAACTGTTGTTGAAGTTCACATTTTTTAGTCCATGTGTTTGGACACAAGGGGGGACATTTTGTTTCACATATTGTTACCATGCCTTCTGTAACTGAAGGAAATATATAGTTATTTGCCGCTACAGCAAAATTAAAATATTTCTAAAAAAGCAGAATGACCACGTCTTTGAAGATTTCTTGCATGTACAGGGCATGGTGCTCTTACTTCAAAACCTCAAAAAATGCAAATTGTTTCTCTAGGTTGCAAAAAAACCTTTGGATTCTTCTTCTGCATTCTTGGACACAATGCTAATTTGAAGGGCTATTGTCTTTAATCAGTGCTTGATAAAGTGCAGGATAAAAGAAACTGGCTACCCCTTGAATCTGCCAAAGAAATAACCATGAGGAATGTTACCAAAAGATGCCAACTGGCCAAGACCTCC
This sequence comes from Diadophis punctatus similis, assembly GCA_023053685.1. Classification (NCBI taxonomy): domain Eukaryota; kingdom Metazoa; phylum Chordata; class Lepidosauria; order Squamata; family Dipsadidae; genus Diadophis; species Diadophis punctatus. Next base: position 16,589,842 of record JALIGW010000003.1, read on the forward strand.
TGGTACCTTCAGCAAGGAAGATGATGTTGCTGAACCAGATAACTAGGACAGTGGAATCCTGCATGTGCCGGATGATCATTGAAACTTCAGCCATATGTATATAATCTCCAGTGAGCGGGATGCCCCCTCCCCATCTTTTAACAGCATTTATTACTTATTACTGTTCTCATTTTTGTTTCATTCTAATATGCACCAGTTTTAATGTTTGTAAGCCAACCAGAGTCATCTATGATGAGATGCACCGCACATGCAGTAAATTTAACAGATAGATAGATAGATAGATAGATAGATAGATAGATAGATAGATAGATAGATAGATAGATAGATAGATAGATAGATAGATACACAAACAAACAAACAAACAAACAAACAAACAAACAAACAAACAAACAAACAAACAACCTATTAGCTTGCCTTGCTTTTGGGACATTGATGCACCAAATGGCTATTTTTTTCTTATTAGGTCTCTTGACAGTTTGTGGTTAACTGACACTTTCTTGAAACTGTAATGTGGTTAGGTTATTTCACAGTCACATTCACATAAGCAATATCCTTTCCCATTCAACATCTCAAACAAAGTAGTTTTTGTCTCCTACATTCTGATGGGAGGTCCAGTTTGAAGAACCAATTGATGAAGTAAGGATCTGCCCTCGATCCTTGTGGTTAATAGTTCCCATATTTAGTCCTTACCATCTCCTTTTAATGACCCCATAATCCCTTGCGGGGTGGAGTTTGGGCAACTGAATGGAGCTGAGTGTTTACTGACCAGATGCCCTTCCTGTCACCAATGCAGAGTTTTGTTCAGTAGATATATTCTCATTGTGCCCAGAGAGAGAGAAATATCTGCGTCTATTTATTTATTTATTTTTATTTATTTATTTTGTCAAGCGTGTAGATGAATACAAACAAAATATAAACATTAATGTGAGTATATAAAAGTACAAACATGGTTTTGAGTACATGTATTTTATGAAATACATAGGGACTTTAGGATAGGGACAGTAGGCATGCTAGTGTGCTTATGCATGCCCCTTACAGACTTCTTAGGAATGGGGTGAGGTCAACGGTAGACAGTTTAAGGTTAAAGTTTCATGGGTTAGGGGAAGAAACTACAGAGTCAGATAATGTATTCCAGGCATTGACCACTCTGTTGCTGAAGTTGAATTTTTTGCAATCAAGTCTGGAGTAGTTTACATTAAGTTTCTATCTATTGCGAGATTGTGTATTGTTGCAGTTGAAGCTGAAGTAGTCGTTGATAGGTAAGACATTGTAGCTATAATTTTGTGTGCTACACTTAGGTCAGATCGAAGGCGGCGTAGTTCTAAATTTTCTAGGCCCAAAATTTCAAGTCTGGTGGCATAAGGTATTCTGTTTCGAACAGAGGAGTGTAGTGTTCATCTTGTGAAATATCCCTGGACATTCTCAATTGTATTCGATATGTAGTTTGGGTTCCAGACAGATGAGCTGTATTCGAGAATTGGTCTAGCGAATGTTTTATATGCTCTAGTTAGAAGTACAATATTACCAGAGAAGAAGCTACGCAGGATTAGGTTAACCACTCTTAATGCCTTCTTAGCAATGCTGTTGCAATGGGCTCCAGCCCTTAGATCATTAGAGATGAGGACTCCAAGGTCCTTTACTGAGTGAGGATCGTCAACAAGGTTGTGATCATCTAGTTTGTATTTTGTGTTCTGATTATTTTTGCCAATGTGTAAGGCTGAGCATTTTTTGATTGAGATTTGAAGTTGCCACTTGTTTGACCATTCTGATACACAGTCAAGGTCTTTTTGAAGAGTAGTAGTATTGTCGGTTGTATTGAATAGTTTTACATCATCTGCGAAGAGGACACAGTTGCTTTTTATATTATCACAGAGGTCATTTATGTAAAGAATAAAGAGAGTTGGTCCTAAAACGCTGCCTTGGGGAATACCACTGTTAACAGGTACAGGATTTGATAAAGCGTTACCTATTTTGACCACTTGTTGCCTGTTTGACAGGAACACAGTAATCCATTTGTGCAGGGGTCCAGAAATGCCATAGGATTTTATTTTTAGAAGTAGTTTGTCATGTACCACTGAGTCAAAGGCTTTGCAGAAGTCTATGTAAATTGTGTCTATTGCTTTGCCCTCATCGAGTTGTGTAGTCTATATATTTTTACAGACCTATAGATACGTTGAGGCTGGGTGTGACAAGGAATGGCTCGGAGGGGAGGGGCCAGGCACCCCTTGATGTGAGTGACATTGAGTTGGCCACACCCACCCAGTCACATAACCATGAAGCCACTCCCACCCAGTCACATGACTGCCAAGCACCCCCACCTGGTCACATGACCGTCAAGCCACCCCCCACCCGGTCACATGTCTGTCAAGCCACTCCTACCAGGTCACATGGTCGACAAGCCACTCCCACCCGGTCACATGACCATCAAGCCACACCCACAAAATAAACTACGCCCACAGAGTGGTAGTAAAAAAATTGGGAACCCTACCCTGGTGAAGGCATATGTGATTGCTGTTGTGGAGGACTTCAGCTATAAATTATGTGGTTGGGGTGCAGCTTTCCTTGTTGTATTAGATCTCTTAAAGACTTTTGATAATATCAGTTCTAGTATAATTTGGGAATTCGGGGCACAGTATTACAATTGTCTATTTAAAATGTGATTTTTTCCCCCCACCCAAACCTGAGCTTTTCCTTCTTTGAGGTACAGAAATGTGAGATTAACTTCACAGTTTAATAGAATCTATTCTGTCGTGGTTGTGTTGTCTTTTTCTTTTAAAAATGTCCAAGATGGCATTCTGTAGGTAAATAAAGGAAGAATTGAAAAGTGAAATTTGCAAAAGTAACTTTATTTATAATAGAGAAGCAATAATTGGCATTGTAATGAAAAACACATATAGTTTTATTCATTTTCATTATCCATTGAAAATATGTATACAATAACAATCTGTAAGACAGAAAGAGAGACATTCAGAGAAAGAGACAGAAAGAAAAGTTCCCTGAAACAACAAGGAGTAAAGCAGTGTGGCAGATATCCTGCTCTTCTCATCTCTTGTTCAAGAGGCATTTTTGAGGCTTATGAAGGGATCAGAAAGATGCTGTAATATTGTTGAATATATTGAACCGTCAAACCACTTTCATTAACCGGGAAACCTGTTATGAATTAGAATTGACATGTTAAAACTTAAGTAAACAACACTCCAGAAGTCACTACATGAGTATCACATTTCTATCAGCCAAACTAGTTTCAAGATACTGTACACATTTTGCTAGAGAAGTTGTCAAAGAAGAAGCCAAATGATACAATAAAGAAAAAATGTCTGTCAAGTTGGATTGGAGGATTCTAGTTGTAAATGGCTTGCTGAAGAATTTAAACTAAGAGTCAAGGACGGTCTTGTATGGGAATTTTAGTAAAATATAACTATGCCAACAAATTAGGTTGCGCCCAAGCAGGGGGAATCAGAGGCAGGAGAGGTGAAAGTAATAGCTACCGTATTTTTTGGAATATAAGATGCACCTTTTTACCCCCAAAAAGGGGGTGAAAAGTTGGGTGTGTCTTATACACCGAATGCAGCCCCACCCACCCAGCCACCCCCACCCTTTGGCCTCTGTCTTCCAGCAATTTACCTGCTTGCAGGAAAGAGGGAATAGCCTGTAAAGCCAAGCAAGTCAGTAGCAGTTTCCCGATCTACAGCTGATTAGGTTTGCCACATGGGAAAATGAAAGTGAAACTAACTACAAAGAGGCAAATAGCTGGGAGAGGCACACATTTTTATTTTTTGCTGAACTGGCTGCAAGGGGGTAAGTGAATAACTATAAATGTCGGTAGAATGTTCAAATTATTAGACTTATTTTTAAAAGACTGCTTTATTATTGTTCTAGAGCCAGGCTCTCCAACCTTGGCAACTTTAAGACTTGTGGACTTCAACTCCCAGAATTCAACAGCCAGCTTTGTTAGCTTTGCTGGATGTGGAATTCTGGGAGTTGAAGTCCACAAGTCTTAAAGTTGCCAAGGTTGGAGATCCTTGTAAATCTAGACAATTTAACAAAATAAAAAAGCTTTTTAAAATAAATGCTTGCTCTGAAGAGGCCCAGTTCTATTGTATCTTCTTTTAAATAATAGAGAATAATGTATACTTCCAGAAATTTTAATTAATTTTAACAGCTCTGTACAAGTATAGTCTGAAATGTAACAGTGTCCTGTTTAGTATTAGAGTTTAATTACCTTGGAGTAGATCTATTTAAATAATTGGGAAGAGTTAGTGTGACTACATTTAAGAAAACTTTCTGGTATAATGTACATTTCTCCTATTCTTTGCTATTTCTATGGGTCAAGCACACATGCACAGAAATACACAGCAAACAGTGTATATCATCTGTGCTGTTTGCTGTTTGGCAAATTGCTTGGAGGTGGAGGCCTTTTTCCCTTGTTTTCCTCCCCCAAAACTAAGGTGCGTCTTATACTTCGGTGTGTCTTATACTCCGAAAAATACGGTCTATTCCCCACAGAAAAAAAATAAAGATTATGGGCAAGATGGTGCTAGAAGGCAAAAGTGAAAGAATCATGGAGGATATCACAAAGAAGATGAACCAAGAGTGTCCTTGAGAAAAATGCATATAAAGTACTACCTGAGTCGCAGAACTTCTTACATTGGATCTACACAGCGCAATGCACAGCAATAGTGACAACATTTCTTCCTTCCTTTGCAACCATTATCTCTCTGGCACTCATTAGGTTGAGGAGGAATGCATAAGCAAGGAGTGACTGGGCACCTCCCTGGCTTCTGTGGACTTTGTTTTCCTGCAATAGCAGAGGATAATGCAGTACAACAGTGGTTAATCTTAAAATATAATGTATAGGTAGTAGTCACTTATCAACTGCTTTGTTTAGTGACTAAGCACAGTTACTACGGTATTATGATGAAAAAATAATAACCAAGCCCTGCATTTATGATCTTTGCAGATTTGTAAAACAAAGGAAAGCTGAAGGACAATCACTGTTGCATTTGGTGACTGCTTTCCTTATCAAGACAGTTGCTAAAAGAGAATTACTTGCATTAGGAACACATATTAGCAGCCAAAGGTCAACATTAGCAATGGCAAAATTACTAAAGTTTGTTAAAAAGATGAGCTGTGCTCATTTTCCTGGAGACTAACAAAGAGGAGATTAATTAGCTTCTGTGTTTATTGCACATTTTCAGAGCTACCTCAAAAAAGATTTCTGAAAAGCAAAGCTTTGAACAATGTCTCCTTCCTGAGTTCCTGTGGTACAACTACTATTTTATTCATTGAATATCTTGTTTTTTATTTAGAATACGATTTTTTTCTTTGATACTTAGAAAGCATTTCTGGTTCATGTAAGAACCACAATCAGCACTGACCAGCAGGAAATTTTGTTACAGCTACTGGTCAACACATTCTATTCTCACCCACATGGAACCCACCTCATGAACACTTACAAACTCTGGCAAAGTGAACTGAATTGTAATTTTCTCCAACCTGGAAAGCCTTCAGTGCACTAGATGTAAAAAAGGTGCTCACAAGGACAAATGTGGAGTAAGTTAATCTTGCGTAGCTTCTTCTCTGGCAACATTGTACTCTTAACCAGAGCATACAAAACATTTGCTAGACCGATTTTTGAATACAGCTCATCTGTCTGGAACCCACACTACATATTGGACATTAACACAATTGAGAATGTCCAGAGATACTTCACAAGAAGAGTATTACATTCCTCTGTTCACAACAGAATACCTTATAAAACCGGACTTGAAATTCTGCGACTTGAAAATTTAGAACTACGCTGCCTTCGATCTGACCTAAGTGTAGCTCACAAAATTATCTGCCACAACGTCCTACCTGTTAACGACTACTTCAGCTTCAACCGCAATAATACATGAGCTCACAATAGATACAAATTTAATGTAAACCGCTCCAAACTTGATTGCAAAAAATTCGACTTCAACACCAGAGTGGTCAAAGCCTGGAACATTTTAACTGACTCAGTAGTTTCTTCCCCAAACCCCAAAAACTTCAACCTTAGACTATCTACCATTGACCTCACCCCATTCCTAAGAAGTCGGTATGGGGCGTGCATAAATGCACAATCATGCCTACCGTTCCTGTCCAAATGTACCCATATAAGCATACCTCTTTTACTCTTATTCATGCTTGTACTATTACATATATATTCTATCATGTTTTTACTGTTTATACTTTTCTTATAATCATATATGCTTGACAAATAAACAAATACAAATATAAAGTTAAGTAATCAATCTCAGCTTTAGAATTTTTTTTCATTTCTATTTAATTCCTTTCAAGTGTTGCAAAATTAATATTTATTATTTTTTCACTGGAAATGTGCATCTTCAAGTTACTGAAAGAAAATAGAGACTTTTGAAAATGTTGCCCTCTACAGATGTAGCTAATATGTATAGCATGGAGTAGACTGAGTTTGAAAACCCCAGCATATCCATGAGTTGAACTGATGTGTCTTAAAACAAATTCTATTGGACAAATGGAAAAATTCTGAAGGTCCACTATAAGGACCACAGTATATTGTATGAAGAGCATCTCCAACAAAATACATTTACATATATATGAAAATTATATATGAAAATTATAGATTAAAATATGTTAACAGGTTTTCTAGGATAACAATAATTGTAATAATTCCAATATCTCAGGGGTTGCCACAAAGAAGAGGGAGTCAAACTATTCTTCAAAGCACCTGAGGGTAGAACAAGAAGCAATGGGTGGAAACTAAACAAGGAGAGAAGCAACTTAGAACTAAGGAGAAATTTCCTGACAGTTAGAACAATTAATCCATGGAACAGCTTGCCTCCAGAAGTTGTGAATGCTCCAACACTGGAAGTTTTTAAGAAGATGTTGGATAGCCATTTGTCTGAAGTAGTGTAGGGTTTCCTGCCTAAGCAGGGGGTTGGATTAGAAGACCTCCAAGGTCCCTTCCAACTCTGTTATTATTATTATTATTATTATTATTATTATTATTATTATTATTATTATTATTATTATTATTATTATTATTATTATTATTATTATTATTATTATTATTATTATTATTATTATTATTATTATTAAATGCAGCAATATAGAAATCAATATTAAATCCTCCACAGAAAATTGATGATAGTTAAATAAGGATGTAGGCATAAAAGCCAATAAGATTTCCTGCTCTTTCCTTCATCATATCTTCTCACAAACAGCAAGTTTTATGTCTTACCTGTTTGGAAGTCCCTTCCAGCTACGGAGGGGAATCCCATCCAAATTGCCAGAAGGCAAATTGCAAGGGGAAAGATAGTCAGCAGTTTCATGTTGTCCTCCAGATTCAGGAAAAATTAATAGTAATCAAGAACTATAACTGAGTAAAGCCAATATATAAACAGAGATGTTCTGAGGAATGTAGTTGCACCTAACTGCAATCTATAGTGTTGCAAAAGATATGGTTTCACCCCACCCCACCCCACCCCAAACTTAAGCAATTGCTTTGGTTTAATTTCCACAGAATATGTGCTGTGTTAAGGGAACTGGTGGCTACATCCATAACTGCAATATTCTGGTGTGGTGTAGACTATAGTCACCCTTCCGTGTCCTGAGACCTAGGATTCCCTCACCTCCAGCAAAAGCAGGAGATGTCCCCCTTTGTCTTCTCAGGACCTCAACCAGGTGCTGTGGCCTAGAGGTAGAGCTCTTGCCTCATAATCAGGAGGTTGTGAGTTCAATCCTAGGTAGAGGCAGATGTAGAGTCTCCTGCTTGGGTAGGGGGTTGGACTAGATGGCCTGTAAGGTCCCTTCTAACTCTGTTAATCTGTAAACCCATGGACCTTTGTCTATATTGTCCACCTTTGGGGTTTTGCTATTTAATGGAAGTTTTTTTTTTACAAAAGTAGTCACTCAAACTTTTGTGTATTGTGACCTTATAAATTGTCTGCTTCTTTCTTTCCCTCATCTAACAGCAGACTAGACAGCCAAAATGTAACTTATTTAATATTGTGGAAAGGGAACTACACTGAGACAGTGTAGGTCACAAGAAAAGCAAGACCAGAAACCTCTAAAAGCAATGTCAACAGACCAAAGCCATAGGAAAACTAGAAACTGTTAAGGGAATCAGGAATAGGGAAACTAGAAACTGCCAAAGAAATTAGAATAAGAAATAGAAACATAAAAACAGATATTCCTAAGAAAAGAGCAAGCCAAAGTAATTAGAAAAGTCAGACACACTGGAAAAGAACATGCCAAAATCATTATAAAATGCAAACCATCTACAGGACAGGCAGGAAGAAATAATTAAATTAGGAAGAGGAAAAAGAGGAAATTGAGAGATGGCACCAGGAAGAGATTAGCTCTAAAACATAACTTGAAAAAAGCGGACACCAAGTTTGGAATAATAAAAACACAACACTTAAGGCTAAGGTGACCAGATTTTAATATTTGTAAAGCGGGACACCATTGACGGGGGGGGGGTGTTTCTAGGGGAGCAAGATGGGAGGGGTCCATCTCTCTTATCCTGCAGCTTTGTGCACACACACCCCAAACACCCCGCCCTTCATCGCAGCCAGGGGTGGGTTCCTATTGGTGCGGTCTTGCCTGTTCGTCGCCGCAGAGCCGAAGAAGCTGGTGGCGTTCGCGGCACGAGGCTTCCCCCGCCCACTTTCCCCGGCCGCCGGGACACCGCAATTTGTGTTCTTTTGCCCTCTGTGCATGCGCAAAGCGTTCTGCTTGCACAGAGGGCAAAAGAACGCAAATGGCGGTGTCCCGGCGGCCGGGGAAAGCAGGCAGGAGAAGCCCCACGCCGCGAACACCACCAGCTTCTTCGGCTCTGCGGCGACGAACAGGCAAGACCGCCGCTGCCCCTCTCACTGCCCTCCCTCCCTGCCTGGCAGGAGGAGGCAGGCGAGGCAGGAGGCAGAGGGGTGTGCAGGGCAAATTCAAATTCAAAAAGAGGGACTTTTTTGAAACGCCGCGGGACGCGGGACAAATTATTAAAAAGGGGACTGTCCCGCCAAAAGCGGGACATCTGGTCACCTTACTTAAGGCTCATCCACACCTCCGCAGATTCAAATAGGCTAACATTTACCTCTTCCCCCTTCCACTGAGACCACTCCCGATATGGAGGAGAAACCAAATATAAACCAGGATGAGAATTATTAACTACCACACAAAAGCCATGGAAATTAGATCCAAAAAGAAAGAGTATAAAAATGTAAAGTTTACAATAAGAAATTGCTTGCTTGCCAGGAACGCTTGAGCTGAACTACGGTACTCCTTATCTTCCTCCAATAAACTGCTTTTGGTAGCTGGCCTTTTCGAAATTATTTCTAACATTTGCAGAGAGTTTTTCCCCAGCCGGGAATGAACCAGGAATATTCTTCCAACAATATATTTCTTGATTCTTCAATTCTATGATCACTGTAAATCACATGATACTATACTGTGTGTGTGTGTGTGTGTGTGTGTGTGTGTGTGTGTGTGTGTGTGTGTGTGTGTGTATTTTCCTTCCATACACCAGGATGACTCAACAGAATAAACATATATAACCCTTTCCTGGTGAAGAGCTGATAGGGAAGAGAACCTTGTGGCCTAGAGGTTAAACTTCTGCCTTACAAGCAGACTGCCCAGGTTCAATTCCCACTACGGGTATGGCTATCTGACGAGAGCAAAATAGCTCGAAATAGATCTATAATAGTCTCCCTTTATTTTCATTTATCAGCAAAAAATGTTACACACACACACACACACACACACACACACACACACAATGTGTGCGTGTGTGTGTGTCTGTGTGTGTTTGTGTGTGTCTCTGTGTGTGTGTCTGTGTCTGTGTGTAATTTGAAAAACGAATCATGGTCAATTCTACATTATCATATAAACTTTCTTGCATGAGGGTTTAATGGCCTGGCCTGGCTGCCATTCTGCTTTAACTTGATGAAAAGGAGAAAAAGCAGCTCACAATTGGCATTGAAGGTCTGCTGTGCTGTCAGATACGTGATGAGTTGTCCTCCCTATTGCTGAGGTTGGTGTGGGGAGATTTTGAGTCAGCAGTCCCATTCGTGCAGCGTAATATTTAAGTGATTGGGATTCATGATTGATAACATGCATGACTCCTCCCTCAGGCTGGCCTGATTTTCTAACATGGGTTCTTCTATGCTGATTTCCCCTTCCTGCATTGTGTCTTCAAAGTCTGAGCTCTCATGGGAACTTGGCAAGAGCAGAAGGGAAGCAGTCTCAAAGGAATCCCCCTCCCCCTCCTCTGCAGGAGCTGGCAAGCCAAGTGGTGGTTGCTGTAACCCAAAAACATAGTCATTCCCTCCCCTGGAATAACTGGAATTTGAGACCAGATGTAGAAGGTCCATCGTAGGCGAGTATCCTGCCTCCATCTGGAGGAATGCAGGGGCTGGTTAACCTCTTTCTGGATAGGTTCTTCAGGCAAAACCAGGCAGGAAACTGGTAGCTTCGTTGACCTTGGCTTGTCAGGGAAGTGCAGGTGAAATTGATGAACTAAATCAGGGCATGTACTTTGCGTTTTCCCAGGAGTGGTCTGCAAAATGTAGCCTTTCCAATGAATCAAGTACTGAATACCTTTGCTTCTTTTCCTAGAGTCTAGGATTGCTTCCACCTCATATTCTGGTTCTCCCTTTACTTTGATTGGTGGTAGAGGAGAGCTCTGTGATTGTGTTGTGCTTGGGGGAACATCTTTGGAGACTAATGCTTGGTGAAATACTGGATGCACCTTCTTTGAAGTGGGTAATGGGGTGCTACAGGATTGATTTGTCAGAGAACTTTGAACAGTTCCACAAATTTATCATCTAGTTTCTTGGAAGGTCTTGAAATGGCTAGAAACTTGGTAGAAAGCCAAACTTTATCTCCGACTGCTGCGGTGGGCCTTCCTTCCGATGGGCATTTGCTGCCTTGTAAATCTGTTTTGCTTGGTTGAGCTGCTGTTTCCAAAGGTTTTGGGCTGCAATTTGCTCCTATAAGAAGTCAACCACTACTGGTACAGTTGACTCCAGTGCAGGGTGATCTGGCAACATTTTAGGGTGTGTGCATTATATGGCTTGAAATGACATCATTGAATGAATTGGGGGAGGCTGTGTTTGTCAGGAACAATTGTTTGCTTTGGCAGCCACTCCCCCAGCTTTGGAAAAACTCAGCCTTGACTCATGTTTCTGTCTGTGCCTTCCTTGTGCCTTTTGCCTCATGGACTTGCCTTGCTGAGTGGACCTTGACTCTGGACCTTGCCCCATGAGCTTGCACCTTGTCTTTGGACTTCCTCTCTGCCTTTCAAATTGGTTTATTGCTTACTGGCTTTTGTTTGTGGGACTGTGGTGGCTGCCTTCCTGGAAGTGTGGAGTGGAGCCTTACTGGCAATTGGAAGGCTGTTTGTTGTGGCATTTAACAGTGCAATAAAAGACTCTATAGAACTCTATAGTTCTCAACCTTCCTAATGCCGCGACCCTTTAATACAGTTCCTCATGTTGTGGTGATCCCCAACCATGAAATAATAAAATTATTAGGAAACTCAGGGGTGAGTTGTAACTTACCTCGCTGCCGGTTTGCTTCCTCCTGCACTGTGTGGCTGCGCCTTGTGGGCACGTGTGCGCAGTGCCGAATTTTTTAAAAAAAAATTAAAAAAGCTGAAAACAAGATGGCGACGCATGCGCAGTGCCAGAAATTCGGCTTCTGTGCATGCTCAGAAGTTCCCATGGTACAGATATTTTTTTTGCAGTAGTCTTATTTGCATGTGGGTGGACCCGCCTGGAGATGGATAGAGGAGCGGTGTCTCAGTTCCTAAGACCATCGGAAATATGTGTTTTCCGATGGTCTTAGGCGACCCCTGTGAAAAGGTCGTGACCCACAGATTGAGAACCGCTGCTATAGAAGCTTGCCTCTCCTAGGCGACCTGGGTCATAACAATATGTATAGGGTCTTCTGCATATGGATATATGTATAATCCATATATTTGGAGTTGGCTTTGAGGCATGGCTATACCAAGTGGCTTTTTCTAATTAACTTTCTTGTCAGTTTGTGGTTAACCGATAGTTTCTTTGAACAATAATTAGGTTAGCTCATTTCACTTTCAAACTGTTAGCAATATCTTGTCCCTTTCCTTTCCCATTCAACATCTCAAGCAAAACAATTCTTGTTTCCTACATTCTAATGTGAGGTCCAGTTGGAAGAACCGAACAATATAGTAATGATCTACCCACACTCCTTGTGGTTAATGGTTCCCATATTTACTCTGGTAATAACATTCAGAATTCCCCAAATGCTATGCAGTTTGGAATACCATAACATTTACAAAGGCTATAAGCAAACTTTTCTGGACCTGAGGAGGACAAACAGAAGGTGATATGCAGTTTGGAAAATAAGTGTGATTTGAAGAGAAACAGGATTAACTGGGGAAGAGCTGATTAAAAGGAGGATGGAAATGAATGAGTTAGAGCCCTTTCAATCATGGTTCAAACTGAAGCATATATGGTTCCTCTTGTGAATGACCTAACTTGTAACTTAGATGCTTGGAGTGCAGTTTTCCTTGTCTTATTAGATCTCTTGGGGACTTTTGATACTATCAATCCTAATATGGTTCTGGACTGCTATGAAAGTTACAATTTGAGGGCATGGCATTGTAGATGTCTACTTAAAATGTGAGCTTATTAAATTTTTATTTTATTTAAAATAAAAATAAAAATTGAATTAGCAAAAACACATATTATCCATTCAGCTGAACAGTGACCGATATACTGCGAGATTAATACTTTCCCGTTTGCAAAACAGGTCCAAACTTTATAAACTTCTACATCTATTTGAAACCCAATTTGACCTGTCATACATACATTGTAAGTGGACGCAGTGGCTCAGTGGCTAAGATGCTGAGCTTGTCGATCAGAAAGGTCGGCAGTTCAGCGGTTCGAATCCCTAGCACCGCGTAACGGAGTGAGCTCCCGTTACTTGTCCCAGCTTCTGCCAACCTAGCAGTTTGAAAGCATGTAAAAATGCAAGTAGAAAAATAAGGACCACTTTGGTGGTAAGGTAACAGCGCTCCATGCACCTTTGGCATTAAGTCATGCCGGCCACATGACCACGGAGAGGTCTTCGGACAGCGCTGACTCTTCGGCTTAGAAACGGAGATGAGCACTGCCCCTACAGCCAGAAAAAACTAGCACCCATGTGCGGGGGAACCTGTACCTTTACCTTTACATACATTGTATATATAAAGATAGAGTAGTTAACAGGTTAAACAATAGCAATGGTAAACGTCAAGGCTTCTGTTAACAACGTGACCTTTAAAAGCATTCTTTTAAGCTCTCAATTTTTCCTTCTTGGTGATACCAAAATATGACCAAGCTCACAGTTTAGTGGAATCTACTCTGCCATGGATAGTTGTCTTCTTAGTGGAAATATTGTAATTAAATTTTGTCTACTGGAGATTACCAAGATGTATTCTGTAGGTAAACAAAGCACTGAAAGGTGAAATTTGAGATGCTAATTTTATTTATGATAGAGAAACAACAATTTCCATTTCAATGCATAATCATTCTTCATTTTTCATAATGAATGATATCATAATTTCATTATCATTATAATAAGCTGTACCCACCAGAAGAAAGAAAGAAAGAAAGAAAGAAGGAAGGAAGGAAAGAAGGAAAGAACGAAGGAAGGAAGGAAGGAAGGAAAGTTCTTGAAACAATCATGAGTAAAACAGTGTAGCAAATATCTTGATGTTTTCATCTCTTGATCAAGAAACACTTCTGAGACTGATGAAGGGATCAGAAGATGCTGTAAAATTGTTGGAGTTTTACATGGAGTTGTCAAACTGCTTTCATCAATGGGGAAGCATGTTAATGGATTACAAATTAGATGTTAAGTTTAAACAAACAACAATGCAGAAGTAGCTAAGCAAGCAACTATGTTTCTAATTACCGAACTAGTTCAAGAAGAAACATTTACAAATGATGTTGTAGGGATGAGGGCCATGTGGAGAGTGTGTGCATCATGCTGCCTACCTTAAGCAGGTCCCTCATCTCTACATGAGATCACCCAATTCACATAGCCAGAATGATTTAGGACACTGTCTCTGGCTTATACGTGAGCTCATCTAGGTTGTATCAACAGGATATTCTTAAGGGTTGGCGTTGGGGGGGGGATTCACCAATGGAAATGCTGTTGCTCTTACCTACCTTTTGCTGCGTGAAAAGCTGTATAAAAAGCAATAAACACTGCAAAGGCAGTCAGACATCTCTGCATCCTGCCATGATTTGTCTCTAATTCCATCAGATGTGATAAAGAAAAACTTCGTCAGCCTAGGTTGGAGGAACCCTAGTTGTCAATGGGTGGCTGAAGAATTTAAAATAAGCGTTAAGGACCAGCTGCTATGGGAAGATTGATGAAGTGCAACAATGCCAGCAAATTAGGTTTGCATGTGGTTGATCAACGTTTCTGGTAGCTAATCTGAAGCAAAGGAATAAAAGGCAGGTGAAGTGAAATCACTTCACCTGCCTTTGATTCCTACTTTGATTCCTATTGATTCCTACAGAATCAATATCTGTATTCACTCAAGAAAGAATGAAAGGAAAGAATGGGGAGAAGATTAGGCTACAGGGCTAAAGTGAATTTCCTTTTTTCATCAGGACCATGATAATATGGAACCCAGTGCATCCTTGAGAAGAAAGTACTACCTGAGTCTCAGAGCTTCTTATTCTGGGTCCACAAAGCGCATTGCACAACAAGAGTAACAACATTTCTTCTTTTTTTTGCAACGGTAATCTGTCTGGCACTTATTAGGCTGAGGACCACTGCATATACAGCGATCGATTGGACACACACCTGGCTTCTTTTTAACTGGACCTTCTGAGGGGAAACAGAGAGAAAAACATTGTATAAATCATATGATATGATATCATATATCATATATATCAAATATCAAATCATACCATACTATAATCATCATATATCATATCATATATCATTATCATATATATTATGTGAATGGAAAAGTCAGTGATGCTAAGAATGGTTAGTTAGTGGAACAAGAAGAAGAGCTAAACAAAGAACACGTTGGCATGATAACAGACAAAGATGAGCATCCAACATGTGAACGAAACTGTGCTTAACATGGTAGCATAGAGAGCACTTGCCAAGTTGCCAAGAGCTGGATATGACTGAATGGTTAAAACAATATTAAAACAACATTACAATAGTGTAATGTTTAGCTTAACTTGTTGACTGCTTTTTCTTCTTCATATATATATATATATATATATATATATATATATATATATATATATATATATGTATGTATGTATGTATGTATGTATGTATGTATGTATGTATGTATGTATGTATGTCAACAAGTTAAGCTATAGATATATTCTTTCTTTCTTTCTTTCTTTCTTTCTTTCTTTCTTTCTTTCTTTCTTTCTTTCTTTCTTTCTTTCTTTCTTTCTTTCTTTCTTTCTTTCTTTCTTTCTTTCTTTCTTTCTTTCTTTCTTTCTTTCTGTGTAAAAGGGAGGAGAATTTACTGCTTTTTCTTTTTTTTCAGCACCCAGCCAGGGCGGATCCTACATGTTAATTGTTTCATTTATTTGATCACTTTTTCCTCTTTTTTTGTTCCCCATTTTTTTTATTTTTGTTGTTGTTAGGGTTGAACGTATGCTTTTTTTTGGTTTGCTTGTTTTTCTGTTTTGTATTTCACTTTTTATGATAAAACAATAAATAATATTAAAAACCAGAACAGATAGATACAAAGTACATAGATGATAGACAGACAGACATATACATATGCATATGCATATGCATATACATATACATATACATATACATATACATATACATATACATATACATATACATATACATATACATATACATATACATATACATCAGGGGTGAGATGCTCACTTACCCAGATTGGTGCGCTGCTCCCCGGTCCTTAATGCTTTGTGTGCGTGCGCACACGCTACGCTCATGCGCCCCCTCGCGCAATTTTGCTTCTGCGCATGTGCGGAAGCAAAATCGCACCGAAATCTTGTGAGGGGACGCACGCACGCGTGAGATTTTGACGTGATTTTACTTCCGCGCATGCGCAGAAACAAAATCTCACTGAAATCTCTCTCGCGTGCGCGTCCCCTCTTGAGATTTCGGCGCGATTTTGCTTCCATGCATGCGCAGAAGCAAAATCGCCCAAAAATTCACGAAAAAAAGATGGCGACGCGCGCAACTGCCCGGTGGAGACGGTACCGGAGCAGTCGCGCACATATTGGGGTATCGGCGGGTCCCTACTGGAGCTCCGCACTGGACCGCATCGGTAGGAACCCACCTCTGATATACATATACATATACATATACATATACATATACATATACATATACATATACATATACATATACATATACTACGCGCGCGCACCCCCTCGCACGATTTTGCCAAAATCTCGCCAAAATCTTGCATGCATGTTCCCTCGTGAGATTTTGGCGCGATTTTTCTTCCGCGCATGCGCAGAAGCAAAATCAGCCAAAAATTCACGGGAAAAAATGGCGACGCGCGTGATGGACCGGCAGAGAGGGCTCCGGAGTTGCGCAATCAGCCGCTCCTACCGGAGTTGTGCAATGGGCAGCTCCGGCAGGAACCCACCTCTGATACATACATACATACATACATACACACACACACACACACACACACACACACACACACACACACACACACACACACACACACACCAGGGGTGGGTTCTAAATTTTTTACTGCCGGTTCTGTGGGTGTGGCTTATTTTGTGGGATTGGCTTGATGGTCATGTGACAGTGGGTGTGGCTTCATGGTCACATAACTCGGTGGGCGAGGGTTGGTGGTCATGTGACTGAGTGGGCATGGCCAACTCAATGTCACTCACATCAAGGGGTGCCTCGCCTGACTCCTCCTTTCTGAGCCATTCCTTGTCACACCCAGTCTCAACGTATCTATAGTTCTGTAAAAATGTTGTTCACCTTTTTTCAACTTTATTATCTACATACTATAGGTGTACTTTCATGGACCACTGAAAGGAGGAAATGTCTCACATGCAACAGGCTTTTAAGGGACTGCCACAAAGAAGCGGGTGCCAGGTGTGAAGCGACCTCCTGTAAAGGAAGGCATGGAAATCCATACACCTGAGACATCAGAAGAAGCCCTGCGAGGAGATGCCAATGTGCAGGAAATCTCCTCCACCACCACCTGCAGATCATCCTTTCAAAGACAGTTTCACCAGGACGAAGAGGTGGCTGGAGGCGGAGTTTGCTTCGGGTTGGGCTTTGTTCGCGAGGGGAGGGGGACCATCTGGGGAGAGAAATCAAGAAATGCAAGAAATCTTTCTCTCTTCAAAACTCCGCCAGAAATGAGTCTTCGTGAGACTCATCACGCCTGCAAAGCCTCTTGGAGTGAACGGGGAGAAAGATTTCTTGCATTCAGCATGCAGCGAAAAGGTTCCTTTCTCCTGGTGCTGTGTCTTAAGTGCACTCTCCCCCACCCTGCCGAGAGAGAGAGAAGCGCATTTGGAAGAGACAAGGAAGCGCGTGCCCGGCTGCTTCTGCCGGCTAGAAGTTTAACTGCCTTCTCGCGGGCAGAAGCGCATTTCAAATTGCTGTAGGCAGAGTCCGGCTCAATTGCCATCCCATCTGCTGACTCCCAAGGTGGAGGGACTTCCCAGGCATGCCGGCGGGCTCTCCGGTCAATCAGTGCTCAGGTGGGGGGACCATGGGGAGATTGGAGTGGAGAGGAGCAGGAGGGGAAGGGGAGGCCTCCAATGACCATCACCATAGAGCAGAAAGCGCATGCGCAGAGCAGCCGCTGCCCTGGATGGGGTTTGGAAGCCGAAGAGTTTGGGGGAGAGAAAGAAAGATTTCTGCTGCTTTCCTTTGCGTGCAGCCAAAAGCAGAAGCAGCAGAAGTCTTTCTTTCTTTCTCTCCCCCAAACTCTGGCTCTGTGGCTTCCAAACCCCAGACAGGACACCGGACGCTCTGTGAGTGCATTTCCTGCTCTATGGTGATGTCTGGAACTGGAACTGGAACTAAACAGACCAGCCGAGAGATGCCACGGAGCTGCCAGATTCCAGATTCCAGTAAGACACGCGTCTCGTGTCTTGTCCAACCTCCTGCATCCCGAAAATAAGCCCCCCAATAATAAGGCCAAGAGCATTTTTGAAGGGTCAGAAAAATATAAGCCCCTGTCCTATTTTTGGGGAAACACGGTAGCATTGTCAGATTCACCATCAGTCAAGATTTTATTTGGAACAACTTACAACCTACAATGATACTTCTAAAATCAGTTTATTATATGCACAGAGAAAGCTTCAATGCTACCCACTTTGGAGAACTAGTTGGTGAAGTTGACAAGGAGCAGCAGGAAATTTCCTCACAGAAATTGTTCAACATATTCTTGATAGAATTCCTAATTCTACCTTTGTTTCAAAGGCCAATATAATCCACTGACTTTTTCAGGCTTCCAACTGCAAATTTCACTTAAACCTTTAGATTTCATTATTTTATTTTATTTATTATCTTATTTTATTTATTTATTTTATTGATTTCTTTTGGTATACATCTCAGTAAATGACTCTGAGTAGCTTGCAGATTAAAAAATATATATTATTATTAAAAATTAAAAAAAAAACAATTTAAAACCATAAAAAACAGTAAAAACATTAAAAACAGTAAAGAACATTAAAACATCTAATTCAAACTACACACCATAACAAAGTATCTGGCCCTTTAACAAGGCTGCCTGGAGCCAGGGCCTTTGGCCCACGTGACACCCCAGGTTCGGGACGGTAGCCAGGTTTTTAGAGCTTTACGAAGGGCTAACAGGGTTGACTGTATGGTTCAGCAGCTTCTATGAACAAAGCCACCTAGTCTTCACCCTTCAGCAATATAGACTGTTCTTCATTCCTGCCTTGCATTCAACACTATCTAATGCAACACCTACAAACCTTAACAAAATGAATTGTAATTTTCTCCAACCAAAACAACCACTTGCAGAGTTGGTTAAGTGATCAATCTCAACTTTATATTTCTTTATCGTTCTTATTTCTTTTCAAGTGTTATAAAATTAATATAGATTGATTTTACACTGGAAATGTGCATCTTCAAAAGAGAAAATGAACGTTATATTTAAAAAGGTTGCCATCGAGAGATGCAGCTAATATCTCTAGTATGGCTTTGTTGAGTTTGAAGTCTACAACAGAATCATGAATTGGTTGAATAATATAAAGACTACAGTAAATTGTACTGAATTACAGTTTAGAATATGTTAGCATATTTTCCATGATACCGGTAATAATGGTAGTAAAAGCTATATAAATTAATATTCAATCAGCTACATTAAATAGACAATTTAAAAAGTAAAGATGCAGGCATAAAACTCAGTCAGGCTTCCTTCTCTTTCCTCCATCATCTCAGTTCACCAGACAGCTACTTTTATGTCTCACCTGTTGGGAGGTGGCTCCCGGTGGTGGAGGGGAATCCCATCCAAAGAGCTAGAAGGCCCACAAGGAGAAAGGTGGTGAGCAGCTTCATGCTGTCCTCCAGATTCAGCAAATGACTTAGAATGATCAAAAACTACTGCTGGGCAGAGCAGTGAATGAACAGAAATGTGGTTAGGGCTAAAGTTGCACAGAACTACTATCAGAGTTTTGCCAAACTGGTTTGTATGCTTCTGTTTCGTCTCCTCCCCCAAACGTAAGGAATTAATCTCATTTTTGTTGAAGCAGAAGCTTGGGCTACAACTGGTGGGAACATTAGTAATTGCAATATTTTTGGATAATGTAGATCATCTTCACACTTCCATGTCAGTAAATCAGGTTCCCTGATGTCCAACAAAAGGGGATGTCCTCTTTTTTGTCTTTATGTCCTCTGTCTGGTAAGCAGAGTCTTAAAAACAAATAATATCTTTTTTTTTTAATTTGAAGACTTTTTTTTGATAAGGGTAGTCATTCAAACTTTCATACATTGTGACCTTGTAAAATGCCTGCTTCTTTCCTTTCCTCAACAGGCTCAATATCCAAGATTTATATAATTTATTTCCTGATTCTAGCAACTGGCTTTAATCTGTCCATGATCTCTGTAGTCTGTAGATCACCTCATACATTTCCAAGGAGAAATTTTAAAAGCCATCACACAGTTGATTCTATAAAATTGCTAGCAATTTTTCTTTCTGTTACTAATAATTTTCAATTATAACTGATGACAGCAACCCCAGAGTGCGGAAGATTTTACCACTTGGTTTTTAGTACTTTGCCCGGAAAGCGGGTATAATCCAGATAAAGATGCTCAAACCAAACAACGCTTCAAATGAAATGTTATTATTGTGTCACAGAACATATTGAAAACATTTGAGTTTATAATCTTTTGGTGGCATATGGAATTAATGTTCAGCTGGTATGAGCCACCATTAGAGTGAAGAAAAGGAGAAAAACCAGCTGCCCTTTGGCCTTGAAGTCCATTTGTGCTGTTACAGAGCCTGATGAACTGCACAGGCTACTAGGTAGGGCTGGTGTGGGGAGATTGTGAGTCAGGAATAACATTGATATGGCAAGTTACTCCTAGCCATGACTGCCACCTGCTCTTTGAGCGGGTATCAAGAGTCTAGGAAAACTCCCAAGTTGTGCCAACGTTAACATTTAGGCCATGTAGTTCTCATCAAGTTTACAGTCATTCATCTAAAGGAGAGGGAATCAGAGGCAGATGAGGTGAAAACAGTTACTGTATTCAACAGAGAAGGAAAGGAACAAATGAAGAGAAGATTAAATTACAGAGCAAAAGTGAAAGAATATGGAGGATGTCCCCCAAAACATGATAATGTGGGACCCAGTGTGTTCTTGAGAAGAAAGTGCATGTAAACTACTACATGAGCCCCAGAACCTCTTATCATGGATTAGCACACAGCTTTGTACAACAAATATCATAGCAGCTCTTGTTTCCTTCACAATGGTCACCTTGGTGGCATATGTTATATACATCTGGAGAGCAATTGCAAACAGCATATGGGCCAGGGGTGGGTTCCTCCCGGTTTGGACCAGATCACCGTTAGTGACCTGCTGGTGAAGTAATTTTGGCGTCACAGATCCGGTTCTGTTTGTGCCGGTCCGTGCTCGCCGCCATCTTTTTTTCTGAATTTTCGGCCGATTTTTCTGTGTTTGGATGGCTTCACGGCATTCTGTGCTTTGAAAAAAGCCTTCCCGCCCACCCCCAGGTTAATACTGACCTTTATTTCTTTGCCCGAAGCACAGCTGATGAGCTCCTCAGCTGTGTTTCGGGCTGAATCCACCTTCTGAGCATACGCGGAAGTGAAATCACGCGAGGGGACGTCATGACGCGCGAAACGTCACGATGCGAACTGGTGGCAAAGGTAAGTGAAACCCACCCCTGATATGGGCACCTTCTCAGCTTGTCTTGAATAATTAGTCTTGGCAACAGAAGAGGATAGTGCAGAGAAAAAAACAAAACAGTGGTGGAACCAATATGTATGTATGTTGAGTATAGTCATTCTGGATCTTAAAGCTTAAAATATAATGTACAGACAGTGCCTTGTTTAGCAACTGTTTGAAGTTATTGTTTATTATCTATTATCTATTATCTATTATCTATTATCTATTATCTATTATCTATTATCTATTATCTATTATCTATTATCTATTATCTATTATCTATTATCTATTATCTATTATTATTATTATTATGTTGTTGTTGTTGTTGTTGTTGTTGTTGTTGTTGTAAATTGTGGGAGCTTCATCACTTGAGACTTTCAAGAAGAGATTGGATTGCCATTTGCCACTCTGTTAATCTGATGAAAAAGTAACTTTACAGTAGAACGAATCCTCACTTTTCCAACCTTCACAGATCTATAAAGCAAAAGAAAGTTGAGGTAAGTTCTTAAGAACATTTTATTTAGTGACTGTTTGCTTATCGGCCGAATTGACTGTCCCAGTTGTGGTTGCTAAATGAGGACTACCCGTATTCAGTACACATATAATTACAAATATTGTTGAAAAAAAGAACTGCAATCATTTTCCTGGAGACTAAGAAAGAGGCGAATTAGATAACTTCTGTGTTTGTCTCACAATTTCAGAGCTACCTCAGAAACCATTTCTGTCCACTGCCAGGTGGGGAAGAGTGGAGGGGGAGCTGCGGTTCTTGCTCAATGCCTTTGGGGCAGGTTCTTTATAGCTGAATTCAGGTACAGCCAAGCACAGCCTTGCTTAAAAATAGTTTAGCTGCTTCAGACGAGCCATTTCCCCCCTCACCCTGCCAGAACATACAGCTGCCTCTCCCCCGCCCCGCTCCCTTGCACCTGGGGGCAGCAGGGACAAGCCGCAGGCTCAGCTGCAGGGGAGCAGCTCCAGATGAACCCGTGTCTCCTGAAGCCGCTGCTGTTGGAGCTGTGACAGGCTAGAGGCGGGCACGATGGCTGTATGTTCAGGCAGGGCGAAAATGGCCATGGCCCCGTTCCACCGCGTCAGCAAAGAAGCACGGAAGTTCCAGCCCATCTGTCCCACATGAAGGAGACTGCTCGGCAGCAGCAGGTTGCGTGGAGGAGGGGCAGTGGGGGATTCCCTGCCCTGCCCTCACCTGCCATCCACGCACGAAGATGGACTGCCGCCTGCCCTGAATTCCTCGCTGTTCCCGCACTAACGCCCCGGACCCGCTCAACCGCGCTTGTTTGCTGGTCTCGGAGCCGAAGCCAGGAAGGCAAGAGGGGCGGCTGTGGCAGCAACGGCGCTCTAGGACGGCACATGACAGGGGACATGCCGCTGCCAGGCCGGGCCACCCTCCCTCCCAGTCCCAGAGCACTTTCTTCCTTCTCCTGCCACCGAGAGGAGAGAAAGAGAAAGAAAGAAAGAAAGAAAGAAAGAAAGAAAGAAAGAAAGAAAGAAAGAAAGAAAGAAAGAAAGAAAGAAAGAAGGGAGAGAGAGACACGAAAGAAACAAAGACAGACAGGAAAGGAAAGGAAAGGAAAGGAAAGGAAAGGAAAGAATTAAAGAAGTAAAAAAGGAAAGGAAAAAAGGAAAGGAAAAGAAAGGAGGAGGAAAGGAAAGGAAAAAAGGAAAGGAAAGAAGGAAAAAAGGAAAGGAAAGAAGGAAAGGAGAAAGGAAAGGAAAGAAGGAAAGGAAAGGAAGAAAGAAAGAAAAAGAAGGAAGGAAGGAAGGAAGGAAGGAAGGAAGGAAGGAAGGAAGGAAGGAAAGAAGGAAAGAAAGAAAGAAAGAAAGAAAGAAAGAAAGAAAAACTTATGACCATAATTGACCCCAAAATTTTGGTTGCTAAGCAAGAGCGTTGTTAAGTGAGTTTCACCACATTTTACAAGTTGGCTACACCCACTGGGTTACCTGACCACCAAGACATGCCCATCTGAAGCCACACCCACCTGACCTCCAAGCCACACCCACAAAATAAACCATGCCCACAGAACCGGTAGTAAAAAAAATTTGAACCCACCCCTGCTCACAATGATCTGAGGTTGGCTATTGTTGGGGTTGGGGAAGATGAATTTACTCTGCTCCTGCAGCGAGGGTAACTTTGCAGCCAATCCCTTGGATCTACAGGGCTGGCAATTTATGGTTGGTAAGAATCCATGTCTCATCCTACCCCGTAGCTTTGAGGAATTTCCCATCTTGCAAGCGCTATAGTAGCTTGCCATGAGTTTCTAGTGCGGAAATGACACCAGGCATAAAAAAATCATTGAATACATGCTGGTGCCAAATGACTTTCATCAACTGTAAAGCCTGTTATGGATTACAAATTACATATTAAACTTAAATAAACAACAATTCAAACATAGATGCACATGCATCTATATTTCTAGTTACCCAGCCAGTTTCAAGAGTACACATTATGTAGGGGATGTTACCAAAGAAGCACCCAAATGATACAATAAAGAAAAACCTCCGTCAACCTGGGATGGAGGGAACCCTAGTTGTAAATGGATAGCTGAAGAAATTGAAATAAGAGTCAAGGATCAGCTGCTATGGGAAGTTTATTGATTTCTGACAATGCCAAAAAATAGGTTTCTGTGGCTGCTCTGAAGTTTAGCATAGTTTATTCCAAGCAGGAGTAATCAGAGGCCTCTGAGCTGAAACCAATATCTGTATTCCCCAGAGAAAGAAAGAAATGAATGTGAGGAAGACTAGACTCTAGGGCTAAAGCAAGGGTCGGCAACCTTAAACACTCAAAGAGCCACAAAGGTCCTAACCGGAAGCCCCCGTTCAATTCTGGAGCCGACTGGAACTCTGGTTCCACCACCATAGAGTTTCCTCCTAGCGCGGCGTCCTTTTTCCTCTACCAGTCCTAGCCGAAAGCCCTATCAATTGTGGAGCTGACTGGAAAAGTCACCCCTTGCCATAAAGCAAGGGTGGCCAAACTATGGTTCTTTGAGGACCTGTGGACTTCAACTCCCAGAATTCCTGAGCCAGCCATGCATTCATGGCTGGCTCAGGAATTCTGGGAGTTGAAGTCCACAGGTCCTCAAAGAGCCATAGTTTGGCCACCCCTGCCATAGAGTCTCCTCCTGGCATGCCCTGCTTCCCCAGCCCCCAACCGGAAGCTCCTCTCAAAATTGTGGTGCCGACTGGCGACAGGGAGCTGCAGCAGAGGGATGAAAGAGCCACATGTGGCTCCAGAGCCGCAGGTTGCTGACCCCTGGGCTAAAGTGAAGGAAATATGGAAAAATATCTTCCTGATAGTTTTCTGAACCACATATGGGTTCTAACATTGATACAAGCAATTTTATGTGATAGAAGTTCAACAAATTGCATGGCAATGAAGATGATCATCTGAGTCTCCCTAGCCTAGGAGGGTCCAGGGGATTTGGAACAGGGCCAATGGATGACACCCTGCAGAAGCAACACGAGTGGAGAATAGTGTTGTTTGTCACTTTTATCACCATGAGATAAACCTTAATAGCATTTCTAAGTCTTGTCCATTTGGAGTCTTCCTTCATTTTTGTCCAGCAGGGTTCTAGACATCTCTCAACCCATTTCTGAACTCTCACTTCTTTTGTGAACCACAGGGAGCAACAGGTGCAAAAGATCTAGAGAGGTCACATTGGAACAATCTTATCCAGAACCTCAATGGCCTTTGGTTCATCACATTACTAAGGATGTTGCAGTGGGAGTTGCAGTGGGAGTTAGTCAAGTAATCAATCTCAGATTTACAATTCTTTACCATTCCTATCTACCATTCCTACCTGAAAAGTTGTAAAATTAATATACATTGATATTACACTGGAAATGTGGGTCCTCAACTAATTGAGAAAAAATGGAGGTTATATTTGAAAATACTTCCTGATGTAGCTTAAAACAAATTTTATTAGACAAATAGATATATAGAAAACTGTCCACCGACTGGTTGAATAATACAAAGATTGCACTAAGTTGTATGAGGATAATCTCAAACAAAATATAAACGTTTGTGTGTTATATTTCTGTATCTGCATTACATATTAAACTATATTATCAGTTTTCTCTGATAGCAATAATGGTAATAAAGGCTACATAAATTAATCTTCCATCACCCACAGTAAATACACGACAAATGAATAAAGATGCAGACATGAAACCCAAGGAGGTTTCTTGCTCCTTTCCTCCATCATCTCAATTCACCAAATGAGTACTTTTATGTCTCACCTGTTGGCAAGTTGCTCCTGGCTATGGGAGGGAATCCTGTTCCAAGGGCTAGAAAGATGACAAGGAGAAACATACTGAGCAGCTTCATGCTGTCCTCTAGATTCAGCAGAAGATTAAGAATGATTAAGAACTATAACTGAGCAATCTCAATATATAAAGAGAAATGTGGGTAGGACTACAGTTTGCACCTAATAGTTTGGCCAAACAGTTTTGTATGCTTCAATTCTCCCCCCTCCCCTCAAACATAAGTGATTGACATAGAGGCCAGGGATGAAACTCGTCACTACATTAATACCTGCAATATTCTGGGACAGTGTAGAATATAATCATCTTTCCATATCTTTAAATCTAGGGTTCACTGACCTTCTGGCCAACATTCCAGCAAAAGAAAATGTCCTCCTTATTGTTCTCATGTTCTCTGTCTGGCAGGCTAAGCATTAAAATCAAATATTTTAGTCAGCAATCCCACTGGTATAGCAACCTATATAGGTAATGGGTATCACAGCCTCCTTAATTAGTGCAGGACATGGTTGCGCAATGGTTAGAATGCAGTATCCCAGGCTAAGTCACAGTCAGGAGTTCAATCCTGACGGGCTGAAGGATTGATGGTTGAATCAGCCTTCCATACTCCGAGGTCAGTAAAATGAGGATTCAGATTAGTAAGGGCAATATGCTGATGTTGTAAACCTCTCAGAGAGTGCCGCAAAGCACTATGAAGTGGTATATAAGTCTAAGTGCTATTGTTATTGCTGTCCATCTAACCAATAATTGGAGAAAAAGAGTAGAAAGAAGGAAAGGAGACTAAAAGACTAGTCAGAATGAAATGAGAAGCTGGAGAGAAACACTGGAAAGAAGTGAAGTGTACAGAGCATTTGTTTTGGAGAAGGGAAGAGAGGTCCAGTGTTGCTTCCCTGGAAAGGGGGAATTGAAGACCCACAGGGACAAGAGCTTCATGTAACACCTAAGAACGGGAAGGATGGACCAGCTGGATATAGGGTGTGGCGGCTTTACCCAAGACACTGGAGGGGATGCAGGGAGGCAGCTGCCAGGAGAAAAGCCAGCTTTTGGGGGAAGTCTATGTGGGCGAGCCTAAGAGATTCATCCCATAACAGATAAATAGGAAGGTGTTCAGCTGAACTAGAGAAGGGCAAGCCATGCTGAGAACATAAAGTATTTGTATTTGTATTTGTTTGTCAAGCATAAATGATTATAAGCAAAGTATAAACAGTAAAACATGATAGAATATATATGTAATAGTACAAGCATGAATAAGAGTAAAAGAGGTATGAATATATGGGTACATTAGGACAGGAACGGTAGGCACGATTGTGCGCTTATGCACGCCCCTTACCGACCTCTTTGAAATGGGGTAGGTCGATGGTAGATAATCCGAGGTTGAAGTTTTTGGGGTTAAGGGAAGAAGTCAGATAAAGTGTTCCAGGCATTAATCACTCTGTTGTTGAAGTCAAATTTTTTGCAATCAAGTTTGGAGCGGTTTACATTGAGTTTGTATCTATTGTGATCTCGTGTATTATTGCGGTTGAAGCTGAAGTAGTCGTTAACAGGTAGGACATTGAGGCAGATAATTTTGTGAGCTACACTTAGGTGAGATCGAAGGCGGCGTAGTTCTAAATTTTCAAGTCCCAAAATTTCAAGTCTGGTTTCGTAAGGTATTCTGTTGTGAACAGAGGAATGTAATACTCTTCTTGTGAAGTATCTCTGGACTTTCTCAATTGTGTCAATGTCCGATATGTAGTGTGAGTAACCCTAGACTTTTTCTTTCTTTTCACAAGGATTCTTTCTCTTCTCAAGAAAAAGGGGGACAAAGCAGGAGAGACAGAGGCAGTGGTGGGTTCCTACTGGTGCGGTCCACTCTATAGCACCGGTAGCAGCCCGCTGGTGATGTCACAGTACTGCTGCGGTCGGTTGCCGGTGCCTGGGCGCTGCCATTTTTTTAAAAAAAAAATTCTGCGCATGCCCAGAAGCCAAGCTTCTGGCACTGCACATGTGCTGCCTTCCTACCCCACAGTGAGTCCAAGCAGAGGAGGATGGCTGAGGGAGCGCGTGAGACGCTGAAAGAACGGGCGGCAGGACCTATCTCAGTTCCCCTCCCTTCAGCAGTCCGAGAAGCCACGCCCACCCAGTCACATGGCTGGCAAGCCACACCCACAAAATAAGCCACGCCCACAGAGTGGTAGTAAAAATAATAGGAACCCGCCCCTGGACAGAGGGGAGAGTTGCTGGAAGGGAGACCTGGGAAAAACCCCAACACTGTGCTGTATAGCCCTGTTGTAAATGCCTGCTGTAAAATAACTGTAGATACAATACTAAAAATAATAAAAGCCTCCACTGCTATGTTTTTCTTTATTCATTGCCGTCACTGCAAAACAATAAACTGGACCTTTCCTCTACAGATGATGTTCCTGAAAAATTTAAATAGGATAATGTAATCCTGCCCGTGACAGATAATCCTGCAAATTTCAGCCACAGTTATGTGTCCCTGGAAAGCCTGGATATACAAACTATTAGCTTGACTTCCCTAATTAGGTCTCATCATTTTTGGGGTAACTGAACTATAATGTACTTAGCTCATTTCTCTTTCAATGCCTTTAGCAATATCCTATTACTTCCGACACTTAACATCTCAACCAAGGAAATTCTCGTCTCCTACATCACAATTCTTGATACATTTGACAAAACTAATCAGCATAGTAAGACTGGCCCATAATTTTCTGGTTAATACTTTCAATATTTGTTATTTATTTACTCTGGTAATAATATTCAAAATTCCCCAATTCCTTTTCTGGTCTTTAGGGCACCAAGAGTTCATATGGCATTTGGAACATAAGTAAGATTAGAAGAGAAACAAAACCATCTAATCTGGGGAAAAACTGCCTGATCAGAGTGATAACATGAACTATTTTTATTTTATTTATTTATTTATTTGTCAAAAATGTACAGGATAGTAGTTGTTTGTATAAACATAACATAAGTAAAAAGTTCTGATAAAGAGGACAATAGGACAGTAGGACAGGGATGGTAGGCACAGTGGTGCGCTTAGGCACGCCCCTTACAGACCTCTTAGAAATGGGGAGAGGTCTACTGTAGGCAGTCTAAGGTTAAAGTTTTGGGGGTTTGGGGAAGAGTCAGGTAGTGCATTACATTAAGTTTGAATCTATTATGTGCTCGTGTATTGTTGCGGTTGAAGCTGAAGTAATCGTTGACAGGAAGGACTTTTTGATATATGATTTTATGAACTACATTTAGATCAGATTGCAGGCGACGTACTTGTAAATTGTCTAATCCCAATATTTCAAGTCTGGTGGAATAAGGTATTCTATTGCGAGCGGAGGAGTGGAGGACTCTTCTTGTGAAATATTTCTGAACTCTCTTGATTGTATTAACGTCTGATATGCAGTGCGGGTTCCAGACAGGTGAGCTGTATTCCAGAATTGGTCTAACAAATGTTTTGTATGCTCTGGTTAGCAGTGTAATATTGCCAGAGAAGAAGCTACGCAAGATTAGATTAACAACTCTTAGAGCCTTTTTGGCAATGTTGTTACAGTGGGCTTAGGTCATTGGATATGAGTACTCCAAGGTCTTTGACAGAGTTTTTGACAGAGTTTTGATAGAGATTCATTTCAATCAGGGCTTGAACCTAAGCCTGGGATGGAAGTTTATGTGGCTGCTATTGTGGAACTCTTCAGTTGTGATTTACAGGAGGTGGTTTCGGGTAGTTCATCCTAAACAGGGAGAATCAGAGGTCTCCAGGGTGAAAATAATACCTGTATTCACCAGAGAAGGAAAAGAAAGCATGTGAGGAAGATTAGGCTACAGGGCTAAAGTGAAGGGAACATGGAGGTTATTTCCTTTTTCACTAAGAACATGACAACCTGGAACCCAGTGGGTCCTTGAAAGGAAAGTGTGCATAAAGTACTACCTGTCCCAGAACTTCTTATTCTTAATTCAAATATGCATTGCATATCACTCTTTTTTTACAATCATGATCTGTGAGGCACTTAATAAGTTGAATATGAGTGCATCTGCAAGCAGCGAATGGACACATTCCTGAGTCATGTGTATTTGGACTTCCTTGTAGGGAACAGCACGGGGGCGGGGGTGGGGGGAATGGTGGAATCAATATAGATAGATCCATCTAGGAATATTGATTCTATATGTTACACAAAATCTGAAATATAATGCACAGGTATTTCTTGTTTATGGACTGTCATGTTTAGTGACCATTCACAGTTAAGACTGGGATGAAAACATAGCTTTTTAACCAAGCAGAGCCATGATTTGTCTTAGTGAGTGCTTTGCTTATCACATGAGTTGCCCACCCCAACAGTGGTGGGTTCCTACCAGTGCGGTCCACTCTATAGCACCGGTAGCGGCCCGCTGGTGATGTCACAGTACCGGTGCGGTTGGTTGCTGGTGCCTGGGCGCCACCATTAAAAAAAATTTTTTTTTATTTTTTTTTAAAAAATTCTTCTGCGCATGCCCAGAAGCCGAGTTTCCGGCACTGCTCATGCGCTGCCTTCCTACCCCACAGTGAGTCCAAGCAGGGGAGGATGGCTGAGGGAGCGCGTGAGACGCTGAAAGAATGGGCAGCAGGAGCTATCTCCATTCCCCTCCCTTCAGCAGTCCGAGAAGCCACGAACGCGCGGTGATGATCCTAGGCATTTTCACACGTTTGAGGCTTCTCGAGCTGCTGAGGGGAGGGGGAATGGGTGGCAGGACCTATCTCAGTTCCCCTCCCTTCAGCAGTCCAAGAAACCACGCCCACCCGGTCACATGGCTGGCAAGCCACACCCACAAAATAAGCCATGCCCACAGAGTGGTAGTAAAAAAATTAGGAACCCGCCCCTGCACCCCAACTGTACAAAGTGACTGGCTCACTTATTATTAAAATCATAAATGCTAAAGTATTAACAACAGAAACTAAAGGCAAGAACACTGTTCGCATTTCTCTATTAATTCCAACATATTATATCTTCCTTATTAACTCCAGTATAAAGGGACCCTGTCAGGACCCCAAGCCAACTAGCAGAGCCTGATTTTAGCACCCTTTCATAAGACCAAAAGTGTGGGGCCAGAGCTCAACTTGGGTGGCAAGATGTACCAAAGATTGAAGACTATGATAAAAAAGGCTCTCCTGCTAGTCCCCTTTTGCATCTTTGACTGATGCAATCAGAAAAATGCTGCTTCTGTAGGGAGCAGATTGGATAGACCAATCCCATTAGCGCAAGATGGTACCTCAGATAACCTGCTCCCTTACCATGAAGAGCTTTAAAAATGACCACCAACATATTGGCTTGGACCAGGAAGCAAAGAAACAACCTCTTTAGGTCGCGTACAGCATTTATTTATTTATTTATTTATTTATTTATTTTTGTTTGTTTGTTTGTTTAAATTATATGCTGCTCATCTAACTACTTAATTCAGCTAAAAACAGTCAACTGTGTGAGCTTCTGATTTATTTTTCAACGGAGAAAATCTCCAATATTCTTTGTGATATTGAAATGTGAGACCAACTTCACAGTTTAGTGGAATCTACTTTGCATGGATATTATTATTATTATTATTATTATTATTATTATTATTATTATTATTATTATTATTATTATTATTATTATTATTATTATTATTATTATTATTATTATTATTATTATTATTATTATTATTATTATTATTATTATTATTAGGGGGGATATTGAAATTAAAAATGTCTATCATAGATTACCAATGTGGCATTCTGTGAGGGAATAAATGAAGAAATGAATGTGAAATTTGAGCAAGTACATTTTATTTATGATAGTAAAAGAAAAACAACAACTGTAGGGAAAGAAAGAAAGAAAGAAAGAAAGAAAGAAAGAAAGAAAGAAAGAAAGAAAGAAAGAAAGAAAGAAAGAAAGAAATCTTTTAAAAAGAAAGGGAAAGTTTAGATAATGGCAACATGGCAGATATTTTGCTGTTTTCTTCTCTTGTTCAAGAGACATTTCTGAGGTCAATGAAGGGATCAGAAAGATGCTGTAAAATCGCTGAATACACTGAACCATCAAACCACTTTTGTCCATTGAGAAGCCTGTTATGGATT
Organism: Diadophis punctatus similis; assembly: GCA_023053685.1. Classification (NCBI taxonomy): domain Eukaryota; kingdom Metazoa; phylum Chordata; class Lepidosauria; order Squamata; family Dipsadidae; genus Diadophis; species Diadophis punctatus. The sequence continues at coordinate 16,621,606 of JALIGW010000003.1, forward strand.
AAAAATGACACATTAAACGTAAATAAAGAGCAATCCAGAAGTGACTACATGAGCATCTTTAACTACCAAACTAGTTTCAAGAGGAAACCATTTGCTTGTCAGGGGTGGGCTTCAGTTCCTTTAGCAATGGGTTTGCTGCCCTGTTGCTAAGTGGGCGTGGCCATGATGGGCGTGGCCTAGCAAGCCATCTGCACCACGGCGGGGGGGTGCGATTTTCACCTTCTGGAGGCTCTGGAGGCTTCCTTCGAGCCTCCTGGAGGGCAAAAACAGCTTTCCCCAGCGTCCAGGGTCCCTCCGGAGGCCGGAAACAGGCCCATTTCTGGATTTCCAGAATCTCTGGTAGGGCCATTTTTTGCCCTCCCAGACCCTCTGTGCGGCCCCTGCACTTACTTGGAATGATGAACGGGCCACGTGGAGACTCCTGGGGGGGGGCAGGGAGGGGTTGGGAGGGGTGGGTGTGGCCAGCCAGGGGTGGTATTGGGGGTTCACTGAACCCCAGCGATCCTTGGCTGGAGAATCACCCAAACCCTGCCGAACCTCCAGGAGCCCACCCCTGCTTGTGATGTTGTCAAAGAATCAGCCAAATGATATAATAAAGAAAAACTTCTGTCAATCTGGGTTGAGAGGAACTTGAGTTGTAAATGAATGGCTGAAGAATTTAAAATAAGAGTCAAGGATCAGCCTGTATGGGAAATTGAATAATGTATGACAATATTTTTGTTTATTTCTTAAATTTATAACCCACCCATATTATTATCAAGTGACAGGGGCAGCTTCCAATATGATAAAAACTACATAGTAAAACAATGAAATGTTAAAATTTAAAATTAGTTAAAATAGGAACCTCAATATACAAGCATTAGTTAAGATAGTAACCTCAGTGTACAAATGGGTGGAGGTGGCATCTTTTTTTAATCCCTTAACCACCTCCAGTATGGAACATCCCTATCATGGCCCAAGGGCAATTGGCAGAGCCAGATTTTGAGACCGTTTTCACAAACATAACAGAATGCACCCAACCCTTACCTCGAGAGGCACAATGTTCCAGAGCGCCAGAACTATAGCAGAGAAAGCTTTTCTACTGGACCTTGCTAGCCAGAATTACTTGAGCAATGAGGTCCAGAGCATGGCCCATCTGCCAGAGTCAGTGGGGTGGGTCAATGTTCCTCAGGTAGCCTAGACCCATGCCATAAAGCAGTGCTCCCCAACGTTTTGTCACCCTCGGCACACCATAGCCTCTCCCAAAATTCCACGGCACACCACATACAAAAATTGGATAAAAAACAAATATAATCTTCAAAATATCGTTTTGAAGAGTATAATAGTATAGGAATGTCAAACTGGGCATAACAGAATTACTTGATTTATTATTTTATTTGATAATTAGGTGGGTCAACCTTAATGATACCATGCGCCAATTGGCCCAGGCGTCCCGGGTGGGCGGGCCCGCCTGGATGCCGCCATTTGAGTTTTGCCCTCTGCGCATGCGCAGAACGCTGTGCGCATGCACAGAGGGCAAAAGACCGCAAATGGCGGCATCCAGGCGGGTGGGGGAAGCGGCCGGGGGGCGCTTCCCCCACCTGCTTCTTCGGCTTGAGTTTTAAAAGAAAGCAAAACGTGGGCGGTCTTGCTGCTTCTGCTTTTGAGTACACTGAAGGAAAGCAGCAAAAAACTTTCTTTCTTTCTCCCAAACTACCAGTAAGGCTCTTCGGCTTCCACAAACAGAAGCGGCAGGGAGGAGGACTCGCGCCCCGCCCTGCCACGCCCCCTGCCAAGCCTCAAATTAAGCCAGCCCATGACTGGAGCTACCGGGAAAAGTCCAAGGTAGGATGTGTGCCCCGTCCCACCCGCCAGTCCTGCCTTGCCCCCCCTGCCAACCCCCAGCGCGAGACGCGTGTCCTACCTGGGACATGCCCCGGTACCTCCTCCTCGCGTTCCTCGCTTTGTGTCCAGGGTAGCAGGTCTGCTCATTAAGCCTTGCTGCAGCGGCCAGCAGGCTTAATGACCAGACCTGCCTCTCCCGCCCGCGTCTTGCTGTCTTTTAAAACTCAAGCCGAGGCGGCTTGAGTTTTAAAAGACAGCAAGTCACGCGGGCGGGAGAGGCGTCAGCCATTGGATGATTGCAATGCGCCACTCGCAATCATCCAGTGTGCCACATTTGGCGCATGCGCCACGGTTTGGCCACCCCTGAATGATGTGAGTTTTTGCCACGGCACACCAGTGTGCCGCGGCACACCGGTTGGGGAGCACTGCCATAAAGGGTTTAACGGTGATAACCAAGAGCTTGAATTGGACCAGGAAGCAAACCTGCAACATATGCAGCTCATGAAACAGAGGTGTTTCATGGACCACTCTGGGGACTTTGGAACTGCCAGTCAATTGCACTGTGTACCAGCATTAGCTGCCAAATACTCTTCAAGTATAGCCCCATATAGACTGCACTGCAGCAGTCCAAACATGAGATGAGCAGGTCCTGAGGGACTGAGTGCAGGAACACACAATCCAAGAAAGGTCACTACTGGCACACAACCTGAAGTTGCACAAAGGACTTGCTAGCCACAACTGCCACCTGCTCTTTAGGACATGCTAATGTGAAACTCAGTGTGTTCTTGAGAAGAATGGGCACATAAAGTCCTACCTGAGTCCGAGAACTTCTTATATCGGAGACACACACTCCCGTTTGCAACAAATATCACAGCACTTAAATTTTTGTGGACAATCATTATCATTGAGACACATCACTTCTAAATAGCAATGGCAAGGAGCATATGGGCAGCTTCCTGGCTTTTCCAGAATTGTTTGTCCTGGCAATAGAAGAGGATAGTGCATGGAAAAAACAAACAGTTTTGGAATCAATGTATGTATGTACATATACTTGTTCTATACCTTACACAAATTTTAAAATGTAATGTACAGACAGCATCATGTATCAACTGCCTGGTTTAGTGTCCGTTTGGAAAGGAAAGCTGAGGTAAGTTCATAAGCATTGCTTCCTATATTGAGTTGAGTGTCCCAATTGTCCAAAACTATGGTTTTTAACACCAAAATTATTACTAAACATTGTTGAAAAGAAAAGCTGCACTCGTTTTCCAGACTTCTAAAGAGGTGACCTGCTTAGATTCTGTGTTTGTGCCGTAATTTCAGAGCTACCTTAGAAAGGATTTCTATCCATTGCTAGATTTACACCTCTGAGAAGGGAAACTTTGAAAAAATTCTCCTTCCTGAGTTCTATTGTGGTGCAACTACCATCTTATCCATTGAATACCTCATTGTTTTTATGCAGAATGTGATCTTGCTGTTTGAAACTTAAGGAGGATTCACAATCAGCACTGAGAATAAGGCAAATTTTTCACAAATTTGCTCAACACATACTTTGTAGAATTCCTAATTCTAAATTCCTTTGAAAAGTCAATGTAATCCACTGACCCTTTTCAGCTTCCAAATGCATTTTCCACTTAAATTTATGTCAGAGTGGTTAAATAGCATGACCTATTGCTATCCTTGTTTAAATGTGGCTTGCTGGTTCAACAGCTGATATGAACACAGCCACTTAATCTTAAAATGTGTTTGAATATTAGTAGCTCGGGTTGGTAGTCAGGCTTTTGGTTTGAGCTCCGAGCTTGGCAATTTGGTTGCAAACATTTCGTCAGCCACTTAGTCTTCGCTCTTCTGGAATATAGCCTTTTCATCATTCTCCCCTCTCCTGCATATAACCTTTCTGATGCAATACCTATTAATTTTGACAGATGAAGCCTAGGAATAATATGAAAGAAGATGAGTTTGAAATCCCCAACATAACTATGAATTGGCCTGGCATGGCTTAAAACAAATCTTTATTCGACACATAAATATATGGGAAATCTCTCAAGGTGCATTGATTGAATAATATAAGGATTATAGTAAGTTTTATGAAGAACATCTTCAACACAATTTAAACATTTGCATATTATATTTTCTGGAAATGCATTACGGATTAAAATATGTTATCAGATTTTCTATGATAAGCATAATGGCAATAAATATAACACTAGAGAAATTAATATTCAATTGTTCACAGAAAACGGATGACTTATAAGTAAGGATGCAGGCATAAAGCTCAGTGAGGCTTCCTGCTCTTTCCTCCTATATCTCTCTTCACCAAACAGCTACTTTTATGTCTCACCTGTTGGGAGGTAGCTCTCGGCTGCTGAGGGGAAGCCCATCCCAAGAGCTAGAAGACCCACAAGGAGAAAGGTGGTGAGCAGCTTCATGTTGTCCTCTAGATTCAGCAAATGATTAAGAATGATCAAGAACTATACTGTAACTCAGCAAAGCCAAAAGATAAATTGAAATGTAGTTAGGACTATAGTTGCACCTAACTGCAATCAATCAACTGCATGCGCAGAAGCATCCCGGGCGGGTGGGCAGAGCCTCCCGCCACCACCGCTACCGATTCACAGAACCGGGCTGAACTGGGAGCAACCCACCACTGATACAGTCATGGTCTTTCTTCCTCTAATTTCTACCTCTTATCTCTAACCACTCATAAAATCTATTCCATATCAAGTAACATTCTTTGTCTTCTTTATGTTTTATTTTTAAAGTTAGTCTGTCCATTTCAGCACAATCTAAAATTTTCTAAATTACATCATCATCTGGTGGGGTGTTCTCATTTTTCCAGTATTTTGGCAAATATAATCCTTGCTGCTGTCAATATATGCTGTTAAATAGATGCCTAAATATTTAACCTTCTTTACTATCTGCAAATCTATTTTCTCTGTCAATTTCTTTTTTTGTTTTAAGATTTTTGACTATTACTTTGGTTTTTTCTTTGTTTATTTTCATCCCTGCCACCTCTCTATATTCCTCAAATTTTCCTATCAGTTTAGAACCAGTTTCTAAAGGTTCCTCTAATATAAAAACTAAATCATCAGCGAATACTTGTAATTTATATTTCCCCTTTTTAATTTCCATTCCTTTTATTTCTGGATCTTGTCTAATGCTTCTGGTTAAGACTTCTAGTGTTAATATGAATAATAATGGAAATAGTGGACAGCCTTGTCTTGTTCCTTTTTTTATGTTAAAAATTTCTGTCACATCTCCATTCACCATCACTTTAGCTTTCTGGTGTGTGTAAATTGTCTTTATCATGTTCGTAAATTTTTCGCCAAAGTCCATGCATTTTAATTGTTACAACATAAATTTCCAATTTACATTATCAAATGCTTTCTGAGCATCCAAAAAATTAGTGCTAATTGTTTTTCACTTTGTATTTTATAATACTCTAATGTATCCAAGATTATTCTAACATTGTTTCTAATTTGCCTCTTGGGTAAAAACCTGTTTTGATCAGAATGTATAAACTCAATTAGAAATCTTTTTAATCTTTCTGCAATTACTGAAGCAAATATTTTGTAGTCTGCATTTAATAGCGATATTGGTCTGTAGTTCTTTATTTGTGTTGCATCTGAGTCTTTTTGGGGGGATCAAAGTAATTTAGGCTTCTATCCACATATCCAGTATTTTAGCTTCTAATAGAACCTCATTATACACCTCTAACATTGACAAACTCAAAGTATCTTGCAGATCTTTATAAATTTCTGCTGGTAAACCATCTGGACCTGGAGTTTTATTATTATTTTTGTCTTTTAATCACTTGTTAATTCTGTCATTGATATTCTTTCATTCAACATGTTCTTCATCATTTCCGAGATGTTTGGTAAGTTAGCTTTTTCCAAGTACTGAATTATTTTTTTTCTCTGGTATAATTTAATATTTATGCAGGCCTAGGTACAATTTTTGTAGTTTTATCTGTTGGCAAGCCAACAGGGAAGGCAGGATTGAGAGCTTTCAAGATTTTAGCCCAATAGAGAAGACATTTGCAGTCCCTACCTCAAGTGTCCAAATCAGTGGTGAAATCCATTTTTTACTACCAGTTCTGTGGGTGTGGCTTGGTGGGCATGGTGTGGCTTGGTGGGTGTGGCTTGGTGGGCATGGCAGTGGAAGGATATTGCAAAATCGCCATTCCCACCCCACTCTGGGTCCAGCCAAAGGTGGTGTTTGCTGGTTCTCCGAACTACTCAAAAGTTCCACTATCGGTTCTCCAGAACCTGTCAGAACCTGCTGGATTTCACCCCTGGTCCAAATGATTCCAACTGGCTCTGGTTTAGCTGTATCTTCAAAGAAAGAAGATGCTGATGCTGAAAAAGATAACCAGGACAGTGGAATCCTATGATTGCCAGGTGATCTTACAATTTTCAGCCATATTTTTATGTCACTGGTAAAATGGAATATATAATCTGTTAGTTTGGCTTGGTTTTAAGGCATAGATATGCCAAGTGGCTGTCTTATTTCCTAATATGGCATCTTGTCAGTTTGTGGTTAATTGACAGTTTCTTGCAACTACAGTATATTGTGGTTAGCTCATTTCCCTTTCAAGCCATTAGCAATATCTTGTCCGTTACTTTTCAAACTCAACAGTCAACCAAGGCAATTCTCATCTCTTACTCCACAATCCGAAATTCAGTTGGAAGAAGAAATCAACATAGTAAGGATTTGGCCCCATTTTTTGTGATTAATAGTTTCCATTCTTATTATGATAATAATATTCAGATGCCCCTAAAATCTGACCAATTTCAAATATCAAAACCTTCCCAAAGCATAGAAACAACTTTTCTTGTCTTGAGGAGGTGGTGATATTGGCTGTGAAAAATAAGTGATATTCGAAGAGAAACAGTATCATCTAACATGAGAAAAAGCTGACTGAAATGAGGGATAAAATGGATTACTTGGATAGTTTTCAGTCTGGTCTCAAACTTAAGCATGCGATGGAAGGATATGTGCTGCTATTCTGGATTACTTCAATTGTGACATAGATGGTTGGAGTGCAATCTACATTGTCCTATTAAATTGCTTAAGTATTTTTTTTTAAAGTATCAATTCTGGTATATTTCAGGTCTGCTATGAAAGTTATGAGTTGATGGCACAATATCGTAGTTGTGAGTTACCAAGCAAATTGCCCCACAAGGAATCTTGAATCTGAGGCAAATTCAAATCCAGATGCAAATCAAGTCCAGATCCAAGTCCATGCCCAGCAAAAGCTGATAAGATAAACCAAAGGATCACAGCACAAAAACAGGACACAGGAAACATGGAGCTGAAGACGACATTCAGGAAAATGAACTGTTGTCTTCACCAAGCACTCCCTCTTGCTTGGGGTCTAGGACAACTTTCCAGGGCCAACTTGTTGTAGCCAACTCAACGCAGGACAATTCACCACAGAACAAGAGTAATACTAATATCAAAGAAATGGTAGAATAGAATCATTAAAGAAAGAATGCAAAAGGAGGAACAAAATGAAATGTGAATGACAACAATGAAAATATTTTTTAAAATTATTTTAAATAATTAAATTGAATTGTTGAATTGTCTGATGGTTAGTTTACCACAGTGAGTGGGCCTTAGTGAGTTGGCTGTGGTGAGTTGTCCCATTCCATCCTGCATGCCTGACTAAGTAATCCAGAGCCCAGTATTCCTGATTAGGAGGGGCAAGCCTTTATTTGCAAGCAGCCTTGCTAACCTCCTCTGAGTTTCCCGTCTCTTCGCTCTTCATATTTATTTTATTTATTTTTTATTTTATTTATTTGTCAAACATGTATAGTAGTAATTTGTATAAACATAAGTAAAAAGTAACGATAAAAGAGGACAATTGGACAGTAGGAGAGGGACGGTAGGCACGCTGGTGCGCTTATGCACGCCCCTTACAGACCTCTTAGAAACGAGGAGAGGTCGACTGTAGTCAGTCTAAGGTTAAAGTTTTTGGGATTTGGGGAAGAAACCACAGAGTCAGGTAGTGCATTCCAGGCATTGATCACTCTGTTGTTGAAGTCATATTTTCTGCAGTCGAGTTTGGAGCGTTTTACATTTAGTTTGAATCTATTACGTGCTCGTGTATTGTTACGGTTGAAGCTGAAGTAGTCATTAACAGGAAGGACATTTTGGGTGGACATTTTGACACAGATTGGGTGGGGATCACAGCTGTTCCTCATTAGAGGCATCCTGTTGCTGATTGTCAGTGTTAACCGGCAGCAGCCGTGCCTCTCTTTCCTCTCCTTGGGTGGGTGACTGGCCATTCAGTCGATTATGCCCCCCCCCCCGATCCCTGGGACTTGAGATTCTGGGTCCTCTTCTTCCACCAAGCTCTCTGAACACTCCTGGGGATCCTGGGTCCTTGTGTCTGATGGCCCTTGTTCTGGCTCATCCTCCTCCTCTGAATCTGTAACCGATGGGGTCATCACAGGCTATTACTGTGGATGATGTTCAGTTATTTGCCATTAGTAAAAAGTTAATGTATTTGTAAAGGAGCAGAATGACCATCGCTTGTATGTACAGTGATGGCTCTACTTCAAAAGCTAAAATCTGCAAAATCTTCTTCTGCATTTCTAGACACAATGTGAGTTTGAAGGACTATTTAATATACATGTAAGTACATTTAATATACATGTAAGTACATTTGCAGTGTTTTGTTGTTGATAACCCTGCAAGAAAGTGAAGGATTGAGAGCTTTCAAGATTTTGGCCCAAGCAAGGAAACCATTTGCACCCACCCCCGAACGCTCAAATGATGCCAACTAGCCCTATCCTAGCTGTACCTTGAGGAAGGAACTTGATGTTGCTGAAGAAAACAAGTAGGAGAATAGTATCCTGTGTGTGACAGATGATCCTACAAATCTCAGCCATATGTATAGGTATCCAACAGCCTGGAATATACAGTCTATTAGCTTGGATTGACTTTGGGCCATGGATACACTAAGTGGGCCTTCCTTAGGAGTCATGTCAGTTCATGGTAAACTGAGAGTTACTTGGAATTATAATGTGGTTAGTTCATTTTATATTCAAGCATTTAGCAATATTCTCTATATTACTTTCCACATTCAACATCTCAGCTAAGACAATTTTCCTACATCATAATGCGAGATCCATGTACAAAAACCAGTCAACACAGTAAGGATATAGCAACATTTTTTGTGGTTAATATTTCCAATATTTGTTTATTCATTTATTTACTGTGGTAATAATATTCAATTTTCAGAATTCTCTAAATTCTGTCCAGTCTGGAATATCCTAATTTTTCCAAATAATGTAACTTTTCTGGTTTTCAGGCCATCACGGTGTGAAATGCATTTTGGAACATAAGTAAGATTGCAAGAGAAACATGATCATGTAACCTGGGGGGGGATATAAAAGAGATATAAAATGAACTGTTAGATCCCTTTCAGTTGGGGCTTGAACCTAAGCCTGAGAAGGAAGCGTATGTGATTGCTATTGTGGAATTCTTCAGTTGTGATTTAGATGGTTGCAGGGCAGCTTTCCTTATCCTATTATATCTCTTAAGAGCATTTGCTACCATCAAATGTACTGTAATTAAGGCTTAAAAATTAAGTGCACAGTACTGTAGTTATCTTCAATGTGACTCTTAAAGCCCTTCTTTTATAAACACTCAACTTTTCCTTCTTTGAGATACCGAAATGAGACTGTAACATCGCAGTTTATGGGATCTACACTGCAATGGATATATTGTCTTCTTTTGAAAATTGTGTATTAGCAATAACCAAGGGCATTCTGCAGGTACAGAAAAAAGAACTGCAAATGACATTTGGGAGACTAATTTTATTTATAACAGAGAAAGAACTATTTCCATTCTAATCAAAAACATATTTTCTGCATTTTTCATTTAAAATATTTATATATTTTAAACAACAAGCTGCAGCCATCGGAAAAGGAAGGGAGGGAGGGAGCGGGAAGGAAGGAAGGAAGGAAGGAAGGAAGGAAGGAAGGAAGGAAGGAAGGACACTCAAAGAGATAGTTATATAATGACAATGTGACATATATCATGATGTTCATCTTTTTCAAGAGAAAAAGGCTGATTTCTTAGGCTGATGATGGGATCAGAAAGATGGTGTAAAATTATTGAATAGATGGATATTTAAATCACTTTAATCAACTCAAGAGTCACTTATGGATTATAGGTTATTTAGAAAACTTAAATAAACAACACTTCCAAAATGGCTACACAATTATTTATATTTCTACCTAACCAACCAGATCCTCCCACATTTTGTAGGAGATGTTGCCCCAAAAAACAACCAAATGATATAGAAAAGAAGAACCACAGTCAACCTTGGTTAGAAGAACCCTAGTTGTAAATGGAGGGCTGGAGAATAGAAAATAAGAATCAAAGACAAGCTGGAAGTTTATTGAATTCTAACTACACCAACAAATTAGGTTTTAAAATGGCTGCTCTGAATTTAGGTAACTCATCCCAAGAAGGGTGAATCAGAGGCCTCTGAGGTGAAGGCAATATTTGAATTCGTCAGAGAAAGAAAGGAACAAATGGGAAGATTAGACTACAGGACTAATCAGGGAACATGGAGGATATTTACTTTTTCACCAAGAACATAACAGCCTGGAACCCAGTGTGCCCTTGAGAAGAAAATACACATGAAGTACTTCCTGAAAACCAGAATCTTTTATCCTTAATTCAAACAGTGCATTGCACAACAACTGAAACAGCAATGTCACCTCTGTCAATTTGAATGGGAGGAACTCTATTTTCATTCCCTCCTCACCTAAAAAGAACCTGGCTGATACAACATCTACAAATGTTAACAAAATGAACTAAATTATAGTTTACTGCAACCTGAAAGGCCTGCAGTTCGGTGTATGAAAAAAGGGGCTAATACAGGGGTATCAAACTGGCGGCCCATGGGCCAGATGCGTCACATGCAGACCAGTGGTGGGTTCCTACCTGTGCGGTCTTGCCTGTTCATTGCCGCAGAGCCAAAGAAGCTGTTGGCGTTCGCGGCGCGGGGCTTCCCCTGCCCGCTTTCCCCGGCAGCCGGGATGCCGCCATTTGTGTTCTTTTGCCCTCTGCACAAGCAGAACGCTTCCTTGAGGGACACCACTGTTGACAGGTGCAGGATTTGATAGGGCACTCCCTATTTTAACCACTTGTTGTCTGTTTGACAGGAACGCAGTTATCCAATCATGTAGGGGTCCAGAGATGCCATAAGATTTTAGTTTCAGAAGTAGTTTGTCATGTACCACTGACAGGCTTTACAAAAGTCTATGTAAATTGCATCTATTATTTTACTCTGATCGAGTTGTGTAGTCCATATGTTTTTGCAATGTAGGAGTTGCAGATTACAGGATTATTTTTTCCTGAAACCAAATTGTTTGTTAGAGAGTAGGTTGTTAGTTTCTAAGTGGAGGTTAATGGATTGGTTTATGATTGATTCCATGACTTTGCAGGTGACGCAACATAAAGAGATTGGTCTGTAATTTTCAATGTTACTTGGATCTCCTTTTCTGAAGATAAGGATGACTGTGGCTAGTGACCATAAATTGGGTAAGGAGCTAGACCTGAAGGATTTATCAAAAATTATGCTTAGAGGTTCAGCTAAGGTTGTGGAGAGCTTTTTTAAGAAGTATGCACATAGTCCATCAGGTCCAATAGATAGAAATGGTTTTAGGTTGCGTAATACCTTTCCAACGTTATCTTCTGTAAAATCGATTTGTGTTAGATTGTTGTAGTTATTTGTGGCACGACTAGGAAATATTAGGCATGAGCCATTGCTGTTTAGAAAGACTGAGCCGAAGAATTAAAGAGGTTGGCTTTAGCGGTTTCATCATTATAGTCTTTACCATTTGGTCCTTTAAGGGGTGGGATGGATCTTGAGTCTTTGAGTTGGTTGTTTACAAAGTTATAGAAGGCGCGTGTGGATTTCATTCGCAGAAGGTTTTCTTCTTGATTGATGTGATAATTAGTGCATTCAGTCTTTATTTGATGGCATAGATTTTTTTAGTGGCTTTTAAAGTTAGCAACGTAGCCAGTTTTGTTTTTTCGCCAAAGAGATCTTTTTTTGGATTGGAGCTTCCTTATTTTTATGGGTAATTTGTTTTTCTTGGTTTTGGTGATTATTAGTGGTACATATAGTTTAATGACTCTTTGGATTTCAAGCAAAAAGATATTGTAGTAGTCTTTGGCCGTATTACAGCCAGAGAATAATGTTTGCCAATCAAGAGATGAGAGGTCGGCATCAATGATATCATAGTTGGCTTTTTAAAAGTTGTAATTGGTTATCCCATCATTGTGGTGGTTTCTGTAAGGACGTATATTGAGACAAAAGTCAATCATGCTGTGGTCACTGTTGGAAAAGGGTTCTTTTATTTGTAGTCCATAAATTGAGTGTAAACTGTTGCATATATATAAGAAGTTCTAGGTACATGAAAGGGGAAAGGGAAAAAGAAACAGAGTCAGGGACAGAGTAGAATGGGACAAGTTGCCATGGCCAACTTGCTGCTGCCAACTCACAATGGCCAACTCATCACAGAACAACTCACAACAGTACAATTCAACAAATAAGAAGTTAAATTAATTTCAACAGAACTGTGGCCAATAATAATAAAATAAAAAAAAGTCAATCCAGAAATCAGAATTATAATAATTACAAAAAGTATTACCATAATTTCAATGAAAATGTGGTCACCGATAATAAGTAACCGAATGAAATGATTAATACAGCATTGAACTGTCCTCCAGCAAGTTGACCTTGGTCAGGTGTCCTAGGGTGAGTTGGCCGTGGTGAGTTGTTCTAGACCTGAAAGAGAGACAGAGAAAGTGACAGGAAAGGAAGGAAGGAAGGAAGGAAGGAAGGAAGGAAGGAAGGAAGGAAGGAAGGAAGGAAGGAAGGAAGGAAGGAAATAATGACCCTGATTGTGATCCTCATCAGCTGTATTCCTATCTTCTCCTGGGACTACTGAATAAATATTTGATTTAATGCTCTGCCTGCCAGACAAAGAATATGAGCAGAAAAAGGAGACCTTCTTTGCTGGAATGTCAGGAAACCCTAGATTTAAAGATAAAGAAAGGTGGCTATAATCTAGATGGGTTATTATAATCTCCAGTTTACAGAGCACACATTTTGTAGATATTGCCAAAAAAAAAAAAAACCCAGCCAAATGGTATAAAACAGAAAAACCTCTGCCAACCTTGGTTGGAAGAACCCTAGTTGTAGATGGCTGGAGAATTGAAAATAAGAGTCAAGGACCACTTTTGCTACTTTTAGTTTATTGAATTCTAACAATGCCAACAAATTAGGTTTCCATGTGGGTGCTCTGGGGTTTAGGGTTCATCACAAGCAGGGTGAATCAGAGGTTGCTGAGGTGAAAGCAATATCAGTATTCCCCAAAGAAGAAAAGCAAAGAATGTGGGGAAGATTAGGATACAGGGCTGAAGTGAAGAGAGCATGGAGAATATTTACTTTTTCATCAAGAACATGACAACCCGGAACACAGTGCATCCTTGAGAGGAAAATACACATAAAGTGCTTCCTGAGTCCCAGACTCTTTATCCTTAATTCAAACAATGCATTATACAACAAATGAGACAGCAACGTCTATTCATCATTCCCTCCTCACCTGCCTGATACAACACCTACAAATTTTAACAAAATGAACTAAGTTATAGTTTACTGCAACCTGAAAGGCCTGCAGTGTAGTATATGAAAAAAGGCGCTAAAACAACCAATGTGGGATGATTAAGTAATCTACATCAGCTTTACAATTATATATCATTCCTATCTCATTCCTTTCTATTGTCCTAAAGTTAATATACAGATTGATTTTATATCAGAAATGTGCATCTTCAACTTATGGAGACAAAATGGAGATGATATTTGAACATGCTGCCATCTACAGATAGCAGCTAATATCAGTAGAATGGAGATGGCTTTTTTTGTCCTCATGTCCCTAGTCTGGCAAGCAGAGCCTTGAAATCAAATATTATATCTTCTAGGGTTTGTTTTAAATTTCTGTCATTTTTCATAAGAGTATTCATTCAAACATTCATGTATTGTGACCTTGGAAATGGTTTGCTTCTTTCTTTTCCTTCTCTGTCAATAAACCTGACAGCAGAGACTTATGTTACATAATTTATTTCCTGATTCCAGCCATTGGCTTTAAACCAGCCCCCCCCAAATTCAGGATCACTGTAGTCCTTAGATCCAATGACTCATCATAGGTTTTTAGGGTAAATTTGAAAAGTGCCACACTTTTGAATGCCAAGGAGATCCGGAGGCCTCCAGAGTGCATAAAATGGACCAATGGGCAAACCGGAAGTCCATTTTTCCGAACTTCTGGTTTGCCCGTTGGGCCATTTTTCTCACTCCAGAGGCTTCAGGGAAGCCTCCTGAAACCTCTGGAGGGCAAAAACGGCCTACCCCAAGGCCAAAAATCAGCTGGCCAATGCGTGTATGCATGCTGGAGCTGACATAGAGCAACACCTCACATGCCCTCCGATATGGCTCCAGCACACATGCCATAGGTTCACCATCTAGGAATTTGAGGTTCTCTTGGCAGCACCAACCCTTAAGCCAGTGGATCATTTCTAAAATCCTTTGAGCCCTCATTGGATGTTGAACTTTTGTTGGAAGTACAGATGAAAACACTTGTGCTCCTAATTCCTCAACTTTCTTGCCTAGCTACTCTTATAGCAATAGCAATAGCACTTTTCTTATATACCGCTTCATAGTGCTTTACAGCCCTCTCTAAGCGGTTTACAGAGTTCAGCATATTGCCCCCAACAATCTGGGTCCTCATTTTACCGACCTCGGAAGGCTGAGTCAACCTTGAGCCTAGTGAGATTTGAACAGCTGAACTGTTGAACTAGCAGTCAGCCTGCAATGGCTGCATTTAACCACTGCACCACTTCAGCTCCTTAATCTCTTGATATTGTTTTCAGGTTCATTGTCGTATTGTTCATCCTCACGTGAAGGAGAAGAAAGAAATATTAATGTATGGGCTTGATTATTTTAATGAGGTTCTCAGCCACATGTTTGATTTTTGCTCCAAGAAGACAACATACCTGATATACATAGATCTGTAGTTTCCTGGATCAATTTTTCCCCTTTTTTGAAGATGGGAACTACATCAGCCCTTAAATTAGTGAGGGATTGTGCAAAAATGGATATTCAATTGTGACATAATTGCCTAGACTGAGGCTTAGATCCATATGGGACTGCTGGTTCTTTTACATTTGTCAGGGCTAGAATGACCCACATCCCATTGGTAAAATAATGCAATCATAGTACCCAAGAGATGTGTCTTGTCTGTAGATCCTCTCTTCTAGCACAGCATTCCCCAGACATCTGCAAGGCCCTGACACCATTATGCCTTTGGAAAACAGTGGAGCTTTGTCCTTTCCAGCAGACCAGCAGACAGAGCAGTCTGAGACCTTGTTTGTGATCTCCCACATAACTACATTGTTGTTTCCCCAGTGTGAGTTTCTTTTTCTTATTCTACATTATGTTGTTTCACTGTTGGACATCTATTTCAATCTATTTCTGATACATGGTTTTAAGGCACTTGGAGCTGCTTTGACAATTCAGGGGGGCAGTAAACTGATTAAACACTTTCCCCACACTGTATTAAAGTTCTTGGGGTTGTTGTTTTTTTCAAGGAAACCTGATCTCTGTTCACATCTAGAATAGGCTGAAGCTTTTTCTCAAAATAATTTGTCCTCAGTCTAAATGGCTTTTCTCTGCCCTCTGGTGGTGATGCTTATGAACTCATATTTATATCATTGTTTCACTCTATTTATTTTATTTATTTATTTTATTTATTTATTTGTCAAACATGTATAGGATAGTAGTAGTTTGTATAAACATAAGTAAAAAGTAATGATAAAAGAGGACAATAGGACAATAGGACAGGGATGGTAGGCGCTTATGCACGCCCCTTTTACAAAGCATAGAAAAGGACTCTTCTTATTTAGATTGAACAATCTGGGATTAACCCTTACCTGACCAGAATTTTTGTTATCTTACATAACAAACTACAGAACACATAATACACCACACGTTGTTTTCTTTTGCTATAGAAGAGGTATCATATCTTGGAAATGTTCCATTAAAATAATATACCATGACTCTGGAGAAGTTAATATATTGCAGAAAAATGCAAGTTTTCAAACACATTTATTAATAAACTGATAATATTTGCAGCATCAAAATGATATGGTGAATTATAATGACAATATTATTTTTCACATTATAAATATGGAGTGAAATCTCATTTTAAAAGACTGTTTGTGGGGAGGGCTGTCTATCAGACTTGGCTATCTGTTAAATTCAGAAATAAATCATTGCAGTGATTTACATCATTGCAATGATTTACATTATTCACTTAATTGTGTTATTATGCAAATGATGAATTTTATGTCATGTGGACAAATTTATGTTATTAACATAATTGCGTGAATGATTATCATTTGCATAGTGTTATCTCAGAAACAAACATGCTGTTTTGGAGAGATATGGGATAGATATTTGGTCTGTTGTATTCAAAGTCTGCTAAATAAAGGTCCGTTAAATCAAGGTTGCAATATATCTGCTTTTTTCTATTCTTTGCTTTTAGTATGCTTTCACAAAACAAGCAAAATCATGGTTTGGTTTAACCAGGATTTATCAAATAGGCTGAATCCACACATAGCTACCATCCATAGCTTACCAATCTCATACATCATGCCATATCAAAGTCAAATAAACCAAGTGATTATTTAATGCAAGTTGTGGACTTGGTTAAAGTTTCATAACCATAAAAATGGACAGCAGAAGAAAATAAACTATCCATCAGTTCTGAAATGATCAAAAAGTTGCTGTTGCAGAGATAAATTCAAGAGTTGTGTTTTTGTGAGGTGGACTGGAAATGCTATTTTATTTTTAGGTTTATATAATAGATTCCAAACCCAGAAAAACATAACTGGCCAAATGGGTGCATATATTTGTAACCACTGTTCATGAGAAGGAATTCAAGAATGATATAAAGAAGCATTTTGCTGGCTGTGTCTTCTTCTCCATAAACAGGCAAACCAAGATCGATTTCTCTGGTACACTGCCTTTATATGTAACTTTGATTCAATGTAAAGCAATCTCTGGTCATCCAAGTCAAATTCTGGCCTATGCAAAAACAAAAACAACCGTCTTGGAAACTTTATAATGAATCACATATTACAATTTCTTTTGATTCAATCTGTTCAGCTAATTACTACTATGATGTTGGATGGAAGAGAGAAAGAGTCAATTAAATGAAAGCATTTTCTAGCAATATAGGATGGAAGATTTGATGAATTCTACCCCAGATGCTTGAACGATATTGGTATTGTCTGACAACAGAAATCCTGGAATAAAAAGATAGAAAAACACCCTTGATCATGCAAAACAGAACAATTGTGATCAAATGTTCTTGTGTATATAGAGCATACACAAGGGTGTATGCTCTACAGGGGTGGGCTGCTATGGGTTCTCCTGGGTTCAGGAGGACCCATAGCTAATGTTATGGCCAGTTTGGCGAACCGCCAAACTCCATCCCTGGCTGGCTCCGCCCACCCCTCCCCTCCCAGGAGTCTCCACGCGGCCCATTTTGGATGCAAGTTAAGTGCAGGGCCTGCACCGAGACTCAGGGAGTGAGAAAAATGGGCCTTCCAAAAGTTCTGGAATTCTGAAAATGGGCTTGTTTCTGGCCTCTGGAGGGCCTCCGGAGCCCAGGGGAGGCAGTTTTTGCCCTCCCAGAGGCTCAAGGAAAGCCTTTGGAGCCTGGGGAGGGTGAAAAACGGGCCTCCCAGAAGTCCAAGATGGGCTCATTTCTGGGCTCCAGAGGGCCTCCGGAGCCTGGGGAAGGTGAAAACAGGGGCCCTTCCGTGGTGCAGGAGGCTGACTAGGCCACGCCCACCATGGCCGTGCCCACCCAGCAACCGGGCACAGAACGTTGCTGAAATTTTTGAAGCCCACCCGAGTATACAATTTCTGTTTACATCATATGCCGAAACCAGCTCAATTGTATACTTGCACATTTGCAACAACCCAAAAAATGGGAGCCAAAAAAAAAACAAAAACCTGGAACTTGTAAAGAAAAAAACCCCACAATTTTTCTGATTTGGTATGTGCTTTGAGAAAAGTCTGGTAGAAAACATTTTTTAAAAGGATGGGAACAATTCTTTCTGTTGAATTGAAAGGGCCATAATGGTCCATTTGTCTAAAACAGGGGTCTCCAACCTTGGCAACTTTAAGACTTGTGGACTTCAACTCCCAGAATTCTATCCCAGAAGTCTATCAGACTTGGCTATCTGTTAAATTCAGAAATAAATCATTGCAGTGATTTACATCATTGCAATGATTTACATTATTCACTTAATTGTGTTATTATGCAAATGATGAATTTTATGTCATGTGGACAAATTTATGTTATTAACATAATTGCGTGAATGATTATCATTTGCATAGTGTTATCTCAGAAACAAACATGCTGTTTTGGAGAGATATGGGATAGATATTTGGTCTGTTGTATTCAAAGTCTGCTAAATAAAGGTCAGTTAAATCAAGGTTGCACTGTATCTGCTTTTTTCTATTCTTTGCTTTTAGTATGCTTTCACCCAACAAGCAAAATCATGGTTTGGTTTAACCAGGTTTTATCAAATAGGCTGAATCTACACATAGCTACCATCCATAGCTTACCAATCTCATACATCATGCCATATCAGAGTTAAATAAACCAAGTGATTATTTAATGCAAGTTGTGGACTTGGTTAAAGTTTCATAATCATAAAAATGGAGAGCAGAAGAAAATAAACTATCCATCAGTTCTGAAATGATCAAAAAGTTGCTGTTGCAGAGATAAATTCAAGAGTTGTGTTTTTGTGAGGTGGACTGGAAATCCTATTTTATTTTTAGGTTTATATAATAGATTCCAAACCCAGAAAAACATAACCGTTCCAAAAGTTCTGGAATTCTGAAAATGGGCTTGTTTCTGGCCTCTGGAGGGCCTCCGGAGCCCAGGGGAGGCAGTTTTTGCCCTCCCAGAGGCTCAAGGAAAGCCTTTGGAGCCTGGGGAGGGTGAAAAACGGGTCTCTCAGAAGTCCAAGATGGGCTCATTTCTGGGCTCCAGAGGGCCTCCGGAGCCTGAGGAAGGTGAAAACAGGGGCCCTTCCATGGTGCAGGAGGCTGACTAGGCCACGCCCACCATGGCCATGCCCACCCAGCAACCGGGCACAGAACCCGTTGCTGAAATTTTTGAAGCCCACCCAAGTATACAATTTCTGTTTACATCATATGCCGAAACCAGCTCAATTGTATACTTGCACATTTGCAACAACCCAAAAATGGGAGCCAAAATAAAAACAAAAAAACCCTGGAACTTGTAAAGAAAAAAAACCCACAATTTTTCTGATTTGGTATGTGCTTCGAGAAAAGTCTGGTAGAAAACATTTTTTAAAAGGATGGGGACAATTCTTTCTGTTGAATTGAAAGGGCCATAATGGTCCATTTGTCTAAAACAGGGGTCTCCAACCTTGGCAACTTTAAGACTTGTGGACTTCAACTCCCAGAATTCAACAGCCAGCTTTGTTAGCTTTGCTGGCTGTGGAATTCTGGGAGTTGAAGTCCACAAGTCTTAAAATTGCCAAGGTTGGAGATCCCTGGTCTAAAGCCTACTCAGGGTCCAGAGATCTGGCAAATGAAGAAGTCAGAGGTCTGGTAGGAGACCTCTAAGGAAGCATAGTAGTAAAAAAAATAAAAACCATTTCCACAATTGTCCCGTTTGAAGGAGAAGGTTTAACCATTTAGAAAGCACCAAAAAATAATGTCTGAAATCAATCAAAAAGTATTTTTGACTAATCTAGTAGCAATTAAGTTAAGGCTCATCTCTCAGGATTCTAGATTGTTCCGATAACTAATGACATAAAGCAAAATGATACATGAGAAAGAATTGATGATGATACCTTATTTACAGATCTTAGAGCAATTATAGTAGCAACACCTTTGTCTTCCTGGACAATCATTATCATAACGACAGCGATGTATTCCTGGGATGGTGCATTTAAATGGATTTCGTGGGCAACTCCAAGGAAGCACTGAAATGGAGGGGAGGGAGTGTGGGGGGACAGAATTGTTGTTAACCATTAGTCAAACACCAACTAATTTTCAGCATTCTTTGGAATATAGTGCAGCCCTATGGTGTCTTTCTAAGCCGTGGTGGCAATTAAAAAGTCCCACACTTTAAGAGAGGAGCTTCAGTTACATGTTTTGACTTTGCTGTTTCTTCCCAGTTTGAATCATATTAAAGATAGACTCATACTGTCAGTGTCAGAGCTGAAACATATTTGAAACCGCTTGATGGAATCTATAAAAATAGACCCAAGTATGTAAGGGCCTGTTGGGCAGATTGTATGAAAAGAAAAAAGAGCAGGTTCCATTGTCACGATGTGAATATTGTCAGTTTGTGCATCTCTACGTTTTCTACTGTTTTCTTGTATTTATGGTCAAGCAGACGTATGATATATTCTATTACGCATGTCTGCATCCCTGAAGTCAACTCCTTTTTTTTCTCCGCCATTTCTGCCAAAGGTAGAAGTGATTTATTCATTAGCCGATACAATGTAGCTTAATAAGGATTCTTTTTATTATTTTTCTACTGAAATAAATATTTTGTTAATTAGATTTGAATCTCGGTTTTATTTTCTAAGTAAGTATGATTTCAAAAGGGAAGCAAAGATCCATCGGCCTCCGGAGGATTTATTCCTTCCGTTATCATCCATCACAGAGTAGGCCCTCAAAATCACATTCTTACAAAGTTTCAGGAACAGTTGGAAAAGATCTTTACTGGTCATTTGGTCTGCAAGACTCCTAATTTCAAGAACTAATTTACTGAATTGTATTAGCCTTACATATCCCGTAAATTCCCTTCTGAAAGACAAATCTTATCAGAGAATTAAATCTACCAAATTGACATTGATATTAAGATACCCAGTCCAGAATTCCCAGTCCAGAGTCCCCAGCTTCTCTGCTTGCACAGAAAACCAGGCCCACAGCTGTAAGAAATGAGATTGTTCATTAAAATTAAGATTACCTGGTGGGATTCTACAACTTCTGCTACATCTGAAATTACAGCAGCGTAGGGTCTGAGGGCAGTCGTAATCACTCCTGCAACGATTAATTCCAGGTAAAGAGCACGGAAATGGATTTCCTGGGGAAATACCACATCCTGTTGAAAGAAAAGAAAAAAAACCAATGCAAAATATCCAAATACCTTTTACAAATTAATTTTTTTATTGTAATGTACTTGCCCATAGTACTTACCATGAATAAGATTTTTTTTATATTTTTATTTATTTTTGCTGTTCTTATATGCCGCCCTACTCCCTGGGGACTCAGGGTGGCGTACAACAGAGTATAAGAACAAAAAACAAAAACAGTAGCAAAAATAAAACATTTAATTAATTAAAAGATTAAAAAGCCAAACAGCAATGTATTGATCATGTATTGATCATATGAAACCTATTATATTTGCCTACACATACTTTATACTTAGATTCTACTTTTTTGTACCTATTCTATTTTAATAATTGCACTGCTCCTTCTTTATTACTCTTTGCCCAATCTGAAATATAAATGAATAAATTCATGTACCCACCAACAGGCTTTTCTAGATAAACAAACTCTCTCCTAGCTTTCTGAGGGCACAATTCAAATGTTGCAAATAACTCTTTATGATTACCAGATACTATAGAATGCACTTGTTTATAACATTGCAAGTCCACAACAATCACAGAGAACTGACAGCCAATCAGAGCTTACACTTTTTGGCCAAAATAAAAATACCGAGATATCTTATCCAATCAGTGCTTATTTGCCAGCTAGGCAAATAAGGGGGGGGGGGGGGGTAAAGCAGTTACCTCTCACAATAGCACACCCCTTGGAATACTAATTCTATATTGGAACATTTTATATAATTATGCCACCTTCTTATCAAAATTGGACATTAGGGATTGGGAGGTATGATCCAGAAGGCATTCCTTATAATGGCCACCCCAAACAAGACAGTGTTGTAATCATTCTTGCTTGTGCAGTAACATTTGCTGCCTGAAAACAGATCTCCTCAAGATTGCAGCAGAACAATGCCACGGAAACTGCACACTGGTGTACCATATCATTTGATCAGCAGGAGGCATAATTCAATTTAATATTGCAAATGCACTCCCATCTCAAAGAGCCCTAAGTATATTTTCTGTTTTTTTTAAATAGTCTTTATTAATTATGTTAAAAAGACAAACAAACATACAAACAAACATAAAAACATGTATAAACATATGTATATATAAATAAAGTATCAAACATCTTTGAGTATAGAAAACATTGAACATACTTGTTATTTTCTATAAATACCATGACAACAAAAATGTTGATCTGACTAATGTGAGGAAGAAAACAAAAGAAAATATTATCTAGAACACTATTTCTCACCACCCTCTACAACAATTTATAGCTAGTCACTTAAATTTATTTGGGAGACCCGAAGGATTATTTGCTACAATTATAATTTGTCGTGATTATATTCAATTTGCTCTGCACTGTGTTAATCATATTGTACTGTTAATCCTTGGAAAGCAAATTATAAAGCTAGTTAAATAAACGGAATTTAAGTTTAAGCCCACCAAATATAGAGTAGATCTGATGTTAGTTTTAAATAGAATTAACAATGGCTTACTACAGACTATTTTGCAGCTTTCTTTGTCAAACAGGCCCCTCTACCAAGGATTTTATATCTTACCAAACAGAATCTTGGAAGACGTAGGGGGTAATCCTATCCAAAGGGCTAGAAGACCCACAAGAAGCAAGCTAGTCAATGTCTT
Source organism: Diadophis punctatus similis (assembly GCA_023053685.1). Taxonomy (NCBI): domain Eukaryota; kingdom Metazoa; phylum Chordata; class Lepidosauria; order Squamata; family Dipsadidae; genus Diadophis; species Diadophis punctatus. The sequence continues at coordinate 16,644,325 of JALIGW010000003.1, forward strand.
CATGATGTCCTCAAAAGTCAGATGTGAACTCTCAGTCAGCAATTAGGCTCGTATTTAAACAGATGTGTGGGTAGCTTTAAGATTACACCTTTCCACATCTTCCTCATGCTTGATATAGCAACTGCATAACAGCATACAGAAACCCGAAATAATTGCTTTACGCTGTCTTCATAGATAGCATGGACTTGTGCCACATGAGGACTAGAACCAAAGGGTGTGACATCTAAAATGCTCCCGTATAAACATCCTTACTTCAAACAACTCTTGTGAGCCACACCCTAATTGTAGCATCTTCCAACACGTGAAGAAAACACAGTCAACCTGAGAACAGTAAAAGGGCAGGGCTTTCCTTGTTAAGGACGCTGGACTTCCTATATTCTAACTAATAATTGGAGATAGTTAGGGCTGATACTTACCAAGGAAAATTACAGAATAGCCAGAGGGTGGGGTGGGGTGAAATATAACTCAATAGTACAAAATAACAATTTTCTAAAGAAATATGCCATACAATCAAGTTACAATGATCTCAAGAGGGACATCCCTTCTAGTGGACAAGATGAAGCAGCTGCCTCAGGCAGAAGATGATAAGTGGAGGTAGGAAGGACATGTCATGGGACATCAAAGTCTGATGATCAATATCTGATGCAAGGGAAGAAGTGATCCATCATCAATGTTGACTTAGGATGTGATTATCAGTATTGTTTTAAAGCCATCTTCTAGCCCCTCTGAAAGTTGTTATTGGTGGAGAAGTAGGAATTAAATTTAATAACATAAATAGAACAATCGGGATTGGAGGTCATCGCTAAATATTGTGAAACAGAATCTAATATTTTAATGGTGTTTTATACAATGGTGCCCATAGTGTATTTTTGCCATTCTGAATATCCCAGTTTTATTAGATGATACTAGTGATATTTGGGGGGGGGGGAGGAAGAGTTTTTCTATCTAATGCTCCACAACACACATGATTTTATAATGATTTGTCTTTCTCTCCTTTTTTTCCGATTTAAAAACTTCAGTGTCTGCAATCTTTTTTTAAAATAAAGGACTTGCTTCAACGCTAATGAGAAAGCCATGAGTAGAAGGCAAGATGATAGAGAAAATGGTCCAGTACCTCACCAGGCTCAAGGTTGACTCATCCTTCCAAGGTGGGTAAAATGAGGACCCAGATTGTTGGGGGAAATATGCTGACTCTGTAAACCGCTTAGAGAGGGCTGTAAAGCACTGTGAAGCGGTATATAAGTCTAAGTGCTATTGCTATTGATACCTGCAGCAAAGAGAGATGAGAGAGATGGTAATACCACTTAAATCATGTTTCTCCTCTCTCTCTCTCTCTCTCTCTCTCTCTCTCTCTCTCTCTCTCTCTCTCTCTCTCTCTCTCTCTCCCTCCCTCCCTCCCTCCCTCCCTCCCCTCCCCCTCTCTCTCATATGCATACAGACCCATACAAAAAATGCATGAATTAGGACTGTAGGATAATTCCCATCAATATGTCAAAGCTGATAACATAAACATTACCCAGGAGTTTGACTCGTGACATTCTGATTCCCTAAAAACTGGAATCTCTATCTTGATTCCTTTATAACTTTATAAAGGAATTGACTACCACATGATATATTTGGGGAACGTTAACCTTGGTTAATTTTGTTTGCCTCTTTGCGTTGTTATTAGTTTGTATTTCAGTACATTGTGCTTAATCAAAAAAATGCTTAATTTAATCACTGGTTAAATATTCTATGTTGACAATTTTATTAAGAAAATAACTTTATCCACTCACAATTTTTCAGTTTTATCCACTCACAATTTCCTTCCACTCACAATTTTTCAGTGCATATTAACTTTTCCACCATCCTTTCTGTTCATGACAAATGGCTAAGCAGCTGAACTAATTGACAAATGATATAATGAAGAATGGATGTTGCCAGGTATAAGCCAAATATTTCACAGAGCACAGGTTCTCCAGAAATGTTGCCTAGGCAGGGTACAAAACACATTGCCCAATCAGAACATTTCTTTCCGCCCAGCATCACTCTCAAACCCATTAGCCTCAGCATGAATGCTTCTGATACAATCTGGTGGGCAGATCCCAGGTTTCTCTGTGATTACTAAGGATCAAAATAGCTATAACAGGTTGAAGGACAGCTCTTCCCATATCCAGTAGGGTAGCATTACAGAGCTCAAACTACACAATCCTTACTTTTGTGTAGGTTTCTTCCATTGTTTTTAATCTAAAACAAGTACCAAAAGTGGATTCCACAAGTGGTGATTGGAGTGGATTTCTAAAATGTATCTAGTTTTCATTTTATACATAAAAGAGAAACAGGTACCTGTCATTCTTCCCTCTGGAGCAATAAGCAGGATGAAGTGCAGTAGAAAAATACATATTGATTAATATAATATAATATAATATAATATAATAACAGAGTTGTAAGAGACCTTGGAGGTCTTCTAGTCCAACCCCTTGCTTAGGCAGGAAACCCTACACCACTTCAAACAAATGGTTATCCAACATCTTCTTTAAAACTTCCAGTATTGGAGTATTCACAACTTCTGGAGGCAAGTTGTTCCACTGATTAATTGTTTTAACTGTCAGGAAATTTCTCCTTAGTTCTAAGTTGCTTCTCTCCTTGTTTAGTTTCCACCCATTGCTTCTTGTCCTACCCTCAGGTGCTTTGGAGAATAGTTTGACTATCTCTTCTTTGTGGCAGCCCCTGAGATATTGGAACACTGCTATCATGTCTCCCCTAGTCCTTCTTTTCATTAAACTAGACATACCCAGTTCCTGCAACCGTTCTTCATATGTTTTAGCCTCCAATCCCTAATCATCTTTGTTGCTCTTCTCTGCACTCTTTCTAGATATGCATAGCCTTTCGGTTTTGGAAAGTTGCCTCCACCACACATCCTGAAGTTCAAATGCTAGTCTCACCTTCAAAAAAATGTTGAAATATTCTGGATGGAAGTGAGTTCTTCCTTGACGGGATTGGCAAGAGAGCCAACTATTCTTAAATGCTCCAATTTCAGGTTTTCATATTCCATTGTGATAACACACTTTAAAACACACATGAAGGGTCAAGTTTTTCCATAGATCCTGAGATCAGCATACTACAGTAGTCCTCAATTTACGACCACAACTGAGCCCAACATTTATGTTGTTAAGTGAGTTTTGCCTCATTTTACGACTTTTCTTGTCACCTTTGTTAAGTGTATCACTAAAGCTGTTAACTTATGATCAGCTGGGTTGTTAAGTGAATCTGGCTTCCCCCCATTGACTTTGCTTGTCAGAAGGTCTACATGGGGCTACCCTTGAAGAGTATTCGGAGACTGCAACTGGTGCAAAATGCAGCTGCGTGTACTGTGGTTCTGTGGTGGGTGTTTCAAGATTCACCCACGTAACACCTATACTCTGCCAGTTGCATTGGCTACCCATTGGTCTCCGGGTACAATTCAAGGTGTTGATCACCATCTTTAAAGCCCTACATGGCTTAGGACCAGGTTACCTCCGGGACCGCATTCTACCTCATACTTCCCTTCGACTGGTCAGGTCCCACAGAGTGGGTCTCTTCCAGGTCCTGTCAACCAAACAATGTCAGCTGGCAGGGCCTAGGGGGAGGGCCTTCTCTGTGGGGGGCCCTGCTCTCTGGAACCAACTCCCCCCAGAGATACGAATTGTCCCCACCTTGCTGGCCTTCCGAAAAGCCGTGAAGACATGGCTCTTCCTGCAGGTGGGGCTTTGAGATGATTTTCATCTGGGTCTCCCCCACGTATGTAAGATTTTGTACGCTTTTAAAAATGTATTTTAAATTGTTTTTATGATATTGTTTAGTGGTTCTTCAAATGTTGTACGCCGCCCTGAGTCCCCAGGGAATAGGGCGGCATATAAGAATCCTAAATAAATAAATAAATAAATAAATAAATAAATAAATAAACAAATAAACAAATAAATAAATAAATAAATAAATAAATAAATAAATAAATAAATAAATAAATAAATGTCGCAAAAGGTGATCACATGACACTGGGACACTAAAACCGTCATAAATATGAACCAGCTGTCAAGCATCCTGTAAATCACATGAGCGTGGGGATGCTGCAACGGTCATAAGTGTGAAAAATGGTCATAAGTCATATTTTTCACAGCCATTGTAACTTCAAACGGTCACTAAGTGAACTGTTGTAAGTCGAGGACTACCTGTAGTTTGAAAAACCCAGTAAGGCTGAGCTTCACTTGGTTTTCTGTTCTCCATCATCTTGTCCCCATTCTATCATCGTTTTCAAGGATGTTTCCAAGATTGAACCATCAGGCTAAGGAGTGTCCCTGTGGCTTAAAGAGTCTATGCAAATATTTTAGAGGCATCTGCAATACACCACACCTTGGCACCTTTTTCTTTTTGCCTTTTCTTATCTCTCGCTCCCATTGCTCATTCTCCCTTACCTTTTGAAGAGATCAAATGCATTGCTGGAGAAGTTGCTATAACTGTTAGGTTTTATGTTTTTTTTTTAAACAGAGGTACTCTGTAAAACCTCGTTTCCCACCTTAAAAAAGACACCTTAAAAAAACAACAACCATGGAATCCATTCTAAATATTAAAAAACACCACTGCAGTTTCCTCATAAGGTCTACCATGAGGCTCAAGAACACAAGGGCTTCAACCCTGACACTTCCACACAGGACGTAGTTTCTCAGATCAGATTGCATCCTTCTGATTGCATGTCACTGGTGCCAATTGTTATCTGAGCTGATTTCCCGCCCCCTCAGCTCAGTTGCAATGCTGCTCAAATGACTATCATATTTTTCGGAGTTTAAGACACACTGGAGTATAAGACGCACCTTAGTTTTTGGGGAGGAAAATAGGGGGAAAAATCTACCTACCAGGTATTCATCTGGCTAGCGTCCTTAGTCTGGTCAGCTTCAGCACATTATTTTATCCCCTGGTTAGGGCTGGAAAAAAACTTCTTCGGAGGAAGTAGCAATGAAAAAATCCTGCAAGCTGGGAAGATCGTTAGCACCACGTTAGGGCTGGAAAAAAAGCTTTGAGAAAGCTACATTTGGAGTATAAGAGGCACCCAAATTTTCAGCCTCTTTTGGGGGGGAAAGGTGCATCTTATACTCTGAAAAATACGGTATATTCCCATTTTACAATTTCTGACTTTCTTAAAAGTCTGTAGAGATTGTCAGTGCTCCAGGTCATAGTTGTCCCAAAAGTGCTTTTTCAGGAGGCAACTGGACTTTTTGTTTTTTTCTTTGAAGACGTTTCGCTTCTCATCCAAGAAGCTTCTTCAGCTCTGACAGAATAGTGGGGAATGAATTCTGACTTTGTTGTTCTGGGAAACTTGTCTGGCTGTTGGTGGGTCTCCTCCCAGTCCTTGGCTTTCCTTCCTCTCTATAGTTGCTCAGTAGCGCTCTAGTGTCTGTACACTGTACACTGATTTTTTTATTTCTACTTTTACTTTTCCATTGCAAAAAGAAATACTGAAGAAGCAAAGATAGGGTACAGAGCAGTGGTGGGCTTCTACCGGTTCGACCCAGTTCAGGTGAACCTGTAGCAGCGGTGGTGGGAGGTTCCGACTACCCGCCCAGACATCATCGCGGACATTCTGCGCATGCACAAAAGCTTCACACACGCACACACACGCTCCCGTTCCTGAACCGGTAGCAAAAGTAAGTGAAACCCACCACTGGAACAGAGCACCAGTTGAAAGCTGATTTTTGCACTTCCTTGCTGAACAGCAGGGGTGTGTTCCTACCGGTGCGGTCCAGTGCACCGTTCCGATAGGGACCCGCCAATTGCGCAATTTGCACGCGACGACTCCGGTGCCGTCTTCGCTGGTCCGTCGCATGGCACCATCTTTTTTCTGGAATTTCTGGGCTTTTTTTGCTTTCTGCACATGCGCGGAAGCAAAATCTCACAAGGGGTCACGCGTGCGCGTGAGATTTCGGCAATTTTTTGCTTCCATGCATGCGCAGGAAGCAAAATCGTGTGAGGGAATGCACGCGCGTAGTGAGCGTGCACGTGCGCAAAATGAGATGATGCACACACAGCACACCGGTAGGCAGGTAAGAGGAACCCGCGCCTGCTGAACAAAGTATTGGTTGGTTCATTCTGAATATTCCCAACAGCTTCAGCGAAGACAGCCACAGGCCATCGTGAAACTGACTCTGACAGTTAAGTCATCCTTGATGGGAAGGGCAAGCAGGCATGAAATGATGGCTCCCTGTTCCCTGGCAGTACCGTTTTTTTTTCATTGCCACCTGGTATTTCCTTCCTACATGCTCAAACAGTGTTGCAGTGAAACACCAGTGGCACTACCATGCAACAATTATCTAGGTAATTGCTCTGAAGAGGTGCCAATACCTGCTGGACTGCATAGTTTAGGATTACTTACTCTGTGCTTATCTACCAACACTTTGCTCAGTTTCTCCCCACCCCCAGTGCTGTCTATGGCCCATTGGGAGAAGGTGACTGATTGAAGGAGGCAGTAGCTATTTTGGAAGATGGGAACACCTGGGGTTTCAGAGGATAGCTGAGGCTACAATGACCCCAGTTGGGAGATTATAATTTGCATTCCTGAAACCATCTTTTGCCAGAAATTGCCACCATTCTTAACAGTGGATCTTGCCTTGGCAAAATGATAATTGGATTTCCTTCCTAGTTTAATTCATATATACCTAATTAGTAAAGGCTGTTCATCCTCATCTGATACATTTGGCGACCTGCCTGCATAGATGATAAGATCAAGCTTAGGGAGTGTTTCTGTTTTCCACTTCCTCAAAGCACAGGAAGCAGGCAGAGAAACATCACGTGTACTCTCCCAAAGCTGCTTTTCCAAAGGCAACTGGACTTCCCCGGGGTTTTTCCTCGAAAACATTTCACTTCTCATCCAAGAAGCTTCTTCAGTTCTGACTGAATGGGAATAGAAGGATTTATAATCTTTGTAGCCATCTGGTCATTACAATTCTGAAGGTCAGTTGTTAGCTCTTTGAGAGTCGTTGAAGCCACTTTGGGGGGGGCTTATCTGTACCTTCAGGGTCATCTGAATCAGAGTGCAAATGGGTGTGGAACCTTCTTGGGACTACAAAGAATATAAATCCTTCTATTCCTCACTTCGTTTAGACAGAAGTGAAGAAGCTTCTTAGATGAGAAGCGAAACATTTCAAGGAAAAAATCGAGAAAGTCCAGTTGCCTTTGAAAAGCACCTTTGGGACAACCACGATCTAGATTAGGGGTGTCAAACTCACGGCGTCACGTTGTCATCCCGTGATGTATCACAACTTTTTCCCCTTCTCTAAATTGGGGGGGGCGTGGCCAGCGCATGATGCATCCGGCCTACGGGCTGCGAGTTTGACACCCGTGACCTAGAATCTCCACAGATACATGTGCATTCATCAGTACTTGGGAAGCATATGCTAATCCTGGTTAAGAGTTATAGCACCTATAGTTATTAATGGGAAATAGAAGGTTTTTTTTTTAAAAAAAAGACATTAAATTAATTTTGTGGTTTTCCTTAGATCATCCCAATGCAATATTTTTCTTCATAGTATGGATGATTGGTCTCTGTGTATATGTGTGTTTGGGGATACATGTGCACAAGGGCCTTCAAATCCGTTTTTGACTCCTGGTGATTGCCTGGAGTTGTCCCTGAGATTTTCTTGGCAAGATTTCAGAAATGGTTTGCCATTGACTGCTTCCTTGGGCTGACAAAAAATGAGTGGCCCAAAATCACCCAGCTGGTTTTTGTGCCTAAGATGGGACAAGAACTCCCAGTTTCCTGGTTTATGTCCGGTGCCTTAACCACTATACCAAACTGGTCCCCTATTTGTAAGTTATCCATTTAACAGTTACCAAAATAATCCTTTTACTCTTGTCACTACACTTTAACCCAAGGGCACCTCTAAGACAATCCCTCTCACAGCCACCCATGAAGTTCCCAAAAGTTGCTGTTGAATTGTCATGTTTAATATGATAACACTTTCATGGAGAAATGTCTATGGAGATTCTCAGTCATCCAGGTCATGGTTGTTTCAAAGGTGCTTTTTCAAAAGGCAACTGGACTATGTTTTTGTCCCTTGAGGAAGAAGAAAGCAACAATTCCCTTCTTCCTTGAGGGAAAAAACCATAATCCTGTTGCCTTCTGAAAAGGCATCTTAGGGACTATCATGGAGAAATACTGTATCTGTGCGATCACAAAGAGTTGACAGTGACTTGATGGCACATGATCATATATGATAAATAGAGTGAATCATAAGATACATACTAATTGCATGCCATTAATTTGATTAAATTTACATTTAAATTCAGTTCAAATAATGCTGTTTATATCTGGCCCTATCAAGTACTTGGGTTCATTGCTGAGCACAACTCTCAACAGCCAAACATGGCCTTAGCCTGAGAAGAACTAGGTAGCCCTCAGAGGTGGGTTCCTGCCAGAGCTGCCCAGTACGCAGCTCTGGTAGGGAGAAAGCGGATTTTACAACCGCTCCGGAGCCCTCTCTGCCTGTCCACCCGGCGCGTCGCCATTTTTTCCTGTGAATTTTGGTGATTTTCGGGCGATTTTGCTTCTGCGCATGCGCGGAAGCAAAATCGCACTGGAATCTCGCGAGGGGACGCACGCGTGTGTGAGATTTCGGTGAGATTTTGCCTCCGTGCATGCGCAGAAGCAAAATCACGCTGAAAACTTGTGCGCGCACGCGTCCTCTCACGAGATTTTGCCCTGATTTTGCTTCCGCGCATGGCTCCGGCAGCGAGGTAAGTGAGCATCCCGCCCCTGGTAGCCCTGTCATAAATGGGAATATGAAAATTGTAAATAACAACTGTGAGAAGTGCTTTGGGTGGGCTAATGCTACATAAATGTTTGAGAAAAGTGAGCCTCTCAGCATCACTTTAATGAAATTTCTATGAAGTTTTGACTCTCTATCACATATTTAATCTATTCCCTTTTACAATAGAGTCCCACCCCAGTGATCCTTCTATTGGTCTTCTATGAATATATTCTCAGCACATTAAAAATTGAAGTTTTTTATTGCAGAATGAAGGTATGTTAAGGTTTTCATTAATATACCAGTAGTACAGAACACAGACATTAAGACTATATTTGTTTTTCCCACACAAAACTGCTTTACTGTATAAAATTCAACTCCAATCTTATTCTATTATCTCCCTATAACTTTATAACTATTCTATTTCTATTCATATTTAATCTCTCTCCTTATCTTCTTATGACTATAACTTTGTTGCTTGTATCTTTCGATTTATATTGTTTACTTAGTATCCTAGTATGATTTATGTTGATTGCTTATTTAGTATCCATGACTATTACTAAGTGTTGTATCTAATGTTTTATGATGAATGTGTTTTTACAATGACTATGATAATGATCTATCACTATTGTTGTACGTACACGGAGAGCTTATGCACCGGAGACAAATTCCTTGTGTGTCTAATCACACTTGGCCAATAAAGAATTCTACATTCTACATATAAAATTCTATTTCTATGTTCCTACAAGGTTTTCACATCTGAACTGTTTCTTTTAACAATTGTTCCTTTCTGCACAGATCTTCTGCTTTTGTAGCCAATCTCAGCCCATTTCCATGTGAAAACCCTTTTCATTCCTTTATATACTACTGAATGACATTTTTTCTCCTGGCTCCCCCCAAAAGCACTCACAATCCTGTTTCTGGAGCTGTTTGTAGGGCTCCGCACCTAAACTGCTGCACACCATGGGCTTGATTTGGTTTTCAGGCTTGCTTGGGTTTGCAGACTCTACTCCAGGGGTGCCAGCCTTGGCAACTTTAAGATGTGTGAACTTCAACTCCCATTCCCATGTCTGGCTGGGGATTTCTGGGAGTTGAAGTCCACAGGTCTTAAAGTTGACATCCCTGCTCTAGTTTCCCTTACTTTCTATTCTTTTGCCTGCTCTCAGCTCTACCTTTCAGCGCAGGGGTGGGTTCTAACTTACCTCGCTGCCGGTTCGCTTCCTCCCACACCGCGTGGGTGCGTGCTTTGCACGCACACGCATGCACAGTAACAAAAATCAGAAAAAATTCCCCAAAAAAGCCAAAAACAAGATGGCAACACATGCGCAGTACTGGAAACTCAGCTTCTGTGCATGTGCAGAAGGAAAAAAATGAAAAAAAAATCCAAAAAAAAAAATCACCCAAAAAAAATCCAGAAAAAAAAATCTCCCAAAAAAATTCCCCCCCCCCAAAAAAAAATCCAAAAAAAGATGGCGGCCTCCACGGACCGGCGCCGACCGATCCAGTTCCGTGACATCATCGTGACATTACCAAAGGGTTGCTACCAGTTTGGCAAACCGGTCCGAATCAGAAGGAACCCACCTCTGCAACTTCAACAGTTGAAGTTTTCTGTTGTTTTCTGAAGACTAGAACCTAATATTTGCCTTTGGGTTATAGTCTCCTTTTCCCCATATTTCTGCTGTGTTTTGATCTTGACTCTTTTTCTCAACCCACACACATGCTTGTTTTCAGTTCTCTGTTTATAAGAAAAACTCTCCAGTTAAGGAGAGGGTGTGTCTATTATAACCATCCTTCCTAGATAGCACTAAAACTCTGCATCCCTGGAATTAAAATTGCCTGCTCACTCTCTCCACATATGACTGTGCAGAAATATTTAGCAGGGAATTTTCTACCTACAAATTGTTTATGAGGGCACAAAAGGTCTAGTTAAAAAAATAAGTGCCTCTAATGTATCTGGACGAGTCCCTCCTCTCTAAGACTTGCTGTTTAAGGGAGATGGCAGAACCTGACTGACCTAATCATGACTTGGAAGGTAAACAGGATTAATATTTAGATGGGAGACAACTGAGCAATATTTTAAAAAACATCCCAGATGAAGGCAATGACAAATCACTGCCATATTGTTGCTAAGAAGTTTATTTACTTAAAGTTATTACAAGCTGCTGATCTTTATGATTGAAGTGAGAGGTTTGAAGATTTATGACAGTAGAGCAGGGGTGAAATTTAGCAGGTTCTGGAGAACCGGTAGCGGAAATTTTGAGTAGTTTGGAGAACCGGCAAATACCACCTTTGGCTGGCCCCAGAGTGGGGTGGGAATGGAGATTTTGCAATATCCTTCCCCTGCCGCACCCACCAAGCCACGCCCACGAGGTTGTGAGAGCCCCAACACTTGCGACCTTCAAGGAGACTGAACTGGACTGCCATCTGTCTCAAATGGTGTAGGAACTCCTGCTTGAGCAGGGGGTTGGACTAGATGACCTACAAGGTCCCTTCCAACTCTAATAATAAATCTAAAAAAAAAAAATCTAAAACCAGTAAGGAAAAATTTTTGAATTTCACCCCTGCAGCCGAGGGATGTTTCTGCACAACCCAGAAAGATTTTTAGACTTCGATGTGATATGCTTTGATCTTGCAGTTGGTTTTCAGATCGGGAAGAACAGTTTGTACTGATTTTTTTTGGAGGCTCTCGCATTTTCTTACTGCTTAATTTATTACCTTTAATTAGTTCACAGTTGCATTTTTTGGTTCCAGAGTTTCCGCTCCTAAAATTTCTCCTCTGCTTATATTTCACTTAGCACTGTGGTGCTCTCGTGGGCAGTCAGTACAAGAATCAATCACAACAAGCAGAGCAGAGCAAAGAAAGCAAATTTTCATAAAGCTTTATTTACATGATTTGTTTTAGATTTTTTTTTCTTTGACTTCAAAATCATTTTAGGTTCCTTAGACACCTTGTTTGAATTGCTTGATTCAGAGCTACCAGCAATAAAACTCATACATCTGTGATTCTTCCTCTTCACCATCTGCTTGGACTTGAGAGCATAGTGTACATTATGAACAGAGGTGGGATTCAGCAGGTTCTGACCAGTTCTGGAGAACTGTTAGCAGAAATTTTGAGTAGTTTGGAGAACCGGCAAATACCACCTCTGACTAGCCCCGCCCCCATCTATTCTCTGCCTCCTGAGTCCCAGCTGATCGGGAGGAAATGGGGATTTTGCAGTAACCTTCCCCTGGAGTGGGGAGGAAATGGGGATTTTGCAGTAACCTTCCCCTGGAGTGGGGAGGAAATGGGGATTTTGCAGTAACCTTCCCCTGGAGTGGGGAGGAAATGGGGATTTTGCAGTAACCTTCCCCTGGAGTGGGGAGGAAATGGGGATTTTGCAGTAACCTTCCCCTGGAGTGGGGAGGAAATGGGGATTTTGCAGTAACCTTCCCCTGGAGTGGGGAGGGAATGGAGATTTTGCAGTATCCTTCCCTTGCCATGCCCACCAAGCCACACCACGCCCACCAAGCCACGCCCACAGAACCGATAGTAAAAAATTTTTTGAATCCCACCACTGATTTTAAGAACAACAGGCTCTATCCATCTCATTGGGAAATCATGGGGATTAAATGTCCCATTCAAGGTTTTCACCTGTAAAAACAAGTATTGCTCTGGATCTGGATGAAAATATACATTTCTAGGGATCGGGGGAGGGGGGGCAGGTCCTTTCACTTTTTACAAGTTCTCATTCATTGGCACAGTCAAATGCTTCAATTGTCCAGTTTTCCAGAGCAGGAAAAAAGGGTTGGTGCAGGAAATAAGATTCTTTCTTGGCATTTCCCAAAAGAGGCAATTTGGGTGGAAGAATTATGAAGTGGCTTTGCACGTAGAGGATATTAAGGCTGGGCAATGCTTTGGAAATGTTTCATTAAAAAGTATTTCGGAGTGCAAATGTAGTTTTGTCTGCAACTCATTAAAGCCTCTATGTTTCTTCCTGGAACCATGTGGCTGCGCTCTGCAGCTTCTGCTTTATCCCACACAGCTGCTTAAAAGAGTTGAAAGAAGATGCTAAATTCATGTTCCTATCTGCTCCAAAACAAATCCAATTTTGTAATCAAATTGGAAATGTTGCACTGTTTTTGAGCATGTGTTGAACATATATGAACTGTTTGCAGTGTTATACCCATATGCAGGGGCGGGTTGCCTGTTCTTCGTGCTACCGGTGCACTGCGCGTGCATCGCCATGTTTCGGCGCACACGCTCGCTACATGCGCACACCGCCTCACGCGATTTTGCTTCCTGCGCATGTGCGGAAGCAAAATCTCACGAGGAGACGCAAGTGCGCATGTGATTTTGGTGCTTTTTTTGCTTCCGTGCATACGCGAGATTTTGCAAAATTCACAAAAATTCCCCCCAAAAAGATGGCGTTGCACAGCAGACCGGGGAAGATGGCACCAGAGCTGTCATTCGCAAATAGCGCCATCTGCTGGCCGCTACCGGAATGACAGAGTGGATCGCACCGGTAGGAACCCACCACTGCCATATGGTGATTTTCCACGAGTATACAGATGTTTACAGTGTAACATAGTTAAGGATTCCTCCTGTCTAATTTTTGTACTTAAGACAAAGTTCCATTAAATATTTAAGGATGTACAATAATATACTCATTGGAAAAGAGCCAGATGTTGGAAAAGATTGAAGGCAAAAGGAGAAGGGGATGACAGAGAATGAAATGATTAGGTAATGTCATTGACGCACTGAACATGAATTTGGGCAAACTCTGGGAGACAGTGGAAGACATGCTATGGCATTCTATGATCCATGGGGGTCAAAGGAATCAGACACGACTTAGCGATGGAACAACAACAATAATATAGCTGGTTGCTTCACTGCTTAACTTAATTAAAAGTTTTAAAGCAAAATAATTTTCTGTTTTTATTCATGTGTTTAAGCTTACTTTACTGTTAGAGGTGGCAGAGAGTGACATCATTGGGGTGTTGTCTGCTTTGCATCGTTCCATCACAGAAGTTTCTCTGACTGTTCATATTTCTCTCCTGGCTTAGCTACAATAGCACCTTGCACAACATAAGTAAAGCATGACTTCTCAGTGGTGGGATTCAAATTTTTTACTACCAGTTCTGTGGGCGTGGCTTGGTGGCCATGGCAGGGGAAGGATACTGCAAAATCCCCATTTCCTCCTGATCAGCTGGGACTCTGGAGGCAGAGAATAGATGGGGGCAGGGCCAGTCAGAGGTGGTATTTACCGGTTCTCTGAACTACTCAAAATTTCTGCTACCAGTTCTCCAGAACTGGTCAGAACCTGCTGAAACCCACCTCTGGACTTCAGTCTGGGAAGTAAATATGCCTGTTCACCTTGTGGATCTAAAGCATTCAAAGTCCAGGATACTTGGAAGAACCAGCTTGGAGAATATTTAAATCTAACGTAATACATTCTCTTTATATTTGGCATTCTTCTATAGAACGGGAGAGCATCAATCACTGACAGCATGTTTGTCTCCACATGGATGCATCTGTGTATTCATGAGGAATGGATTTGATTTTTATTTTTTTATTTTTTTGCTGGAGTTAGGTTGTCCTTTTTGCTGAACTTTTGTTCAGATTATTTATATATGTAAAATATGGCAATTGGAGGGAAGGGAAAGAGAGTTATTCAAATATAAATTATTTTCACATATTTCTAATGCAAAGAAGTAAGAAAGAAGTAAGAAATCAATAACAAGTTTATTTATCAGGATAAAATTTGCATATAATAAAAAGACAATTATTTAGAAAAATTCTCACCCCTGCCCTCTCAAGTTACATACATATATGCAGACACATATAGAACTTTTAAAATAATTCACTGATTTTTTTAAAGGGAAATCATGACAAAATCTCCGGCAATTCTGTCAAAGTCAGTGTGGACCTAGGAAATGTCCCAGTGAGACTCTTTTGTTCAATTTTTGAACCAACTCATTTTAGTTGTTGATTTAAATAGAAGATCCACTCTCAAAAGCAAGAATTTTGAGACAGAATGTTTTATTCAAGCCTCCCCCTGCCCTGGGCACTTCCAGATGTGTTCAAACTACAAGATGCTAGCTGGGAATTCTGGGAATTGTAGTATCAACAGAAGATGTAGAATCTTCCTGGGTAAGAAAAGCTCTTTATTAGAAAGAGTCTAAGGGGTCAGCTGTTCACAATGAAATATCGTTAGAAAAGCATCAACACATTCTTTTGTTTGGGAACATTAGACAGTGATGCTGTCTCTTCGGAAAATATAATTTAGCAAGGAAGGAATTTCTTGCTTCCTGCTCCCATTTTGCAAATCGAGAGTTCTGGGTTCAATTTTTTTAAAAAAAAAATCAATAATAATTACTGAATAATCCCAGCAGCTCTTGAAGACACTATATATTTCACTTCCTTTTCCTTCTCTGAAATGTCCACCTACCAAAATTCAATCAGTTTCATTAGAGTTCCATCTCAACTACTCATCTTACCAAAAAGGAAAAAAATGTAAAATATTTTTTATAATTTAAACAATCTGGAGGAAAAAGAGTTCTACTCAAGATCCTGAGCAGATAACCATTGCAACCACTCTTGATATGCCAAGGATGAAGTACAGGAAATTCCTTTGCCCAAAATATAGGGTGTCTTTTCATGACAATCACTTTTTGTTGGCAATCTGGTTTTCCAAATGATCGAGTCTGGCAGTCATCTGAGCAAGTGCTTGCATTAAGGAAACCAAAACAAGAGATAATGTGAAGATACACTGAAATGTTGAATGGCAGGGAACATATCTCAGCTGCAAGTCAGTCAATCCTTTTTTTTCTTCTTCCTTAAGTTTCCTCAAAGTGCAAACACATCACTGTAAGCACCAGAGGTGGGTTCCTCCCAGTTCGGACCGGTTCACCCGAACCGGTAGCAAACTGCTGGTGACATCACGATGATGTCACGGAACCGGTTCGGTTGGTGCCAGTCCGTGGACGCCGCCATCTTAAAAAAAATTTTTTTTTAATTTTTTTAAAAATTAATTTTTTTCTGGAATTTTTTTATTCTGCGCATGTGCAGAAGCTGACTTTCTGGCACTGCGTATGCATCGCCATCTTGTTTTTGGCTTTTTTAATTAATTAATTAATTTTTTGGCACTGCACATGCGAGGCACAGCCACACAGTGCAGGAGGAAGCGAACCGGCAGCAAGGTAAGTTAGAACCCACCCCTGGTAAGCACTCAACTATATTCAATCCCTTATCCACTGAACCTTGACTTTTTACTTGCTGTATTAGTTCCTAGAAGTTTAGCATACATTTTGTACTTTTATTAAATAGTTTATTGAACGGTTCCCTAAATCTTTGTTTTTTTTAAATACTCGAAGACATTCAAAGTAAAAAGTTCAAATTTTGCTAAAAAGGTAGGTTTAAACAACTTTCCTATTTAAATTCCCCAATTTCTCCAATCACACATTCTGTGCAAGTTACACTATTTAAAGGATATTTTTATTGGTGAGGTCTTGCAGGATTTCAATAGTGTTTGACTGGAACTGTACGAGAGCTGCACATTCACATGGGCTACGGATTTCAGTTGTTCCTGTGCCCTCCTCTGAAATACCACAAAATTCATTAGAAACATAGACATTCAATCCTCTATGTGTGAACCAGAGGCCCCAACACCCTAGGACAGTGTTTCTCAACCTTGGCAGTTTGAAGATGTGTGGACTTCAACTCCCAGAATTCCACAGCCAGCGTTGCTGGCTGTGGAATTCTGGGAGTTGAAGTCCACACATCTTCAAACTGCCAAGGTTGAGAAACACTGCCCTAGGACAATCTTATATACATTGATCTAATATGCTCATTTTGGAGGGTTCACACATAATAATAATCTTTGATTTATTTTAACCATGGTCTTCTTCAACCATAAGCCTAATAACTCATAGTTTAAAACCCATAAAGATGTTGTGTTTATTTAAGGACTCTGAAATACATTTAATGATGAATATTTTTGTATATATATTTATACAGTACATGTAATAAGACTTGCCCAAGGCTATAATTATGGTGCAAAGCAAATCTGATAAACAATTATTTGCTGTTTCAGATTATAACATCATTTTGTAATGCTAAGTAACCTGGATCCTGAGTGATAGTTAGGACAAGATATAGACCAGTGATGGCGAACCTTTTTTCCCTCGGGTGCCGAAAGTGCATGCACGCGTGCTATCATGCATGTGCGAGTGCCCACACCCATAATTCAATGCCTGGGGAGGGCGAAAACGGCCTCCCCTGCTCCCCTGGAGGCCAGAAATGGCCCATTTCCCAACTTCTGGTGGGCCTGGTAGGCCCATTTTTCATCCTCCCCAGGTTCCAGAGGCTTCCCTGGAGCCTGGGGAGGGCAAAAACACCCTTCCCAGTCCCCCCAGAGGCCCCCCGGAATCCGAAAACGCCCTCCCAGAGCCTCCATGTGAGCCAAAAATCAGCTGGCCGGCGCGCACATGTGCACTGGAGCTGAGCTAGGCAATGGCTCGTGTGCCGGCAGATATGGCTCCGCGTGCCACCTGTGGCACCCGTGCCATAGGTTCGCCATCACTGATATAGACCAAGATGCAAAATGGACAAGCTACTCCTGGGTTTTACTGGAACATGTCATCTAAATACTGGAAGCTGTAATATCTTACCTGGGCAGATACTGAATTTGAAATTGTCAACTATATGAGTCATGGTGTTAAAATCTGCTGAATATGAAAAATGTTGATCCACTGGCTCAGAAGCAATTTCTCTCAGCTCTTCCTCGACAGCTTTACCAACACCAACTGCAAACATGATGATTCCTGCAAATCCATCAACATACAGTAACATTCAAGTTACATATCTATGCAAGGAACAGCAGCCTGGTGCTTCAAGCTATAGTCAACCATTAATTCTGATTTTACAGCCGCTGGAACAAAGAGTTAAATAAAATCAAGTTTCCTTCTCACAACACTTAGGAAGAAATAGAAAAGTGAAGCTTTGCACAAAGTCTATCCACTTTGCACTCTCCGCTCACAATCTCTACCGTCATCTTCCTTCCAAAATGCTGGCTGTTCCAATAATCAAAACTCAAAAGACTTTGGAGGATTCAAGCAGTTGTATCTGATGGGATTTTGGACCATCTGAGCCTCAATAGGACAATTACTCCTATCTGTGACATGAAGATCATGACTGAATGATCTTAAAAACCGATGACAAGTCAAATATTGTACTATTGAAGGCACCATACTAGATTCTTGGATTGCAGTTACTTTAACTTGTGGTTTAGGTGGAAATGGGAGCTCCTTCACATTATCTAGATCACTGGTTTTTCAAGAAGTAACTAAATTTTGCTAAGTATAGAGAAATGACAAATACTGGCATCTTCTTCTAACATGTTTTAAAATGGTCTTATGGAAGCCAAGCCAGGTTTTAAAATATTTTTATCTTCACCAGCTCCCACCCAGTGGTGGGTTCCTACAGGTGCGGTCCACTCTATAGCACCGGTAGCGGCCCGCTGGTGACATCACAGTACCGGTGCGGTCAGTTGCTGGTGCCTGGGCGCCGCCATTTTTTTAAAAAAAATTAACTTAAAAAAAAATTCTTCTGCACATGCCCAGAAGCCGAGCTTCCGGCACTGCGCATGCGCTGCCTTCCTATCCCACAGTGAGTCCAAGCAGGGGAGGATGGCTGAGGGAGCGTGTGAGACGCTGAAAGAACGGGCGGCAGGAGCTATCTCCATTCCCCTCCCTTCAGCAGTCCGAGAAGCCACGAATGCGCGGTGATGATCCCAGGCATTTTTGCACATTTGAGGCTTCTCAAGCTGCTGAGGGGAGGGGGAACGTTCACCCGGTCACATGGCTGGCAAGCCACACCCACAAAATAAGCCACACCCACAGAGTGGTAGTAAAAAAAATTAGGAACCCGCCCATGCTCCCACCCCAGTGTGAATAGGATTGAAAATTGGGGATTTGTCCATTAATGCCATTGTACCCCTTGTCTTCTGACCGAGAGCTGATTCAGGTACTATTAGAATCATTCCCTTTTACAGTGATGTACAAGTGTTGCAACTCAAATATCAGAAAGAGTTCAAAATGTTTTTCCTCCATTGTTCTTTCTTTAACAAACAAGCAACCGGACTTCCGGTTTCGGCTCTCGGCATCGCGGACGCTCCTCGTTGAGCGCCTTTCCAATTCCCTGTTAAAGCCGCCAGAACAGCTGTCTGGCAGCTTGGAAATCTCTTCCCCGGGCAAAGGGGAGAGATGAGAGCTGGACAGGTGGGGTAGAGCCCCCCTAGTACCCCAGGAGCCAACCAGGGGCACGAAGGGTGAGGGCTCCCCAGCCAGCCTGTCTCCTGCTCTGGGGATTTGGAAACCTCCGTTTTTGCGGAGCAAGATGCCGTGACCACCGCTGCTTCCTGAATGGGATTACAATTACTTTAAGGATTAAAGAAGCAGACAGAGAGAAACAGGATTTCAGATGGGCAAGTACTGAATGTTTTTTCTTTCTTCAACTCCTCTGCTGACTTTCACTTCGGAAAGATATAAAGTAACAGCTAATTAGCAGCAATATGGCGATCGGAGAAAGTGGGAGGAGAAGTGAAAGTGACTTTCATTTTGCTAGCAGCCTTTCTTCTTATGGAAACTTTTGATTTTGAAAACTGGCTTTTCTCTCTCTGTCTCCCGATTTTGGAAGAAAATAACAACTGATATTTTTTCTTTTGAAAATAAAAGACCATCTGGCTTTGGAAGTGGGGGAAAAACTTTAATTAGAGACTTGGCTTTTTCTTTGTTCTACTCTGGAAATACTAAAATGGCTTCAAAATCTGGAAAGACTGTTCTGAATAAAAGAACTGACCATTCCTCTGGTCATAATTCCAAAATGCAACTTATTACTGAGTTAACACCCCCACAGTCATTGACACCTGAAAATTTAATAAGTACCCTAAAGGTTATGAAAAAGGAACTGATTGCAGAGTTTAACCTAAAAATCAGCGAAATAGATAATAAAATGCAGGCTGCTTTAAAGAATATTGATCAACAATTTAGGAATGACGTGTTAGAGATATGTAAAGGTTTAGCAACAAATATTGAGGTTTTGGCAAATCGTATTGAAGAAAACAAACAAGTTTTGACAACTTCGGTGGAATATATAGATAAAATACAAAATGACATTGCAAATTTTGAAACAGAGGTGTTAATGACGCAATTCAGATCTATGGAATTTGCTATAAGGGTGAGGGGGTTGAAAGAGGGATTATATGAAGATTTGAAAGGAAGGATGGTGGATGCTCTGGAGCAGGTGTCTGGAATGTCTAAAGAGGAATTGGCCACACAAATTGATAAAATATATAGAGTCAATTCTTGGTATGCAAAACAAAAACACCTACCAAGGGACATTGTAATATATTTTACTACAAGAGCTTTACAGAATAGAATTACACAGGCGACGTTTAAGAATAACCTTCAGGTGAATGGCCAGGAACTAATGATATGGAAAGAAATTCCTTCGAAAATGCTCAAAGCCAGAAAAGATTATACCTTTTTGATTGATGAATTTAAAAGATTAAACTTACAATACGAATGGGAAGCACCAACAGGAGTCGTGGTGAAATTTCTGGGAAAAAGATACCGGCTTAATACAACAAAGAAAGCTACTGAATTTTATGTCAATGTTTTAAAGGCTGATATATCCAAAATTCCATGTATGAAAGTAAAAGAGGAGGAGGAGGGAAAGCCATCCCTTCCTGTTCAAACTGAAACAGCTTTAAAGAATCAAAGTGATTGGCAGAGCCAGATAGATGTCTACAGTGTGGAAAAGGAGATGGAAGATCGGGGTCAGATGGGAGGCGAGCTGACAAATTTAAAATCATCAAGCTACAAAAAGATGCAACCGTCAAGATACAACAAAATGCAGCGTTGAAATTTATTGGACGGATGGTGGCTAATATGACTGTACTTTTCCTTTTTCCTTCTTTCCTTACTTTTCTTTCTTTACTTCTTGTATTTTTCTTCTTGTTGTTGTTTTCTTTCACTATTTTATTATTATTATTAATACTTTTTAAAGATCCAGAACTTTTTTGAAGCTAACAATTTGATATATAGTAATATTATGCTATTAATATAGTGGGTGACTTTATGATGTTTACTTCTTGTATTTTTCTTCTTGTTGTTGTTTTCTTTCACTATCTTATTATTATTATTAACACTTTTTAAAGATCCAGAACTTTTTTGAAGCTAACAACTTGATATATAGTAATATTATGCTACTAATATAGTGGGTGACTTTATGATGAAGTTTAAGATTTTTGTATTAATATTTAGTTATTATTTGTGTAATATTTAATTTAAGTTTTATTTAATTTTGAGAAAGATTTGGAATTTTTATTTAAAATTATTAAGCCATAAAATATCATAATTAGATTTAAAATTTGTTTGAGAGGAAGGCTATTCAAACTTTGGAATCAGTGCTGAACTTATAGGATAGACTGTATTTCTCTTTTTTTTTCTTTGCTTTCTTTCTCTCTATATATACAATTTTTTCTTTTTATTATTATTATTATCACTATTAATATTAATATTTTTTAGAGATTAAGAACTTTTTTGAAGTTAATAATCTGATATATAGTAATATTATGTTATTTATATAGTGGTTGACTTTATGATGAAGTTTAAGGTTTTTGTATTTAATACTTAGTCATCATTTATGTAATAATCATTTAAGTTTTATTTAACAGTGAAGAAATGTTCTGAAGGGTAGATGACTGAAAGGAGGAGGAAGGAATTTTTATTAGTGTACAATTTGGAGTTGAAGTTTTAAAAAACAAGGTGGAAGTCAAAAAAAAATTTTTAATTTAATTTACATTTATTTTATTGATATTATGCCCTGTATTCTCTCTGGGAAGTCCGGGGGGGGGAGAGGGTGGGTTAGGGTTAGGGGGGTAGGGGGGGAAATAATAAAATGTATATACTTTGTACTAAAAAAACTTTTTGAATAAAAAAAAACAAGCAACCAAAACCCTGGTAAACATGACCCTGCAGGGCAAAACAATGTACAAAAATGCATTTAAGCACAGTTATAACTGCAGGCATTAAACTTTATATATACATGCATATATTGCTACATGCATACATGCATCTATTCTAAGTGGATTAGAAAAACGTGGTGGTGTCTTTAAATTGAAGCATTTGTGTGAATTTTTATTTTAAACTGCACCTTAATTGGTAAATGGGATGAACAGATGAGGAAAAAAGCTGACACATATACCTCATCCTTCAGAAATTATTTATTTGCTTGCTTGTTTGTTAGTTGTATCAAACTAGTAAAGAAAGCTTAGAGGAGCTCATTATTTATTTTATTTATTTATTTGTCAAACATGTATAGGATAGTAGTAGTTTGTATAAACATAACATAAGTAAAAAGTAACGATAAAAGAGGACAATAGGACAGTAGGACAGGGATGGTAGGCACAATGGTGCACTTATGCATGCCCCTTACAGACCTCTTAGAAACGGGGAGAGGTCGATCGTAGACAGTCTAAGGTTAAAGTTTTTGCAGTTTGGGGAAGAAACCACAGAGTCAGGTAGTGCATTCCAGGCATTGATCACTCTATTGCTGAAGTCGTATTTTCTGCAGTCGAGTTTGGAGCGGTTTACATTTAGATTATGGATTTAGATTATGGATCTAAAAATAGTGAAAATCTTGGCTTAATAGCAATAGCACTTAGACTTATGTACATACTGCTTCACAGTACTTTACAGCCCTCTCTAAGCGGTTTACAGAGTCAGCATATTGCCCCCAACAGTCTGGGTTCTCATTTTACCTACCTTGGAAGGATGGAGGGCTGAGTTATGTTAAATATTAAGACAATGCTAATATCAACCACCATGCTTAATGAATTCACTGCTAACAAAGAATAGAAGATAATAAATAATGTTATTTCCTCTGGTTTAGGAATAGAGAAAGATGAATAATGTGTTGGAAAAGTAAAGATAACAACAAATTGGATATTCAAATTATAGATTTGGAAATAGTTGCTAAGAGTACCATGCAAACACCAATAAATCAGGTCTGGACCAAATAAAGGCTAATTGTTTCCCTGAGTCAATAATTTGCAAGGAGAAATTCCCACTTTGGATATAGAATACAAACACTTGATGTATTGGAAAAAATAACAATGTTTGGCAAGATTGAGGGGAATAACAGGGTGGATGGACGTGTGGAGAGATATCACTTAAACCAGTGTTTCTCAACCTTGGCAGTTTGAAGATGTGTGGACTTCAACTCCCAGAATTCCCCAGCCAGCATTGCTGGCTGTGGAATTCTGGGAGTTGAAGTCCACACATCTTCAAACTGCCAAGGTTGAGAAACACTGACTTAAACCATCCATGGAAAAGCTGCAAATTGTCACTAGGGCAAAACAATATAGGGGTTATTTGTACATACAGGTTGTCCTCAACTTATAACCAACTGCTTAGGATTCTAAAGCAAGCAGCCATCTACATTGAGTAGCAGCAATATAGGAACATTATCACTTTAGTGACAATAGCAAAGACATTATTTCATTCTGCACGGGAAAAGGCACTGGTGTATCATTCTTCTATTTTACTAACAAAACCCCCACTCATGGATGGATACTATAAGTTTATAGTGTTACTGTAAAGTAATTGATGATATAAGTGCATGGGTTTGTCAAAAACAGATCATGCCAGACTAATCTTATTGCATTCTTTGATAAAGTGACAAAATTAGTGGACCAGAGGAATGCTGTCGATGTGGTTTACTTGGACTTCAGTAAGGCATTTGACAAAGTAGATCATAACCTACTACTAGATAAAGTAGAAAAATGTGGGTTAGACAGCATCACCACCAGATGGATTCAAAATTGGCTAACTAACCGCACTCAACGTGTAGTGCTCAATGGAACTGCATCTACATGGAGGGAAGTATGCAGTGGAGTACCCCAAGGCTCTGTTTTAGGCCCAGTACTCTTCAACATCTTCATCAATGACTTGGATGAGGGGATAGATGGGGAACTCATCAAATTTGCAGATGACACCAAACTGGCAGGAATAGCCAACTCCCCAGAAGATAGGCTCAAGATACAGAAGGATCTTGACAGACTTGAACATTGGGCGCTATCAAACAAAATGAAATTCAATGGTGAAAAAAGTAAGGTTCTACATTTAGGCAAGAAAAACAAAATGCACAGGTACAGTATATGTGGTACCTTGCTCAACAGTAGTAACTGTGAGAGGGATCTTGGAGTCCTAGTGGACAACCATTTAAATATGAGCCAGCAGTGTGCAGCAGCTGCCAAAAAAGCCAACACAGTTCTAGGCTGCATTAACAGAGGGATAGAATCAAGATCACGCGAAGTGTTAATACCACTTTATAATGCCTTGGTAAGGCCACACTTGGAATACTGCATACAGTTTTGGTCGCCACGATGTAAAAAGGATGTTGAGACTCTAGAAAGAGTGCAGAGAAGAGCAACAAAAATGATTAGGGGACTGGAGGCTAAAACATATGAAGAACGGTTGCGGGAACTGGGTATGTCTAGTTTAATGAAAAGAAGGACCAGGGGTGACATGATAGCAGTGTTCCAATATCTCAGGGGTCGCCACAAAGAAGAGGGAGTCAAACTTTTCTCCAAGGCACCTGGGGGTAGAACAAGAAGCAATGGGTGGAAACTAATCAAGGAGAGAAGCAACTTAGAACTAAGGAGAAATTTCCTGACAGTTAGAACAATTAATCAGTGGAACAGCTTACCTCCAGATGTTGTGAATGCTCCAACACTAGACATTTTTAAGAAGATGTTGGATAACCATCTGTCTGAAGTAGTGTAGGGTTTCCTGCATAAGCAGGGGGTTGGACTAGAAGACCTCCAAGGTCCCTTCCAACTCTGTTATTGTTATTATTATTATTATTATTATTATTATTATTATTATTATTATTATTATTATTATTATTATTATTATTATTATTATTATTATTATTATTATTATTATTATTATTATTATTATTATTAGTGCCAGATTATAAACACCTCAGGTTGGGTGCTACTCAACATGCTACCGAGGAAAAGTTGAGTTTCTTTTGGAGTACTAATGGCACTTATGATGGGCTAAATTAGAGCCTTATCAATCTCAAATTGCTGACATTGCAATGCAGAAAAAGCAAATCTTAAGTTGCAAAGAGAGAATTATAGGGGGACAGGGAACATAAAAAGCATGAACATGGGAAAGCTAAAAAGTCAAATATGGACTAACTACACAAGGACATCTTAGGCATCAGTGAATTGAAATGGGCTGGAATTGAACACTTGGAGTCAGAAGCCCACACTGTTTACTATTCAGAGCAGGGGTGGTTTCCTCTCAAAGTTGCTACCGGTGCGCTGCGCGCACATCTCCATGCTTCATGCATGTGTGCACACACTACGCACACCCTCGCACGATTTTGCTTCTGCGCATGTGCGGAAGCAAAATCTCACGAGGGGATGCGCGTGTGAGAGAGATTTTGGTGATTTTTTTGCTTCCGTGCATGCGCAGAAGCAAAAAAACACCGAAATCTCTGCCCACCTGCGCATCCCCTTGCGAGATTTTGCTTCCGTGCATGCGCAGGAAGCAAAAGAAACCAAAAAATTCTGAAAAAAGATGGCGATGCGCGACAGACCGGTGAAGACGACAGACCGGTAAAGACGACGGACCGGTAAAGATGACGGACCGGTGTCGCGTGCAAATTACGTCATCAGCCGGCCGCTACCGGTGCGGTAGAGTGGACCGTACCGGTAGGAACCCACCACTGATTCAGAGCATGAAAAGCATAGAAGGAACAGTATCACTTTCATAGTCAGGATCAATATAGCAAAGACGGGGCTTGGGTACTGTATATTACAATCTGTAGCTGAACAATATCAATTAGACTTCATGAACAATCCTTCAATATGATGATTATCTAGGTTTATTCTCCAATAGTTGTCAGAGAATAGCTGGTGCCTTTTGTAGTTTAGTAGTTGCAGGATCCAGTCTGGTCCCGGTGACTAACTCAGATTGGATTCTGTAACCTTATCCAGGGACATGAGTATTTGCCTTCATTCGTGAGTTTAGTAGTCACGTACAATTTGAAACTGACAGAACAAGATGCGCTGCTTGTGGTTAAAGACAGCTGAAAACAGCAAGAAGGAAAATGTAGATGGACTGTATGGCCTAGCAAACAGAAATGAAGCAAAGAATGTTTTATCAATCCAACAACTTCTTAATTGCTAACATAATTTGCAAACAACCAAAATGACGCATACATACAGATGGGTGCCCAGAAATTAAATTGACTTTTATTCAAACAAGTAGGTAAAAAAAAAAAACTAGTAATAGCAGCAAAGCCACTCTGAGTTACCCTGAGGTAAGATGGGTGGCCAATAAAATTTACAAATAAATAAAGGTGTAGCCAGGGTCTGACTATAGAACAGATCATGGCTGTTATGTGCCACCTGAGATCACAATGTGAGACAGGCAGCCATATAAATTATTTAAATGAATAAATAAGTGTATATCTACAAAGATCTGAATCATGTACACAATGATCTTCCCTGTGAGACTCTGAAAATGAAATTTAGAAGAAGAATAGAAGGAGTATTGACACTTTTAAACTTTGGACAAGTCTCCTGGGAATGCACACCTAAGAAAATGAATAAACAGATCACAAAACAAATCAATGCAGAATACTCACTCAAGATACAAATCACCAGACTCAAATTATCACAGTTTGGACATATGCAAAGAGCCAGCTCTTTTGAGAAATCCCTGTTCACTTTGTCACACTTAATGCTTTTGGCCATTCTTGGGGGGGGGGGGGCGCAAGGGTAGAAAGTCTGGATCAGCTTCAGTGAGACATAAGGAATTTGAATCCAATGGCAATGGACAAAATATTTTTTCCTTAATTTTGGGTTCAACTGCAAAACATGAGCTGTCTATCTGTTTCATCACTTGGAATTTTAATAAATGCCAAGAAAGCAGTATCAGTCTCAGGTTGTTTTTTTTTACATACTATCTGAATCTGAAATTCTTATACATTTTTCCTTTGGCAATAACATGAGAAAATTAGAGAATTGACTAATTAGCCACAAAAACCTGGCTCAAAAGAGATGGAATCAATATAAGGAAACACCATCAATATGAACACAGTTAATTGTTACTTTTTTTTAAATAAAAAAATAAAAAAAATTTAAAAAAATTAAAAAATTAAAAAAAAAGTTAATTGTTACTTTTAAAGAAATAAAATAGGAGGAGATATCTGAAAACACGCTTAGACCAGATAGGTACAATTCGACTAGACCAGGATTGAAAACTTGTTAGAATAGAATAACATAGTTGGAAGGGACCTTGGAGGTCTTCTAGTCTAACCCCCTGCTTAGGCAGAAAACCCTACACCACTTCAGACATATGGTTATCCAATTTCTTCTTAAAAACTTCCAGTGTTGGCGCATTTACAACTTCTGGAGGCAGGTTGTTCCACTGATTGTTGTATTTAACTCCCATCATCCCTGATCATGGTGAATGAGGAACTAGAGTCCAACAGCATCCAGCTGTTGCATTCCACCCCATGCCCAGCTGGACAACCTAGTTCTAAAATAATGGCAGCGTCCTATTTTCCATTTCAAATTTTAAAAAAGGCTTGTTTCAATTTATATAATTGAGTCTTTCATTACTTGATGTTCTCTAGATATGTTATGCACCTCTCATAAATTTCAGCTGGAATGCTGGGTAGGATTTTTGAGAGTTAGACATCTGGAAGACCATATGGAAACACTGAGAACAGTAACTTGCTAATTATTTTATTAAGTCCTGACACTGGAAGCTGCAGATATATTCATTCTGCCACTGGATAAATGATCAACATGCTATGCAAAGCTTTCAAGAAATACTTTAGTTTGAAGGGCTAACAGTAAAGCATCATTTCTGAGCTCTTCTGGAGATGATAGGAATTCCATACAACAGTTCCTATAGTTGGAAGAGCAATGGAACTGCTGATTGAGGCATTGCAAATCACTTGGTTAAGAACTGTACTGCTTCTATGGCACAAAGCACCTCAATGACGTGAAACCAAACCACTTCACACAAGCTTAGTGACCAAGCTGTTGTTCAAAAGAAGGCTATAATTTAGTGTATCTCTGTCATGGGTTATAGCAAAATGTGTCCATTTGGGAGGTATTCTCAAGGATTAAACCAGTTCAGAGCCATTTATTATACTATCTATATCACTAACATCTAGGCAATTATGAATAATAGTGTTGCAATCTATTAAACACATTGTAAACATAGAAGGAGCTGACGTGTTATAGAGTTTAAAGTGCCGCACTATGATAGGGCAGATCCAAGCACAATTACACCATCAGCCATGGAAACTCAATGGTTTACTATGGGGCAGTCATTCTTTTGCAGTTCAACTTCTCTTGCAAGGTTGTTGATGTGAAGGAAAATTCAGAGTTAGAATAACAGAGTTGGAAGGGACCTTGGAGGTCTTCTAGTCCAGCCCCCTGCTCAAGCTCAAAGAGATGCTATACCATTCCAGGCAAGTGGCTGTCTAGTCCAGGGGCGGGTTCCTAATTTTTTTACTGCCACTCTGTGGGCGTGGCTTATTTTGTGGGTGTGGCTTGCCAGCCATGTGACCGGGTGGGCGTGGCTTCTCAGACTGCTGAAGGGAGGGAAACGGAGATAGGTCCTGCTGCCCATTCCCCCTCCCCTCAGCAGCTCGAGAAGCCTCAAATGTGCGAAAATGCCTAGGATCATCACCGCGTGTTCGTGGCTTCTCGGACTGCTGAAGGGAGAGGAATGGAGATAGCTCCTGCCGCCCATTCTGTCAGTGTCTCACGCGCTCCCTCAGCCATCCTCCCCTGCTTGGACTCACTGTGGGGTAGGAAGGCAGCGCATGAGCAGTGCCGGAAACTCGGCTTCTGGGCATGCGCAGAAGAATTTTTTTAAAAAAAAATTAATTTTTTTTTAAAAAATGGCGGCGCCCAGGCACCGACAACCGACCGCACCAGTACTGTGACGTCACCAGCGGGCCGCTACCGGTGCTATAGAGTGGACCGCACTGGTAGGAACCCACCACTGGTCTAGTTTCTTCTTAAAAGCCTCAGTGATGGAGCACCTACAACTTCTGAAGGCAAGCCGTTCCACTGGTTAATTGTTCTCACTGTTATGAAATTTAAATATTTAATTTAATTTTAAAATTGTTATTCATTTATTAATTTAAAAATTAAAAATAAATTTGATTTTAAAAATATTAATTTAAAATTTAAAAAATTAATATAAGTTAAAATTAGCGAGCACTATATATGCTACCTTCAGCTCCTGGAGAAAAGGCAAGATATGAACCTAACAAACAATGCAAATATATCACACTTTCCATTAATTGCCTTACCTGATTCTTTTGCTTTTCTAGCCCATTCTGAGATGTCATCCTGAGAGCGTCCATCCGTAAAGACCAGGCCAATCCTGGGAATGTTCTGAGAAAGAGGCCGGGCACCTTCTGCCTCAGAGAAGCTGTGTTCCACCATGTGCTTGAGGGCCAGGCCAGTCATGGTGCCCTTTTCCATGTACTGCACTCTTCGAACAGCTTCCTTAACATCATCTGCTGTTGTGAATTCATTGAGTGGGAACTCAGTGCGCACTCGGCTAGAATACTGAACCAGCCCCACATGGGTGCCTTGAGGGGACACATCCAGGAAATCCACTATCTGGTTGACAAATTGTTTCACCAGCTCAAAATTCTGGGGCCGGACACTCTTAGACCCATCGATGACCATCACCAAGTCAATGTGCCCAGCGTTGCACTCTATTGCCCAGGGAGGAAAAAAAGCTGAGATGAGGCAGTTTTGATTTTGACTTTAAGAAAGAAAAAGAAAAGAAAAGCAAGTCCCTGTGAACCTGTGAACCCTTGGCAGATAGCTGCCTCATATAGCAGAGAATTTCCTACCAATCTTGTACTTCTTGCCCCAAGTTGCTTTGGAGAGTCTCTCTCAAGTTAGCATTCAAAGGAATGTTAGCATGCAGGTCGGATACATTCATTGTTCATAAAATGACCTGAAATTTTAATTCAACTGCAATTGCTTAATTCATTTACAGGAACTAAAAAAAGTAATCCCTGCGGTCCTTCATGCCTTTCCCCACTAGAAGGCCTCATTCCTTAAGTAATTCCTTCTTCTGTTTGTGGGTGTCCCTGGAAGCAGCAAAGAAGGCTGAGGTGAAAGGTGGGTCAGGATGTCATAATGCAGATTCTGCAGCTATTTACTTGCATCAACCATCAAAACAATAAAAGGTGGGATTGGCATCATGACGTCACAACGTGAATTATTGTCATTTTTGGATTATTGTGACCTACAGGTAGTCCTTGACTTACAATCATAGATTGATAGATAGTTAGAATTCTTTATTGGCCAAATGTGATTGGACACACAAGGAATTTGTCTTTGGTACATATGCTCTCAGTGTACATAAAAGAAAATATACATTTGTCAAGAATCATGAGGTAAAGCACTTAATGATTGTCATAGGGTACAAATAAGCGATCAGGAAACAATCAATATTGATATCAATCATAAGGATACAAGCAGCAAGTTATAAGTGGGAGGAGATGGGTGATAGGAATGATGAGAAGACTAATAGTAATAGTAATGCAGCCTTAGTGAATAGTTAGACAGTGGTGAGGGAATTATTTGTTTAGCAGAGTGATGGCGTTCGGGGGAAAACTGTTCTTGTGTCTAGGTGTCTTGGTGTGCAGTGCTCTATAGCGTTGTTTTGAGGGTAAGAGTTGAAACAGTTTATGTCCAGGATGCGAGGATACATTTAGCCACTGTGTGAAGCCACAATGGCACTGAAAAAAGTGATTTACAACCAGACTTTGCACTTAACATTGACACAGCATCCCCATGGTCACGTGTCCAAGACCTTGGCAACTAGCATGTATATATGATTGTTGCAATGTCCTGGGATCATGTAATCACAATTTGAAACCTTTCCTGTTGGCTTCTGACAAAAAGTCAATGGGGGAAGCTGGATTCCACTTAATGATCACACGATCCACTTAATAACTGTACTGACTTGCTTAACAGCCATGCAAAAAAGGATGAAAAATCAGGCATGACTCACTTACCAATTGCCTTGCTTACCAACGGAATTTCTGGTCCCAATTGTGACCGTAAATTGAGGACTATCTGTATTTTTGCTTCTGATGTTTTTGTGTGTTTCTTTGTCACAGAAGATAAGGTTGTTCCTTTACCTACTCCCTGAATACCAGAGTAGGGGTGAAGCAGTAATTCAAATTCACCTTTCTAGAAGTAAGTTAGTTACCACAGGGCACCAGCTTCTCAGTAAACCAGGCAAGGTCACATATGCCAATGGGATTCAGACCACTAATACTACAATCCAATCAGAACATGCAAAGCCAAAATAGTCAAGTCAGTTCCTCTATCATTCACAGAGGCGGCCAAATAAAAAGGACTCCAAATACACGGACTCGCCACTGGCATAATTTAAATCAGATTCTCTGCATCCAAATTACTGGAATTTTGTCTGACTTTCTTTCAGACACTAGCTCATATTAGATCAAGCTTTGTTTTTCCTACTAACCCTTTGGGGTTGCATGGGAACTATATCTGTCTCTAACTCTAGCCAAGGCTGATATATTGAATGTGGTTTATACATGCAAAAATCTTTGCATGTCCCTTCATTGAATTGTACCCCAAGCTTTCTGCTAGATTATAGGGGAATCAAGCAGTCCTTTCATTCTTTCACCACAAATCCTAAAAGCATTTCTCAATCTAATGCATTTTTGTCTTCTTCAAAGCCATGGTGCTTAATCTGGGACATCCAATAAGCTCCAGGAAGAAATATAACTGTCATGATGACTTTAGGTTTTTAACAAATCGTTTATGATTTGGTATGCTGGCCAAAAATGTCTCCAAGGATCAGAAACACATCTCTGAATTCAGTTCAGTAAAAAATACCCACTAACAAAAGTGATACTCTCATTCAACAACTCTTTGTTGTCTGGTATCTCTGGTATAATCTCTATGGCTACTTTTCATGAGATGCTTAGCTGGGAAAAATACCCAATACATTGGAGGACCTTTTTATTAAGCTTTTAACAAGACAGACACAGACTTCAGAGGATAATCAGAACTGCAGAAAAAACAATTACTACCAACCTGCCTTCCATTGAAAACCTATATACTGCACGAGTCAAAAAAAGGGCCGTGAAAATATTTACAGACCCCACGCATCCTGGACATAAATTATTTCAACTCCTACCCTCAAAACGACGCTATAGAACATTGCACACCAAGACAACTAGACACAAGAACACTTTTTTCCCGAACGCCATCACTCTGCTAAACAAATAATTCCCTCACCACTGTCAAATTATTCACTAAAGCTGCATTACTATTGCTATTAGTCTTCTCATCGTTCCTATCACCCATCTCCTCCCACTTATGACTATATGACTGTAACTTGTTGCTTGTATCCTTATGATTTATATTAATATTGATTGTTTCCTGATTGCTTATTTGAACCCTATGACAATCTTTAAGTGTTGTACCTCATGATTCTTGACAAATGTATCTTTTCTTTTATGTATACTGAGAGCATATGCACCAAAGACAAATTCCTTGTGTATCCAATCACACTTGGCCAATAAAGAATTCTATTCTATTCTATTCTATTCTATTCTATTCTATTCTATTCTATTCTATTCTATTCTATTCTATTCTATTCTATTCTATTCTATTCTATTCTATTCTATTCTATCCTATCCTATCCTATCCTATCCTATCCTATCCTATCCTATCCTATCCTATCCTATCCTATTCTATTCTATTTATTAAGAACTTGATACTCACTGTTACAGGTCTTCTTATCTGCCTGCAGTTGCTGACCTTCTGGGCAGACACAATGGTAAGAGCCAGACGTACTGAGACATTTAAATTCACATCCATGCTCTACAGTATTGCAGAGATCATTGGCTGAAATACCAATAAGAAGCATGTCATGTATCACTCAGAAAATATATTTTGCCAAATAGGGTAACCTTTATATGGGTCAAACTACAGTTGCCTTCCTCCACAGTCAGAGTGGAAATAGGGCAGTATGTATGATATAACATAATCATTGCAGCACAACCACCACTATCTGCCAAAATCATACTGAAAATATAAATGATAAAATACTGTACCCATCAATTTAAATCTGAAAACCTGCTTAAATAGGAAGGGGAGAGGAGAGGAGAGGAGAAGCTTTTCTAGGGAAAGTTGGGCTGCCATAGAAAAGACCTGCCTTGTAGCCCATCAACCCTTCAACTCTCATAGAAACAGTCAACTAACAGGATGGACAGAACCATTCTGGTTCCTAATAAAACCTGTATCACAACCCATAATTATGGGTAATTATTAGCACTTTGAACTGGGCCCAGAAGCCTATCAGCAAACAGTGCAGGTATTAGTTTGGTGTTCAAGTGTTATTCTGAATAGCAGGTTTCATCAGCTAACATAGTCATTCCATTCTGGACCAGTTTCAGCTTCTGAACTGCCTTTGAAAGTAGCACCAAGTAAAGCACACTGCATCAGTCCAAATATTTGGTGGTAAGGATATGATTCAGTGCTTCCGGGAGGACATAAGTGGCATACCAGCTAAAGATGGGCAAACATATAGCCATAGTTTCTATCTGATGTTCAAGCAGATGCTGTGAGAAATCCAGACCATGGATCTGCAGTTTCAGGAGAAGGATGACCCCACCTAAGCTAATCCTGTAACCAAGGTTTCTTAAAAACCCAGAATTTTAAGACAGACAGTATACCCAGCTTGCTAGGGCTTGTTTCTTTCCACTCAGTCAATCAGAGGCTCCAGACATTGGTTCAAGATTTCCACAACATCTCTGGCCAGGCATGGAGTGGTGATATACCACTAAGTACCATCAACCTATTGATGATACCTCTCCTGAAACCAAAAGATTATTTCTAACAGGGATTTTG
This sequence comes from Diadophis punctatus similis, assembly GCA_023053685.1. Lineage (NCBI taxonomy): Eukaryota > Metazoa > Chordata > Lepidosauria > Squamata > Dipsadidae > Diadophis > Diadophis punctatus. Next base: position 16,678,085 of record JALIGW010000003.1, read on the forward strand.
TATAGATGACATATTAAATACATGAATAAAATATTTCTCAATGTTTCACAATACTCCAAACTTTTAAAGAGCAACTTTTGTATGGCAGTCATTTATTATTAATCTATAGCATCAGAATCATATTCATAACTCGAGTGGATTACTATTTGCACAACTCTGCTAGTCTAATTCCACAGATAGAATCATTTGGCCCATTTAAGTGTGTGCTACATGTGATAGATTAAAGCATACAAAGCTACAGCCAGCCATATATAAAATGTACCTTGGCACGCCTTGCCATCTGCCTGCAAAGTGAAGCCATCGCGACATCGGCAAGAATATCCATTGACTATATTAACACAGTCATGCTGGCAACTGTGGTTGTTGAAATTGCAGAAATTGATCACTGAAAGAAGAAAGAAACCATTAGAGGACCTCACCACATATGCAATAAAACAACCTGCACTGTTGATTTAACACAATGGCTGGACTCAAGATCCAGCATTTGCTGCAAACATTTGCCTTCCTGTAAGATGGCTCCATTTCCTTTACATCAAACAACACTGGCATAAAATACAGAAGAATATATTTAATACAGTGTGGAAAGCTTGAGGTGTCCCAGAAGTTGTTGAATTACACAACTACCTCCCTTTCCTTGGCCAGCAGGGTTGAGGCTCCTGGGAATTCTGTTATGCCCGTGGGACGACAACAATGACAGGGATCGCGGATTCAAGACAATTAGCCTTTATTTAGGCAAACAGAACAATTACAGACACAACAGGAACTTGCTGAATGCTGGAGGCGCCGAATCTCCTCAGCCGCGTTTGACAGCACTATTTAAGAGCGGCTGTCAAATGCGGCAGCCAATCAGAGGGCTGAGTGCTCCCGCTCGCAGCCCGATCCAATCAGCGGTGACTTCTCCAGTTGCTAACGTTCGGGGAGGATGTAACAAATTCTAGTTCAACAACATCAAAGGGCCCACGGATTCTCTTTTTTGTATAGGATAGAAAAGATCCCAGCATTGCAAGGAAGGGGTGACCATTCTCACTATTCCACCTCCTTGCTGAAAATTGACCCTCCCATACCACCCAAATTTCAACAGCAGTTACAGAATGGTTATTTCTCCCTATAACTGCTGAAGTAATACAGAGTTTACTCACTGCTACAGGTCTTCTTGTCTTGGTTAAGCTGGTAGCCCGGACGGCAACGGCAAATGAAAGTACCTTGTGAATTAACACACTGGTGCTCACAGCCATGTCTCTCATTAGCACAAGCATCAATGACTGCAGGAGTAAAACAGAATTCAGAGTTTGAACTTCAGAGAAAAATCCAGAGGAGTGTTTCCTACTGGGAAAGCTAACAGAGAACCCAATCCCAGTTTTGCAAAAAGACAAAAAATGCCTTAGATACAGATATATGTTCTAGTTTATTACTTTCACATTAGCTGTAAGAATTTATTTCTGTCTGTAAGCAACACTTCTGACTCTCCCTTCACTATTTCCATTAACAAACAACTCATAGAAATGCAGCATCAGATAAAATTTGATTTCTTCTTGTATGACTCAGCAGTTTTGTAAAACCAGTTCCATCCAATGACACCTGTCTCTGAACCACAGATTTTTTTTAAAAAATGGTCTAGTTTGTTTAACTAGCTGGAAGATTCTGTACATACATGAGCACTGATTTCTATGAACACTATGTTGGGTACCATAACTAATATATAATCAATAACTATTACCGTATTTTTCAGAGTATAAGACGCACCGGAGTATAAGACGCACCTTAGTTTTTGGGGAGGAAAATAGGGGGGGGGATTCTGCCTACCAGGTATTCATCTGGCTAGCGTCCTTAGTCTGGTCAGCTTCAGCACATTATTTTATCCCCTGGTTAGGACTTAAAAAAACCTTCTTCGGAGAGAGTAACAATGAAAGAGCTTGCAAGCCAGTAAGAGCTGGGAAGATTGTTAGCACCTGGTTAGGGCTAGAAAAAAAACTTATTCGGAGCAAGTAGAGTAATGAAAAAAACCCTGCAAAGACTTAGGGCTGGAAAAACATTCTTCGGAGAGAGTAATAATGAAAAAGTCTGCAAGGTAAGAGCTGGGAAGATAGTTAGCACCTAGTTAGGGCTGGGAAAAAAGCTCCGAAAAAGCTACATTCAGAGTATAAGGCGCACCCAAATTTTCAGCCACTTTTAGGGAGGAAAAAGGTGCGTCTTATACTCCAAAAAATACGGTAATTGTGTGTGTGTGTGTATATACACTTCTGGGGCTCCCAGCAGATTATCATTTGCATCAGTAATCATCTATCTCATCCCATTATGACCACTAAATCACTTGATCTAAATATTTTTTAACAAAAATTCAAAAGGGGAGCTAGCATGCTGCAACGTACCAGCCCCCATAACCAATGGATCCCACAGCCATTATGATAAAACAAAAATGGCAACCAAATATCAGAATAATAGTTAAATGTTTTTCCTCGGTGCAGAAAAACAACTTTGTGAGTGCTCACAACATGGTTTCAAAATTTCACCCATCAGTTAAATAATCGATTACTCTTACTTGAGCATGTTTTTCCATCTGTGTTAAGTTTGTATCCTGGTTTACACTGGCAATAAAAGGAGCTTGGGATACTGACACAAGTGTGCTGGCAGCCATGATCAAGTTCTGTGCACATATCAACACCTGGAAGAAGTAAGTTTGCATATTGAGAAGGAAAGATGTGCTGCGAACTGTAATATTGTTAAAGCAGCAGAGTTCCTGTGGAAGCATGTGGCTCTATCTAAATTTCTTTCTCTTTAGCTGGATCCTTTGGCAATATTTCTCAACATTGGCAATTTTACGACGTGGGGACTCCAACACCCAGAATTCCCCAGCCAACATGGAATAGTAGAAATGAAGCAACAACCACAACACAAACATAGTAATGGCAATAATTCCACCCCACCCCCCATACTTATATACATATTTCTGGAATAAGTTATTTGAAACCAAGAATGGCTGCTGAAAAACTGGACTTTTGAGATATTTAATCAGTCCATATGCCCACTTTGAAGATCATGATCACTTCAAAAGGGTCCATAAATGAATATTAGTATTACTGTATAAGACATGCTTTATTTTTGAACAGTTTTGAGTGAAAAACCTTCACAAAACTTCACTTCTGAGTGCAAACAGTCTGTTTCGAGCATTTGGGAAATCTTTGAAATAGCGGTTTTCCAACTGAAAATATTTCCAAAATGCTCAAAATAGGGGGACCCACAGTTGAAACACCAGTTGAACACTTGGGACTTCAAATTTAATGAAGCTTTTGCATTCAAAAAGATTTGCCCACCCATGGTAAGTAGAAGGAAAATAAGAAGGATAAAAATCAGTCTCAATGCAAGCTTTATTCCTTTACTCACCGCATAACTTGTCCTGGAACTGCTTGCCAAACTGTTGGATGAGATCAAAGGACTCCACCAAGAAGACATGTTCCTCCAGTGGGGGAGAGGCCATGGCCCTCAAAGAGTTCATGTCTGCCCGCTGAACACCCACAGCATAGATCTCAATGCCAGCAGCTCGTGCCTGAGCAGCCACTTCAGTGACACGATCCTGGGGCCGCCCATCAGTTACAATCACAGCCACACGGGGAACCTTCCTGTGAAGTGGCCGGGCACCGTTCTGTATGGTAAAGGCCACATTCATGGCGTATTGAATAGCCAAGCCTGTCATTGTGCCTTGAGCCAAGGGGACAAAGCTATTGATAGCCTTCTCCATTTCAGCCCTGGTGAAGAAAGACTTGAGAGAGAAGACGTTCTGGACTTGGCTGGAGTACTGAATCACCCCAACCCGTGTGGTGTTTGGCCCTATATCCAAATTATGGATGATGTCAATCATGAAGCGCCGCATGGTCTCAAACTCATAAGGACGGACGCTACGTGAGCTGTCAATCACAAAGACAATATCCAATGCACGGGTTTTACATTTAGTTTCTGGAGGAGGAGGAAAAAAGATAAAGTTGGCTTAATCATCGTGTATACTTTGAAAAAGATATTCCTTCTTTATTAATTAAGAAAATTAATTAATTAATTAATTAATTAATTAGGCTTTTTAGTGTATCAACTAAAAAACATGAATGATATATGGCACAAGCACACACACACACACACACACACACACACACACAAATTGTAAAGACTTCTAAAACAAAATTATAGATTTGCCACCCTTAAATGGAAAGTAACACTCAGTACAATTCATTCCTCCATTTGATAAACAAACACTATCCTTTAGAAAGAGCAGGCAATTTAATGCACAACATGTATTTAAACATCACTTGCTATCAATACTCAACATCAACAATGTCAATGACCAATAACAATGAGAGTTGTACTCAAAATCATTATGAGGTGCCAGATTGCCTTTTCTGGTGTTAACATATCTTGACCACAAAGCTGTTATCATTCATTGAAAAAAAAATTGAGAAAAATGTAGAGGAGCATTACTTTTTTGGTTTTGCTTGCATATAAACTACTCTAGCAAAAAATAAAGAGCCATTATTAGACATTAATATTTTAGAACTGCCTCATACATTACATTTTAACCCATATCTTTAAAAAAATTTAATTTCATGTAGTGTATATAAAAAATTAGGACTTATTAGGATGCTTTAATCCAAAAGGCATGAAACTGACTTGCTAATTCAAGGTCAACTGTTTTAGTCAATGGCCCCTTTTCCAAATGTTTCCACTAATGATTTTGCCAATTTCACAGTATATTTATAAGGAAGTTAGTCCAACTTAAACATACTGATTAAACATGCGTTGGGCTACGCTCTTAATCTGAAATTATTCTACCACCTCAATTTATTTATTTAAAATACGTCCATGATTTCTACCTTAAAGTTTCAGTAATGGCATATGGGACTTTAGTAATAGAAGATTAGGGATACTGAATCTCTATTCAGACAGGGTAGACATAGTATAGATCAGGGCTGTCAAACTCGCAGCCCACGGGCCAGATGCGTCATGCATTGGCCATGCCCATGCCCGGTTTAGTGAAGGGGGAAAAAGTCACGATACTTCATGTGATGCTGATGTGACACCATGAGTTTGACACCCCTGGTATAGATACTGGACTAGTGAGAAAAGCCTTATGACTTCCTGTAAAGTATATACACTACAGCACTATGTTGCTGCATAGTGTGTAGGGGGGAAAACCCTCACCAACCCACAAGAAAGGATAAATGAGAAATATGGCCTAGTTCAAATTTAATCATTACTTTTTCAAATTTAATAATGAATGTTTTTCTGGTGGGGAATTCATATTGTACATTATGAGATGCATTTGAATAGTGGTAAGTAACAAATCTTCACTCTTAAATGAGTGATTAATTGGAAAAAAAGTACCTTTTTGTCAGTTAATTTTGATTGTCAACTGAATGATACACTGATTGATTATGTGTCATCAAGTGGGTGCAGGGGTGGGTTCTAACTTAACTCACTGCCGGTTCGCTTCCTCCCATGCTGCGTGGCCATGCCTCGTGGGTGTGCATGCACAAAGCACACATGCGCATGCGCAGTGCCAAAAGACCCCCAAAATCCCCCCCAAATAAAATCTGAAAACAAGATGGTGACGCATGCGCGGTGCCAGAAACTCGGCTTCTGCACATGCTCAGAAGAAAAAATAAATTCAAGAAATTAAAAAAAAAATCCAAAAAAAGATGGTGGTGCCCACGGACCGGCACCAACCGAACTGGTTCCATGACATCATCGTGACATCACCAGCGGGTGGTGAACCGTTCCGAACCGGGAGGAACCCACCTCCTAGTGGGTGTCAATTCTTAGCAACCATAGAGAGAGATTTTGGCCAGGACTATTGGTCCCCAACCTAGATCTTCAGGTCTTCCAACAGTGATTGAATCTACCTGGACTGTCTATATATCAATCTGTTTTTAGCTTTATCTAGAGTTTTAATTTAGGTTTGATTTAAAAACCAAAAAAAAATAGCTGGTACTTACCTAAGAGTTTTGGACGGCCTTCCATCATGGTGAAGGCATGCATTAAAAAAGGTATAACATACAGCAGCTTCATCATTTTCTTTCAAGATGATAGGATCTCAGGAAAATGTCTAAAGTGCAAAAGGAGAATGTATCTATTCATTTAACCAGATTTTTATAGTGTCTTCTCACAAGGTTGACAAAAATATCTGATAATGTAGTAGAGTCATGTTAATTTGGGTGTGTGTGTGTGTGTGTGTGTGACTTCAAGTCAGTTTTTTACTCCTGGCAACTGCCTGGCCTAATCCTTGCTATTTTCTTTGCAAAATTTCAGAAGTGGTTTGTCTTGTCATAGGGCTAAGAGAGTATAACTGGCCCAAGGTGACTCAGCTGGCTTTGTACCTAAGGTGAGACTAGAACTCACCATCTCCTGGTTTCTAGTTTGGTGCCTTATCCACTACACTGTAGTAGCTCTCTATGCTAATATACGACAACAAAAAATCAGGAGTTTAGTAGAACCATTTCAAACTAATATATTTTATTACAAGGCAGATGCTTTTTGTAAACCATAGGTTCATCCAATGCATAGAGTGGCTAGACTAAATTGGATAATTGGGGAGGGAGGAAAAGACCAAAAGGCTATGCGGGTGCAGGTTACATGTGAGACTGATTACGAGTACCTTACAGATTAATAATTGTAATGCATTAAAAACCTATTGTGTTTGTTGAGATCTGCTGAGGTTGCCTGAAGCCTTTTGGTGCACGTGAATTCAACAACCTCTCATAGTGGAATTAAGTAAGCCTTTTAATAAAATGTTTATTAAACACCACAATCCTTTGATCTGTTTTTTTATCTGATAACATTTTATAACATTACTTTCACATCCAGTTGTTCACAAATATTTTTTGAAGGTTAGCTCTCTAGCTTGAAATGTCAATATAGATGACATGGTTTGAAAGTAAAAGATCATTTTAAAGTTGGTTATTCAGTGGTAAACTACTGAACATATAGCGCTTACTCTTAAGTTACTTTGTTCCAAATTATACAGAGTTCTGAGAATCTAAAGCAGTGCTTCAATTCTTTGGGGAACATAAGGCAAGTGCCCATGTAATTTTAGCAGTTTTGTAAATGTTGGTATTAAAAATACCAAGTTACTGTTGAAACTATTCTTAATGTAAAAGCAGTCGTCCCAATGGGTGGTTTCGTGGTATTCCTCCTGCTATATTATATTAAAATTCTTCATCATCTAGCAAAACAAGAGAACATTGTGGCTTTCTGATGGAGAGCTCGACTGCATGTTAATGAACTTCGTTTCAGTATATAAGCCAGAATAATTTATTGAAATAAAATATTCCTTTCCCCAAACTCCTCTCTCTATTACTGTTCTGTACAACATGCCAAAATATACATTTTAGACTAGTATGTTGTGCAAGCCAACCCTGGGTGGTTAGTTTATGGTTCTGTGTACTGTATGATCCAAGAAGTGGGTAAATAGAACATCCATGGTTACCTTAACCATATATCAGTGATGGCGAACCTTTTTTTCCTCGGGTGCCAAAAACGCACATGTGTGCGCTATCGAGAGCATACGCGCGCCCACACCCTTAATTCAATTCCCCCCACGCATCCCACCCCGTGTATGCGCGTGTGACCCCCTACACTGCCCCGCCTCCCGCACATGCGTGCACGACTCTCCCGCTTCCCGACTTCTGGTGGGCCTGGTAGGCCTGTCTGTTGCCCTCCACAGGCTCCAAAGGCTTCCCTGGAGCCTGGGGAGGGTGAAAATGCCCTCCCCTGCCCCCCAGAGGCCCTCCGGAAGCCGAAAACGCTCTCCCAGAGCCTCTGCGTGAGCTGAAAATCAGCTGGCTGGTGCACACATGCACGTTGCAGCTGAGCTAGGGCAATGGCTCGCGTGCCACCTGTGGCACGCGTGCCATGGGTTCACTATCACGGCCATATATGGAATACATATATGGCTTATTCAGGGAGGTCAACAGGCCACCATATTTTCACAACTTAGAACATTGGGAAAATGAGCAATTCACCAAATCCCAAACTGACAATTTCACTTATCTCTAGTCATATTCAGGATATTTTTAAACACTCTAACCCAGTTGACATAAACCAAAGGAAAAGAAAGGATATTAGCAGAAACAGAGCCTTCTGAATAATTCAAAACAAGATGTCTAATCAATAGCATATTTTTCAGTGTGGTGACTTCTAAATGTGGAAGTTCCCAAGTGATTTAAGGAGAATAAGAAATACAGTAATAGCAAAGTATTAAAGTGTAGTAATATAAGTAATATGGGCAATATTAGTTTTGGAACTCTGGAAAAGAAATAATAAGAATCTCTATATATTAATGTAAGGATATTGATGAAAAGGTACCAAGGATCACAGTCTTCCCAATAGTCTGACCTTAACTGGTAATGCTGGCAAAACCTGCCTGTTTGGCCCAGAAGTATGTTTAGGAAGATTGGCACTTGATTTCAATAGCAATAGCACTTAGACTTATATACTACTTCATAGTGCCTTATAGCACTCTCTAAGCCAGGGGTGTCAAACTCACGTCATCATGGTGGCATCACGTGATGTATCGGGACTTTTTCCCTTTGCTAAACTGGGCGTGGGCGTTATGTTATGCAATGAGTAAAAGAATAAAAAAAATTCAAAAAAAAAAAGATGGCGGCACCCATGGACCGGCACCGACTGAACCGGTTCCGTGATGTCATCATGACATCACCAGTGGGTACCTACCGGTTCGGGCGAGCCGGTCCAAACCGGGAGGAACCCACCTCTGGTCCAGAAAAGCCTTAACATTTGTTTGTTTGTTTGTTTGGTTGGTTGGTTGGTTGGTTGTTTGGTTGTTTATCAAATTTATTTGCCACCTATCTTGCCATGAGGCTACTCTAGGTGGCTTACAACCATAAAAGCAGAGAAAGGAAAGAAGTGTAAACATAACAATATCAAAGTAATGGAATACTAGAATAAACAATGAAAAAGAAAATACAACCATATGGGAATAAAAGATGGGTGGGTGGGGAAGCAGGAAGCAATGGCGGGGGGATGTGGCTTGCTCTCAGTCTAGTAGCCACCTCCAATGTGATGCTCCCCAGGCTAATCAGCAGAGCCAAGTCTTCAGACTATTACTGCTGTTATAAAAACACATTTCCATAACTTGGAGACTGAAAAGCTTATGAGATGGGAGTGGTGAAGAGTCATGGTTTAAGAGCCGAGTTGGTGCAGTGGTTAAATGCAGCACTGCAGGCTACTGCTAGTTCAGCAGTTCAGCTGTTCAAATCTTCACCGGCTCAAGGTTGACTCAGCCTTCCATCCTTCCGAGGTCGGTAAAATGGGGACCCAGATTGTTGGGAGCAATATGCTGAACTCTGTAAACCGCTTAGAGAGGGCTGTAAAGCACTATGAAGCGGTATATAAGTCTAAGTGCTATTGCTATGGTTTTAAATTTTCTAATGAGTCAGACATGTTCAAAATGCTAAAGGTATAACAGCATTTGCTTTATCCACCAGAGGACTTTGTAGTAGTATGCTCCTGCTTAGTGAACAATGCATGGAGACTAGAAAAAAGCAGAGGAATTCTCTGAGACTATGCTAAAAAAAAATGTAGTGCTTTCCTTCTGTTTTGAAAAGGGAGTTGTTGCATGCAGAAGCTACTTTTTTCCCACAGCTTTGTCATGTAATTCAGGCTAAGTTTTGGAAGCAGGAGAAATCTTACTGAGAGAGAATGAAGCCGGTCATGGACTGCCTCCTAGTGGCCAATGTAAGTAAAACAATGTCACACAAAAACGAGAACAAGAATAAGATAATAAAAATACAATGACAGGGACAATAGGCACGTTAGTGCACTTATGCATGCCCCCTCTACTGACCACTTAAGTGTGAAGTAAGGTCCACAAAAGTCAATTTGTGACTGAAACTGTGAAAATTTGTAGCTAAGACAACTGAATCAGCTAGGGCTTTCCAGACTTTGACAACTATACTACAGAAATCATATTTTTTACAGTCAAGTTTAGAACAATGTACATTGAGTTTAAAGAGTATAAATACATGCATGTATTATTGCGATTAAAACAGAAAAAGCCATTTACAGGTAAAACATTACTACATATAATTTTGTATGCAATACCTAGGTCTGACCACAAGCGACGCAGTTCTAAGTTATGCAAACCGAGAATCTCGAGCCTAGTAGCATAAGGAATTCTGTTGTATACAGAAGAGTGCAAGACTTTTCTCGTGAAGTACTTTTGAGCTCACTCGATTGTACTGATGTCAGATATATGGCAGGGATTCCAAACAGTTGAACAATACTCTAACATTGGTCTAGCATAAGTTTTATAAGCTCTAATTAGCAATACAATGTTTCCAGAAAAAAAGCTTCATAAAATTAAGATTACAACTCTTAATGCTTTTTTAGCAACACTGTTACAGTGAGCTTTGGAGGATAAATCGTCAGAGATAAGTACACCTAGGTGCTTAACAAAGTGAGGGTCATCTGCTAGATCAATGCTACCTAGCTTATACTTGACATTCTGATTGCGTTTACCAATATGTAAGACAGAGCATTTATTAATCGAAATTTGAAGTTGCCAAATAGATGACCATTCAAGACACATAGTCGAGATCACTTTGCAAAACAACAGAATTATCTATAGAATTGAATAATTTTACGTCATCTGCAAAAAGAACGCAATTGCTTTTAAATTGATCACATAAATCGTTGATATAGAGCAAAAAAAAAGTGTGGGACCTAAAACGCTGCCTTGCGGAACACCACTGTTAACTGAAGCAGGATTAGACAGCGAGTTCCCTATTTTGACTTTCTGCAGTCTATTAGACAGGAATGCAGCAATCCACTTGTGCAAAGGTCCAGAAATGCCGTAAGAGTTTAATCTCAACAGCAGTTTATCATGTACTACTGTATCAAAAGCCTTACAAAAATATATGTAAATTGCATCAACAGCTTTACCTTGATCAAGACATGTAGTCCAGATGTTTTTACAGTGCAAAAGTTGTAAATTACAGGACGAGTTTTTCCTAAAGCCACACTGTTTGTCGGATAGCAAATTATTTGTCTCTAAGTGGCGAACGATGGATTGGTTTATAATTGATTCCCTAAGTTTGCATGTAACACAACACAAAGAAATTGGTCTATAATTTTTGACTGAACTAGAGTCACCCTTTTTAAAAATTGGTATAACTATAGCTGATGACCATAGATCAGGCAGGGAACTAGTTCGAAATGATACTTCAAAAATTGTACACAAAGGTTCAGCTAGGATGGTAGCAAGCTTTTTCAGGAAAAAAATACATAATCCATCTGGTCCTGTGGATAGCTATGGCTTTAGATTACATAACACTAATTCAACATTATCTACTGTAAATTTAATATTCAGCAATTTGCTACAACTCTTTGTGGTTCGACTTGCGAATGAGGGACTGCAACCATTGCATTCCACAAAAACTGAACTAAAAATGTATTGAAAAGATTGGCCTGACCAACATTGTCATTACAATCAACCCCGTTTTGCCTTTTTAAGGGTGGAATCACTTGCGAGTCTTTAAGTTTCAAGTTAACAAAGTTGTAAAAGGTTTGCATAGAATTTGAATTTAACAGTTTTTCCTCCTGTTTACAGAAATAATTGGTGCATTCATCTTTAATTTGATGACATAAGGCTTTGTAGTGGCTTTGTAGGATATATATATATATATATATAGTACACTAAAGACTTCCACCCAAAAAAAGGGTGCAGAAGTCAGGAAAAACCTCAGAAAATGAAGGATTATAAATAACTAATATTATTTATCCTTATAATTATATAGCTAATTTTTAAAAGGTGAGTGTTTTCATTTCTAACATCTCCAGTTTGTGAGCTTCTTAGATTGCATCTGCCTGGGCACCATGAGGCAGAACTCTGGACTATTTGGATTTTTGGTCTTATCCTTTAAAATTCTTCTTAAGTTCTATGTCTTAAGTTCTATTTTTCTTCAGCTTCTTTCATTCCAGTCTCTGTTTTAATGACAAGATATACATAACTTGGTTTTCTGGTCTTTGCTTTAAATAAGCAACCAGTTGTGAGCACTTGCTCCAATTCAGCAGGACTGTTCTTGTCATAAAGCCCTCTTTGGGTTGAGTTCAACTGTTGTAGATTTCTGAACAACACTACAGATATGCTCCCATATGCCAAGGTTAAACTCAGTTATTGGATGTATGGAGATACACTGTTATAGCCAGAATTTATTATGTGGTGTATATATTAATGGGTGGGTGCATATATCATGCTAATCAAAAGCAAATAAACAAGAACATGATGTCATGATTAAGCTATATTAGGACCGGAGAGAGCCAAGTTCCACAAACAGAAATTTATTCAGTGACTTTGGTCACAGGTTCATTGTTATAGGGAGAAATTGAAAAAAATGATGTTATGTACCTAATAGTGAATTCTTTGAAAAAGGCAGAATATAAATCTAACTAATAATATTAATAATAACAACAGCAATCACCCTCGACACCCAGAGCCAAATCAGATCAAGAAAAAACAGTGAGATAGATAGATAGATAGATAGATAGATAGATAGATAGATAGATAGATAGATAGATAGATAGATAGATAGATAGAGATAGATAGATAGATAGATAGATAGATAGATAGATAGATAGATAGATAGATAGATAGTAGATAGTAGATAGTAGATAGATAGATAGATAGATAGATAGATAGATAGATAGATAGATAGATAGATAGATAGATAGATAGATAGATAGATAGATAGATAGATAGATAGATAGATAGAAAGATATACAAAAGCAAAAACCATTCACAGCGATCACAAAATCTCCAGAACCGCAAAGCCTACAAACTTGAAATTTGGCACTTATGTTCCTCTTGGCTTCTAGGTGCTCACTGAGAAAGGATTTTTCAAAATGACCATCAGATCATTAGTATTTCTTATATTATTATTAACACGCTCTGATGCTAATTAGTTAAACATTTACTCCCCCTCCCAACTTGAAAATAACTCTGGAGAGAATGGGATAGCATAGGAGAGGCTTCTGTAGGGCAAGCCTGAGGGAGAGAAGGGGCTAGAAAGCCTGAGGGAGAGAAGGGGATAGGATAGGGGAGGCTTCTGTGGGGCAAGCCTGAGGGAGAGAAGGGGATAGGATAGGGGAGGCTTCTGTGAGGCAAGCCTGAGGGAGAGAAGGGGGATAGGATAGGATAGGATAGGCTTCTGTGGGACAAGGCTGAGGGAGAGAAGGGGAGAGGCCGATTGTAGCTACTCATTAATTTTCAAGCTGTAAGTGTAGATTTATCAAGCCCGATCACATACTTTCATAGCAGAGCATGGGTATTCAGCTAGTACACACACACACACACACACACACACACACACACACACACACACACACACACACACACACACACACGTGTGTGTGTATAATCTCAAAAGCTTCGATTTTCAAGCATACGTGCATTTCCTTACAATTTTTTTCAAACTCTTATTACTCAATTAATGATATTGCTTTTTAAAAAGGAAGGGTACTTAATTAATCTATTTCAAGGGATAAATATGCAGTCACTTAGTTTAAAAAAAATTCTCCTCAGATAAGCTGACTATTTACAGTATTATGAACAAATCTAAACAAACATCATAGATTTATTCTGCAGATTTCCACTCGTACCATAAAATTGATTTAACCCTCCAGACACTACAAACTAAACAAGATTTCACTTATTCATTCTAAATCATTTTATACTTTGTCACTTTATGCTACTTTCACACACTTAAAAACTGGGGTATAATTCCTCCATTTTACTAAAGGTCTCTTTTGTATATAGAGTATACAATATTCTCCATGTCAGCCATTTCTCTTCCTCGAACACCAGAAATGTCTTGTTCATGCCTCTGCAAAATTTCCAACTCAATTTTGTGTCAGAGCCAAAAAAATAAGCCTAGAAAGCTTAAGGCATACAGAATTTCAGTTAAGAAAATTGACCATTTCTATTTAGCGGGAGCTACAGTAAAAGACTCCCTAAGGGTTGATCCATGAATCCAGATTCTGTTCTGAGCAGCAGTTGAAGCCAAAGGCTATCGACATAAATAAACATAGAAAGGGAAACATGCCAATTAAGATATATTTAAATTATTATTTGCAATGTTTTTTACTCAGGCTAAAAGCGTGATATGTGAAAAAGCAGTGTACTGCTGTCTATTCTGCAACAAATTTGAGGTGGCATAACCCAATGCATGAGTACAGTCCTTGGGTAAGAAGCTGAATGTATCACCCCAGGCTTGTGCTTTCACAAAACACACATACACAGTGTGTGTGTGTGTGTGTGTGTGTGTGTGTGTGTGTGTGTGTGTGTGTGTGTTATCAATGTATTTTTTTTAAAAAAAAACCTACTATTATTATTTATTTTATTTATTTATTAAAATTTCTATGCCGCCCAACTCCCGGGGGACTCTGGGCGGCTCACAGCAGATATAGAAATACAGAAAAATACAGAAAATTTGGTGAGAAATACATAAAAATAAAACAATTTTTAAAAGGAGCCATATTAAAATACTATCCATTTAAAAAACTTTCATTCATACCCCGCCTGCCGGAAGAGCCAAGTTTTTATTGCTTTACGGAAGGCCAGCAGGGTGGGGATAATCCTGATCTCTGGAGGGAGTTGGTTCCAAAGGGAGGGGGCTCCCTCAGAGAAGGCTCTCCCCCTCGGCCCCGCCAACCGGCATTGCTTGGTCGATGGGACCTGGAGGAGACCCACTCTGTGGGACGTAACCGGTCGTAGGGAGGTATGCGGCAGGATGCGGTCCCGAAGGTAACCTGGCCCTGAGCCATGTAGGGCTTTAAAGGTAATGACCAACACCTTGAATTGGATCCAGAGACTAATGGGCAACCAATGCAGCTGGCGGAGAATTGGTGTTACGTGGGTGCATCTGGGTACACCCACCACAGCTCGCGCAGCTGCATTTTGCACCAATTGCAGTCGCCGGACACTCTTCAAGGGTAGCCCCATGTAGAGCGCATTGCAGTAATCCAGCCATGAGGTGATAAGGGCATGAGTGACTGTGAGTAGGGTCGCAATTGGTGCACAAGTAGGGTCGCAATTGGTGCACAAGACGTACTTGTGCAAAGGTCCCCCTAGCCACAGCTGAAAGATGTTGCTCTAATTTTAGCTGTGGATCTAGAAGGACACCCAAATTGTGAACCTGTTCTGAGGGAGCTAATTTTCCCCCCCAAGAACCAAGGAGGGACAGTTGGTCAAGTCCTTAGGAGACAATATCCACAAGCCACTCAGTCTTGTCAGGGTTAAGTTTTAGCCGGTTCTTCCCCATCCAGACCCTAACATCGTCCAGGCAGCGGCCCATTACGTCTACGGCTTCCCCGAATTGAGACGGGGTGGAGATGTACAACTGGGTATCATCAGCATATTGCTGATACCTCACCCCGTGTCATCGGATGATCTCACCCAGTGGCTTCATGTAAATGTTAAACAGGATGGGCAAGAGGACCGAGCCCTGCGGCACCCCACATAGTAGGGGCCTAGGGCTCGACCTCTGCCCTCCTGTCAGCACCGACTGCGTCCTGTCAGAGAGGAAGGAGGAGAACCACTGCAAAACAGTGCTGCCCACCCCCATCTCTCCGAGACGACGCAGAAGGATACCATGGTCAATGGTATCGAAGGCCGCTGAGAGGTCAAGTAGCACCAGGATGGAGGAATAACCTCCATCCCGGGCTCGCCAGAGATCATCCATCAGGGTGACCAAAGCCGTTTCCGTACTGTAGCCGCGCCTGAAGCCCGATTGAAAGGGATCCAGAAAATCAGTGTCATCCAACAGTCGTAGGAGCTGGAGCGCCACCACTTTCTCAACAACCTTCCCCGCGAAGGGAAGGTTGGAGACTGGACGGAAGTTCTTTAAATCCGCCGGGTCCAGGGAAGGCTTCTTGAGGAGGGGTCTCACCACCGCTGCTTTTAAGGGCCACGGGATGGACCCCTCTCTCAGAGAAGCATTGACCAACGCCTGGAGCCAGCCGCGTGAAACCTCCCTGGTGGCCGAAACCAGCCAGGAAGGACACGGGTCCAATAAACAAGTGGCTGAGCTCATCGCTCCTATGGCCTTGTCTACATCCTCAGGAGTCACCGGTTCAAACCTATCCCATATAACCGGACTAAGACCTGCCCCAGTCGTCTCAGCCTGTACTGCCCAATCGGAGTCCAGGTCTGTCCGAATCTGAATGACTTTATCCGCCAGAAACCGAGAAAATTCCTCAGCTCTACCCTGCAAGGGGTCTCCGCCTTCCTCCTTAGCAAGAAGGGTGCGGGTCACCCTAAACAGGGCGGCTGGGCGGGAGTCAGCGGACGCAATAAGAACGGGAAAATGCGAACATTTTGCCGCCCGTATCACCACTAAGTAAGACTTAATGAAAGTTCTTAAAAGTGTCCGGTCAGACTCAGCTTTACTAGATCTCCATCGTCGCTCTAGGCGTCTCTTGTGGCGCTTCATCTCCCGGAGTTCCTCGGTAAACCAAGGAGCCCTCCTGGATCCACTTCCACGGAGAGGCCGCAAAGGCGCAATCCGATCCAGAGCCCCTGCTGCTGCCTGATTCCAGGCCGCAACCAGAGACTCGGATGAACTGTGTACCAGGGATTCAGGTATTTCCCCAAGTTCCCTCTGGAATCCGTCGGGTTCCATTAGGCACCTGGGGCGGAACCACTTAATCGGTCCCGCCTCCTTGCGGTGGAGGAGTGGTGCCATAAAATCCAACCTCAGAAGGAAATGATCTGACCACGACAAGGGTACTGTGACTAAACCCCTCAGCCTCAGATCATCTCTCCACTGTCCCGAGAGAAACACAAGGTCAAGCGTGTGACCACCCTCATGAGTCGGACCCTGAACTACTTGGGTCAGGTCCATGGTTGTCATGGAAGCCATGAACTCCTGGACTGCCCCTGAGGCTTCGCCGGGCGATGGCAGATTAAAATCCCCCAGCACCATCAACCTGGGGAACTCAATCGCCAGCCCTGCAACCACCTCGAGCAGAACAGGCAGGGCCTTTGCCATGCAGCTAGGAGGCAGGTACGTTAGCAAAAGGCCCACCTGAACCCCTAGGTCCAACTTCAGAAGGAGAGTCTCACACCCAACAATCTCTGGGACAGGGCTCCTTCGAGGACACAGATTCTGGCGAGCTATAATAGCCACTCCTCCACCCCTTCCCTGGGGTCGCGGCTGATGCTGAACCGAGAACCCGTCCGGGCATATCTCTGAAAGGGGCACCCCCCCTCCTGGCCCAGCCAGGTCTCGGTAATGCATGCCAGGTCAGCCCCCTCTTCTAGGATTAAATCCCGGATAAGGGGGGCCTTGTTGGTAATCGACCTGGTGTTTAACAGCAGCAGCTTGAGCCCAGGGCCCTGACATCCCTGGTTACCAGGCACTCGGGTTGAGCTAGGTGGAACCAAACCAGAGGGGCCAGAACAAGGAATCGCTTGTAAACAGCGAGTTCTCGTTCTCCGAGAGCGGCCTACCCCTCTGCTCCTGCTATACCTGCCTCTCCCCGTTATGACCGTAATGCTCCCACTCCCTGTCCCACCAGAGATCCCTTCCCCTTCCCCACTGGTCTCCCTCTCTCCCGACAGGCCATGCATTCCATTCACATCAAGCCAGGAGTCGGACTCAAACCCCCCTCCGCTTCTGTTTCCACACTCAGCGGAGGGGGGCAGAATCCTAGTCCCTGACTCACTCATTCCTTAACCATCCGTCTTAAACATACAAACCAACAATCACCCCCAAGGTAAAATCTTTAAAATAACGAAAGTTAGTGCAGGGAAAACATAAAGAAACAGCCTGGTTAATAGTCCTCAGCCAGATCCAGTTGTTTGCACACTTAATGATCGTATATGTAACGGCTAAGCGGAAAAAGTCTCTGCTCAAAAAAGTCTTCGTAGTGGGCGTAGTGGTCATAAAATTACAATTTCCCCTACTAGTCTCTGCAAGATTGTAAAGAGAATGTCCAAGATGTTGGCTTTCCTGCTTTATAACTTCCCAGTTCTCCTTCACCGTGGATCTCAAAACGGTGGGGGAAGTAGTATTCAATATAATTAAAACAGCAGGAAGGAGTGCATGGGAGGGGGGGCAACAATCAACCAAGTCCTCTCCGCGATGGTTAATCCTGGATTAAAAAATGCTGTGCCGGCGGCAGCTCCGCAAATAGAGGCTACTGCCACCACCGCCACCATAACAGTCAAAGAACGAGGAACCGCTGCAACCCAACCTGACGGATACGCTCGGCCAACCAGCTGGAACGTCGTCTGCAACATCCGGGGGGATCGCCAAAGCCGACAATGCTGGCTGGGCGAATCAGCCCCTCCCCTCGGCAGACAGTCCGACCGGAGATCTCTATTCCACGTCATATCCAGCCTTTTGGGTGTCCTTTAGCTTTAACTCTTCTTATTATACAACTCCTCTTTCAGTCCTCTTACTGTTCACATCCAGTCTCAGCTCATCCAAGCACGACTCCCGACCAAAGTCACGTTCTTTGCTCCAGTCATGCCGGGAGGTGCTTCCGTTACGCCACACTCTTATCTTGGGCGATTATAGATGATATCCTCTTGCGATCTGGGGCGCCCGCAGAAGCCGTTCTCTGGGGGAAACACTCCTGTTCTCCACCTCTGCTGCTTCTGTTTGTTGTTTAATATTATGATTATTTTCCTTTCGTTATTCCTCTCGTTGTTAATTTGAGCCGTCCCAGCCTCAACACCTCCACCTCGGCGCCGCCATCTTAACGAGGCAACGTCCTCTCACCTCCCAATCTGAAAGCTGACACACCACTGATTTCGCAACGAGCGAAGTCGCCACGTTGCTCACTGGGGTCTCTGATGTTTCGCCTACTTCCCCAATGATGGTAATTCTGGGAAGGACGCCCCAGGGTTTGGGAAAGTGGTGGGGTTGGGTTAAGGGGGAGCAGAGCTCAGTTCAGCTCTGTCTTACCGCTCGTGGCTCCACCCCGGAAGTTCCTTCCTGTACATTTCCTTATGTACAGGAAGATGCATTTTATTGGATAAGGGTCTAAGACAATTGTAGGAAGTTAGCACCCATCCCCTCCTAGAAAAAAATGAAATATCCTGGAAATATTGAAAAAGGAAAGAATGTTTCCCTGAATGAGGAAAGGAGAAACATGTTTTAAATACAAAGCAGCTTCCTGCAGCTCCCTGCCCCCACCCTTTGCCAATGGACCATTAAGGACTGGGCCCAGCTCACACATTCCTCCCACCTAGCCTGGAACAGTCTTCTGCATAACAAAGAACCATAATAGGAATCCCAAAGCCTTTTCATTATACCACATGGGACCTGGTAAGATTCCATCAACCATGCCCCTGGGATTCAGGACAGCCTACAAGAGATGCCCCAGCATGCCCCTGGAAGTCTGACAGCCAATGGAATACATTTCTGTACAGGAACAGGAAACTAAGAGGTGGGGCCCAACAGAGGTTATAAAACCAAGGGACTCAGCATCTCTCTTTCCTTTTCTCTTCACCCACACCTGGAAGCATGTGATCTACCTTTTCTGTACAGGGGCTCCTGCCATGTGTTCCTGTCCACCATTAAACCTTCTTTCCAAGCAACTTCCATGAATCCAGTGTCTTTTTCCCCACTTGGAACTGAACCCAGAAGGATATTCCTTACAACACAGTGATGGCGAACCTTTTCGGGACCGAGTGCCCAAACCAGAACGTGTGTGCATGTGTGCATGCCGGAGCACCAGAAACCCAAAGACCAGCTGGCCGGCGCGTGCATGCCTGTCTTTTGGCCATTTTTCAGGCCAAATACGGCCCAAAAAACAGCCCTGAAAATAGCCCAAAAAATTGCCCAAAAAAGGCCTGGGAAATGGCCTGGTTTGGGGTCATTTTCAGGCCGTTTTCCGGTGCTCCGGTGCCAGAAACAAGAAGAGCAGCTGGCGATGGCACACATGTCCACAGAGAGGGCTCTGCGTGCCACCTCTGGCACGCATGCCATAGGTTTGTCATCACAGGTCTAAGCAACTGTATTTTTCTAAATTGGAAAACCAGATAACAACCAAATGGAGTCATGGTACAATTCTTTTATATTATAACAGTCACACCGTACACAAAACAAATCTGATTAAGACTGAACTCTTATATACTCAGAATGGATTGACCAAGTCAAAACCATATGGTTTAGGTTTATATGTGGGTTCATACACTGCTCTGGTCATCCAATTCCTTCCGTAACTTAGCCCAGTGTTTCCCAACCTTGGCACATCCTGTCATCTTTACGTTGCCAAGATTGAGAAACACTGACATAGCTTAAAGGACCCCTGATGCAGAATATTGGATTGTGTGTATCATTATCTCCTTCTGAAGCCAATTTTGTTTCGTTCATGTCTTATGTTCTTTTCCCCCCCTTTTGACAGGAGTGGGGGAAAGCAGGGATAAGCCTACAGTGACATATTCTGATTTCTCCTTATATTAAGAAAAATCTAGAAACTTAGAACTCATTCTAAGCTAGCCTCCTTGTTTTTCAACTCTTGCTTGCAGAACAAAGGAGAAGGGGAGTGAAAAATATAATGTAGCTTCAAAGCTTTTCCCACTGTGAAAGTCTCAGACTTTCAATTCCCATCCCAGAGTCATGAGCCAGACAATGAAGGACAGGTCTTGAGACTTGACTATAGCAGAACCATGAAATCATGGTAGCAAATTTTGATTAAAAACTGCCGGGTTGCTGTTGTTAGTGGGGAGCTTCTACACAAAACCTAGCATTAGGTATTGTGGAAACTGGCCACCCTTAGGCCATCTCTGCTGTTGTTATTAAAGAGCTCCTGGCAGCTTGTATGAGATTTGGGTGTCATCTTGCATAGCTTTTTATGCTATGGTTTTAAATCTGTTTGCTTGATTAACAATAAGGTTTAAAAATCCCTTTATTTACTAGTGTGTTCATTGCCTCTGGAGCCCTCCAAAAAAACACCCCAATTTCCTGGGCACCTGATCACTATCCTGACATTCAGCAAACCAAAGCCCAAAAACAGTTTGGGACAATTGTGCTATGAACAACATTTCTAGAGGTTTACTGTGACCAAAGCTCACCTCAGGAGCAAGCTGGCAAATAGCCTGGTTTATTTGTTTCCAAAAAATGAAAGATGAGTAAGTTAAAGAATTGTTTATTTATTTATTTATTTATTTATTTATTATTTACTTATTTACTTATTTTGTTTATTTGTTTATTTATTTATTTTATCAGGCATATATTAGATAACAGATATAAGTATAAACATAATTATGAATACATGAAATGGATATGAATAAAAGGGAACATTAGGACAGGGACAGTAGGCACGCTGGTGCACTTATGCACACCCCTTAAAGACCTCTTAGGAATGGGGTGAGGTCGACAGTAGACAGTTTAAGGGTAAATTTTGGGGAAAAAACTACAGAATCAGGTAGAGCATTCCAGGCATTAACAACTTTGTTACTGAAGTCGTATTTTCTGCAGTCCACTTTGGAGTGGTTTACCATAAGTTTGAATCTATTATGTGCTCATGTATTGTTGTGGTTGAAGTTGAAGTAGTCATTGACAGGTAGGACATTGTAGCAGATAATTTTATGTACTATGCTTAGGTCGGACCGAAGACAGCAAAGTTCTAAATTGTCTAATCCCAAAATTGCAAGTCTGGTGGCATAAGGTATTCTGTTGTGAGCAGAGGAGTGGAGGACTCTTCTTGTGAAATATCTCTGGACTCATTCAATTGTATTAATGTCCGATATGCAGTGCTGGTTCCAGACAGATGAGCTGTATTCAAGAATTGGTCTAGCAAAACTTTGTATGCCCTAGTTTGTAGTTTAATATCACCGGAGAAGAAGCTATGCAAGATTAGGTTTTAATGCCTTTTTGGCAATGCTGTTACAGTGAGCTCTGGCACTTAGATCATTTGAGATGAGTACTCCAAGGTCCTTGACAGAGTGAGGGTCGTCTACGAGGTCATATCCGCCCAGATTGAATTTTGTGTTCTGATTTTTTTTTGCCAATGTGTAAGACAGAGCATTTGTTGGTTGAGATTTGGAGTTGCCAATTGTTTGACCATTCTGACAGATAGTCAAGGTATTTTTGTAGAGTAGCAGCATTGTCGGTGGTGTTGAATAGTTTTACATCATTAGCGAAGAGAATGCAGTTAGTTATAATATAATCGCAAAGGTCGTTTATGTACAGTATAAAGAGTGTGGGTCCTAAAACGCTTCCTTGGGGGACACTGCTGTTAACAGGTGCAAGGTTTGATAGGGCATTCCCTATTTTGTCTACTTGTTGCCTGTTTGATAGGAACACAGCTATCCACTTATGCAAGGATCCAGAAATGCCATAAGATTTTAGTTTTAGAAGTAGTTTGTTGTGTACTTCTGAATCAAAGGCTTTACAGAAGTCTATATAAATTGCATCTATTGCTTTACCCTGGTCGAGCTGTGAAGTCCATATGTTTTTGCAGTGTAAGAGTTGCAGATTGCAGGACAATTTTTTTTCTGAAGCCAAACTGCTTGTTAGAGAATAGGTTGTTTGTCTCTAAGTAGAGGGTAATGGATTGGTTTATGATTGATTCCATGACTTTGCATATGACACAATATAAAGAGATTGGTCTGTAATTTTCAACTAGGCTGGGGTCACCCTTTTTGAAGATAGGGATGACCATGGCTAGTGACCATAAGTTAGGCAAGGAGCTGGTTCTGAAAGATATTTCATAAATTATGCTAAGAGGTTCTGCTATGGTGGTTGAGAGCTTTTTTTAAGAAGTAGGCACATAATCCATCAGGGCCAATAGATAGATATGGTTTTAGGTTGTGCAATGCCTTTTCAACGACATCTTCTGTGAAATTGACATGTAATTGATCGTTGTAATTAGTTGTAGTACGATTGGGAAATGTGGGGCATGAGTCATTGCTGTTTACAAAGACTGAACTGAAGAATATGTTGAAGAGGTTCGCCTTAACTGTTACATCGTTACAATCTTTCCCATTTGGCCCTTTAGTGTTGGGATGGATCTTGAGTCTTTAAGTTTGTTGTTTACAAAATTATGGAAGGCTCAGGTGGATTTCAAGTCTGATGGCATAAGGCTTTGACTGGACAGTGGACAATGGACATACTAGAGATTACTATATCATTGTACTTTATTTGTTGGGATGCTCCCACAATGCGAATGATTCCATCATTACATTTATGAATGAGTAGCCTCCCTATTATGCACTCTCTATTAAGTACCTGAAGGCAGAATAAGAAGCAATGGATGGAAACTAATCAAGGAGAGAACCAACCTAGAAATAAGGAGAAATTTCTTGACAGAACAATTAATCAGTGGAACGGCTTGCCTTCAGGAATTATAGGTGCTCCATCACACTTGAGGTTTTTAAGAAGAGATTGGACTGGCATTTGTCTGTAATGGTATAAGGTCTCCTGCTCAAACAGAGGGTAGGACTAGACGACCTTCAAGGTCCCTCCCAACTCTGTTATTTTATTATTCTATCTACCAGCAGTGCATGACTGGGGATGTGCAATACCTTGGCCATTTTATAGACTTCACAATCATGCCAAAACCATCTGCTGAAGTCCAGTTTATTGCCTGGTGTGTCTAAAACTGGGCAAAGAGCGACGGACACACACACACACACACACACACACACACACACACACACACACACACACACACACGAGAACTGCTCCTTTTAGCCTTGCATCCTACCAGCCCTGTCCTTGTCTTGCTGCCCCTTTCCCAAGATCTAAAGCTACACCAATATTTGCTTTCCCATGTGATCCTTCCTTCAAATCTCTTTGCTTGATAAGAAGAGACTGAAAACAGCCACCAGCCAAGCAAGGTGGGGGCCATGAAATAAGTGGGAAGGATCAGCCTATGCAGACTTTCTTTTATTCAGTTTCAAACTTTTATGTTCAGATGAAAACCTGAGCAGAGCTAAAATTGTTTCTAAGATTGAATCATGAGACGAGATGCGCCTTTACTCTGGAAAGCAAAAATAGGAAATAGATTGTTTTCACTTTATTTAAACGTAACAAGCTTTCCTTAACAGGGGAACAAATGCATAATTTGAAACAATCCCAAAAGCAAGTATATTTCTGCTCTGAAAGGAGAAAGCCTAGAACAGTGACTCATTCAGTGTTATAATGGACTTGATTCTGTAGCTCCTCAGAACCAGCTGTTTCTGATACATGCACTCTTGGCTCAGAGTAGGGGAGTCAAACTACCAATTCCAGTAGAGGCAGATCAAAAAGAGATAAGACTAAAACATGCAGAGCATCAGCAAACTGCCCTCTTTAAATATTTGGAGTTTTTAAGTATTCCGTTAATTCTACCAGCACACAAACTTTAAGAATTGCAATTATAACTGTATTTTTTTCTTTTTTTGAATAGGACTAGCATCCACCCTGCAGAATACATTACAGTATCATGTACAGCAATGTCTTGCATTGGTCCTTCCAAACTTCATACTGTTGGTCAAGGACTGAGTTTCAGAAAAAAAAGCTGTTTTGGGGTTTCAGTGCAGCCTATTTCATAATTCTTCTTTTTAGTAGAACTATTCTGAATATGATACTTGCCCTTTAGTTTGTCTTCTATTTGCTATTGGATTACTATGGAGAATATGGTAAGACAAGAGCCAGGACAATTTCATTCTTCCTAGTGATGGATATTTGGCCTAGAAGCAGAAGATCCATGACCAGACAACAGCAGGGAACAGGAGGAAGCCCACTACAAACATTTCCTCCAACTCCTCGGTTTCTTATGTAATAATCTGCAAGCAGTTTAGGTGGTATCTTCCCCATCTTATCCACCATTATGCCTGCTGGCACAGGTAGCAGAATGTCTGTGGGAAATCAGAAATTAGAGAACAGCTGGGGAAAGGAAGGGCAAATACTGAGCAGCATTGGAAACTTAGCATCCAAGCAGGAGGCCTTGGGACCTAAAAAACAAACAAAAGGAAAAACATTTTGCTCTAGAGCCAAGGTGCTCTCAACTGGTTGTTTGTTTTAAAGCAAAGACCTTTATGATCTAAATGGAGGGAATAACGTATTTGTGCTCACATGAAAACTAGCCAGGAGATAAGTAGCCTCGTGCAAGACGTGACAGGAATCAGCCAAAAACATTATCTCTACCTGCAGTTTACTGTAAGTGTATAAAAACAAGCAAAGAGAAGAACAAAGACCAAACAGAAGACCCAGTTGATGCCTTTCACTTCCTAGAATACTGTAACCACAAGCAAAAAGGGATCCCTCATCACGTAATGGAGCCAGGTAAGCCAATATGAAACTCAACTCTGCTTACTAATATCTTGCCCTGTTCCTTCCCAAGTTTCATATATGAACTATTGGTCATGTACTGAGTTTCAGCAAAAGCTGTTGCTTTGGGTTTCAATACAGCCTGCCAAGTAATAATTCCTCTAATTGTTATTCCTGGCTACCTGTTATCAGAAATACTTTGAATGTTCCAGTTGAAATCCTTTGGGACAACCAGAGACCTCAACTCTTTGTCTCCTGATTGTTGTGACTCCAACTCTCCAAATTCCTACCCAGCATCATCAAAGGTTTCTTTCTCTTGATACTGCACTCTTAGCAAACCTGAAAAATATCGGACAATCCTCAACTTGAGATGTAACGTTTTAGGGAGGATATTGGCAGGCAAAGCAATTTTATATGAGAAAAGATTGAAAGAATCTCTGCAGAACAGAACAAGAAGCATCTAATTGAGTTTGCAAGATACCTCTGAACGTAAGCTTGAGAACGCTTTTTAATTTCAGTTTGGATGGATGGGTTGATTGGTTGACTGACTCTGAGAACTCAATTTTACCTCCCCAAATTCTGTGATGTAGGTTCAGTGGAAGAAGAATGACTACCCCAAAGTCACTCTAGGACAGGGGTCCCCAAACTTGGCAACTTTAAGATTTGTGGACTTCAACTCCCAGAATTCTCCAGCTAGCTATGTCTTAAAGTTGCCAAGTTTGAAGACCTCTGCTCCAGGAGCTCTCTGGTTGAAGGAGTCTTAAACTTAGGTCTCCTTTGTCCAAGTCCAACATTTTAGGTATCACAGTACATTATAATTCACTACAACTCTATTTTGAGATTGATAGATTCGCATTATTTTTTATTTTGGCACATATAATGGCTACAGTCTTAAATAAAGCTTCTGAGATGAAGAAGTCCACCATGTATCAGTTATAAATAGGAAGTGGCCCAGATTACATGTCCAATGACATTAGCCTAAGTAGGAGCAATCCCCACAGAGCTCTGCACTAACAGCAAGTGAAAAATTATCAATATTAAAATTTCACTGACTTTCTGAAGGTAGGAATTAAATATGCTGAAAAAATGGAGTCTTTGTCGGCTTTTGGTTTCTTTTCCATTTGATGTGAGAAATTGACATGCCATATAGTATATTAGTGCTACATTGGTCATACAAATGACCAATCTAATGGTATATGTATGTTTTTGTTCTTTTACATTTCCTGTTATTATTTTTAAAGAAATAAAATGTTTTAAAAAGAGTAGTAAGCCAGGAGGGCTATAGGCAGCGGTGAAATCTACTTACCTTCCCTACCGGATCAGAAGCATGCGCCACTGTCGCGCATGCTTTTTCACCCTCTGCGCATGCGCAGAAGTCTTTGCGCATGCGTAGAGGGTTAAAACAAGAAAATGGCGACATCTGGGTGGGTGGGCGGAGCCTCGCGCTGCCACCGCTACCGGTTCTCCGAACCACCGGTGGCCGGCGCTACCGGTACACCCGAACCGGGCCGAACCGGTAGCATTTCACCCCTGATAGGTCACTGGAGAAAGGAGTATATAATGGGAGAACAGGAGAATGACATGTGGCTCACTTTGTTCAGATCAGATTGCAAAGAGTCTGCCTGGAAATATTTGGAACAGTTCTGAGCACATCAGACATGTGAAAAATTCCAGACTCCATTCATGGCAAAAATAGATACAATCAGGGGGAAAAATCCTACTTAAAACTTTGGAGACTCTCACCAGTCAAAGTCAACAGCACTGGGCCATCTCAGACACTCTAGATTAGAGGTCTTCAAACTTGGCAACTTTAAGACTTGTGGACTTCAACTCGCAGAATTCTCCAGCCAGCATAGCTGGCTTGAGAATTTTGGGAGTTGAACTCCACAAGTCTTAAAGTTGCTAAGTTTGGGGACTCCTGCTCTAGATATTGTTGAACTGTAAAATCCAGCAGATGTAGCTGACATGGCTAATAGAGAAGGATCATGGAAGTTATATTTCAAGTTATATTATATACAGAGTGCTACATTTGCCGATCACTAAATTAAACTGAGGTCTGGCTCGATATATGGCAACTTTCTTTGATCCTAAGCATCACATTTAGTGCTCAACTAATGACACAGTTTGAAGCAGAATTTCCATTGTTAAGCAAGGCAGCTGTTAAGTGAGTGTGCCCAATGTTATGACCAGTTAGGTAAATCACTGCAGTTGATAAGAGAATCAGGCTGTCATTAAGCAAATCCAGCTTCCCCCCATTGACTGTGCTTGCTGGAAGCCAGCTGGAATGGTCACAAATAGAGATCATGTGATCCTAGGACACTGCAACCATCATAAATAATGCCGGTTGCCAAACGCCCACCATTTTGATCACATGACCATATGGGGATGCTGCAATGGTTGTAAGTGCCTTTTTTTGGTGCCACTGTAAGATCAAGTGGTCACTAAATGAAAGTCCTCTTTGAGTTGAGGGATGGGTTCTAGGAATGGGTTCTAACTTAGCTCGCTGCTGGATCGCTTCCTGCTGCGATGCGTGGCCGTGCCTTGTGGGCGCGCCTCATGGGCGCGCCTCATGGCTGCGCACATGTGCAGTGCAAAAAAATCCAAAATAATCCCCCCCAAAAGTTAAAAACAAGATGGCAACGCATGCAGAGTGCCAGAAACTCAGTTTCTGCGCATGCACAGAAGAAAAAGAAACCAGGAAAAAAATTCAGGTGGGAAAAATTCCGAAAACAAAATTCCGAAAAAAATCAAAAAAAGAGATGGCGGCGCCCACAGACCAGCACCAACCAATCCGGTTCTGTTACATCATCATGACATCACCAGCGGCTTGCTACCAGTTCGGGCAAACCGGTCCGAACCGGGAGGAACCCACCTCTGACCTGTACTACATTCAACAAAAAGTCCTGATTTTTCCAGGACTGCGGAGCCCTCTGTTGTGACCCAGCACCGCAACCCCCCAGAAACACACACACACAGTCGTTGGGAGGCAAACAAAAAGGTTCCTTTTACTAATAAAGTTTCTTAGTAACACTCAGAGGGTTTAGAAGTCCAAAACAACACAAACGGAAAGTCTTCAGGAATAAGGTTCTTTGGGTTACGTGAGGGTTAAATAGCACACAGACAAAAGTTCAAAGCAAGACTCATTAATTCTTATCTGAACAACTTGGCTGGCTTCCCGGAATAAAGCTGGCAGAAGCTGGTGATAAGATTCCCAAACAGACGTAGAAACGAAACTCTGGATTTGCTGTGGTCAGTGAATTGTTGTTCTCAGCAATGAGCACTAATTACCATGGCCTAATATAGCCACTGAAGGGCGTGGCCCAATTAGCCCTCACTGCTTCCTCCTATTGGACCGACGCTTACTCAGCCAGTCCTGTCTTCTGGCTGCTCTGCGTGCTCTGGCATTCAGCATGAGTTCTTCATCTCCTGATGAAGAACTCTGCTGCGCAGGTGCAGAAGGTCCTGGGAGATCGTCCTGCTCTGGCACCGAGTCCTCATCACCAGCCGTCTCTGGTGCCAGGCACATAGGCTGGTACTGCTGCACCATGAGCGGCTCCACGTCCTCCGGATCCTCCAGACTCGGCGCGGGACGCGGCCAAGGCACAACACTATCCCTCACCGCAGGGCCCTTCCCCCGGGTCTGTCGGTCCGGATGCGGCCGGGACGGGAATTGAGCGTGGAAGGCCCGGACCAGATCCGGAGCATGCACGGCGGTCGCATCCTCCCATGTGAAGTCTTCAGGGCCGTACCCCTTCCACTCAATGAGGTACTGGAACCGGCCCTTCATCCAGCGGGAATCCCGAATACTGGCAACTTCGTATTCGGGTGGGTCAGCGGGAGTGCGGATCACAGGCTGAGGCGGAGCGGGAGGGCGGAGCGGACAGGCAGGACGTTCGGGAACAAGGAGGGACCGATGGAAGACGGGGTGGATCCTGAGAGAGCGGGGCAACGTCAACCGGTAGGCCACGGGGTTAATGACCGCTTCCACCGGGAACGGACCCAAGAAGCGGTGGTCAAGCTTGCGAGCCGGTCGGTCGGAGGGGAGATGCTTCGTGGACAGCCAGACACGATCCCCGACCGCCAGAGGTGGAGTTGCTCGCCGGGAGCGGTCCGCGACCCTCTTGTAATCTTCCTTGGCTTTATTCAACGAGCGTTTGACCAGTTGGTGAACGGCCTGGAGCTCGGACAGGAATTCCTCTGCCACAGGAACAGGAGAGTCTAGGAGCGTGAGCGGGAAGAAACGGGGGTGGTAACCAAAGTTGGCGAGGAACGGAGAGGCGTGCGTGGAGGTGTGCTGAGAGTTGTTAAAAGCAAACTCGGCCACGGCAAGGTATTCCGCCCAGTTGTCCTGCTGCTGGTTGACAAAACAGCGCAGGTACTGTTCAAGGATGCCGATGACTTTTTCAGTGCCCCCGTCAGTCTCCGGATGATGCGCTGACGAGAGGCAGACTTGGACCTCCAGGGCCGCCATCAGACCCTTCCAGAACTGGGCCGTGAACTGGGCTCCCCGATCCGACACGACCCGATCCGGCAGACCATGCAGGCGGAAAACATGCTGGATAAACATGCGGGCCGTGGCACGAGCTGTCGGCAACCCGCGACAGGGGATGAAATGTGCCATTTTGGTCAGCATATCGACCACTACGAACACGGTCGTGAAGCCGGCGGACGGGGGCAAGTCCGTGAGGAAGTCCATAGAGACGGCCCCCCAGGGTCTCTCAGGCGTCGGCAAGGGCTGCAGCAGGCCCGGCGGCGCTCCAGGGGCGTACTTGGCCTGGCGACAGCGAACACAAGACGTCACATAGGCCTGGACGTCATCACGGAGTCGGGGCCACCAAAAAGTCCGAGCCACCAGGTTCAGAGTCTTGAAAAGGCCGAAGTGGCCAGCCGCAGGGCTGTCGTGGCACTGCTGCAGGATCAGGCCACGGAGCGGACCGGCAGGAACGTAGAGCAGGTCCCGGAAACGGAGGAGGTCGTCCGAAAACGTCCAAGGGGACTCAGGCCCTATCTCCTGCCTCCGTTGTGCCGCGTAGGCGTCGTGTCGCTGCGCCTCCCGGATCTGTCCTCGGAGGTCCACGGGATCCTGGGTAGCTGCAAAGGACTCGACGGGCAGGACCGTCCGGGGTGGCAGCGGTTCCTGGGCTTGGGCGTATTCCGGCTTGCGGGACAGCGCGTCCGCCTGCTGATTCCGGCCACTCGGGATGTACGTAATGCGAAAATTGAAGCGGGAGAAAAAGAACGACCAGCGTATCTGGCGCTGGTTGAGCTTCCTGGCCGTCTGCAAGAACTCCAGGTTCTTATGGTCTGTGCGCACCTCCACTTGATGACGAGCCCCCTCGAGGTGGTGCCGCCAGGTCTCGAAAGCCGCCTTGATGGCCAGCAACTCCTTCTCCCAGATCGTATAATTGCGCTCCGACGAGGTTAATTTCCGGGAATAATAAGCGCAAGGGAAGAGATGGCCGCCATCTTCCCGGGTCTGGAGCAAGACGGCGCCCACGGCAATGTCGGACGCGTCCGCCTCCACAACAAAAGGGCGGTGAGGGTCTGGGTGCTTGAGGATCGGCTCCTGCATGAAGGCATCCGTGAGGATCTTGAACGCCTCCTGTTCGGAATCGCCCCACCGGAAAGGGACTTGTTTCTGCAGGAGTCGAGTGAGAGGCGCGGTCAGAGTGGCGAACCCCGGGATGAAGGTCCTATAATAATTTGCAAACCCCAGGAGTCGCTGAACGTCCTTCACCCGGCGCGGGGGTTGCCAGGTTTTCAGGGCCTCGACCTTGCCCCGGTCCATGGCGATGCCTTCTGGCGAAATCCGATGGCCCAGGAAATCCACAGTCGTCTGAAAAAACTGGCATTTCTCTAATTTCGCGTATAGCTGGTGGTCTCTCAACCGCTGCAGGACTTGACGGATATGTTGGATGTGGCTGCTCCGGGACGTAGAATAAATCATAATATCGTCCAGGTACACGACAACGAACTGGTCCAGCAAATCTCTAAAGATGTCGTTCATGAAATGCTGGAACACAGCCGGAGCGTTGGTCAAGCCGAACGGCATGACCGTATACTCAAAATGACCGTAGCGGGTTCCGAACGCCGTCTTCCACTCGTCCCCCTCACGAACACGCACCAAATTGTAAGCGCCACGTAAGTCCAATTTGGTGAAGATGGTCGCCGAGCGGAGGCGTTCCATCAACTCCGGGATGAGGGGCAACGGATACCGGTTACGCACTGTGATGGCATTCAACTTGCGATAATCGCAGCACAGGCGCAAGTCCCCGGTTTTCTTCTTGACGAAGAGGACGGGGGCAGACAAGGGCGATGAGGAGGGTCGGATGAAACCCCTGGCCAGGTTTTTATCGATAAAGTCCCGCAGTGCGGCCAGTTCGGGTTCTGACATGGAATAGAGGCGGCCCACAGGGAGCGGAGCGTTGGGAATCAGATCCACAGGGCAATCGTAGGGCCGGTGCGGGGGCAACTGGTCCGCCTCCTTTTCGCTAAACACATCAGTGAAGTCTGCAAACTCAGCTGGGAGTGAAATGTCCGGAGGGTCAGATACCGCGCCCGCACAAACCTGGCGCGTATGGTCCACACACTGGAGACTCGGGAAGGCAATGAAGTTCTGGGACCATACAACCTGAGGGTCGTGGGTGCGCAGCCACGCCAGTCCGAGAACCAAAGGGAAATGGAGTCCCGACGTCACGTAAAACTGGATGGCCTCCTCGTGCCGTCCAATGCAAAGGCGCACCGGCTGCGTGATGGCCTTAATTGGACCGGACAGCAACACCCGGCCATCGATTGTTTCCACCCTCATCGGCGGGTCCACGGGGCACAGGGGAACGGCAAGATGCTGGGCGAACGCCTCGTCAATGAAATTGGTGGTTGCCCCGGAGTCCACCAAAGCGTGTGCGGAGACGCCGCGGTCCCGGTGGTCAATAAAGACCTTGGTGTCCAAGAGCAGATGCCGCGGAGGACCGGGATCCACGTCAGCTGAGCCGGAGTCCTTCGGTGTGCATGCCCGACCCAGCGTCTCCGCTAGGCCGGGCGCTGGCCGTTTCCCGACGGCGATGGCTGGGACGGTGGAGCAGGACCAGAAGCGGTGGGCCCCCGACCCTTCCTAGGGCACGAGCGAGCGAAATGGCCCGGGTCGCCGCAATACAAACACAACCCCCCTGCCCTGCGTCTGTCCTTTTCCGCGCCGGTCAAGCGGGGCCGAACAGCGCCAAGGTCCATAGGCTCGTCACGGGGAGCCGGGGCCGACGGAAGTCCACGGGGAACAGGAGGTGCCTGAGCAGCGCGATGTGGAGCCAGAACAGCGGGGACGTCAGGTAGCGCGAGAGGCGCCGGAGCAGCACGGCGTGCGTTCCTCGCTTGCAACCGGGCATCAATTTTCAAGCAGAGCCGCACCAGTTCTTGGGTGGTTGCAGGAATGTCCACGCGTGCCAGCTCATCCTGGATGCTGTCTGCCAAGCCCTCCTGGAAGGCATCCAACAACGCTGCCTCATTCCAGGCCGAGTCTTGGCTGAGGAGACGGAACTCACTGATGTATTCCCTGAGTGGTCTCCGGCCTTGCCTCAGCTGCCTTAATTGCCTGCACGCTGTCTGGGCCTTAATTGGATCCGCGAACATCTCCTCCAAATGAGTGCAGAAACGCCCAAAGTCCTGGAGGAGGGGACTGTTCTGGACCAGTAGAGGGGTGGCCCAACGTGCTGCATTTCCAGACAGCAGGCTAATTACAAACCCCACCTTGTCCCGGTCGTGGGGGAAATCCTCTGGCCTCAGAGACATGAACAACTGGCACTGACCCAGGAACGCCGGGAACATAGCCTCGTCACCATGGAACTTATCCGGCATGGCTATCGGGCAGCGTGTCCGTTGGGCTGGGGCCAACGCAGGAGCAGCTGCCAACTGATTTTGCTGCCTTGTTAACTGAGCGTTCATGATTGCCAGCTGCTGCCGAAGTTGAGCATTCTCGTCCTGAAGCTGCTCCATGATGCAATCTGGGCTTGTGTGTGGTCAGTTTGGGCTGAGAACAAACTGTTGTGACCCAGCACCGCAACCCCCCAGAAACACACACACACAGTCGTTGGGAGGCAAACAAAAAGGTTCCTTTTACTAATAAAGTTTCTTAGTAACACTCAGAGGGTTTAGAAGTCCAAAACAACACAAACGGAAAGTCTTCAGGAATAAGGTTCTTTGGGTTACGTGAGGGTTAAATAGCACACAGACAAAAGTTCAAAGCAAGACTCATTAATTCTTATCTGAACAACTTGGCTGGCTTCCCGGAATAAAGCTGGCAGAAGCTGGTGATAAGATTCCCAAACAGACGTAGAAACGAAACTCTGGATTTGCTGTGGTCAGTGAATTGTTGTTCTCAGCAATGAGCACTAATTACCATGGCCTAATATAGCCACTGAAGGGCGTGGCCCAATTAGCCCTCACTGCTTCCTCCTATTGGACCGACGCTTACTCAGCCAGTCCTGTCTTCTGGCTGCTCTGCGTGCTCTGGCATTCAGCATGAGTTCTTCATCTCCTGATGAAGAACTCTGCTGCGCAGGTGCAGAAGGTCCTGGGAGATCGTCCTGCTCTGGCACCGAGTCCTCATCACCAGCCGTCTCTGGTGCCAGGCACATAGGCTGGTACTGCTGCACCATGAGCGGCTCCGCGTCCTCCGGATCCTCCAGACTCGGCGCCGGACGCGGCCAAGGCACAACACCCTCAGTGTGAGACACCATGTTGTCAAAGCAAGAAAATAACCAAGCAAATTCGCACCTGTAGGAGGTCTGATAACTATTTTATCTCTTAGCCTCTCTGTGTGTCATCCTGGGGAAAGAATAGCTCTCAGAAAAATGTCCTACTGTGCTGGTAATCGTTTTTCCATTAGTCTTTGATCAGGTCCCCATTACCAGCCAACAAACCAATCCAGAATAATTGAAACATGAATCTGTCCTTGTCCTTAACACAGTAATAAATAGTTTCCCACATGGAACCCCTGGTTCAATTCCTGACCCAGCTCCTTACAGTCATAGCTTGTGTTGAGAGTGAGAGAGGGAGCCCTGAACAAAAAGCTCTTTATAAAGCAGAAAGATCATTTTACCTTTTATGTATTACAGAGCAAGAGCGGACGTCTCCAGATTTTGAACCACTCTGTCTAAAGTAGCTCCAAATCTATTCCCACGGGGAAAGATTAAAAACAGTGCACTATACCACTAAGATGTTTAAACTAAAACTATGCTAAACTGGATGCAAATTCTTTAGATATAAAGAGGGATTTCAGAAAACCTTGAATATTCTCTCAAATATTCCAATGTGTGTTTTTTTTTAGTCCAGCTCTCTGCTATTCTACTGCAATTGTGAGGTATATTTTAAATTTTAAAAATCATATTTTTCTGGACAATCCTAAATATATCAGTCAAGTGCCTACCTCTTCTAGCTGCTGAGATGTGTAAAAATATGTTGGTTTGCAAGACAATCTCTAGATTAGAGATCCTAATTTGCACAGAATAGAGTGAGGATGCTTGGAATAAAACTGGGCTATAATTTTACACATGGTGGAATGCCCAAAATATGTCAGAATTTATCAGGATTGCCCTTAACTACTAGCAAAGAACAGTTTATGTGCCATGGGTATGACTAAGGCTTGTAATCTAGTGTACTGTATACTAGATTACAATAAACTCAGAGAGCATCTGGTCATGTTCATAGCACATAGAAGATTGAGACTTGGAATCTAAGAGAAATAAATGAAGAGCAGAACAAAAATTAAAGATTAAAAAATAGACGTGGTGTGAGTCTGCAAAATTAAGAATCTAACAGACTTTAATAAAAGCGAACTAATCCTATGAAGTGGAACTGTGTGAGCGTTTGTGTGTATAAAAATGTAGGTTTAATTATGAGCAAAAGGTCTAAACCACAGGTGTCAAACTTGCAGCCCGCGGGCCAGATGCATCATAGCAATAGCAATAGCACTTAGACTTATATACCGCTTCATAGTGCTTTACAGCCCTCTCTAAGCGGTTTACAGAGTTCAGCATATTTCCCCCAACAATCTGGGTCCTCATTTTACCGACCTCAGAAGGATGGAAGGCTGAGTCAACCTTGAGCCTGGTGAGATTTGAACATCTGAACTGCTGAACTAGCAGTCACTGAAGTAGGTTGCAGTGCTGCTTTTAACCACTGCGCCACCTCGGCTCCTAATCATGTGCTGGCCATGCCCACCCCGATTTAGCAAAGGGCAACAAAGTCACGATATATCATGTGACGACAATGTAACACTGCGAATTTGACACCCCTGGTCTAAACTGTATGCCAGAAGGTATGAATTGGTGTCATCCAGGTGCATATAAAAGTATACAATGATACATTGATAACAGTTGTCATATCATACTAATGAATGGTGATCATGGAAAAAAATGGGGGGATTGCATGTCATTCTGATCAAGGGGAAAACATGATTTTGCTGGGTGACATGAATGGATGGGTGGGTGGAATCAAGATGAAAGAATAAAGAGAAAATGATTCAGCCATTCAGAGACCCTAGAATGAATTAGAATAGAAATCTTAGAAAATAGTCTATTTATTATAAATTCACAGTTTAACCATAAATCCATTGATATGCATACATGTCAAAAGAATTAATATAAAACTGATATAATATGATTGAATTGACAGTTTATAATAAAGTCTGGAAGAACCAGTGAAGTATTTTTGGTGTGTGTCTGTGTCTGTGTCTGTGGGGTGTGTGTGTTAAGAATCCACCTTAGAGGGAAAAATGATATAGAAGAAAAGGAATCAATAGAAATAAATGAGAATGAAAATAAATCAATTGCATGAAGAGAAAGTCCTAATTGGAAAGGAATTAGAGAAGTGATTAATCTTCCAGCTGAATCAAAACCCAAATACAAAGATACAAATGGTGTCAGTTTGTTGAAAAATGGACAGGCAGCAGACAATTTTTTTTTTGTCCTCAGATGCCTTTACACAATCTAATTTGATGGCCAAAAAGGAGGAAAAATATTAAAATCTTACACAATCAAAAACTAATAAGATTTCGGCAATACTTCAGCAAATCAAAATTTATTTTTGTTTTCACCTCCAGTGTTTATTCTAGGGCGCATGGAAACTGCACTAAAGATCCCTATAGGCTTTCCTTTGCAGATATCAGTAAAGACCATTGGTTCGTCCAGAACGTTTTGTGTGTATGGGGGGCGGGGGGGGGACAGAGAAACTAGTTTCCTTTCAACTTTTATTCTTTTAGTCAATAATTGTACAAGATGATTTGGGAAGGTTTCCAAAAGGTTGTTAATATCTGTGCTTTCTGCTTTCTATGATACACCACAAGGAATTTCTGTCTGAATCTCTGTTTTGCCTATATTTACAAAGCTAACAGCATTACAACCACAGCTATGTAACATCTACGGGTATTTACACAGCCAACTATGTTCTAAACTGACCATCAACCTAAAATAAATCTCATTAGGCATTTGAAGAAGTATCTTTCATTTGCCATGTCAGCTGTAGGGGCATTTAGCAAAAGACGACAATTTTAAAAAGAGCGCTATTTTTAAAATCAGGTTAATATAACTTCTCATAATAAGGTCTACTTATCCCTGCCATTATTATACTGATATAATGCCATTGCATTTTTTGATTATTATTTTTCAACTGTTGAAATCAGGAAAAAAATGGGCTGTATAACATAACATATGCTGTCATAACATATTATAGATGTTAGCATTATAGAGGTACAATCACAAACATGGAGTGGGATAGTGCAAGTTGCAGTCTGATAAACCAGAAGTTTGTCAGCATCTAACCATTTTAATTAAAGGATGTATTTAAGGACTTTGCTAAACTTTCACACAGTGGAAAATGGAATGACTTAGAGTCGGGGTGGGTTCCACTTACTTTCCCTACCCGTTCGCATCGTGACAGAAGTGCGCGTTTTGCCCCCGTCACATTGCGCAAATGACCCTCTGCACATTGCCAGAAGCCAGCCATCGCTGCCGGTTTGGCGAACGGGTGGAAATTTCCACCACCAGTACGTGTGAACCGGTCCGAACCAGCAGCAACCCACTACTGCTTAGAGTGCAATCTTATCTACAGCTACCTAACCAAGTCATACAGACCAGATTCACACACTAAGTCATCATGTGGTTACCTTGGTTTTGGTCTAGCATGCAATGTTGACAAGCAAGATGTATTTTATTCAGTAAACCATAGTGAGATAATGTATGACTCCTATCATCAGTTCAGTGAAAATAGAAAGTTAATGAGGATAAAGAGTCTATGGTTATAAATGAGACTGCTTATTAACCTTCTTCTGAAAGCCATATAAAATGTGAGAGGTCCCTGAATGAAGTTCTATTCCCTATAATTATACGGATGCATATACGTTGTCTTGAAACAATAGAAAAGTGATTAGCCATGCCTGCCATGTTCTTTTGTTGTTGTTTTCAATTTCCCAACCTAGCTGGTATTACCTGGTACTACCCATTCAGTTAAGCATCTACTGTAAGAAAGTGTTTTTCAATCTTTGGCAACTTGAAGACATATGGACTTCAACTCCCAGAATTCCTCAGCCAGCCTTCAAGTTGCCAATGATAAGAAGGTTCATATTTAAGTGGTTGTCCACTAGGACTGCAAGATCCCTCTCCCAGTTATTATTATTGAGCCAAGTACCATCTATTGTATACCTGTTGCATTTGGTTTTTCTTGTATAAATATAGAATTTTACTTTTCTCACCATTGAATTTCATTTTGTTAGATAGTACCCAGTGTTCAAGTCTGTCAAGATCCTTCTGTATCTTGAGCCTATTTTTTAGAGTATTGACTATTCCTGCCAGCTTGGTGTCATCTGCAAATTTGATGAGTTCCCCTTCTATCCCCTCGTCTAAATCATTGAAGACATTGAAGAGCACTGGGACTAAGATTGTCAAGATTGACTCAAAAGGGTCTCCCCTCCCCATTTGAAAAAAAAACCCATAAATAGCCTGGACTTATAAAGAGGCATCTATTATAAACCCTTTTTTGGCTATAGACTCAATGAAATATTTTTTATCAAATTATAAGTCAGTAAGAAATGAAGTTTTTTGAGCTATGGATTTTGAAAACTTTGCACACATATGTTTATTTTTAAGCAATATAAAGTACAACTTTCCCCAGTGTAACTAACCTTTGACATTTACAATGGAATGAACTAATGTCATATTGTGGTTTT
Organism: Diadophis punctatus similis; assembly: GCA_023053685.1. NCBI lineage: Eukaryota > Metazoa > Chordata > Lepidosauria > Squamata > Dipsadidae > Diadophis > Diadophis punctatus. The sequence goes on from JALIGW010000003.1 coordinate 16,716,566, forward strand.
GGATGAAAATCTATAGTTTCCACAAACTATTTAGTATTTTAGTCATATTTCATGCCTGGAAGCATGGAACTGTTCCATTCCTTTTCACTGGGTGCAGTATGGCATTGGCCCCCTCCTATTACTTTTTTTTAAAGTCCAGTCCAGTCATGCTAGGGGGCAGTGCTCATCTCCGTTTCCAAATTGAGGAAGCCAGCATTGTCCGAAGATGCTTCCATGGTCATGTGACCAGCATCACTATATCCCAAGTCTCACAGAACACTGTTACCTTCCCACTGAAGTGGTACCTATCTACTTGCATTTGAATGCTTTTGAACTGCTAGGTTGGCAGGAACTGGGACAAGAATGGGAGCCCACCTCATCATATGATCTTGTGTCTTGAACTGCCAACCTTCCAGTCAACAAGCCCAGCTTCTTAACCTCTAGATCAGTGGTTCTCAACCTTCCTAATGCTGGGACCCTTTAATACAGTTCCTCATGTTGTGGTGACCCCCAACCATAAAATAATAAAAGTATTAGGAAACTCAGGGTCGGTTCTAACTTACCTCGCTGCCGGTTCGCTTCCTCCTGCGCTGTGTGGTGCCTCGTGGGTGCGCGTGCACTTTGCGCACACATGCATGCGCAGTGCCGAATGTTTTTAATTTTTTTTAAAAAGCCAAAAACAAGATGGTGATGCATGCGCAGTGCCGGAAATTCGGCTTCTGCGCATGATCAGAAGTTCCCATGGTACAGATATTTTTTTGCAGTAGTCTATTTGCATGTGGGTGAACCCACCTGGAGACGGATAGAGGAGTGGTGTCTCGGTTCCTAAGACCATCGGAAATACTGTATGTGTTTTCCAATGGTCCTAGGCGAGCCCTGTGAAAGGTTGTTCGACCCCCAAAGAGGTCATGACCCACAGGTTGAGAACCACTGCTCTAGACCATCACACCCTTTCTCTTATCACTTTTTACACCTTAAATTAGGTTAGTGGTTTTCAAATGGAGCAATTTTAAGATGTGTGGACTTCAACTCCCAGAAGACTCCAGTCAACAGGATTTGAAGTCCACGCATCTTAAAAGTTGCCAAGGTTGAAAAATACTGAATTCGATCCTACCAGCCTTTCAAAAGATTCTGAAAATCTGGCTATGCCCCTTGAGTACTGGGCCAGACAGTTGTTGAGACCACCTTAGTGTTGTGTTGTATATTTTTATGTCACTCCAAACACATTGTGATGTTTTTAATTTCCTTTTAAATTGCTTCAATTTGTCTTGTTTAATTTCAATTCTTAGCCAACTAAAGTCATGTATCAAGTAGGGGGTTACATAATTTAAATACCAAAAAAAGCAATAAAAATAAGTAATGGAAGTCTTCTGGTCAAAGCCAATAATTCATGTTCCAAGGTACAGATCTTATTGCTAATTTGTTTGCTTTTCATAATTTTTTTTAGAAAACTGCAAATTGTGCAGATATTGCAATTATGCACAATAGAAAGCTCTGCAAATATCGGGGGGGGGGGGTGTAGAGGTTTTTCAATATTGCCAGGAACAGAAAAGACAAATTTAGATAAAATAACAGCCTTTACCTGCTTCCCAGGTGAGCCAGTAAAAGCTCAAAATTATCTGGAGCTCAGCAGGCAGATTGGATAATCACAATCTTACATCATATTTGCTAGCTACCTATTTGTTCCTAAACTTATCAAAATACTTGTGAAGTTAACTTTATCATTATTAGAATATAACTCTACCTTTTGTTTAGCAAACTCTATTTTTGTCTCAGAAATCATTTAATGGGGTTTATTTCCCTGATGAATAAGATTCTTAATTAGTTTAGACTGGACAGCTAAAGACCCAATCTCTCTGTTATACACATACACAAGACTTTAGATTGACTTTGAAGTCCTGAGCCTGCATTCTGTTGCTGAGATATAGTTAACAATGCTACTCACTCAAATGGTTGTGCAACCTGATACCTGGAAAGACCTGCAAAAATATTTTTCTTCTTGCATTCACACTGCCATTGGGCATATTCTGATCAGCGACTGGTCAGCATGTTGCAGTTATTATTATTATTGTTGTTGTTGTTGCTGCTGCTGCTATTATTATTATTATTATTATTATTATTATTATTATTATTATTATTATTATTATTATTATTATTATTATTATTAGACATTACACTTATCTTCTTGATGCTATTGTTGAGTTTATTGTTGAATTTCAACAGCGATATTAGTTATGCCAATGTTTATATCTTACTTTGTATTTATGAAGAAGAGTATTAATCCACAAGAGGAAAATCAAGAAAGGAATTGGACACCAGAATTGGTGGTACATTCAGCATGCTAGGAAGGTATTATCTCTTCACTGTCATGCTCAGAATATTTACTGGTTACCTGAATCCCTTTTATGCACATAGCCATAGATTTTGTGCTGGTTCAATAAATAGGCATGTTTTAGAGGAAACTTCTGAAGATCAGTGGGATCTAAGTAACTCTGTCAAATACTGTGGATATTAATGTCATGTTTAGAACAGACTAAATCTAAAACCATCCCATTACTAACCCAGTGGCTAAAAAACTCACTCTGTTTATTATTATTATAAATTAATGTAAAACTGAAGTCCCAAAGGTGCTTTTTCAAGAGACAACTGGACTTTCTGGGTTTTCTTTTGAAGACATTTCGCTTCTCATCCAAGAAGCTGCTTCAGCTCTGACAGGATAGCGGGGAATGGAAGGATTTTTATTCCTTGAAGACAGCTGGTCATTAGAGGGTCATTGCAGCACGTGGAGGTTTATCTGTGTCCTCAGGGTCACCTGGGTAGTGCTCCTGCCTCCTGTAGTCTATACATTTTTTCCTCTGGAAATCCATCTCTACAGGCCTTTAGCTATACAATTTGGGATGAACACCCTTTGAATGGTTGGGAGTAGAAATGGATTTTCAGAGGAAAAATTGCAGACTACAGGAACCAGGAGCACCACTCAGGTGACCCTGAGGACACAGATAAACCTCCAAGTTCTTCAACCACCCTCTAAAAAGGATGCAAATTGCCAGCTGCCTCCAAGGAATAAAAAATCCTCCCATTCCCCACTCTCCTGTCAGAGCTGAAGAAGCTTCTTGGATGAGAAGTGAAAAGTCTTCAAAAGAAAAAACAAGAAAGTTCAGTTGCCTCCTGAAAAAGCACCTTTGGGACAACCATGACCTGGATGATTGAGAATCTCCATAGACATAAAACTGAAGTGTTCTGCACATTGAGGAATACTCTTATACTTTGCAGAAAGTGCTAGTGGTATGCTGAGTTGTTGCAACCATTAACATTTTGGCCTTATGCAGCTTCACTTCATGCACATTTACTTAGGAATATGTCCCAATGTCTGTATTCTTGTGATATGATTCAATAGGTTAATTAAAGACCTAAAGGTTGCATCATGCAATATATTAAGCTTGGTTAGCTGAATTTTCTGAACCCAAGCATTTTGTTCATTGGAATGTTATCCACCAGTTACTCCAGGAGGAAAAATAGTATTTAAAAAAAATTAAAAAAAATTAGAAGCTGCTGTGGCCTAGAGGTGGAGCTCTTGCCTCACAATCAGGAGGTTGTGAGTTCGATCCTAGGTAGAGGCAGATGTAGGGTCTCCTGCTTGGGCAGGGGGTTGGACTAGATGATCTGCAAGGTCCCTTCCAACTCTGTTAATCTGTTAACATTCTTATTGACATTTAAGCAGAGCTTTACCAAATAATGGAGTCTATATCCAAGAGAAATATGCATAAGATTGCATTATGCCTTCCTAAATTGGAGCACTCCAGTTTGCAAATGGAACACTTTTACAGAAATGTCAGATGTAATTTAAATGTATCTGCTAACTTTTCACTTCTGTTTTTGCTTCATATTTTAAGGCTGAACAGACTTTTCCCTTTCCTTTTTAAAAAAACAAACCAGATTATATGTACTGCTAGGGTATTTAACATAGAGAGACATATTGTGTTTTGACCAACCAAGGATTAATTTATATGGAATTCTTTTTTTAAAAAAATAAGCCACTAAAAATCAAATGAACAAAGAAAAAAGATCTAACCACTCTCCTAATGAACAACATCTGATGAAATGCTTTGAAAAAGAGAGAAAAACATCCTTTTGAAACAGAGAACATTTTCAAGCAGTGTCTTCTCAGAAGGCTGAAAAAAAGCTTACTAGTATCATTTTACTAAGTAAATAAATAAGACATACCAAATTCTGCTACCGCATACCAGACAGGAATTCATATTTGAAATGGGGCCAATTTCATCTTTGAAGTAAATCCCATTGACTATATTGGGCTACTCTCTTAGGGACAAATGCCAAAGCAAAGTTCTGCAGTTTTGCTCCAAAAAAATAACTTCTGGGTCCTCACAGGTTTTAGCTACCACAGCTTTTACAAGACTATATACAGATCTGGCGATCCCTGCAGGGGATGCAGGCCTAAATTTGAAAGGTAATTTATTTTGCTAGCCTTAAGCATTCAGTTTCAGGGGAAAAGTCACAATAACTCAAGAGGTTTGGAGCCAGGGTTTTCTTAAATGACTTCTTGGAAAAATGGAACATTCTACAGAATATTTTTCTCTCCACTCCCATTTTCTGCTATACACGATTCTCTTCTAATAAGAATTTCACTCAATCACAGAAAATTATTTTGCTTCTTTCTTTTCCCCCCTTTCATTCAAGACTGCCTGCAAAGTCCCTGCTGTTTTTCTGGCAAGATTTTTCAGAAAAGAGAGGAAGTGACTGGCTCAAAGTCACAGACCTTGGGGGCGGGCGGAGGGGGGACGACAACTCACAGTATCCCAAATTTTAGCCTGATGCCTTAATCACTACACCAAACTGGCTTTCTCTGCAACTTAGCCCCAGCTTTAAGCTTTTTTAACTAACTTATTGAAGCAGCTGATTTCAGGTTGGACTTAGCCAGGAGTGGGTTCTAACTTACCTCACTACCAGTTCGCTTCCTCCCGCGCCACGTGGCTGTGCCTCGTGGGTGCAGGCGTGCTTTGCGCACGCACGCATGCGCATGCGCAGTGTTAAAAAAATCAAAAACATTTCCCAAAAAAAGAGCCAAAAACAAGATGGCGATGCATGCGCAGTGCCAGAAACTCGGCTTCTGCGCATGCGCAGAAGGAAAAAACCCTGGAAAAAAATTCAAAAAAAATTCAAAAAAAATTTTTTTTTTAAAAAAAAGTTTTTTAAAAGATGGCGGCGTCCACGGACCAGCACTGACCGAACCGGTTCCATGATGTCATTGTGACATCACCAGCGGTTTGCTATCGGTTCGGGCAAACCGGTCCGAACCGGGAGGAACCCACCTCTGGACTTTGCCCAACTTAGCCCTGGGATTCTCGCCTAAATCACACAGACTTTCTTCCTTTCAAGATATGCCACTTTGCATGGGGGAAACTGTGTATTCTTCCTAACCTTGTTAAAATGTTTCACTTTTGGTACAATTTTAAACAACAAATGTTTTTAATACTACCTAATGCATAAAGCACAGAAATCAAGGATCATCTCAAACGGGCATGACTTATGACTTGGCATGCCGATACCTGTTTCAAGTTTATGACTACTGTGTAAATATAAACTATGCATGTTTACATGAAATTGGGGTGATATTTTAAGTCTTAGGTGTAAGCAACAGAACACTTCTATGGAAATTGAACCATTAATCAATGGTTAACATTCTCTGGAAATGGCTTCCATAATAAATTGATGTATTAGAATTAGCCAAATCTTTTTTTAAAAAAAACCCTACATATAAGCAAGTGTCTTTTCAGAGTTTGCTCAGTTCCTTTGCCATGTCTTGCCCAAAGGATATAGACATTATGTAAGAAATACAATATGTTGATTAATTTTGCTTATCTCCCAGGGTGTATGTGGAAGAACAAAAAACTGATTTTATTTTATTCAATTAAGGAACTATATCTATAACAAACTCTGACCTGATGCTTATAGTTCCTTAATTGATTCTGCATGCATAAAAACGTAGAGAACATGCTGAAAGTCATTGGTTATTTATGCAAACATTGCTGCATGCACCAACAATTATGGTATGCATTTTGAATGTATACATTCGATAAATGTAAAGAATAAATCTTGATACACCTGTTTAGACCTTGTCATGCTTAAGAGCACTGCAGTGAAGCATCTTAATTGAAGTAAAAGAAAAAAGTACAGTCACAAAAAGACAGCTGTAAAAAGCATTTCACATTCCAGAGCAGCACTGAATGAGCAAATCCAAAGTCTTCAATATTTAAAAACAGCAGAAAATGTACCATGACTGTTGCATCTCTAAAAACTCAAGTTTATTACAACTGTAATAGGAAATGTTCTGATTTCTTATTATATAGCAATAAGTAGGTGTTACGATATTCCCATTATTCTGTGTTTCTGCCACAAATGGATTTAGGATGTCAAGAAAAATGTAGAGATTATTTTTTAAGTTCCCATGGAATTCTGTATCAGTAATACCATGTTTCCCCGAAAATAAGACCCTGTCTTATATATTTTTGAACGCTGAAATAAGTGCTTGGCCTTATTGCCATGCACTCAAAAACCCGATTGGGCTTATTATCAGGGGATGTCTTATTCTGGGGAAAACAGGGTATATGGGTGACAAAAATTACAAAGGGTGAGAGAGGAGAAAAAAAATCTCAAATTGTCATTCTATCTTTTCTCTATCTAGAAAAATCCAGTTCATTAAATAATTGGTGTTGTTCTGAACTAATGATTAAGAAAGGAAGAAAAACATAATCAATTGATTACGTCTTAAATTCACACACCTGATTTCTTTCTTCTCTAGCGGCAACTCATCTTTACAACTCTTAAGATAGCTTGATGAGTAGCAACTGAGTGGTGGAAGAGGACTGATTAGATCCAGATTCCAATTCATACTAAGCCACAAAGCTCACAATGTGGCCAATCACCATCTCTTAAGATAAAACTGGCTGGAAATCATAGATCTTCAGTAGCATGGATCATAGGCTATGAAAGAGATACTTAATAAATGGGTATGTCTGCGCTAAACAATGAGAAAAAGCGGATTCTGCTTTAGAAAGTCTATGAGGGTCAATTGGATATGGTCTTCTTTTTCATTCAGTATATACAATATGATGGCTTTTTCCCCATTTAGGACAAAGTTTATACCAGTCTTTCCCAGTGTAATACCTACAAGTGGCTTTGTCTATTATATCCAATATCCCTAATCAGCAAGATAAGCAGGAATAAAGGACAGCATAATCTAATATATCTAGAGTACTATATTGGGAAAGATATGCTTCTATAATGTGTGCGTGTGGAGGGGGTGTCTATATCCATTTTACTTAGGTCATTTGTCAATAGTATATTTGTCAATAATATATTTGATTGAGTGTTGCCCTGGCATACTGTGAAAGCAGTAAATATAAAAGAATCACTGTATGTGATGAATCTGAGCCAAGCATCTGCCTTTGAGAATTCATTAATAACTCAGGGCATGCATGTTGCCTTCTTGCTACCTCTGGCCAGTGATATGCTTCAGCCACTTGCTGGCTTTGACCTACAGATGTGCCTCAAATGAAATCTGCAACAAGTTCTCTGCAATTCTAACCGAGTCTCCCTTTTGATGTCATTGGAGGTTCTTTTTGCCTTGATTACATGGCTTCATACTTTCCAGCTTCAATCCCCATCATTATCACACAGGGCTGGGAAAGCCTCCTGTTTGAAACCTTGAAGATTCAGCACCCACCCAGCCAGACAAGAGATGGAACAACAATCTGGCTTAGAATAAGACACTATCTCTCCTCCTCAGAAATGAGCTGCAAAATGTGTCTCCCTAGGCTGAAACTTCAGGCTTATTACAGATATTACAGATTATTAGAGTTGGAAGGGGCCTTGTAGGTCATCTAGCCCAACCCCCCCAACCCCCGCTCAAGCAGGAGTTCCTACACCATTTGAGACAGGTGGCAGTCCAATCTCCCTTTGAAAGTCTCAAGTGTTGGAGCTCTCACAACCTCCGCAGGCAGGCTGTTCCACTGGTTGATCGCTCTCACCGTCAGAAAGTTTCTCCTCACTTCCAGGTTGAATCTCTCCTTGGTCAGCTTCCATCCATTATTCCTTGTCTGGTCTTCTGGTGCCTTGGAAAACAGCCTGACCCCCTCCTCTCTGTGCTAGCCCCTCAAGTATTGGAACACTGTTATCATGTCACCCCTGGTCCTTCTCTTCGCCAGACTGGCCATGCCCAGTTCCTGCAATCGCTCTTCGTATGTTATAGTTTCCAGTCCCCTAATCATCCTGGTTGCTCTCCTCTGCACTTTCTCTAGAGTTTCAATGTCTTTTTTGTGATGTGGTGATCAAAACTGGATGCAGTACTCTAGGTGTGGTCTAACTAAGGCTTTATAGGCTGACAAACCTCAGTCAGCAGGCTGGTGGGAACAGGACCAGCCCCAGGGTTCCTCATTATCTCCCTCCACTTTCTGCCAAGAGAAATACTGATGTTAGAAGGATATACTTTTATTATTTGTACCCGGACTATCATTAAGTGTTGTACCTTATGATTCTTGACAAATGTATCTTTTCTTTTATGTACACTGAAAGCATATGCACCAAAGACAAATTCCTTGTGTGTCCAATCACACTTGCCCAATAAAGAATTCTATTCTATTCTATTCTATACACATCCTGGGATTTTAAGGGCAAATGACTTTAACTGGGAGGATGGTAGAGATTTTATAAAGATAGGGAATAATAAATCAAGTGAGGGGGAAAAAAAGCATGTGTAAAAGTAAATGATTGGTCATACATACTACATTATGCTCTACAGTAGAAAAGAAAGATTTTATATATAGTTCCTAGACAGAATCAAGCCGATAGTCCAATGGAGATTCTCAGTTATCCAGGTCATGGTTGTCCCAAAGGTGCTTTTTTCAAGAGGCAACTGGACTTTCTTGTTTTTTCTTTGAAGACGTTTCGCTTCTCATCCAAGAAGCTTCTTCAGCTCTGACTGGGTGATAGGGAATGGAAGGATAAATCAGGATATGGATATGGATAAATCATCCAGTCAGAGCTGAAGAAGCTTCTTGGATAGGAAGCGAAACGTCCTCAAAGAAAAAAACAAGAAAGTCCAGTTGCCTCCGGAAAAAGCACCTGTTGGACAATTACCATAAGCTGGTACAAAAACTGCCTTCACACATTTAACCAAGTACCACAAAAAGAAATTGTACAACTGCTTAACAAACTGTCGGTAGAAATGTAAGAAACCAGTAGGTTCAAAGCTGCCTGGCCTTGGCTATTTGGAGAACTGCTAGTCCACTTGTTTCTTTTCAATATTTTGCAATCTTTTCCCCAAAGGGCTTTCAAGAGAAGTTAAAATGCAGCAAACGCCTTATTCTCTACAGGCCTTGTGGCGGTACCTGATGGCAAGCGAACCTCAGAAGTCAGATTGGGGGGGGGGTTGTTGTGTGTGAGGGGGAAGCCCTATTCCCACACTCAAGTGTGAATAGATCTTTGCAGCCCCACGCGACTTGTGCCCCTTCTTAGCTTTCCAGGCTTTCTCAAAGCCGCGGCCAAGAGAATCCTTGGGCTTTGCACTTTGCACATGGCCAGGCGGCTCCTCCGGAACTCTTATCTTTGGAGACGATAAGAGCTCAATCGCGAGCCTGCCGGCGCAAACTTGCCCCGGGGCCGAGCTCAACGTCACGCTTTCCTTTTGCAGGTGCCCGACTGTCCCCGGAACCCCTTACTCACCTGGGCCGGCAGGAAGGCTCGGCGGGAAAATCAGCAAGAACAGCGGAGGTTGGGAGGACGACTTCCCCGCGGTCTTGGTCCAGGTAAAGAGGGCGGGAAGAGCGAGGCGGTCGGTGGGGAGGCAGCTCCGCTCAAGCACTCGCGCTATACAGCCGCTGCTCGGACTGAAAGGAGCCAGAAAGGAGAACCCTGTCTTTAACCGAGAAGCTGGAAAGTCGAGGCGGGGAGGGGGGGGGGAGGAAGGCTGACCCCTTCCTCTGTGGGGCTAAAGAGCAAGGCTGTCTCTGCGGGGAGCGGGGCTGCCCTGCTTCGGCCCCACCCAGCCACCCACCCAGCCACCTCCGAGGGCAGGATGGGTGGCGCCGCTCGCGGTGTTCCCCCCCCCCCCCACTGCCAGGCACCAACCCCCTCTGCCACGAATATCTCCTTGGACCCTGTCTCCGGAGGGGTGGTGGTGGTGGGCTTAGCTGGGCGCCTTTGAGACAAGGTCAAAGACAAGAAGTCCTAATAGTAGTGTCTCTAGCGATGTCTGTGCGTTCCTGCACAATCGCAAATATCTGGAAGGTAAGCGAAGTCCAACTTTAGGGCACATGAAAATCCGGCACATCGTCTCCTGAATGGACTAACGCGGAATAAGTCTTCCCTCCGCTTCTTCGGCACATTAAGCCTCCCTAGTTTTACAGCAAGCCAAACAGCAATGCTATAGTCATGCAACCCCAAAGGCGCTTTTTTCAAAAGGCAATTGGGCTTTGTTTTTCCTTGAAGACGTTTGGCTTCTCATCCAAGAAGCTTCTTCAGTTCTGTCAGAAGGGAAAGATCTTGAAGGAAAAACAAAGTCCATTTGCCTTTTGAAAAAGCACCTTTGGGGACAACCATGACCATTTCCTGATTGCTTATTTGTACCCTATGACAATCATTAAGTGTTGTACTTTATGATTCTTGACAAATATATATTTTCTTTTATGTACTATGACAATCATTAAGTGTACCTCATGATTCTTGACAAATGTAGCTTTTCTTTTATGTACACTGAGAGCATATGCACCAAAGACAAATTCCTTGTGTGTCCAGTCACACTTGGCCAATAAAGAATTCTATTCTATTCTATTCTATGACCTGGATGAATGAGAAAGGGTGTTGTTACTTACCTGAACGCCCATTCTCGTAGGGTGGCGCTAGCCTCCAAGATTGGGATGACCTCATCCATCAGCCAATCAGGACTGAGTCTGACCTCATATAAAAGCTGTCATTGTGCCATAATCCCCCTCTTGAGACGAAGGAGTAGGTCAGACCCATAGTTTATTCCCCACGCACACCTTCAGTATGTACAACACCCAAAAGGGAGGGACTTGGAGGCTAGCGCCACCCTACGAGAATGGGCGTTCAGGTAAGTAACAACGCCCTTTCTCCATAGTGGGTGGCGCTAGCCTCCAAGATTGGGACATACCAAAGCCGTATCGTCCCCTAGGGAGGGTTGTCACCAGAATCGTAGACCCCGTCAGGAGCCACCATGGTCTGCAAGACCCTGCGCCCAAAATCCGCCTCAGCCGAGGCAAAGGAGTCTACTTTATAATGTCTAATAAAGGGCAACGGAGAAGACCACGTCGCCGCTCGGCACAGTTCCTCCAAGGAGGCATTAGTTGTCCAAGCTGCCGTGGTGGCGGCACTGCGCGTCGAGTGTGCCGTCAGACGTGGCGGACGAGGCAGGTCCTGCTGTCGGTAAACGTCCGCGATCACCGCGCGTATCCAGCGACCGACCATCGTCGCTGATGCCTTGCGGCCCATGGACGAGGCGTGGAACCCCACGAACAAGGACTCTGAGCGGCGGAATGGAGCCGTGCGAACATTGTAGATTTTGATCGCCCGCCTGACATCGACAGTGTGCCATTTGCGCTCGGTCGGCGTTGTAGGCGGGGAGCAGAAGGAAGGAAGAACTACCTCCTGCGCCCTGTGGAAGTACGTATTGACCTTGGGCAGGAACGTGGGATCAAGGCGGAGCACCACCCGGTCCGGATGAAAGATACAGAGATCGTCCCGGACGGATAGAGCTGCTAGTTCGGATATTCTCCGGGCTGAAGTGATCGCTACCAAAAAGGCAACCTTATGTGTAAGGTGCTGCAGCGAAACTGTCCGGAGGGGCTCGTAGGGGGCCTCAGTCAGTGCCAGAAGAACCTTCTGCAGGTCCCAGGTGGGGTACCTATGTACCACTGGAGGCGAGATATTGACCGCTGCCTTCAAGAAGCGAACGACTAAGGGATGCGTTGACAAAGGCGCAGAAGAGTGGCAGGAAAGGACCGTTGAGAGCGCTGCCACCTGTCGCCGCAAGGTGCTGGGTGAGAGACCCCTGTCGAGGCCCGCTTGCAGAAATTGGAGGACCTGTATGACCGAAAGGTCGATCGGGTTAAGGCCGGCTCCGACACACCATGCGTGGAATGTCCTCCAGGTGGAGTTGTAGATGCGTATGGTGGAGGCCCGGCGTGAGGAGAGGAGAGTACAGATGATGCTCTCGGGGACGCCGCGTAGAGTCAGGGTGCGCCGCTCAAGCGCCAGGCGGTCAGTTGGAGCCACTGCGGATCCGGGTGCTGCACTGACCCCTGGGAGAGCGATGATGCGGTCGGCGGGATCCTCCATGATGGGCCGGTCGAGAGTGATTTGAGATCCACAAACCAGGCCCGGCGCGGCCAATGGGGGGCCAATAGGATCAGCTCCACCTGCTTGTCCAGCATCTTCCTGATAACTCGGGGAATGAGTGGAAGTGGCGGAAAAGCGTAGAGGAGGCCCCTCGGCCACGGGCAACGGAGGGCGTCCGTGTCCATTGCGCCGGGCGTCCGGTACCGCGTGAAGAAGCGCGGGAGCTTGGCATTCAGCGGGGTTGCAAAGAGGTCGGCCACCGGAGTGCCAAACCTGGATGTCAGCTCCCGAAAGATGTCTGGGTGTAGAGCCCACTCTGCCGTGTCGACATCGTGGCGGCTGAGCCAGTCCGCTGTGCGGTTCGACACCCCCGAAATGTGCTCCGCTTTGAGCGAGAGGAGGTGTCGTTCCGCCCAGAGGCCCAATTCCTTGGCCTCGGACAGAAGGCGGCGTGAGACTGTCCCCCCCTGCCTGTTGACGTGGGCTTTGGTGGTTACGTTGTCCGTCAACAGGAGGACATGTTGCCCAGTCAGGAGGTGCTGGAACTGCCGGAGGGCCAGGGACGCCACTCGTAGCTCCAGGAGATTGATGCTGGCCGTAGACTCTGCCGCCGTCCAGGTGCCCTGTGCAACGTGCGACGACGTGTGAGCGCCCCACCTGTAGAGGATGGCATCCGATGTCACCGTCACCCGGCGAGGCTCGAGGAAGCTGGAACCCTTGCTGATCGCCGGGGACCGCCACCAATGCAGAGATCGCCGGACCGCTGCCGGGAGCTGGACCTTGGCCGATGAGTTGGACTTGTTCGCCCGCTGAAACAGCAAAAGAAACCATTGGAGGTCTCTGGAGTGCAGTTGTGCCCAAGGTGTTATGTGTATCGCGGATATCATCTTTCCCAACAGGGAGGACAGGAGACTCAGCGGTACTCGCCCCTGTCCGAGAACCTGTTGGGTCAGGGAGGAAAGACTGAGCTGTCTTTCCAACGATAGATACACCCTGCACTCCAGAGAGTCCACAATGGCCCCCAAGTGAGTGATGCGGGTGGAGGGGAGCAAGTGGCTCTTCTCCAGGTTGAGGGAAAAACCATGGAATTGAAGAACGTCCATGGTGGTCTGCAGGTCCAGTTCAGCTCGGGTCAGAGAAGACGACTGGATCAAAATGTCGTCGAGATAACACTGGATCCTAATCGGGACTGCCCTCAAGTGAGCTGCCAGGGCGGCCAGAATCTTAGTAAAGACCCTGGGTGCTGAGGAGAGGCCGAACGGCAGGGCCGAGTACTGATAGTGCTCGTTGTCGTATGAGAAGCGGAGGAACTTTTGGTGGGAAGGCCGAATTGGGACATGCAAATAGGCTTCAGTGAGATCGATCGAGCACATAAAGTCACCCTTACGGACACCGTCCAATATGGACTGTAAAGTATGCATCTTAAATTTCTTGTACACCAAGAATTTATTGAGGCGCTTGAGGTCCAAGACCACTCTCCACCCACCCGACGATTTCTCCACGAGGAACAAATTGGAATAGAAGCCTTGCCCCCCTTGGTCCTCCGGGACCCGCTGGATGGCCTCAATCTCCAGCAGATGCTGGATGGCTTCAAGCATCAGGGCCTGTTTCTGCGGGTTTGAGGACTGGGAGCACCTCATGAAGGAATCTGGGGGGGGTGGAGAGGAAGTCCAAGGAGAGACCGAGTGACAGGGTCTCACGGACCCAAGCGTCCGTAGTTATCTCCTCCCACCGCCTAGCGAAAAAACGCAGACGACCCCCAATGGGAGAAGCTGGGTCCACTATTTGTAGCGGCGGAAGGGGCGACCACCTGCCTTCCGAAAAGGGTGCTTGGATGGCTGGTTGGAAGTGGCCCTATCCTGGCCCTGAGTCTGACGGGGCGAGGCTCGCGAGAGGTTTTGATTATAGGAAGGCGCCCTGTATTGGCGCCTAGGGAACGCCGGGGCAGGGTTCTGAGGCTTGGCCTGTGCCTTCCTGGTAGAGTTGAGCAAAACCTTGCGTTTGTCCTTAGTCTCGATTAGGTAGGGATCGAGAGCCTCACCGAAGAGCGACTTTTCTGCCACTAGAGCCCCGGCTAGCCGCCACTTGTGACGACAGTCAGCGGGCCAGCTCCTCAGCCAGTGCTTTCTGCGCACCACCACCGATGTTCCCATGGCCCTGGCCGCAAACCGGGTGGCCTGGAGCGTGGCGTCCGAGGTGAACTGCGAGGCAGCGATGAGCTTGTTGATGTCTTGCCTCGCTCGGACATCTGAGGGGGGCAGGTGCTCCTGCAGAGCCTTTAGCCATCGAATGGATGTCCGGCAAAAGAACGAAGCCGTTGCAGAGGCCTTGACGGCCCAAGCTGCCGCCTGGTGTGTTTTCTGCAGGGCTTGTTCGGTGCGTCTGTCCTCCGGGCGGAGCAACTCCTCAGAGTCTCCGGGCATCTGCGTGGGAGAGTACAGTGCTTTAATGGCCGGTTCCACCGGAGGGACTGACAGATGTTGAGCCAGAGCGGTGTAGACATTAAAGAACCGCTTGTCCGCTGCAGAGGGGGCGACGCCGGCTGTCGGGGATGCCCACTGCTTAAGCACCGACTCCACAAAAAATTTGGGAGCCGGGACCACTTCCACCTGTGAGGTGGTTTCCTCGAAAAGAGGGTCCTCAGGTTCGTCCCCGGCGGGCACCTGGTCTTTGGAGGAAAATTTGGCCGTGGCCCTGGCCTTGTGGAGCAGTGACTTAAATAAAGCCGGATTAAACAACCCGGTGACCACCGGGGCCTCAGGGGCGAGGTCCTCTTCCTCTGAGAGCTTCAAGTCTTGTACCTGGTCATCCTGTCCATGGAGCGACAAAGGTGAGCCCTGGTCGGCATCGGTTGTGGGAGCAGGTTCCGTGGCTGGAGCGGCCGATGGACGGGACAGGGGCAACTGAGGAACCACGGGTGGAGGCGGTGCCGTGACGGCCACGTGCCTCATGCCTGCCTCAATGCCTTGCGCAATAGCAGCTTGGATCAAGGCCTGCACCTCAGGGGTGTAGAATTGCGATGAGGCAGTGGGCGGGTGAACTGCGGCTGTGCTGGAACCCAGTCTGGGGTCCTCCCAGATGTCATCCTCTCCCAGGCACAAGTCCGGATTGTCCAGCGAGAGGGTGCCTGAGGAGCGCCGGTCCCTCTGAGAGGGCTCATGGTGCGCTGAGGAGGCTGCAGCAGCAGGTGGCAGCGTAGAGCGCTCAGCAGCTTTGTGGGCCTTGTCTTTGTTGGAATGGGATCCCTTGGAGGGGGGCTTGGCCTTATCTGAGCCCTTGGAGGGAGCAGGGGCCCTGTCTGAGCTATGGAGAATGGGGGAGCGGTCCCGGTGCCCCGACGGTGGGGGGGATTTGCCAGACCCACCTTCCTTGTCCTTGGCCTGCCTGGGCTTATTCCTGCCCGAGGTGGCCTTTTCCGACATCCTGGAGGCTGTAGAGGTTTGTAAGCAGCAAGGGGCGCTTTTACGGCCTGGTGCTGGTGCCTGAGTGGATCGTCGACGTCCAGGTGCCCCAGGTGGTCTGGGTGCGGCAGCACAGCGATCGATAATGGGAGAGCCCCCACAGGTCCTCGATGCTGGGCGTCCCTGATGCTGCAGCGGCGGCGGCGAGAAAAAGCCGCGGCCAAAGTCCGCTTCGCTCCGAGAGCCGACAACCAGCTGGAGAGGAGGCACGTCACAGGGGAATCCCCTGTGACGTCCAGAAGGCTGCGTGCGGCTGCGCCGGAAGGCCGGGGAAGCCTCGCAACGGTCGGGCCGGCAGGAGTCGGCTGGGACGATCTGCGGCTGTGCGCTCTGCTGAAGCCGAGGAAACAGCTGAGGGGCGGGAGTGCTGCTCCTCCGGGCGGCAAAAGTATCAAGAACGGAGGGCGCGGCCTGCAGCCGAAGTTGCTGCCGACTAGGCCGCCGAGCCTCCCGATTAGGCCCCGATCAGGCAAAAACCCAGGCAAACGGGGCAATTAGCCACGGAGGGCCCTCGCCGAGCTGACAGGCCTCAGTGAGGAGGGGCGGTCGCGCAGGCCGATGAGCCGCCGACTGGACCGCCGACGCTCGCCCTCACGAGGCCACGCTCCCCAAAAGGCAGGCAGAAACTCTGAGGGGCCAATTAGGGGGAGCGGAGATGGAGAGAGAGGCCCTGACCGCTCAAGCGCTTGGCTTCTGCGGGGCAATCAAGGAAGGGTCTCTCTCCGCAGAAAGTGGCAAAAAGGCCACCCTGGCTGCTGGTCACCCAAGCGCTAGGCTTCTGTGACAAGATGGAATCAGGAATGCCAGGCCGCACTGTGAGGATGGCAACCAACCACCAAGGTGGAGGTAGGCCGTGGACTAGGCCGCAGCCCGTCCAGACAGTCCCAACACCCCCGATGGATAGGACAGGTGGGGACACACTCACAGTCAGGAACAAAGTTGATAGATGGTCCAAAATCTGGATTCAGTAGAAGGTGATAGCAAAACTGCGAAGTTGGGGAGAAACAATCCTAGGCCTAGGACTGAGTCGAAAGAGGGGGATTATGGCACAATGACAGCTTTTATATGAGGTCAGACTCAGTCCTGATTGGTTGATGGATGAGGTCATCCCAATCTTGGAGGCTAGCGCCACCCACTATGGAGAATCTTCACGGACATATAGTAGTGCGGCCATTCAGAGATTTTCCTTAGAGACAGTTCTAAAGAAAAACTTTACACCGGTATTTTTATTTTAAAGTGCAAAAGCAATACATGTATTAAAATGTGGGTGATACGATTTATTTGGTATTGTGGGTCACACAATGAGATAACTGGAGGAATTTTAAATCCCTGTTCTCTAAGACTTCTGTGATTGGGCTAATTGTGAGTATCACACCATAGTCTGATTAAAAGGCAATCAGAGATAAGTAATCTCTATCGAAAATGGAAAATCATGCAGTATGATATTCATATCATACTGCTTTTAACACCCTGTTGTCACAGTAAAAATGTTTAAAACAGGAATCCCCAAACTTGGCAACTTTAAGACTTGTGGACTTCAACTCCCAGAATTCTCCAGAATTCCTTGTGTGTCTAATCACACTTGGCCAATAAAATTCTATTCCATTCCATTCCATTCCAAAGTTTGAAGACCTCTGGTTTAAAAGAATGTTAATGTAAAAATCCAGATCCCCAGTAGCATCATTGCTAGAGAAATTAGATCTCTGACCCATATTTCCATTGCTGCTGGGGAGATTTTTTTTGTCCATCTGGCACAAGAAAAAAAAATCACCGACTCTTAATGCTTGCAAATCATATCCTTTCCATCATTTTCACCCTAAGTTTAGCATTTCTGCTTAACCAGTGAAGATGGAACCCTAAGTCCTATATACCTCCATGATGCTGATGGAGACATTAGTCATTTTCCTGTATATAGAAGGAAGCCACAAAGAAGAAGATTGAGAACGAATTACTCTGGTCATAGAAACTTGGACAAGAAACAGTTCTTGTTACCTCAAATTTGTTTAAATCTAAGGAAAGCCTTTCTGACGTACGATGTGTACAACAAGGCACCAGTCTACCTATGAAGGTTGGGGGTCCATTCATTCTGAAGTCCCAAAGGTGCTTCTTCAAGACTTTCAACTGGACTTTCTGGTTTTTCTTTGAAGAAGTTTTGCTTCTCATCCAAGACGCTTCTTCAGCTCTGGATCATTCTGAAGGATTTTAAGAAGAGGCTAGATACTGCCTCTCATAGATGATTTAATTGGTTTCCCACCACATTGCAGAAGGGACCAGATCATTGTTGTGATCTCTTCCAAATTCACAATTCTGTGATTCATTCAAGTGATTATTTTCAAGTGAACTTTAATATCTTCAGGAAGATGGATAATGGAATGTTTAGCAGACCCAGAAAACCTAGGAGGAAGCAAGAGCATATAGCACTTAGACTTATATACCGCTTCATAGTGCTTTAAAGCCCTCTCTAAGTGGTTTACAGAGTTCAGCATATTGCCCCCAACAATCTGGGTCCTCATTTTACCGACCTCAGAAGGATGGAAGGCTGAGTCAACCTTGAGCCGGTGAGATTTGAACAGCTGAACTGCTGAACTAGCAGTTCAGGTTGCAGTGCTGCTTTTAACCACTGCGCCACCTCGGCTCAAGGCTCAAGGAATCTTATCAGAAAAGATTCCTTGATCCAGGGGAGAAAGGAAGAAGTTTAGGAGTAACTCCACTGGGTTCCAGGTAACACCCCCAGCAGAAGTAAAACTCCAAGGCAGGCATTCTCCTCAAAGTTCCATTTTATTAGAGATGTCATATTGGCACATCTGGGAAACCCAGAATCTGAAAGGCCTCTGGATTTTCCCCACCCAAATCAATATCAAAGGTCCTTCCCCTGCACTCACATGTCCATCACATGGTCCAATCATGTCCCTGTCCCAACTGGAGTTGCTTCCAGGTGCAGGCTGAACGCCCTTGACTCCCAGGGAAAAGAATGTTGTTATGGCTGTACATCTCGCCTGGTCTCCATCCAACCCCCCCTCCCATTTCCCACAGCATGTCCATCCACTAAGTGTGGCAGCCCTGAAGATCCAAAGTAAAAGATGGCCTCCAGGGCTGATACCTTTATTGTGCTAGTTATAAGAAGAGAAGGACCAGGGGTGACATGATAGCAATGTTCCAATACTTGAGGGGATGCCACAGAGAGGAGGGGGTCAGGCTGTTCTCTATGGCACCAGAAAGCCAAACAAGGAATAATGGATGGAAGCTGACCAAGGAGAGATTCAACCTGGAAGTGAGGAGAAACTTTCTGACAGTGAGAGCGATCAACCAGTGGAACAGCTTGCCAGCGGAGGTTGTAAGAGCCCCAACACTTGCGACCTTCAAGGGGAGACTGGACTGCCACCTGTCTCAAATGATGTAGGAACTCCTGCTTGAGCAGGGGGTTGAACTAGATGGCCTACAAGGTCCCTTCCAACTCTAATAATAAATCTAAATCTAAAATCTAAATCTAAGTTGATCTGCAGACTTGGGCTTTCAAGACTCCCTTACAGCGGTGGGTTGTTCCCGGTTCGGCCCGGTTCTGTGAACCGGTAGCAGTGGCGGCAGGCTCCGCCCACCTGCCCAGGATGCTTCTGCGCATGTGCAGAAGCATCACGCGCAAGCCCAAGCACAACCATGAACCGGTAGCAATGGGTTTTAGAACCCACTACTGCTCCCTTACCTTATCTAGTAACTATAGAAAGCTATTTTGGTCTGGTCTTCCCTGGACTAGGAAACCTGGACTAGGAAACCTGAGTTGTAGTTTTGCTTGTGGCATGGAAGCCTGTTGGAGGACTATGGACCAGTAGTCTCTCCCAGCCCTAGGAAGAAAGGCAGATCTAGCCATGATTTGCCTTGTAAAAATGTAATGATTGAAACTGACTAGGTGTTGAACACCATGTCTCTTGGGAGGGGGATGGAAGGCAGGAGGGCTAAATTAAACAAATATAGGAAAACTAGACGTAAGCAACAAATTGAATTGTAAGCTGTCCAGAGTCATTGACTGAGATGGCCAGCTATAAAGTTAAATAAATTTTACAAAATACATAAATCATAGTGACATCCCTAATTGTTTTCAGGATGCTGAAATGAGTAAGAGCGGTCGAGCTGCATCTGGAAGTTATAGTTCTGGACATCATTTCATAATTCCACAATTATGCCCCATTTTCTTCTACTATACTACTACTAAAATCGTGGTGGTGGTACGATCATGCCTTCTTTCCCAAATTAAATTGTGGAGCTCTGCTCTCCTCTGCAGTCCCTTGTTGGAAGCCTGGAGAGAAATTGATATCAACAATAGAGACGGGGAAAATGAAAGGCATGAAAGAACTCAGGAAACATCTTGTTGGTGGAGATGGCAAATGCTGGTAGAAAAATGGCTGAAATAGGTGTATGAGGAGTGATCGCAGCAGTTTGCTATCTGATAAATGTGTGACATGTGACCATGCCTACTGCCCTAAATATTGTGTAAATGCTGAGGCTGTTTCTATAGCATGAGAATACACTTTTTATGAGAATACACTTTTTGTATTGTCAAAACCGACTCCCAAAGATTACCTTCTCCTAGTTACACAATTCAACTCTCCATTATGATGGGCTCAGGGGCGGTTCCTAATTGGCAGCGGCCGGAGAAGCGGTGGGGGCATTGCCCACCCGCAACGCAGCCCCCCGCAGTGGGAGCAGCAAGACCGCGGCAGTGGTTCTTCTAGGAGGCTCCGTCCAGCCTGAATGCTTCTCCCCATTCAATGATCCTAGGCTCCTGCCGCCCATTCCCCCTCCCCTCAGCAGCTCAAGAAGCCTCAAACATGCGATCATCATCGCGTGTTCGTGGCTTCTCGGACTGCTGAAGGGAGGCGAACTGAGATAGGTCCTGCCGCCCATTCCCCCTCCCCTCAGCAGCTTGAGAAGCTCAAACATGCGAAAATGCCTAGGATCATCACCGCGCATTCATGGCTTCTCGGACTGCTGAAGGGAGGGGAATGGAGATGGCTCCTGCCGCCCTTTCTTTCAGCGTCTCACGTGCTCCCTCAGCCATCCTCCCCTGCTTGGACTCACTGTGGGGTAGGAAAGCAGTGCATGCGCAGTGCCGGAAGCTCAGCTTCTGGGCATGTGCAAAAGAAAATTTTTTAAAAATTTAAAAAAATTTTTTTTTAAATGGCGGCACCCAGGCACTGGCAACTGACCGCACCGATACTGTGACATCACCAGCGGGCCGCTACCGGTGCTATAGAGTGGACTGCACTGGTAGGAACCCACCACTGGATGGGCTTTTACAATGACCATTCGGTTGTACTGTCTTTAAAGTTCCTAGCAACCCAGTTTCACTTTTGGTTGTCTTTGATTTTCAGTTATTGAACTAACAATAAACAGGAAAAATCATGCAGAGAAACATAAAGAAGCTGAGACTCAAATTTGCAAAATACACAGGATTCCTAAAAATATAAACAAGCATCTTGGAACACATTATTATTGTACCTCATCTTGAATGCACTTGAGTTGTCTGTGCAGCAACTCTAATCACATTCCATTGCTTTCTGTCCTGATATGTTTAATTGCATAAAATGTTCTTGGCGCACAAGAATTGTTCACCCTTTAATTTGCCTTGATTTTCTGTGTTCATGCTTGTGCAGAAGGAAGTGGTATTGAAGACTGGTCAACTGGAAATATCAATGATAAAACATGTTCATCAAATTTTGAGTTGGTATAATTGAAAATTTATGTACATCTTCCTAGATTTTTATGCATACTAACTAATGTCTGGAGAGAAATTGTTTTTCTCCTTTATTATTAGAAACTTTAATAGTGATAGTACAGTCTAAAGCATTGATGGCGAACCTATGGCACGGGTGCCACAAGTGGCACGCGGAGCCATATCGGTGGGCACGCGAGCTCAGGTCCGGCATGCATGTGTGCGCTGGCCGGCTTATTTTCGGGCCTTCTGGGCCCACTGGGAGTCGGGAAAGAGGCTGTTTCCAGCCTCCAGAGGGGGTGGGAAAAGCTGTTTTCGCTCTCCCCAGGCTCCTAGAAAGGCTCTGGAGCTTGGGGAGAGCAAAAAAATGGGCCTTCCAGTTCAACCGGAAGTTGGCAAATGGGCCATTTTCTGCCTCCGGAGGGGTGAGGAAGGCTGTTTTTGTCCTCCCCAGGCTCCTAGAAAGGCTCTGGACCCTGGGGAGAGTGAAAAACGGTTGTGCCATTGCGTGCCAGGAATGGGGGGGTCACGTGTGGGTGGACGCATGGAATTATGGGTGTGGGCATGCACACGCGTGACCCCCCGCACGCCCCCCCCTTTTTGGCACGCGAACCAAAAAAGGTTTGCCATCACTGGTCTAAAGAGAGGAGAAAAATGAGAGGGTTTATTCAAATGCATTAGAAGCATAACCAATAAGGCTATTATTTGCTTCCCAACAGATGTTAGATAGCTGAAGTTCTCAATTACTATTTTGTGCCTCTCTGAAAGATCTGCAATTTGATCTTGGAAAGCATACCGCACCTTTTTTTCTTGGTTGAGCAGGTGATAATAGATACTAATAATGAAATTACATTTATTGTTCATCTACTTACATTAATGCAGATGCTTTCTGCTTTATCCCCAAACTGATTCACTTGGGTTTCTGTGCATACTTTTAAGTATATAACACTTCCTCCCTATTGACTCTAGAAAAATTGTCTAGAAGTTATAAAGGTACCGTACTTCAAATTTATGTTGCAAATGTGGACAAATGTGGACAACATAAAGGGACATTTTATCATGGCTGATAAAAGCCAGACATTTTAGCCACACATAATGATACAAAGAAGTTTAAAGATTAACATTCAACTGAAACCAGAACTTTTCTCGCTGGGATTAGTGGACAGGCAATTGAAAAAAAAACATGAAAAATTATGCTTAGATATGATTAGTGCTGCAAGACCTCAGGTAGTCCTCGACTTATAACCACAACTGGGACCAGAATTTCCATTGCTCAATGAATGGTTGTAAGTTGGGACTCCCTGCCAATTTTACTGCACTAGTTGCCAACTATAGAGGGAGGGGTTGCTCAACTTTGTTTCAAGGCCATTGAGCCAGCACTATCTGAAAACATTTCCATGGTCATGTGGCCAGCATGCCATCATGGATGTTAGATTAGCGCGGGGGAAAGGAGAGGTGAGCCGTAAAACAGTTCAGCACTTTATTTGCAGGCTAGAGTCAGTAACAAGAACTGGCCGCGAGCTGTAGGGAAGCCGCTTTTAAGGGCTTCCCTGCAGTTCAGCCGGCCAGTGACAGGCATTCAAATCTGCCGCCGCTATTCATAGCGGCAGCTATCAAATTTACTACGTACCTCCGTACGTAACACCGGAGCTCTGTTACCTTCCCACCAAAGTCATGCCTATTTATCTACTTGCATTCGTATGCTTTCAAACTGCTAGGTTGGCAGGAGTTGGGACAAGGACGGGAGCTCACCCCATCCCATGGCACTCAGGTTTCGAACCTGGGCTGCTGTCTTCCCAGCCAACAAGCCCACCAGCCTAACTACTGAGCCACTGCACTGCCCCTTGGTCTAAGTTGAGGACTACCTATATTATATGGCCCAAGATGGAAAGACTCTGGAATGCCCACATCAGCGGATTACTGTAGTTTGTAAAGATAACACAACTAACAGAGATGGCAAAACTAACTTGTTTGATTAGAGAAAGATTATAACTACATTTACTTTTGTCTATTTCTTTTTCACTTTCTTAGTACTTTTCTTTATTCTTCCTAAATACGAAATATGTACTGTTGACTATTTACCATTAAAGGTCCAATCCAGAGCAAATTGACCCTCTCCAAGATGCTGTGCATAGATATCTTCAGCTCCCCTCTGATCAGACAGTGTTGATACTACATGCAAAAGTTGCTCAGAAATCATATGGGAATGAAAAAAGGTAGGAAACCATTTGAACTTCCTGTTAAAAGCAGATTTCACTGGAAATTTCTGCAATAGTTTAGATAGCATAAGTCTACTTCTTTGTACATGAGTGCACACTGTGTGAAGTACACTGTGGATCTCTTGATAGTCCATTGATTTCTATAAATGCCTGGATAGAGGTCTTCGGGAAGGTACTAAAATTCAATTTCCAAAAGCTTCACAAATAGCGATAGATGCTGAGAGTCATTGCTTTACAATTTGGAAGTGGGGACAATTCTAACTGGAACATTCCTGGACTATATCTTAGTACATAGATGTGTATCTCATTCATAATTTGGGTTTTTCTATAGAGTCAATATTTTAATAGAGTGCAGAGAACA
This sequence comes from Diadophis punctatus similis, assembly GCA_023053685.1. Lineage (NCBI taxonomy): Eukaryota > Metazoa > Chordata > Lepidosauria > Squamata > Dipsadidae > Diadophis > Diadophis punctatus. The sequence goes on from JALIGW010000003.1 coordinate 16,740,665, forward strand.
GCAGCAAAGATGATTAGAGGACTGGAGGTTAGAATATATAAAGAACGGTTGTTGGAACTGGGTATGTTTAGTCTAATGAAAAAAAGGACTAGGGGTGACATGATAGCAGTGTTCCAATATCTCAGGGGCTGCCACAAAGAAGAGGGAATCAAGCTATTCTCCAAAGCACCTGAGGGTAGGACAAGAAGCAATGGGTGGAAATTAATCAAGGAGAGAAGCAAAGCAACCTAGAACTAAGGAGAAATTTCCTGACAGTTAGAACAATTAATCAGTGGAACAACTTGCCTCCAGAAGTTGGAAATGCTTCAACACAGAAGATTTAAGAAGAGATTGGATAACCATTTGTCTGAAATGGTATAGGGTTTCCTGCCTAAGCAGGGGGTTGGACTAGAAGATCTCCAAGGTCCCTTCCAATTCTGTTATTCTATTCTATTATCGTAGGATATTCCAATTAGAATATATTCTCAATATTGATCCAGTTTAGCTTATCATTTCAGTCATATTTTTACTGCACTGTGTTGACCAAGGTCCATAATATGCATTCTCAGTTTAAAGCTTAATAGCAATGCTTAATTTTGTAAAGCATATGTTCTATAATTCATAAACAATTAATGATATATCAGAAACCTATAATCTCCACTACAATTTAGACCTATTTTTTTAGTTATTTGTATTTTACTCTTTTTTTTCTTTTCTCTCTCTCTCTCTCTCTCTCTCTCTCTCTCTCTCTCTCTCTCTCTCTCTCTCTCTCTCTCTCTCTCTCTCTCTCTCTCTCTCTCTCTCTCTCTCTCTCTCTCTCTCTCTCTCTGTTTAGATTAGTTTTCCAAAACATTTAATAAAAACAGTTTGGCTGTTTTGATTCATAGTTTAGTATGCCCTTTCTCACTCACCAATTAATTTCCTGGTCACTCTCCTATATAGGAAACCTATAAGGGAACAAAGGGAAAAAAGAATTCCGCCACTAGCTGAGATGCAATAACAGTAATATTGTATTTTCCCATTTGACATTTATTGGTTATATAATGCTGATCCAATCCAGAATCTCCCATACTTTGGCCCTGAAGAGAACAAATAGTTTCAAATCTCATTGTCAGTTATCACTGCTTCTGTTCATGTATGAGAATTTGGCACTTCCTTTTTTAAAGTGGTACTTTCTGATCTTTCTAAAAGCAACAGCAAGGGAGCCAAACTTCCCATTGAACTGAGGAAACGAAAAGGCTTCCAGACAGAGGCAATTGTGCCATGGCAAGACAGGGATCGTTTTTATTTCCAATTAGGGCTGTGCATTGACAGCCAAATGGAAAGCAGTATCTCAGCTTGAAGTTGTACACTCGCATGCATGTTCTCCTCATCCAGGCGGCAGATGTCCCATCACAAGAAAATGGAAATCTTTCTCAAAGGTTCTGCATTATCATAGATCCTTCTGGATTGCTTCCTAATTTCCTAATGGAAACAAAACTTTTTGCAACTGCTACTCATTCCTAAATAATTCATTACAGAGCTGCTGATAGCTGGTCCGAACCTAGCCAGATGCTTTTTTCCTCACCCACTTTAAGAAGTTTATCATTATTGATATGGTCAGGTTGTCCTGTTTCCTGGGTCTTCTTGTGTGAAGGGAAACATTTTATTTATTTATTTATTTATTTATTTATTTATTTATTTATTTATTTATTTATTTATTTATTTATTTATTTATTTATTTAATTATTTTTTTTAATGCAAACATGTACAGGATAGTAGTTGTTTGTATAAACATAACATAAGTAAAAAGTTCCGATAAAAGAGGACAATAGGACAGTAGGACAGGAACGGTAGGCACAGTGGTGCGCTTATGCATGCCCCTTACAGTAAGGTGACCAGACGTCCCGATTTTGGCGGGACAGACCCGCTTTTTAAGGGTTTGTCCCGCGTCCCGCCCGCCCTCTTAAAAAGTCCCGATTTTTTGAAAGGGGCGAGGGAGGGCTGGGGGGCGGGCTCTCCCCTGCAGGGACAGCCGGCCGCGGCTCATGGGGGGGCGAAAGACAAAAACAATTTTCGGCGGGCACGGCTTTGCAAGGGCTCTTCACAAGTTTGGCAAGTTTCACAAGAGCCGTTCGCGTGCAGGGCAGTTTATAAATAGCGGCCGCCAGGTAGGGAGCCGGCCGGGGTTGCACAGGGCTGGGGTAGGCTCGCTAGCCCGGCAGCTCCGGCCGCAGGAAAGAGCGTGGGGGGTGCCGTACTGGGAAGGGCCAGCAGTCGCCGCCGCCTGAGGGGGCCACCCCCCCCCGCCCGCCCGCCCGCCCGCCCGCTTCGCTGCAGGGGACGCTGCACCGGATCCCGAGTCGCGCCGGCTCTCCCGCGGCCACGATGCCCGCCGACCTGATGGAGAAGAGCTCCTCCTTGCCCGCGGCGGCCATCCCGGCCAGCGCCGGAGGAGTCAACGCAGGACGCCCGCCCGCCGCCGGCCCGAGCTGAGAGGCCTGCTGCTGCTGCTGCTGCGGCTGGGCCCCCAGTCCCGGCGGCGGGAAGGCTGCGGCGGCGGCCCCAGCCTGCTGAGCCAGCGCCGGCCCGAGCCGAGGGCCATGGATGCGACTCCTTTGCTCGGGCCGCCCCGCCCACCGCGACGCCGGCCTTTTCGAGAGGGCGGGGCTGCATCAGGCGCCTCTCCACCGTGTCCTTCACCGCCCTCCAGTGCATGCCCGGTGCCTGATGCAGCCCCGCCCTCTCGAAAAGGCCGGCGTCGCGGTGGGCGGGGCGGCCCGAGCAAAGGAGTCGCATCCATGGCCCTCGGCTCGGGCCGGCGCTGGCTCAGCAGGCTGGGGCCGCCGCCACAGCCTTCCCGCCGCCGTGACTGGGGGCCCAGCCGCAGCAGCAGCAGCAGCAGGCCTCTCAGCTCGGGCCGGCGGTGGGCGGGCGTCCTGCGTTGACTCCTCCGGCGCTGGCCGGGATGGCCGCCGCGGGCGAGGAGGAGCTCTTCTCCATCAGGTCGGCGGGCATCGTGGCCACGGGAGAGCCGGCGCGACTCGGGATCCGGTGCAGCGTCCCCTGCAGCGAAGCGGGCGGGCGGGCGGGCGGGGGAGGTGGCCCCCTCAGGCGGCGGCGACTGCTGGCCCTTCCCAGTACGGCACCCCCCCCCCGCTCTTTCCTGCGGCCGGAGCTGCCGGGCTAGCGAGCCTCCCCCAGCCCTGTGCAACCCCGGCCGGCTCCCTACCTGGCGGCCGCTATTTATAAACTGCCCTGCACGCGAACGGCTCTTGTGAAATGACATTAGCGGTCTTTTGCCCTCTGCGCATGTGCAGCGTTCTGCGCATGCGCAGAGGGCAAAACCCGGCGTCCAGGCGGCCCCGCCCCCCGTCGGTGTCCCGCTTAAAAAAAAAAAATCTGGTCACTTTACCTTACAGGCCTCTTAGGAATGGGGTGAGGTCAGGGGTGAAATCCTCCCGGTTCGCCCGGGCCAGTCCTTCGGCGTATAGCCGATGGAACTGGCGGCGGTCGCGGCGCGGAGCTTCTCCCGCCCGCTTTCCCGGCCCGGCTGAACACAATCACCGCTTTCCCGCCCCGGCTGAACACAATCATTCGGGTTATTTTTCCCTATGTGCATGCGCGCGCATGCACAGAGGGAAAAATAACCCGAATGGCGGCGTTCAGCCGGGACGGGAAAGCGGGCGGGAGAAGCACCGCGCCGCGACCGCCACCAGTTCCATCGGCTATACGCTGAAGGACTGCCCCGGGCGAACTGGGAGGATTTCACCCCTGGGTGAGGTCAACTGTAGACAGTCTAAGGTTAAAGTTTTTGGGGTTTGGGGAAGAAACCACATAGTCAGGTAGTGCATTCCAGGCATTGATCACTCTGTTGCTGAAGTCGTATTTTCTGCAGTCGTGTTTGGAGCAGTTTACATTAAGTTTGAATCTGTTATGTGCTTGTGTATTGTTGTGGTTAAAGCTGAAGTAATCATTGACAGGAAGGACTTTTTGATATATGATTTTATGAATTACATTTAGATCAGGTCAGAGGCGATGTACTTGTAAATTGTCTAATTCCAATATTTCAAGTCTGGTGGAATAAGTATTTTATTGCAAGCAGAGGAGTGAAGGACTCTTCTTGTGAAATATTTCTGGACTCTCTCGATTGTATTAATGTCTGATATGCAGTGCGGGTTCCAGACAGGTGAGCTGTATTCCAGAATTGGTTTAACAAATGTTTTGTTAGACCAATTCATGGATAGCTTCCATGCCAGAGATAGCTTGACATTCAACTTCTTTCAACCTGTTCACCTCTTTTTCTCTGCAAAAGCTCCAGGATGTTCCAGAAAGGAGTATAGATTGTGGCAGTAGTAGGGTTTGAATCAATCTTTCACATTTCTCCCTTTGCAAGCAAGCCAAATCCTTAAACAATTACATGCTCTCATCTATTTCAACAAATTGGCATGATTTGAAAGTTGTCTGGCTCACTCTATTGTGGCAATAGCACAGAAAATTGGTTTCTTTCAGCTTTTTCCCTTGAAAGAAATTAAGATTTACCTCTGACCTTGTTAAGTAAAGCTTGAAATAGTATGGGATAGTGTGAAATAGTATGGGATCTATAATACTATGCAATTAGTAACCTCAGAGATATTATTGTTGCAGGAGAATATACAACTACTCATTATGGTTTTTTCATTATCATTAATTATCATCTTTATTGTTACTGATGTTTTATGTAGTACCAATGTGGTATGAATCTCAGCTATTCATGTGAGTTTGAAGACTCAAATACCACTCAAGAAAACATGTTTTCAAATCTTTGAATCTGTGGTGTGAGCTGGTTTAAGGGTTTGCCTTGGAATGTAATCTCTGTTCTTAATCTGTTGAGGATTCCATATTCCAGGTCAGAAAAAATTCATAGGAATAAGATTTATTTCTAGTTAGATATAAAATGAAAGTTTTACCCCTGTATAAGTATCACCATCTTTCATACAGCAGGGCTGATGAGTTCATTATCATGTCTGCTTTGTACAGATGTCTGAAACTGGAAACATTAAAAAAAGGAAAGCAAACAATAGAAAATAATTGTGCTTAAAGAAACAAAAGAATTTCTGAACACAATTTATGATCAAAGAAGGAGCAAGATTTATGGGTTTGGATTATTTTTTTATAGTGTCACTGTTTTTATTTACAATTGTAATTGCAATCTATCCAATCCAAACGCTTGAAAAATGAACTATTTGAGGTAGTCACAAAAGTTAAGAATGCAAAAATTAAGCATAATCCATATGAATCCAGTCTCAAGGATATATAATTATGTTACATAAATAATGAATAGAATAGAATAGAATAGAATAGAATAGAATAACAGAGTTGGAAGGGACCTTGGAGGTCTTCTAGTCCAACCCCCTGCTTAGGCAGGAAACCCTATACCACTTCAGACAAATGGTTATCCAACATCTTCTTTAAAACTTCCAGTGTTGGAGCATTCACAACTTCTGGAGGCATGTTGTTCCACTGATTAATTGTTCTGTCAGGAAATTTCTCCTTAGTTCTAAGTTGCTTCTCTCCTTGATTAGTTTCCACCCATTGCTTCTTGTTCTACCCTCAGGTGCTTTGGAGAATAGCTTGACTCCCTCTTCTTTGTGGCAGCCCTTGAGATATTGGAACACTGCTATCATGTCTCCCCTGGTCCTTCTTTTCATTAAACTAGCCAGTTCCTGCAACCGTTCTTCATATGTTTTAGCCTCCAGTCCCCTAATCATCTTTCTCTGCACTCTTTCTAGAGTCTCCACATCTTTTTTTATATTGTGGAGACCAAAACTGAATGCAGTATTCCAAGTGTGGCCTTACCAAGAGAGAGATCCTTTATCTGTTTTAATCGATAAGGTGAAAAACACTAACAGTATGAGGAAATCTGTTTTCCAAAACAATTAAAAACATCAATTGAAGCTTAATAAGGTGACTTCTTTCAATAGATTGAACTTTCCAATTCTTACTAAATAATTTTTCAGGCTCATAGGATATTTTAGTGAAATCAAGGGGCACTTTTAGAGCCCCATGTAAAATTATCAGGAAGATAAATGTTAACCTTTTTCTTTGCCACATCATAACTTTGAATGTATATATCATGCTAAACTATGGTATGATTTCCTGTGTACTGCTCTCTGCGAACCTTCTTCATGTCATTTATAAAATAACAAATATTTTGAAATCTATTTCTCCAGAAAAATAAAAATTTAAAGAAACTTTCCTAGTTTAACTGTTTACTATACAGTTTTTTTTCTTATCAGATTCTTCTGCCCACCCCCATGTGTGTATCTCAGTGGACCAGGCTGGAAACAAAAGAAGGAAGAAATTAAAGGTATAATCCATTTTAGTTCACTCTTCATTTCCCAAGAATTAGAATTATAGAAGTTTGGAAACTGTTTGTGGAAACTTTCTATATTAGGATTAAAAAAAATATTTGGCCTACTGAAACTGGACTGCAAAATTCAGGTACCCACCATAAAAATTACTGAGTGCACCTAGATGAGACTGATAATCCTGAATGCCAAGTCTATCTATAATATCCTAATAGAACTGAATATATATTACTGTTCCAATAGAAGAAAATATATGTTTGTAGTCTTCTGCCTATCTAAGACTAGCAGAGTACATCCATGAGCATCAACTAGCAATAAGAAGACACAATGATAACTCATAACATGTGTACAAACTCAGCCATTGTTTCAACTAGGAAACTGTGAGCATCTTTTTTTTTCTTCCATTCAATCATGTTTGATTCTTGTCATTCAGACAAATCATCCATTAATAGGCACATAAAGATATACCATATTTACATACCATTCAAAAGAGATAACAAAAAGTAAGAAGGAAATAAGATCACAGATTAATATATTTAAGGGGCTTTCCCCCTGTATGTTGTATTTTCATACATGATACTTTTATTTCTTGTTTTTGTAACAGAGGGTGGATAGGAATCGAGTTGTCGCAAAATGGGGCAGTGGTAGATCTTCAGCCTTCAGCAGCCAGCTGATGCTCACCTCCCATTGGTCATCACCACAAAAGACTGAGCATGTACCTACTACTAGATTTGGCGTATCTCTGCCTTCAAATGCAACTCTTACCAGCTGGATAAAAAGCCCACTACAAAATAGCAAACAATGCAAAAATTGAAAAGTTCTTAGACCTGCAGTAGGCCATGGATTTGAAGTATTTAACATTTATCACCATCATTGTTACTGGCACTGGGTTCCCCGTTCACTCATCAATATACTCTCGCACCATGCAACTTTGTTTTTCATGTACAACCAAGAAGCCACAGCCACTCTTTTGCTTAATTTAAGGCTCTTCCGCCTTCTCCGAACAACCTTAGCCAAAGAGCTCCAAGGGAAAACAAGAGGAGATGTGTTTTCCTTTAGGAAAAAGGTTACTTCGGCTTCAGTTTATGGAGCCGAGGTGGCACAGTGGTTAAATGCAGCTACTGCAGGCTACTCCAGCTGACTGCTAGTTCAGCAGTTCAGCTGTTCAAATCTCACCAGGCTCAAGGTTGACTCAGCCTTCCAACCTTCTGAGGTCGGTAAAATGAGGACCCAGATTGTAAACCGCTTAGAGAGGGCTGTAAAGCACTATGAAGCGGTATATAAGTCTAAATGCTAGTGCTAGTTTCCTCGTTCACTTGTCATCTGTTAATTGCACTGGGTATGAAGCATTCCTTTTTCAGCTTAACTGGTAGCCTGAAAGAAAAAATGCCACAAAGCTTGCAGCAATTGGGTTATAGCTTGGCCTGCCATTACAGGAATTGTATCCAGACCTCAGAGAATTTGGACTCATGATCTGCTGGCACAACAAGAGGGCAGAATAAGGTTATTTCCCAGGCATATGCCAAACTCAGCTTTAGAAAACTGATCTGATTGCATTGCCAGGCCACGCTGAGGGATAGGAGATTCCACACCCTCATTTGAATTGGGCAGAGATGATGTAATAGCTTAACTAGAAAAACAAATAAATTACTTTTAGAATTTCCTGAGCATATCAACAAGTATGTGGAAGGGAGTGAGTGAATAAGAACTACATGCTCATATACAGAATGTCCCATTCAGACCCAGTTTGCTATGGAATGGGGTTTTATGCCCTGTTGGTAGACATCCAGTTGTTCCTTTAAGTTTAGCTCATGTGGAAAATAGGAGAATTGTACTAGGTGGAGAATTTCAAAAACTTTACCAGCAATGCTATTTCTTGTCTTCTTTCATCAACAGAAGCTAATTGCACTCAAGAAAAAGCATGCATAATACTTTCCCTTTGCACTTAATTCCTTTATAAGGCAAAGGATATTTCAAATCTACTTGATGGCGGAAGATATATCAGTTTGACTTGCATAAACATGCAAAGCTCATGCTGTTAACATGCATGATTAATTCCCAGGGATGGGCTTAAAATTACATGATAAACAGCTAGTGATGGAATAGTGCTTCTTTTGATTCACCCTTAAATAGAAACTGACTTAATATGAAGTTTCAAAATGAATTCACGGAATACAATTTTCCACAGTATTTTGAATTCTGTAACACATTTCTCTAATAACGCAAAAACAAGAAATAAAAATATAATGCATAAAAATACAAAATGGAGAAAGATTTTGTCTAGCTTTATTTCTAGGTGGAAACCATTTTTGGATTTTTTGCTAGAAAGCAAAATAAATGTTATATTAATTTTGGGATTTGATAATTAGAATTGTTTTTCATTATTGAAATGCTGTATAATATTGAAGTTTATATCAAAAGGTTAACATATTTTATACTTGTTTCAAAGAAAGTTGGAAATTATTCTTTTTACATTTCTTTTCATCTTTCTTTGTTCCTTTGCATCGTCCCTTTCACTATTTTTCCTTGTTAATCCTTTTTCTTCTTTTTTATATTTTATCTTTTGCACCAATAAAGTATATGTTTAAAAAAGAATATATAAAATACAGAAGAAAAAAACCCTTAATATATTAAAGATAGTTGCATACATAATAGTAGATATTTTGCAAAAAAAATAATAATGTGTATATCGGAATATTACACCATTTTTGTGCTTAGGTATATAATTTTTATACAGTTTTTAAAAAGAAAATATCTTTTAAAGCCTGATTCAGAAATCAGATAAAAATGTGTTTGAAAGAAATTGTGCATATAGCTGTATTGTGCATTTTATACCGTATGCTCTCTTGGAAATCTTCATACGTTATGCAACTAAGATATGACTTAGATGAATAAAATTAAGAAACAGATATGTGGCAAATCAAAGACAATTGTTCATCTTTAGAAGCATCCTACTACAGTCCACATTTTGGACAGAGAGGACCATTGGTTTGAAAGAGGGGTAAAAGAATCTACCTATGTTAGAATTGAACACCTCTCCATCAACAGAGGGGGAGGAATAAGACACCACCCTCCAGTTTATAACACCATCCTTGCAGTGGTTCCAAGAAGATTCCACAGCCAATTGCACCCTGATTGAGGTGACCCTGAGGGCAAAGATAAACCCTCAAGAGCTCTCAGGGAGAGTGCTAACAACCAGATGACTGCAAAGAAATACAATCCTTCCATTCCCCACCCACCATCCTGTCAGAACCTACCCTTCCATCTCCCCACCATCCAGTCTCAACTGTCAGTACCTATCCTTCCATCCCCCACCCATCAGAACTGATGAAGCTTCTTGGATGAGAAGTGAAATGTTTTCTTCTTCCTCATGGAAAAAACAATCCAGTTGCTTTTTGAAGGGGGGGGGGGAAGCACCTTTGAGATAACTATGACCCGGATGACTGAGAATTTCCACAGACATTCAACCTACTAAAACGAAATAGGACTGGTTTGTATTTGGTGCAGGTTTTGTTCCATATTGGAAGGAAGATGGAGTAGAAATGCAATACTGTAACATAAATAGCTAGCAGATATTACAGCACATATAGGAAAAAGAAATGCAGAGTTGTTTCAGCTTTCATTCCTTCTTTTTTCTAGACACATAGAATGGTGATGTGACATTTCTGTCTCCCTTCTTTTGTCTAGGTAAAGATGTAGCAGGGTCCAGTTCCCAGATATGTGGATATATAGGACTTGATAGCATGGGCAGTAGCCATGTAGAAATGCAGAAGCTAAACTTTGAAGAACAATTGGATTCCAAGGTAAACTGGCTCAAATATATATAGAAATAGTAGCAATGATTAAACTGCAGGTAAGGGGGGGACATTTTATTTTTATTTTTATTTATTTATTTTATTTATTTATTTTTGTCAAGTACGTGTTGGTAATATACATAGATATAACATTGTTTATGTACATAAGATGGGAACATTAGGACAGGGCTGGTAGGCACGCTGGTGCACTTATGCACGCCCCTTACTGACCTCTTAGGAATCGGGTGAGGTCAACAGTGGACAGTCTAAGGGTAAAGTTTTGGGGGTTTGGTGATGAAACCACAGAGTCAGGTAGTGAGTTCCAGGCATTTACCACTCTGTTGCTAAAGTCGTATTTTCTACAGTCAAGTTTGGAGCAGTTCACTTTGAGTTGGTATCTGTTGTGTGCTCGTGTATTGTTGTGGTTGAAGCTGAAGTAGTTGTTGACAGGAAGGACGTTGTAGCAGATAATTTTATGAGCTATGCTTAGGTCGTGCCGAAGGCGACGTAGTTCTAAGCTTTCTAAGCCCAGGATTTCAAGTCTGGTTGCGTAAGGTATTCTGTTGCGAGTAGAGGAGTGGAGGGTTCTTCTCGTAAAGTATCTCTGAACACTTTCTAATGTATTTATGTCCGATATGCGATGTGGGTTCCAGACAGATGAGCTGTATTCAAGGACTGGTCTGGCAAATGTTTTGTATGCTCTGGTTATTAGTGTGATATTACAGGAGAAGAAGCTACGTAAGATTAGGTTAGCAGCAGCTGCCAAAATCCTCTGAAGATCAGATGTGTTAAATGCATCTCAGAATGTAACACACACTTTTTAAAAGAAACACTGCCTTTGGGGAAGCTGATTATTTTTGGCATTTCAGCAAGTGCAGAACGGGAGCTAACCTTTCCCTTCTTATTATGGTTCTGATGAAAATTCTTATGGATTGTGAAAAAAATTCTCCCTTTAAGTGCCAATAATAAATATTTTTGTTAATACAAAGAGCAGTTCAGGACAAGGATTTTGTTCAGGACAGCAAGACAGGAGGCAAAAGAAAGTGTCCTTTTCCACACTTGGATTTTCAAAGGATTTTATTAATGTATGCAATAAATGCAAGACATATTTATCGTCATGCCTAGTTTGGACTTTTCTTAAACTTAAACTTTTTCTTAAACTTAAAACTCTTGGTTTTTTTTATTTAAACAGTCTTTATTGTATACAAAAATATAATTTTTAAAATCCTAATATATTATTAAAGTTAATATGATAAAAATATTAACTTTCAACATTCAAGAAATCTCAAAAGACGTTAAAGTAAATTGCTCACATGAATTACCTAAATATATCTGAGAAACTGATTTATAACTAGTGTCAAAAAGAAGTGTATAGCTCGTAGATTTCCAAACACAGGGTACTGCACAATCTGGGCACTATTGCAAAGAAAGGTCTCTTTCCTTGTGATCATACAATGCATTCTCATGATAGTCAGCAAGCTAAAAATACTTGAAGAAGAGGGAAGTTCTGATTCTAGCCAGAAGTAGCTAAATTTGGGTCCCTTATGTTAAGTCCCGACAATGAGAGACAGGAGGCGAGGCTAGTGACTTCAGCTCTTTATTAGATGACAGTGAGCAAACATCAGCAACGCTTAGAGTGTGGCAGGGATTTAAATAGGGAGCCCGATCGGCAAGGAGCCAATCAGAATTTTCCTATTCAAGTTCCTTGTCAGACTGGAGTGAAAACTTCCCCAGTTCCCCAAAACATAACACCTTAGTGAGCTAAAGTGTTAATTATTACACATGGTTCTTGTTTAGTGGCCACAATTAGACCTGCAACTGCTAAGTGATGCAGTTGTTAAGTGGAAAAATCATATGATCGAGACTGTGCTTACTTCAGCTTTCCCCTTTTTCCCACTCCCCTGTCCTTTGGCATGCTCATCCTGGTGCTGGGATAATTAGCAAGAAAGGAATTTATGCTTGTATTTACATTCATTGGAGAGAAAGGGATTACAAGAGAGTAAGCAGGCATACAATGGGGAGTATACATGAAAAGAAATGTCATAGCTGTTTCCCAAATGAGCTGCTTAGGAGGCAAACAAAAGCTTTTAGTGTGAAACAGATTAGAGTCTTGTCAATTTCAGGCAGCAGCTGAAGCCGGGCTACAAAGCAAAGCAACTCAGGAAGAGATCACTTGTTTAGGTGATCTCTCTGGTCTCTTGGGGTGGGAGGAGAAAAAAATGAGTCAGGCACAGGACAAAAGTACTGACTGTAATGACAAACATGAAACTGAATGATGCTTCAAGTGTGAAAAATGTGCACCTTGGTTGCAGTTATTTTTTGTTGTGTCATTGTAACTTCAAATGGTTGCTGCATGAGGCAGTTCAGTAAGTGAGGTCCACCTGCATATACTGTATTTTTCGGAGTATAAGATGCACCGGAGTATAAGACGCACCTTAGTTTTGGGGGAGGAAAATAGGGGGGGGAAATCTACCTACCAGGTATTCATCTGGCTAGCATCCTTAGTCTGTTCAGCTTCAGCACATTATTTTATCCCCTGGTTAGGGCTGAAAAAACCTTTTTCAGAGGGAGTAGGAATGGAAACAAGCCTGCAAATACTTAGGGCTGGTAAAAAAACTACTTCAAGGGAGTAGGAATAAAAAAAATGCTGCAAGCTGGTAAGATCGTTAGCACCTCATTAGGGCTGAAAAAACCTTTTTCAGAGAGAGTAGGAATGAAAACAAGCCTGCAAAGAGGAGTAGGAAGCCGGGAAGATCGTTAGCACCTCCTTAGGGCTGGGGGAAAAAGCTTCGGAAAAGCTACATTCGGAGTATAAATTTTCAGCCTCTTTTAGGGAGGAAAAAGGTACATCTTATACTCCGAAAAATACGGTACATCTTTTATTTATTTATTTATTTATTTATTTATTTATTTATTTATTTATTTATTTATTTATTTATTTATTTATTTATTTATTTATTTATTTATTTATTTAGTCAACACGTGAACAAGATAACAGGTATGATATAAACATAAACAAAAGCAAAGTATGTATAGGCAAATTTAGACAATAGGACAGAAGGACAGGGACGGTAGGCACGATGGTGCGCTTATGCACGCCCCTTACAGACCTCTTAGGAATGGGGTGAGGTCAACTGTAGACAGTCTAAGGTTAAAGTTTTTGGGGTTTGGGGAAGAAACCACAGAGTCAGGTAGTGCATTCCAGGCATTGATTACTCTGTTGCTGAAGTCGTATTTTCTGCAGTCGAGTTTCGAGCGGATTACATTGAGTTTGAATCTATTGTGTGCTCGTGTATTGTTGCGGCTGAAGCTGAAGTATTCATTGACAGGTAGGACATTGTGGCAGATGATTTTATGAACTACATTTAGATCAGATCGAAGGCGACGTAGCTCTAAGTTGTTTAAACCCAAAATTTCAAGTCTGGTGGAATAAGGAATTCTGTTGCGAGCAGAGGAGTGGAGGACTCTTCTTGTGAAGTATTTCTGGACTCATCAAAGCCATTCAAACATCAGCCAGTTCCTCAGAATCCTTAGCCCGATTACTCTTTTTCTGTACTATTTTCCTGCATGTGACAGCCAAAAAAATGTAACCTTTTAGGGGCTTCAAAGAAGCTCATCTCTCTTTGCTATGGCCTTTGATGTTCATGGCAGTGGGAGGTCTGCCAGAGATTACCCTGCAAAGCCTGATCCTGATTGCTGCCAAGTAAAAGTGCCTTCTTCATTGGAAGATAAAGAGGGAAAGAAAACATTAGAGTGCCCCCAAAGATCAAGAGTGAGAGTGATCTCTTGGCATCTTTTTAATAGAACAAAAATGTCCGCAGCATTATCACAGCCCTGGAAGAATGCGGAGGCCAGAAGAGGGCCAGCGGAGCTACAGTAGCAACCTTTGTGCTTGCAATGTTTAACTCATTGTAAAAGCAAAGCCTATCAGAACAGAGAGCGCGTCAAGATGACTGGGAGCAGTAAACCTAGGAGGCTCTTTGCAGTCAGAAAAGCAAATATATATGAAGGCGCCTTTCCATTTGGATTTCTCTAACTGCTATGTCAATAAAAGATCCACGAGACCCATATTTTGCATTTCACCTGTAATAACATCCCTAACCACCTCTCCCTTTATATTAACCACAAAGGCTTTGAATAGGGACTATTATAAACTTTAGCGGGAGCTACTTGATCCCACATTTCATTCTCCCTGATTACAAACTGAGCTAATAGTTGCTCATGTTGATAAGAGACCCTCTAAAAGCTGGATGACATCAGAGTGAAGTCTTTCAAAACTTTTTCCTTTATATTTGTTGATTGTACACTTGTTCACAATATTTGGCAAGAAGGTTGCGTAATTTGGACTTCAATTACTGTTGATTTTTTTTCATCTGATAGATTCTTACTTAAGTCTTACTCTGCTTCTTATTCTTATTGACAACATTGTGGTCATCAGAGGTGGGTTCCTGCCGGAGCTGCCCAGTGCGCAGCTCCGGTAGGGAGCGGCCGATTGCGCAATTTGCGTGCGACCGCTCCGGAGCCCTCTCTGCCAGTCCACCGCGCGCGTCACCATTTTTTTCGTGAATTTTTGGGTGATTTTGCTTCTGCGCATGCACGGAAGCAAAATTGTGCAAAAATCTCACAAGGGGACGTGCACGACAGAGAGATTTTGGCAAGATTTTGCTTCTGTGCATGCGCGGAAGCAAAATAGTGGTGAAATCTCACGCACGCGCGCATCCCCTCGCAAGATTTTGGCGTGATTTTGCTTCCGCGCATGCGCAGAAGCAAAGTCGCGAGAGGGCCCGCGTGAGCAGTTTGGAGATGCGCACACAGCGCACCGGCACCGGTAAGAGAGCAACCCGCCGCTGGTGGTCATGATTACATTAACCATTTAAATACACCACTTTATTCTTTACTAATGCTTTATAATGCATTATTCTGCCCCTTTTGTGCTTCAAAGCTCTCATATCAATCTTTTGGAATAGTATATTCAGTTAAATGTATCACTTTGCTTACTCTGGACATTGGTTGCAGGAATTAGTAGGGCTAAAGTGTTGCTGGACTAGAAAATGGGAGACCAGAAGTTATTGTCCCCTCTTAGGCATGACAGTTGGCTTGATAACATGGGTCAATCACTTTCTCTAAACCCAACTGACTTCTCAGTGTTATTGTGGGGGGGGAAGGAGGTGGGAACATTATGTACACTATCTTAAGTAGCACAAAATAAAGCCAGACTACTACAGGTAGTAGTAAGTCATTGTGATTAGTTGGTTGTTGTGATGATAGGTTATTTAAAGAATCCCTGCTAGGTCTTCCTGAAATAGAAATTATTATTAAAAAGATTAATGATAGTGTAACTTAAATTTCCCCAATCTGGACACATGCAAGATGTATAGAATTCTCCAGTGAGCACGGCATTCCTAAGAATTCTGGGACTTGAATTCACACTTCTAGAGAGTGCAAAGTTTCAGGGAGTCTGGTAATATTTTAAGGGTCATTCTGATCATTTTTAAGTTCCCATTTCTTTTCTTCCATTTTCACCACCAATCAAGCTAATTTTTGGAAACATTACAGAATGCTGTAAAACCTTTCTAACAGCCGTGTAAATGGAAAGAGTGTAAATATCAAAGGGAACACTTTTGTATATATCATCTTTCTTCTGTTGACAATAGGACAATAGGACAGAAGGACAGGGACGGTAGGCACGATGGTGCGCTTATGCACGCCCCTTACAGGCCTCTTAGGAATGGGGTGAGGTCAACTGTAGACAGTCTAAGGTTAAAGTTTTTGGGGTTTGGGGAAGAAACCACAGAGTCAGGTAGTGCATTCCAGGCACTGATTACTCTGTTGCTGAAGTCATATTTTCTGCAGTCGAGTTTCGAGCGGATTACATTGAGTTTGAATCTATTGTGTGCTCTTGTATTGTTGCGGTTGAAGCTGAAGTATTCATTGACAGGTAGGACATTGTGGCAGATGATTTTATGAACTACATTTAGATCAGATCGAAGGCGACGTAGCTCTAAGTTGTCTAAGCCTAAAATTTCAAGTCTGGTGGAATAAGGAATTCTGTTGCAAGTAGAAGAGTGGAGGACTCTTCTTGTGAAGTATTTCTGGACTCTGGACTCTCTCAATTGTATTTTATTTATTTATTTATTTATTATGGTGTTCTTATATGCCGCCCAACTCCCGAAGGACTCAGGGCGGCGTTATTTATGTCCGATATGTAGTGCGGGTTCCAGACAGGTGAGCTGTATCCAAGGATTGGTCTGGCAAATGTTTTGTATGTTGAGAGGAACCTTTGCAGAAGAAGGAAGCTGAAAAACTCTATATTTAGTCAAGGTCCGTATGAAATAAAATATTAATAGCTCTGCCACTTGAACAGTTATTGCTCAATAATGCTCACATATGAAGAGAACTTCCAAGTGTTATTTACTCCAATGCCTCCAGTTATTTGTCTCCCCCCAATGAATTGGTGCTAGTGTCAGCCATTCAAAATAGACCAGACCAGGAAACCAGAGCCAAGCAGGCCAATACAATTTTAATATAGCAATGGGAATAGCAGTTAGATTTATACATCACTTCATAATGCCTTACAGCCGTCTCTAAGTGGTTTACAGAGTTAGCATATTGCCCCCAACAATTTGGGTCCTCATTTTACCAATCTCGGAAGGATGAAAGGCTGAATCAACCTTGAGCAGGTCAGGATCGGACTCCTGGCAGTGGGCAGAGCTAGCCTGCAGTATTGCATTTTAACCACTGTACCACTATGGCTCAAATAATATATTCTTGAAAGTCTGAATGTCCTTCTCCCTCCCTCTCTTTATCTTCATGAGAACTAGGGATAGACTTGTCTGAGACATTTTCTCAGGTTACAGTTCTTCCTTGGACTCAGGTTTCTTTAATCTGATGACTATTTATTTATTTATTATTTTATTTATTTGGTTTTCTTATATGCCGCCCAACTCCCGAAGGACTCAGGGCGGCGTACAACAGAAAAAAATACAAGAATAACCAATTTATAAATAATACTTAAAAACAATATAAAAGTTAAAAAAGACACAATATTAAAATCACCCAACAACCTTTCAACAACCATACATACTTGGGGGTGAGCTCGAGTGGACTAGCAGCTCTTCCTCCTGTTCCTCAAGGAACTGCCCATTACACTAATGCAGGGGTAGGCAAAGTTGGCTCTTCTATGACTCATGGACCTCAACTCCCAGACTTTTTGAGCCAATCATGCTAACTCAGGAATTCTGGGAGTTGAAGTCCATGAGTCATAGAAGAACCAACTTTGCCTACCCCTGCACTAATGTATCTCAGGTTATTACGCCTAAACCTCAGATCTCAAGCCCTCCTTCTGCTTCATGCCAATGAATATCCCCTCCTCCTTTAATGTAGACATTCAGCTGCGCCAAAGCACTCTACATCTCAGACTCTGACAAAAGGAAGCACTTCCAGCTAGCCCTGAAGCTGTTCTTCAGCAATGGGCAGGAGATTGGCACATTCCACAGCAAGCTGATCAAAGTGATCTCCAAGCCCTCACAGAAAAAACAGTCCCTGAAGAACACAGACCGTAAGTCTTTCCATGAAGAGAAGCTGCTGTAAGTCCTTTGGGATGGCCTTGTTGCCAGGAGAGGTGGTAGATTGGAATACATTAAAGAAGGTACTAGTATATTAAGACAGCCTAATGCATAGGACATGGTTGCTTTGCTTTGACATTTCAGAGAATAAAATCAGGTATCCGGAGATGGAAAAGTTCTCTTTCTGAGCCTTTGGAGAAATACTGTCACTAGAACAATGATGGGGGGGTAGCTTGGTGGTGTTTAGGTAGCTTCTTACGTTAAAGCAGATAACACAGAGCAGAAGAGCTGCAGGCCAAGTGAAGGTCTGACCAGCTAGAGGTGCAAAACTAGGGTCACAATGACAGCATCTTTATCAATTCACATCAGTGTAGAACAATCCTACATGGGTTGTTCAGTTTAAGCCCATCTGTATCTATGTGCCTAGGACTACAATATCAACATAACTACCTTATTTTTCCATGTATAAGACGCCCCCATGTATAAGATGCCCCCATGTTTCATGTAGCTTCTTGTAGTAAGCACACTACCAGCCATCACTGTGCAGAAGCCATCTTGTTAGAGTGAGTAATACAACAAGAACAGGAAATGCATCACAAGAACAATAGAGATGAAACCTAGAGTGGCAATGTGATACAGGAAACAACTGCAATAGAGAGGAATGATAGAGCTGCATATAAGATAGAGGCTCATCTGGCATGTGCGGCCTTCTCCTCTCGGCCTCCTGTGTATAAGACGCCCCTTCATTTTCAAGTAAACATTTTTAAGAAAAAGTAGCGTCTTATACACGGAAAAATACGGCAATAAAAATCTAAATATACACATAAAAACTCCAAACTTGTCTCTGTCTCTGTCTCTCTCTGTCTCTCTCCCCCTCCCTCTCCCCCCCCTCTCTCTCCCACTTGCAATTTCCTAGTGTGTATTTTATCTGGGTCAAAGGTCTCTCTCTTCAATCGCCTGCGCTCACAAACTGTCAGCACTCGTTACCTTTTTGTCGAGGGTGATGCCTTCACCGCAAGTGCCCGGCAGTGGGCAGCATTCACACTTCATCTAGGTAAGGCTGGTTTAGGGCAAGCAGAGGTTTAATCATTCATGCTGGAGCCTAACTGCAAATCTGTTTACCCAATTGCTTAATGATGTTTTGACCTTGAGTGGCTGAAGACTATCAAAATGGAGAAAGGCTGAATAAACTTTGATACTGAAGTGAAAGTATACATGATTATAATTCTACGAGATTGGACTTAAACAGAGGTAGGATTCACATAATTTTCCTACCAGTTCACCCAGCACTGAAAATGTGAGTTGCACGCATGCGTGCACACGCCCGCTTCGGTTGTGTATGCACCTTCCGCGCATGCATGTGGCCTTCCACGCATGCACTTTGATCACATGCATGGCTTGCACGCATGCGCACGGCTTGAAAACGTGGTTAAATAGGACGGCATAGCGCCAGGGCGGGCCCACCCACCCCAGGTCGCTACTACCGTTTCGCCCGAACCGGTCCAAGCCGGCTGAATACCACCTCTGGGCTTAAACCTCCAATAAGCTTTGGAGACAGATGATTTAGCGTATCACATTAACATCTGAAATAGATGTCAGTTTTCTAAAAGGAACAGGTGTAACATTGTTACCAATGCTAGGAATAAGGACATATATAAGGGAAGTCAAGAAAGTCAAGAGATGTCACACATGGTCATAGAAGCCATCTTGCCTTTTTTGATCTCCCTTGCAGATGTCCTTGATTGTGAAGTTGCTCTTCCATTTCTGGAGATGTGATGATCTTATTGTTTAAATAACCTTTCCAGAGAAGGCAATCATCAGGCTGGAGTATGCTGGCTGGAGATTCTAGGATTTATATTCCAATACATCTGGAGGGTATTGCTTTCACTAAGCAATGCTTGTTAGCAGCTTGATGTCCAGTTGATATTTTTTTATATAAAAACTTATTGTTAGATAATATGTAGATCGTTATGGGATGCCCTCAAATTCAGAAAACTTGGTACACAGTGCACCTAAGCTTGGCAACATTGGGTCCACTAACATGTTCCTCAGTTCCCATGTCTGTCCTTTGGTAACTCATTTACAAGAAATGAATGGGAAATTTTAATCTATGTTCCCCACAATGCCCCTGTGTCCTCCAAAAATTCCACTGACCCACAAAGGTTAGAGATTCCAAGCTAGGAGAAGGAGGAAAGGAAGAACTGGAAGGAAGAAACACTGGAAGTTTTTAAGAAGACATTGAAATAACCATTTTTCCGAAATGGTGTAGGCTTTCCTGCCTAAACAGGGGGTTGGACTAGAAGACCTCTAAAGTCCCCTCCCAACTCTGGTATTTTGTTATTCTGTTAAGAAGGAGTGGGTGTGTATGTGTGCATCAGTACAAAAAGAGTGGGTATATATGTGTGCATCAGTGTTTCAATTCATACTTTGTCTTAAAGCATAATTTCATTTATCTGGGTTCAATGTACTCAGGGGTGGGTTCTAACTTACCTCGCTGCCAGTTTGCTTCCTCCCGCGCCATGTGGCCATGCCTCATGGGCGCACGCATGACAAAAAATTTTAAAAAGCCAAAAACAAGATGGTGACGCATGCGCAGTGCCGTAAACTCGGCTTCTGCGCTTGCTCAGAAGGAAAAATAAATTTAATTAAAAAAAAAAAAGATGGCGGTGCCCACGGACCGGCACCGACCGAACCGGTTCCGTGATGTCATCGTGACATCACCAGCGGGTCACTACCGGTTCGGGCACACCAATCCGAACTGGGAGGAACCCACCTCTGAATGTACTGAATTTCACCATTATATTAATGGATAAAATAAAAAGCATACTGAAACCTTTTCAGTAATGTCTAATTTATTTGCAAATATACCAATGGAGCACAAGTAGGGCCCTCCTGCAAGGCAGATGATTTATGACTTCACATCAGATAATGGGAGAGGGAAGCTCTGTGGCCCAAGATGCTTTCATCCATTCCTTTGCAACTTGTTCTGGTCTTCCTTCTTAGCTTCTCCCCTTACTCCCTACTGTCTCTCTGTGAATGTTTGCTGTTATTCAGCAATCAGTGGCACAGATAGAGTAATAGATTATGGGACCAAAATCAGATTGTATTTTAAGTACCATTTTTAAAACCCACCTTGTCATTCAATACAGCGCTGTGGTTAAATCCAGTTCCTGCTCCTTGTCGTCATCTTTTAGTCTTTCTCTCCCTTTTGTTTTTCTCTCCTTTTGTTATGCAGATGAGTTCTGTTCTCAACCTCAGGGTGAGTTTCCACTGCGGGAAGTCTACATTCGGTATGGTTCCAGAGTTCGGCTTACCTGTACAACTACTGGGCTAGCACTGCCTCCTCTGGTAAGGTTTTAATAATAACTTGGAAGAAAAAAGCACCGCAGAAGTAACATTTTGGAATAGTCTATGACTTTACAATAGTATCTTGGTGCTTGAACTGATCATCTTCTCTCTTCATCCTATACCATTACAAAAGTTATATAGTGACTACATAAAACAGATATGTCAGTCTGTCATAATATCAGAGGATTGCTGCAGACTAATAGAGAAGCAGAAGTATCCACAACAAATGTAAAATGATGTGGTTGTGCAATTGTAGCCCCTTTTGTATGGGCATCATCCCTGTGATACACATAAAAATGGATGAACTTCAAGCACATGGTGGTGATCACCTTCTTGACTTTTGGGGATTTTCTTCACAGACACTGACAGACACAGACAAAGAGAAGAGACTATATAAGTGACATTTATATTAAAGTTTGTTGCAAAATCAAAACCGGAAGCGCACACAGATGACTGATTAAGCTGGATTCAATAACTTCATTATAAACATAATAACAGATGAATCTACACTACCATTAACAGATTATTTCTTCAAGTAAACACAAGCAGGAGTTAGCTTCATTTCAGCAAAGTTCAGAGTGGAAGAGTACAGAGTGGAGACAAGAGAGCAGAGTGGAGACTGAGCCACACCCAGCCTTAAGCTTAAATTCCAGTTTCGATTCTCTGCACAGACTCAGAAGTGGTTAGCTCCCATTGGCTGATTCATTGGCTAACCTTGTTAACATGGCTTTCCCAGTCATGAATATTCTAACAATTTATATCTCCAGTCAACAATTTATATGTCCAGTCAACACATTTCTGATACCACTAGGAACACTTATTATATTCTTGACAAGCATTCCATTTATTCTCACATATGCTGTACTTCCATTATATACTGTTATCACATTCAAACATCTTAACTTCAACCCCATATTCATTCAGCATCCCATAATATTTAATATTTGCTAACAATAATTATTTTAGAGGCTTATTGTTTTAGTTTTATTGTACGCTGCACAGAGTCATTTGCTCACAAGATGAGCAGTTCTATAAATTAAATAAATAAATAAAAACCCCAGGTTGTTTGCTTGCCATATGCTTCTTTTTTTAATGAATACATTTTCTAACCTTCATACCTGCTAAACCTGCTGAAAAGCAAAAATCTGTTCCACAAACATTTTGTCTAGTGTAAAATTGCACTATATTTTTCCAAATTTTCCTCTTTTGATGCCTGGACCTCTTTCAGTCAAAGTTGAGAAGACCTCTGGAGGAACTGGGATGGTCTGTATCCATTTTAATCCTCCTTGTCCGCTAAATGGCTTTAAATACTATTGATCATAATCTCCTTCTTGAAAAACATAAGAGTCTGAAGTGTTGGAGTCTGGGAATGTTACAGTGATTCTTCTTCCTCTGGATTCAGTACCAACTGATGTTGTGTGGAAGGGGTCTGCCTCTAAGTCCCTAAAGAGTGAGGTGTCAACCTGCAAAATGACTTCAGCTGAAGCCATTTTTTCTCATGCTTGCTTCTTTTTCATTTCTTGGTTGCCATTCGCGGAGGGAGGGATGGGGAAACTTAGGAATGCGGTGCCTCAGCTGCTAGTCAAAACATCTAACAGCTGGCGTGTGAACCAAGGCCATGCCAACAGACACCTGTCGGAGCTGAGCAGGAACCTGTGGCTGATTTGATTGGCCCATGTGACCTAAAGGCCACGGGGAATGGATAATCCTATTCTTTTAACTATCCCTAAGCGCGGGAACTATTTAGAGCTAGCTTCACCTTTCTAACTGCCAACACGATGTACTCAATGAAGGACTAACCCAAGTGTCAGAGTCCTGACTTCCCTGAGTTCATTGATCGGAACGATGACATGTGTTCCTGCTCTTATTTAACATCTACATGAGGTGGTTGGGTGAAGTCATCCAATGGCACATATTTAGGTATCATCAATATAGTGTTATACATGTTCAAATATAATTGGTTGATGAGTGATATCACCAAGGTGTTTTCTCAGCATCTCATGGAAAGGACAGGCTCAGGCTCAATTTGGCAAGACTGAGTGACTATTGGTTTGGGAACCTCCAACAACTGATGCACAATTTTTTTGGGGGGGGAGGACTCTTGGTTCTAAGTGCCTATTCAAAGAGTAGATAGTGGTTGTGGTTAGAGGGCTTTGCATCAGTCCCGAGTACAATCCTTGGACAACCCTACTTTGCATAGCTTGCCAGTTTTGTTCCTATTCTGTCCTCTGAAGCACAGTTTTAAAAATCTGAACTCAACTGCAAAGGTCAAATGGTTTTTTGTTCTCTTTTGAGCTTTTGTTATGTCTATTTATTCTTGAGATCATTCGCAAAGTTGCTAAGCAATCGGTAATGTTGGATGTGGATGAACCAGTTTCCCAGTTGCATAAATGTGCATTCCAGTTTCATGGGAGTGATAGGATGTACCTCTGCCTCTCAACAGAGAAAGTAATCCAGTACCAGGTAATGTGGATGCGGTTGTCTTCCAGTAACCAGCCTAGCTTGGAACTAAGTATAATGCAGGTAGCCACAAAGTTTGACGTTGTTCAGGTTGTTTGAGTATAAACAAAGATGTTCTTGCTTGTATTCAGAGGAAGAAATCCAATCAACAAATGACAAGCGAAAGCAAAGATCAGCTCTCCTCATTCTCCTTAACCTTCAAGAATAAACAAATCTTTGGAGCTGGTAAAACTTCTGGGAGTGCACAGGCTCCATATATAGTTTACTATACCTCTAGAAAACTAGTGTTAGATACATGCCTATGGAGATTCTCAGTCATTCAGGTCATGACAATGTTCATCATGGCCATTCTCTTTACCTTCTATGGATAGGAAGTAAATTTCACAGGTATCTAACACTATCCCAAAGGTGCTTTCTGGTTTTTCTTTGAAGACATTTCGCTTGCCATCCAAGAAGCTTCTTCAGCTCTGACTGGATGGTGGGGAATGGAAGAATTTATACTCCTTGCAGACAGCTGGTCATTTGCATTCTTTTAGCGGGTCATTAAGGTCACCTGGAGGTTTATCTGTATCATCGGGATCACCTGAGTGGTGCAAATTGGTGTGGAGCCTTCTTGGAACTGTTGAAAGGACTGTGTTGTAGATTTGAGATAGATGATGTCTATCCTCCCCCTCTGTTGAGAGAGGGCTGTTCAATTTTGACATAGGTGGCCTCTTTGGCCCCTCTTTCAAACCAGGAATCCTCTCTGTCCAAAATATGGACTTGGTTGTCTTCAAAAGAGTGGCCTGCATCTCTTAAATGCAGATGGACTGCTGAATCTAGTCCTGATGTGTTTGTTCTCCTATGTTGTGCCACGCATTTATGAAGTGGTTGTTTCGTTTCCCCAATGTATAAATCCTTCCATTCCCCACTATCCAGTCAGAGCTGAAGAAGCTTCTTGGATGAGAGGCGAAACATCTTCAAAGAAAACCAGAAAGCCCAGTTGCCTCTTGAAAAAAGCACCTTTGGGATAGTGTTAGATACCTGTGAAATTTACCTTCTATCCATAGAGGGTAAAGAGAATGGCCATGATGAACATTGTCCCTCTTCCCTTCATGTGTTCAATATATGCAGAAGACTATTTGAATAGACCACACTGACACTACTTCCCTTTTTCCCACAAAAATGGGGACTTGTCAGAAGGAAAAGTGCATGATTATATATATCAGTATATTAATTGGCCACAACTGGAGAATTACAGATGGCTATCCTCATTGGCCCCTGAGCAGACTGAAATAATTGCCAAAGCTTGACCAATATTTACCTGAATTGGATATGATTACAGTTTCCAATGGCCACAATCAAGGCCACTTCAACAACATAGAAACCCAGCTGCTGTGGCCTAGAGGTAGAAATCTTGCCTCACAATCAGGAGGTTGTGAGTTCATTCCTAGGTAGAGGCAGATGTAAGGGTCTCCTGCTTGGGCAGGGGGTTTGGTCTAGATGACCTGCAAGGTCCCTTCAGAATCTGTTAAATGGGAAAATTAATTGGGGAGAGTCTAAAAAAAACCCCTTGCTCTTTTTTTTAACCATTTCAATATTAAAAAATATTGAAATGGAAAGTTGAAAGTGACCTGTATAATTCCACTGTTTTAACCATTCAAGCATTTCATTATTTCACTAACATCATTCCATCAAACATTAATAGAAAATGGCAACTACCATACTGATCAGGCTTTAGGCTTACCCAACCTGCCATTCACAATAACTGGACTACAGTTCCCAGGATCCCTAGCTAGCATGGAAATTTGTATGGTCAGTGCAGTCAGTGCTGTCTTAGTTGCCTTAGTTCAGTGTTTTTCAAACTTTGCAATTTTAACTCCCAAAATTCCCCAGTGGACATGCTGAAGTCCACACATCTTAAAGTTGCCAAGTTTGAAAAGGATTGCCTTAATTCCGTTCCTTAGCTCTAAGTAGAAAGAATTCTCTTTCAAAGTAAGACAGGCTGGCTCCATTTCTATTGCATTTTAATCAAG
Source organism: Diadophis punctatus similis (assembly GCA_023053685.1). Classification (NCBI taxonomy): domain Eukaryota; kingdom Metazoa; phylum Chordata; class Lepidosauria; order Squamata; family Dipsadidae; genus Diadophis; species Diadophis punctatus. The sequence goes on from JALIGW010000003.1 coordinate 16,766,155, forward strand.
ACTTTAACAGATTAACAGAGTTGGAAGGGACCTTGCAGATCATCTAGTCCAACGCCCTGCCCAAGCAGAAGATCCTACATCTGCCTCTACCTAGGATTGAACTCACAACCTCCTGATTGTGAGGCAAGAGCTCCACCTCTAGGCCATAGCAGCTGGACTTTGCTGGCTTTTAAATAATTTTAAGACTACTTTGTATTGTTTTAAATAAATCTATTTCATCTATCATCTATCTATCTATCTATCTATCTATCTATCTATCTATCTATCTATCTATCTATCTATCTATCTATCTATCTATCTGCTTTGTATTTCTGATAATTTTCTAGAATGATTTCAGTAGGCAGAAAAGTGATTTCTAATTATGTTGATGAATATATTCAAAGTTGATGTTTATTGCTATGCAGGCATCTCCCTGTCCCAAAGAAATAAACCGAGAATTGCTGAATGACAGTTCCTGTTGGACCATCATTGGGACAGAGGCTGTGGAATACTCATTCAGCCTCAACCCAACCAGCATCCAGAATCCAGTGGGCCCTGTCCCTCTTATAAAGACCTTGGAGGTACATAGAAGTATTTTTTTCCCATGCTCTTTCGCTTTGCTGCTTTGTGCAAAAAATCAGGGGACAAAACGTTGGCGATTTCATCTTAATAACTTTATCCCCAGCCCTAACATCAAAAACTGAAGATTCATTTAGTCTTCCTTTCCTTGAAATGGCAATAAAAGATTGTGCGGAGTATATTAAATTATTCTTTACTTCTACAACCATCTCTACAAACAGCTTAGATAGAACGTTCCATTTTCACTGAATCAGAGACTGGCAATTTGTAAGAATTAATTAATATAGAATGCACAAGACTAATATGCAGCTCCTTAGGGAACAGAAAGCAGCAACTGAAGTGTGGCTGCAGAAAAATTCGTTTAGTGATGAAACTAAAATGAAGGATTACATTGATGCCTTATGTTCTTCCATATCTTGGAAGCATTCGGATGGGAGGCATAAGAATAAGCATAACCTGAGGGGGTTTTTTTCTGTTCTCTTAATGCAGTTTGGAAACTACATTTTATGAACCATATCAAAGTCTTTTGTTTTCCCATTTAAGTTATTTATTTACTACTGTGATTTCTATAAGCATCAATACATTTTACCCCTCCGAGCATGGTTTAGATATATCAGGAAATTGGGAAACCAGTGTTCTCCAGGTATTCAACACTCAACCCTAGATTTAATGGATAGTGTTTATGACAACAGGTGTTACAGTTCCATAATCTCTGGAGAGCTTTTCCAGTCCATTGGCATTACAAAAGTTACAGACTTCCGTGCAAAGCCAAAAAGCCTTCCAGGTCAAAATATGAGTATCTTTGCTTTAAAAGATATGAGTATCTTTTGCACAGAGGTGCAAAATTAGGACAAAGTGCTGGGAGGAAAGGCTTTATTGTACCTTCATGATAAGATGGACGATCCTACAGTATGCTTGGGTTTGTTTTTCACAGCTGACAGGTGGAGGGGATGTGGCAATGCTGGAAGTCCAAGGCAACTATTTCAATGCAAACATGAAAATTTGGTTTGGAGATGTGGAAGCAGAGACTATGTACAGGTAAAGCAGACACAGACTGTTCTGAAACCACAGCATGATCAGTTGGGCAAATCTCACAGCCACTATTCTTTGCACAACCTCCAAAAGCATTACTTTTCCAGAGAAATCAGGAGCGAATGAAATGGATCAGTGCAATATTGATTGTTGTGTTTAGTAATTCAAAATTTTTTTTTACTTATACCAGTAGTAGAAGGCAGCACCTTCTAAAATATCAAGTTCCCTGTGCCTGACAAAGAAAAGAGAGATAACTAAATCACACAGCAGCAGCAATGTAATTGTATGGTTTTTGTGAAAAGAAGACAAACACTCGCTTTCTGATAAGTATGGAAACAGGGTCCCAAAATCTCCAATTTTTATTGCATATATATAATGTCAGGTATTTTGTGGCTGATACCAGATTTATCACACAGGAAGGGATTTAAGTAAATTTATTGTAAAAACTATAAATGCTACAAAGAAAAACATCCAGTAGAAAACCCAAGCCTTATTGCTAGTAAAATCAACATTTCAACAATATGCCTCTTTCTCTTGGCTGAACAATACAACCAGCTCAAAGTCTCTTACTTCTGATGGAAGAAAGGTTAATGGAAAGCTACTACAATTTATTTTATTTTTTTTATTTGTTTATTTGTTTGTCAGACATGTACAAGATAGTAGGTATGGGTATAAACATAAACAAAGTAAATACAGATAAATGAGGACAATAGGACAGTAGGACAGGAACGGTAGGCACGCTGGTGCGCTTATGCACGCCCCTTACAGACCTCTTAGGAATGGGGTGAGGTCGACTAATAATAATAATAAGTTTAGATTTAAGTTTAAGTTTAGGTTCAGATTGTTTGCTTCTGACTTTGCCCGCACAAGTTCTCGTAGACAGTGTATTTTGCTAGAAAATCAAGATGAAGTGTATAAAGGTATCTCCTTTTCATCCACAAGACAACACTGCGTGATGGGTTAGCCCAGGGGTGTCAAACTCGAGGCGTCACATTGTCATCACATGACGTATTGTGACTTTTTTCCCCTTTGCTAAACAGGAGTTGGCGTGGGCAGCGCATGATGTATCCGGCCTGGGGGGCTGCAGGTTTGACACCCCTGGGTTAGCCTGAAAGATAAAGACTGGAGAGGTTCATGACTGAATGGGGACAATCAGAATGTGGCTGTTTGAGTCTAACAGACTTAGCATCCGTGTGTGGTAAAAAAAAAAAGTCAAGATGACAGACGTGATTGTGAGATCAAACCATTTTTTTTAAGTGCAGTGCACATGCAGCAGACATAAAAGCCCAGATGGAGCTTTGATTGCATTGTCCTTTCCTCTTTTAATGTCTCCCATGGTCAGGTGTTTTTTTTTTCAAACCTGTCCATAATGGGATCTTTTGCTACTCCCAAACTAAATACTTATGAATGGTTTTGAATTGTCTGAAATGTTAATTAATTGACTGGTGTGTTCTCTGTTGCTACTTTTTCTTACATTTGTTTTAAATACTAAAACATAGTGCAGTCAATTTTAATTTTGTATTCCACATCCTCTGTGGGGGATGTTAAGAGAAAACTAGTAAGCACAGAATGCCATCACATTTCAATATACTTTGGTTGCTTCTATAACCCAAATGGGCTTTTTCTAGCCCATTTCCTGCTGCCTATCTTGTAACTAAGATAAATGATAAAATGTTGGCTCTCATTCATAAGAATTTCATTAATTGGGGGGGGGGGGCTTATCATTAGATTTTGGGTTTGAGTTAGCATCAAGCATTGTTCTTATATCTGTTGTATAGGTGTAGCACACCGCACAAAGTCATGAACATAATGCAGAAAAGATACTGTTCAAAATCAGACAATGAAATCCTGCATCATATGCTAACCAAACCAAACCAAACCAAACCAAACCAAAGGCTTACTTAATGCAGCATCCTTCTTTTCACATTGCTCAACCAGGTACCAATTGGAAACCCATTTTTGAAGAAATGAGTAGAAGAATTTCTTTTTTTCCACAAAAGGTATATATGAAGCCATGGCTTGTGGAAATGTTCCATAGCTAAGCAAATAGATGTCCCGGTTTGGTGCTGCGTTTGGATGTCCTGTTTACAAAATAGCCCTGGAAAGTTGGCCTGTATAGAGCTGCAAAGAGGGAGAGTAGCTGCCATTCCGCTTTGCCTGTGCAAGTTCCACAGATAAAAAGGAAGTACATTTTGAAAAAGCACTGAAACCCACACTTTCCACTTTTTTTATTTACACAAGCCTATTGATTGCAACCACTGTTCCAGTTTAACTGCTTGAAAAATCTAGTGAGCCTATCCTAGGAGGGGAGGAGAAACGGCACGTTATGGATATGTATATAAATATATGTGCATGCACACACTTAAACCCATAAATGAATTTGTTTTTGTTTCGTTTTTGTTTCGTTTAGGAATTCCAAGTCGTTAGTGTGTGTTGTTCCTGATATCTCTGCATTCAGCCCTGATTGGAGATGGTTGCGATACCCAATCACTGTCCCCCTTCTGCTACTAAGGAACGATGGTCTGATTTATTCCAGTATATTCAGCTTCACATATACACCAGAACAGAGTTTTCTGTGTGGCCGGCCCTTCCTGCCAGAGATGGTGCAAGATTCTGACACCTTGCTCAATACCATCCATCAAGAATTCACTAAGACAAATTATCACCTTTTCATGCAAAGTTAGAACTGGAACTGTATGGTCAGCATTGTTTGGCTAAAGCAGAAATTGTGACATGGCTTTTATAAAATTATGGAATGTGGTTTTTCTAAAATAGGATCATATGAACATTTTATTTTTAAATCGTGCTCTGTACACATATTAAAGCATACAGCTCTGTGCTTCAACATAAGAAGGCCAGGAATTACTTAATAGCAATGCATTGCTTTAGTAGGGAACAAGATTGCTGTTTGTTTAGCCTGTAGTCTCTGTTTGGCATCTTAAAGAGTATGATTCTCAGTAGACTACACTATTAATATATATTATACACTTCTGTGTATATTTAATATAATTGTAACTGCATCAGCATAAGCAGAGAAACTCATGTTGCATATTTATCAAGTATCTACTAAAACACAGCAACAGCAAGCAATTCTAGTGCTCATGTTACAGTGATAGTTTTAATGTAAATGTGAGAGTTGGTAAAAGAGTGCATTCAGGCTTTTGCAAGGCTGGAGATAAAAATATCAGAACTGCTGTCACAATTGCTTTTTTTACTTCTTTATTTTATTTGCTTGTGTGGTTTTATTTATTGGAGATTAAAAAAAGAATATTTGCTGGGGGGTTGTATTAGAAGATCTACAAGGTCCCTTCCAACTTCTCTTATTCCAACAAGAGCCATGGTGGCGCAGTGGTTTGAATGTAGTATCGCAGGCTAATTCTGCCAACTGCCAGGAGTTCGATTCTGACCGACTCAAGCTTTCCATCCTTCCGAGGTCAGTAAAATGAGGACCCAGATTGTTGGGGACCATATGCTGACTCTGTGAGCCGCTTAGAGAATGCTGTAAAGCACTATGAAGTGGTATATAAGTCTAAGTTCTATTGCTATTCTGTTAATCTGTTGGGCAGTTGAAGGGAATTATAGTTAGACCAATTTCTGCTGTAGAGAAATATATTCCTCTTCCCCTCCCTTTGCTTTTCAGAGCACTTCTAAACCAATGAAGGGCAAATGAATATGTGAAGTGGTTACATGGTTACATAAATAAGATGAAACAAATCACATCAACGAAATTTCATTTAAAACAGAGGACATCCCCCATTTATGTACTTTCAAGAAGATACACAATTGTCCGTGGGAGGAATATCTTTAGATACTTTCTGCTTCAAACAAAAGCATCCCTCACCCCAACCATTCAGTTGATATTTAGCAGTCATTGAGACACCAGCTCCTCACTTTAATGGCTGAGAATGAACCTCCAGGAACCTCTACTGTAGAACCACTTTCCCATAGTCGTCAAATATCTGAAACACACCATTTTATACAAGGTGGCATTTTCCCAGAGAAATAGATCACTCTTTGGGATTGTTGCTTCAAAGAGCTGCCCTCACACACTTTAGTTCTCCAGCTTCAGTTGTCAAAATGGGCAAGCTGTCTCCAGTTCAGTTCTTAACCAACATCGATTTGTAGCTATAGGTAAGGAGGTAATAATGTCTGAAAGTGGAGGAAAACAGCATGCTAGTGGGCCTTTTTCAAGTGTTCAGGAATTTAAAAAAAGATTTATACCCCCTTTTAGATAGGGCTGTGAGTCCAATTGCCAATTAATTTTAAGCAAGTAATGCAATCCTGAAAGCTATCGGAGGGGAGAGAGAGAAGGCAGTAAAGTTTGACATCTTCTTGCAAGAGGCAGTAGAAAAAGAGGAAGGCAGATTAAACAATATTCCATTCATTGGTCCACCTAAAGAAAGCCCTTCATTGAACCACCGCTACGTGGTCCCCTTCATATATAAATGTGTGCACAGTTCTTTATTAATAAGTTCCTAGCAAGTTTCAAAGGATTTGGGGAAGCATATGCAATGTCCCATACACAACATTGGCTTGAAGGTTTATTCTGAATGATGAATACAGCCAGAACCAAAGGGGCAATCCAACATTCTAAGGAATGTTGTTTTAGCATCCAGTGCCAACTTAGAAGAGAACCTGTTGCCAAAACTGTACTGACTTTTCTAACTGTGATGAACTCTTGAAAGCTTATAAAAGAGATGGGTGGAACAGACCACAGGCTAGTGACTGTCAGTTTCCTAAAGGAGCCAAGTGAGCCATGCCAACAAGAAGCCTATTTTATTTTTATGGCCATTTGAAATCCTGTGGTTCATGTGCTTCAGATTAGCACAGCAATCATTTAACGCCAGTAGTTTCTAAGACTGGGCTCTCATCCATATGGCTTTATGTTAACTCAGGTACTTCTACAGTATCAAAGATTCAGTTCATTTATTCGTTATGAATGCTAATCTCATTAACAGGTGACCCACCTTTGACACACCAAAGTACTTAAAGTCATTCACAGATTACTGTTGCAGCCCAGTTCAGCACCCAACCAATTCTAACTAGACCTTTACAAGTCAAGGTGTACTTTATTTTCATATACAGTATTATATTATTATTCATTCACAAGTTTAGAGCAGTAAACCTACATCTCCCTATGTTACCCTCACAACAATCTTATAGATACCAGTGAGAGTCGGGAGAGTGTCACACCACAGTATTGCCATTTTAATATGCTAGGCCTGTGATGGCGAACCTATAGCACGTGTGCCACAGGTGGCACGCAGAGCCCTCTCTACAGGCACGCCAGCCATCACTCCAGCCCAGTTCCACTGCGCATGCGCGAGCGCTTCCTGCCGGCCAGCTGGTCTTCGGGTCTCTGCCATGCATGTGTGGGGGCAGGGCATTTTCGCACACTGCACTGGGGAAAGAAATTGGGGAGATCAGAGAAGGCAGGGGAGGGAGGAATCCAGGCGGAAACTAGCGCACGCTGGGGAAAGAAATTGGGGAGATCAGGGATTCCCGCCCGTTTTGGTGCTAGCAGGCCTCCCTGAAGCCTCCTGGGGGGGGCGGCCTGTTTTCGGTCCCAGGAGGCTTCAGGGAGGTCTGCTAGCACCAAAATGGGCCATGGGGGGTCACCTGTGCATGCGCGAGGGGCTGGGGAGCACAGGGGTCACCCATACATGTGGGGGGGGCTGTGGGGCAGCATTGCATTGGGGGGGCTGCACGCATGTACATGCTGTCACGCTCATGCATGCTTTTTGGCACCCAAGAAAAAAAAGGTTAGCCATCACTGTGCTAGGCTAAATAGCCCTGAGCTGCAGTGCAAATAATTTGGTCTTCTACCACGTGGGTTTCATTGGTTATGTCTTTTAACCATTTGAAAGCAAAATGAATTTATTGTATACTTGTTTACTTAAATAAGTGCCAAATGCAATTTCCACCAAATTATGAGCCTTCACCAGAGCTGGTGCACTGTCATGTCGATCACTGTCAGAAAGGAGAGACCTGTGCCATGAATTGTCATTGTGTGGAGGGCATTAAGTTGGGTGAAGTTGACTAAAATTAAACCGCATTGTGGCTTACTGTACTATATGAATCAGCTATATAGTTATCATAATTTCCCTGGCTTATGTGTTTGGTTTTCCTTGATGCATCCCTTTAAAAATGTAATGTACATTCAGAAAAGTATCTAGAATTTCTCTTGGGTGAATGATGTGTAATATAAAAGATAAGATATTGGAAATGGATATTTAGAGGTATTATACAGAGAGCCCCTTGGCTACTTTGAAACTGTTTTATTTTCTTTTAAATTGTTTTATGGATTCAAGCAATTGCCTGTTATCGAACAAATGTTGACTTTGTAAATCATGGCTCTATGTGATGTGCAAACTAGACATTGATGGAGCTGTGTTGACCTTCAAAGTGTGGCATCTATCTCAGAATCTGGCCCTTGCAATGCTTTCTTTTGAGTATTAGAGCCAATCTGGTCTAGTGGTTAAGGCACCAGGCTAGAAAGCAGGAGAGCGTGAGTTCTAGTGCCACTTTTGCCATGAAAGCCAACTGGATGACCTTGGGCTAATTACTCTCTTTCAGTCACTTTCTCTTTCAGGGTATTGTTGTTGTGGGAAAATAGGGGGGAAGAGTGTTGGATATGTTTGCTACCTTGAGTTACGTGTAAAATAATAAAGATAGGAAATAAATAAATAAATAGCTGCTCTTCATTACATTACATTGTGAACAGAGGTTTGCAAAAGTCTGAACTATCTTCATATACATCCTCATCTATATCAATCTAAAAGTGGTTTGAGTGCAAAACAGCTATTACACATTTGAAACAGATTACTCTCGTAATGTTCGAAACATTTTGACTTTGAAACAGTTATTTCTAGCATGAAGTGATTCTAAAATGACAGCCTGTTTCAAACTCAGAATAGCTATTTCGTACTCCAAAACAACTGTTTCAAACTTGAAGAAGGGCTTTCTGAATTTGACATTATTTGTATTCAAAACATTTTGTATATTATTGGTTGCAAGCATTTAAAATCAGCTATAATGTACACTACATGCATTTTTGTACTTCTGATAGTGCCTTTTACAAGAGGCGGTCTTAGTCCTCGCAAGACCATATTTGACTCCACCTTACAAAATATGTGTGGGATGGTTATTTAAGTAAGTTGTCTTTTCTCCTATCTTCACATTATATTGTTGGGGGATAGCAACAAACTGGGGGCAGATCCACACTTTCTGCTTGCCTATTACAATTAAGGGATACTCACCACTTCCTGAGTGGGGAGACGTCCTCCTCTCTCCCCACGGACATTGAAAATGCACACCATACTTGTGTTAGCCAATTCCAATTCAAAGCTACAAAGACCTGAACCATCTTAGGTCCTTCAGAGCTTATGGCCTCTGGCACATCTAACAGTCTGTTCTAGTAGGAACTCAAGATCAAGTTAGCTGAGATCATTGATACAACCCTTTCCTCCAAAGACTGGGTTTTCCCTTGTGCTATCATTTTGTTCTGCATGGTTAAGTTCTCTATTGATTAGCAGTTACTGGTTGTTGTTTTTTAATATATGATATTAACCCAATGACGACCCATAAAGTCAATGAACTATTCTCAACTCAAGATCTTCATTCAAGCCATATATCTCCCAGGGAGAACTCTTTTGATTTCTAACCAGGCTGGGTGAAACATCCCATTATTTTATGAATGCATTTTTCTTTTTAATGATACTGTCTACTATTTAATTATTCACTCAATTTTAACACTCGGCACATGTTCAAAAGCAAACCCTCTGACAAAAGCTGCAGAATTCAAATATCCAACAGGAGATCTGAAGCTATGTCTAAGTCCCTGAAGTCTCCTGAATAATTGCAAGTCAATGGAAGTTAACCTGTAAGCTTAGTTTCTTCTAATCTTCTGCTCTTCAGAAATACTGGGCTATATCATGCTGGCTATGGAAAATGGGACCTGTACTCTCACAGATCTGGAGAGCATTAAACTAAGACACCCTGGGATTACTTAAGATCTAAACTAGTCTCCTTCTTTTCCCTTCTTCATTCCCACCATTCTTTCCTGAATACTGTCATTGATTAGTGCTATAATCCACCCACAATATTTAGGAAATGATGGATAAAATTCTAATAATCAGTCTAAGGAATCTTGACACACCAAACACAATTCTTGAAGGAAAGCATCTTCCGCAGTTTGGCAGGACATTTCTTGGAGACTTTTCTCTCTCCTACATGATAAATTCAATTTTTAGTAGAAGCAAGCTGCAGACAAAAAGTCCATTCTGTTGCTTGGCCCTCCTCAATGCCCAAGTGGTCTTCTGGTTTTTTCAGGGACAAATACATTGCAGAGTAAAATACTCCAGAGGATGTTGGTGGGTGGAGAGTCCCTTGGGCATTGTCCATGAATAGTGCAATATATAGACTTGGCCTGATTTTTGGGACACATAAAAAGTAATTTATTGCCCCATTTTAAGGAAAAGGACAGAGATGGATATAGCAGAAGGGCAATGGATAAATGGATTTAGATTAATTGAAATGTCTTTGAATATTAGTAGCTCGGGTTGGTAGTTATGTTGTTGGTTTGAGCTCTGAGCTTGGCGATTTGGTTGCAAACATTTCATCCCCATTCGAGGAGACATCTTCAGCGCGCTTTGGAAGATGTCTCCTCGAATGGGGACGAAACAGATTTAGATCAAGTCTATTTCTACTTTGTGGTGAATATATTGGCAGAGACCTGCACAGTGGTGGGTTCCTACCGGTGCGGTCCACTCTATAGCACTGGTAGCGGCCCGCTGGTGACATCACAGTACCGGTGCGGCCGGCTGCCGGTGCCTGGGCGCTGCCATTTTTTAAAAAAAATTTTTTTTTAAATTTTAATTTTTTAAAAAAAAATTTCTTCTGCACAAGCCCAGAAGCCGAGCTTCCGGCACTGTGCATGCGCTGCCTTCCTACCCCACAGTGAGTCCAAGCAGGGGAGGATGGCTGAGGGAGCGCATGAGACGCTGAAAGAACGGGCGGCAGGAGCTATCTCCATTCCCCTCCCTTCAGCAGTCCGAGAAGCCACAAACGTGCGGTGATGATCCCAGGCATTTTCGCACGTTTGAGGCTTCTCGAGCTGCTGAGGGAGGGGGAATGGGCGGCAGGACCTATCTCAGTTCCCCTCCCTTCAGCAGTCCGAGAAGCCACGCCCACCTGGTCACATGGCCGGCAACCCATGCCCACCCGGTCACATGGCTAGTAAGCCACACCCACAAAATAAGCCATTCCCACAGAGTGGTATTAAAAAAATTAGGAACCCGCCCCTGCTGTGGTATAGTTGGCTTTCTGTGCAAAAAAATTAGGTAGGCACATCATGCAACAAAATCCACAGGGTCTACCATTTGTCTTTCTGCAGTACAGTCTCTGAGGAACAGCAGTGAAATATCACAGGATAAAATGACATATCAATCAGGAATATTGGCATTCCAGCCATTGGACTGCAGATATGGGTGGCTTCCCATCAGATGCCCTTTCTTTGCTTATCTTGCTCTGCATTCCTACTATTACCTGTGGTTTGGCTCATGGGCAAAAGGTGTAGTGCTTTTTTCACGTTGGCACAGATTTTCCTGAATGCGCTGTCTAGAATAGTTACATAGCACAAGGGGAACATTTTCTTCTTTAAAGAGGCGTTTAGAAAAGGCTGCAGTAACTGAAATTTTCATTCCTCTATTTCTTTTTTTATTATCATCATTCCTGTACCCATGCAGGATTTTGATGCTATTTATATAACTTTATGATCTTGAATTATGTCTTATGCACCTGTATTTATATTCCTAGGTTGAAGAAAAGAAGCAAAAATACCAAACATGAACTATTGATCATACATATCCACACATGGCTACAGACTTATATTGCTTTTTAAAAAATAAAAAAAATTATTTTAACCTCATTTAAGGACTGCCTTGGGAAAGTGGCAGCACAGAAAGGAAGGAGTTGGCCCTCTGCGTGGATCTTTTCTTTAAAAATGATAGGCAACTCTTCTATGGCCAGTGGTTATATACTTTTCAATGTGTTTTGATGGTGGTGTTTCAACATTCCCATAATATTTCCAGAAGCCGTCAAATATTGGTATACTAGTATTTATAGTTCAAAACTATAAAAGTTTCTTCAAGCAATTGACTCTAATGCTGTGGTCAGCTAAAATCAATATTTACTGATGGGGAATGTAGATGCTATGGGAAAATTAGGTTCAAAGAATGCTTCATGACTAGGTCTTTGAGGAATAACTGGTTGAGATCAAAGCGATATGCAAGAATAGCAAAATATTCAATAAATATATCCTTCTTTTTCTTTTTTTTCCAGTCATTGCCTTAGATAAAACATAATTGCTGGTACATCAGATTTAATATTAGTGTGGTGAAATTTTTCTGGAGCAGCTTTTGATAGAGAGCTTTATTGGCATACCATGCTCCATAAAATAGATTAATTATAGCCTGCTTACCTGTACTGTTTGCTGCCTGAAGTTCACCAACAGCAAGGCATGTTTATAAAATAATTAAATTCTCATTTATGGATCCAAATATATTAGAAATTCAGAAGAGGTTTTCCCCCTGTCAACTGAGGACAAGTTGCTTTACTGAATTCTGTTTTGTGTCCACATGTGTGAGCATCTATATATAATAACTTAACCCCAACTATGTTCAAATTGCACCGATAACAGAGCTTACAATTTAGCATTTCTTTCCTGTTTTTTCCAAATCACTTGGGTGGCACTTTCAGCCAGGGTTAGATTTGCTGGGAAGAGATGTTTTTGGAGTAATTGATTTGAAAATATTGGAGTCAGTGAGGCTCCGTGGTGGCCTCAAGAAAATAATACATCATTACCAGGCCTGGCATTCTCCCACTATATACAGTTTTAACCCATGGAATTCCTAATTCCATTAGGTGAAAGTTAATACATCTAGAGAGCAAACAGTTGGGGGAGTAAACTGAAATATATATACTTAGTCAGTAATGTTGGGGAGTTTTAATCCATGAGAAAACTTCAACCATGGGCACAGATGTAATTGTAAGAAACTGTAACCACACACCGATACATGGGCCTACATGTCAAGAAAAGAAATTAGGAGTACAATTCTTGCCCTTAATATAAATGGATGAGGAAGGCTATTTGTGGTGAGAGATTGCCAAAGTTGAACACATAATGGAGGGAAGGGTCTTGCAAACAAATCTAGTTAAATCTAGGACTAGCCCTATTGTTAAAGCAAGCCATAAATGGATTGTCCAAAGGGAATACAATATTGTCCCAAGAAGAATACTGCTCATTTGATTACGCATAGGAAGGGAAATTTTTTCTACACGCCTATGTTAGGGTTTGACTTTTCCTGCTCTGGTTGATGCACTACGTTGAGTTTTGTCTTGGTTTCACAACCTGGCCCATCCAGAAGAATTGAGAACAATTCCAGTTCTGATTGTGCATCAGAAAATGAAAGTGTAGAACTCCTTTCTATTAAAAAAGATGACATCCCAATGCATATGGATTTGCTTCATCCAAAGTTTCTGAAACTCCATGATGCCAGTTAGCAAAATATAGGATGGACACCTGCTTTGCAGGTAATGCACAAGAATTCAATAATATAGCTTCTAACAGAGCTGATATTAAAATACCATTCAAGTATTGTTAGATCCCATTATATGCTGACTGATCACAGCAGTTGCAATTCAAAGTATTTTGAGGATAATAGATTTTTTTTTTTACCTAGAGATTGCATCAGTTTGAATTCTGAAAAGCTCTTTATTCTCCTTGGAAAGCATTTAGCCAGTAAAATGTTTCAGAATATGCCTTTTCAGTTTTTATCAGTGAATTATCAGTGAGAATTCCCTTCTCCTTTCATAGGAATGTGCAGCCAAACCGTGACCTTCTAATTTGATGGATGAAGGCCACCTTCTTCATTTAAGTACATTTTGTAGTTTGTGCAGAAGGAGATGGTATTTTGCCTCACAGTTTAAGGGACTGACATAACCAATATTTTTTCATTGATTTCAAAACTGTTGGAAAGGATGGTCAGGGAGGCAAAGTTTAATGGATTAAGCAAATGTGCTGCAATTTAAATCATATGGGAAAATGGGAAAATCGGCGTCTTCTTTTGGGTTGGAAAGTATCTCAAGTGGATCACCCAATCCTACCTGTCTCATGGCAAAATGAATTTAATTCTTCTGTCAATCGGTCAGGAATGCCAGTAATCATTATAAGTCCTGATCTTTCATCTGATATTATTTTTCATCAACAAAAATGAATGGATTTTGTCCTTGCCTTGCCTTTCTCTAGTTTATGTATTTTGCTTCTCAAAAAAAGAGGATAAGCACTGCCAACAGAAAAATGTGAAGGTTTGTTTGCAAAATCAGTTTCCAGTACAGAGATTTCTCATTTGATATCTTTGCTTAAATCAAAAATCTTCATGGTCACAACCAATATACTGGATTAACAGATCTTAGTTTGGGCTTGAATGGAAAATAATAATAAAAAAAGATGCCAACAAAGCAGGATCTCTCCCTCCCATTTGCCGTATGTATTTTATTTTGCTTTTAGCATTTGCTTGGAGAGGAACAATAATATACTTTTCTGGCATATCATAATTAAACAAATGCTAAGGCTGATTAATGCAAAGAAAATGTCGGAGTATGACTAACAGTGGATGCAACCACTGACTAACCATGGATTTCTCAAGAAGCCAACTTTTCATTTTGACATTATTTATTTAGATTAACATTCCACATCTTAGCATGGAGAACAATATCCGCCTGTTTTGTCTTTAGCTGTTCTGGTTTTAAAATAGTGTTTTCCATCTTTGACCAAATTAACTTTGGCATATGAAGTATCTACTAGCTCATTCAAAATCATACTGTCAAGGGCTGGCATTCACCAAACTCTTATTAACTGACTAAGACTAAGACTTATTAACCCCCTCCTCCATTCACTAGACACTACAAGTGGTCATTTCGGCTTAGGTCACCAGCAAAACTATGGCTTAAAGGGAAGCAACTGCCCATATAACACCTGACCCAAACTTTGCAAACTGCCATCAAAGCACTGTGTCAGTTCTTTCAATGCACAGCTATACTAGTCTTCTAGAAGACTGTGACATTTATTATTAAAACAAATGTTCATAGACCTGTATGTTTTAAAAGGAGAGGGTATTGTCAAGTGATTTAAAATAGGCTAAAACCACCATCCCAGATACCCACTCCCTCATCCAAGCCCACCCTGTAGCTGAAAGCAATCGGGCATGGCTTTTCCAGCCAGTTCTTAATGTTGAATGGGAAGGAAAACAAAGCTAGAATAATCTACCAACTGCTGCACATAAATTATCACAGTGAAGCTGTGGACAAGAAGTGGACACGGCCACTCATAAACCTCTGATTTGAGTTTAGCCATCAAGGCAGTGAAAATATTTTTATGATAACTCAAGATTGGAGGGACACACATTAATGCAGCTGTAATGGTATGTGGGAATGACCTTGGGAGACAGAAAGAAGAGTGCAGACTGGACAACCGGGGTTAAAAGATATCTCAATCCACAGGAGGGGGCATGGGAAAGCTTTCAGAAATGACCCTCCCTAGTTTTCACCCAAGAGAGTGAAAGAAAAGGAGAGGAGAGATATTTTCAGATACTTTCAGTCTTGCAAGATTCTGTTAAAGTAATCTTACAATAAAGAGAAAGTTAACAGTCATGGATATACCGTATTTTAAAAGTGGCTGATAATTTGGGTGCGTCTTATACTCTGAATGTAGCTTTTTCGGAGCTTTTTTCCAGCCCTAACTAGGTGCTAACGATCTTCCCAGCTCTTACCTTGCAGGCTTTTTCATTGTTACTCTCTCTGAAGAATGTTTTTCCAGCCCTAAGTCTTTGCAGGGTTTTTTTCATTGCTCTACTTGCTCGAAAAAGTTTTTTTTCTAGCCCTAACCAGGTGCTAATGATCTTCCCAGCTCTTACTGGCTTGCAGGCTCTTTCATTGTTACTCTCTCCAAAGAAGGTTTTTTTAAGTCCTAACCAGGGGATAAAATAATGTGCTGAAGCTGACCAGACTAAGGACACTAGCCAGATGAATACCTGGTAGGCAGATTTCCCCCCCCCCCCCTATTTTCCTCCCCAAAAACTAAGGTGTGTCTTATACTCCGATGCGTCTTATACTCCAAAAATACGGTACTTCTTGTCTGGGCTACCTTTTGTGGTTCACAGCAACCATAAAATGTTTCCTCCAGTAACTTTTCTGCTCTTGGAAGTAAAGTTACAGTACCTACACTTTCCACTCTATTGTCCATCTGGCTGAGTTTTATAATCTAATTATAACTGTGGTGTACCAATAAAGAACTGTTTTAAGAAATACAGGTTAAGGCAGGGCCAGATATCCTTTCACTATTAGCATAGCACTATCTTATCAGTACTCTGTACTTTTATCAAATAAAACATTGCTCCCCTTCCATTCTTTTCCAACTGCCAGTCCAAACTTTATTTCTTCTTTGTAAGTGTATTTATAAATGAAAATGTACATGATGATACATTATCAAATAAATTATTATTATCATTATAGCAAGAACATTTTCTGCCCTGTCTTATTTTGGATCCTTTTTTCAGGTCCTTATAGTTACTATACATGAGTCAGTTAACATGTATTCCTATTCAATGTGTTTTTTCAGTTTTAGAATGTTGTATATATTTAGTGCCTCTGAGGAACACTTTATTTTAAATGCTTATGTTGTTTGTAATTGCTGTCAAGTGGATTTCTTTGGGAAGGCTATCTTGCATATCAGTTTTATTACCAGGGCTCCAATGACTCTAATTTAATATTTATTGTTGCTGACCTATCTTGACCTTTTCTCATATACTGGTATAGCTTACAGCAATATTTGATTTTGTTTTGTTCCTGGGTGTACAAATAGCTTTTCTTTAAGATGCAAATCAATAAAACAATTCATGTTTGATGTTAAATATTTTGGATACAGCCCACTTAAAATTAAGTACTTTTGTCCTTTATTTCAACAAACTAATTTTATAGCCTGCGTATAGCTCCTTATGTCCATTTATTATGCAGATGAGTTTCCTTCCATTAAATGAGGTTCCCAGTAGATCTGCCAGCATCTAAATGACAACGCTACAATTGAAATAAATTAATTTCCAAATGCTCTGTTGGATTGATATTACGCCTGGAAGTCCTAGGGTTAGGGTTAGGGCCAAGGTCTAAAGTCACATCATTGACAATCTTCAGGTGCTTCAGATCCCAAGGGAACCTAGCAGAAACAACCACACCACTTGGCAACCGTAAAGGTTATTTCTATCAAACATGTTGCAATCATTTTTCATAGTATCAAGGAGAGAAATGAAAGGAATGTCTACTGTTTGCTTAATTTCTCTGATAAAAATGTGACTGAACGCCTACATGCCAAATAGTGCATGATATAGCCAACCATACAAACTGCAAGCAAGCCAGTAAGGAGCTTCAGGAATCTCACTTCCTACCCAATATGTTGCCATTATCATATGACCTTTATCCATCTGTGTCCACAGAAAACTAATGTAGAAGAAATAATTCTGAACTGTCCAATTAATAATATTGGTGCAGGAATCTTCCAGTAAAACCAAGGGGCCTGCCACCCCAACTAATTTTAAGACGCTTGGAGAAATTAATATGGAGAAATGTTGCTGGACCGTATTTACAACTGTAAATACAGATTCACAACTGTAAAATTATGATAAGCCCCAAAGGAAGTTGATATATTCTCAGATTTTTCACTGACTTATGTATAGGACTATCTATCTTGCAGTGTTCACATTTTGCTCACTCGTTTTATCAAGTTCTGATATGCTCATATATGCATGTGTTGTGTATCACAACAGTTCTTAATTATAAAATCCAATTAAAATGATAAATATGGTCATGTAAATCCTACCGGTAAAAGCAAAAACCCAAACTATGATCATTAGTAATTAATAAACAGTCAACATTCCTATGGAAATTGTGACAGTATAATATACCATTTGGACTAACTCAAAGTTATAAACAGTTGAACACAATGAGAGTTTTATTATACACTAGCAATCTTCTAGAATGTGCATAAAACAGTACTTTGAATTATAATTTGTTGCCATATAGACTGGGGTTGGCATAATATTTATTACTATTATTTTATGATACTATTAATATGTATTACTATCAATAACAAGTATTAATATTACTTGTTTTATAGATTTTTATGTTTGAATAGGATTTTACTGTAGTCTTATTTTATTTGTAGTATAAAGGACCATGAATCAGTTGTTTGCTAGCACATAAAAATATTTAATAAATAAACATTCAAGTATGGTAGTTGGAAGCCTCTTCTTCTAAGGGACCATGTAAAAGAAAGCTTGGAGGAGCCCTTTGTTGTGCAACCAATCAAAATAGATATTGAGGCCCATGTGTCTTGCAGCTTAGGGTGTTTATCAAATTTGGTTCAAGTGGTGTACATCTGAGAAACACATTGAATCTGAGCCCTCCTGAGGCTAACACCTCAACAAAACGATGACTTTGCCTTCTTTTTAGAATACCAGTAAGGAGGGAGCCAGTCTAAGCTCAGAGGGAAGATAATTCTAGAAGGGTAGGGTGACCATGGAAAAAGCTTCCCTATGTTCTGCCCTCCAGAAAACCTTCCCACTCACAGTATAGATCGTTTCTACCTGGAGGGCATAATTCTGTAAAAACAGAGGCCTTTAACCAGCTCTTTAAATTGTATTTGGAAGCCTACAGCCAACCAAAACAGCTCCTATAAGATAGGTATAATTGTGTTAAAGCAGTCAAACGGTCACAAGATGACCGTTCCCAGTAGTCTTCAAAGTAAAATGAATTCTAGTAGTTGAATTTTGAGATCGTGAAAGAATGATGACCGTCTCCAGAACAGAAATGGCAAACGCTCAGAAATGGTAATGGTTCTTTTGGCCAAGGGCTCCATCTGCTGTCCCAACAGGAGCTATGACCCTAGAAGACCTCACACACACCCATCCCAGACCACCTCTCTCTATAGTAGTGCGACCCAATAAAGAACTACTGTAAATAAGAATTATATGACCTGGGTACTCTCTTGATAAACAACCATTGTCTTGCTGGGATTGGATCTGAGTCTGTTTTGTCCAATTCCTAACAGTCACCAGACACCTGACCAGGACCAGCGCAGCATCTCCTACACAGTCCAAGGTTAAAGTATACAATTGAGTGTCGCTGACATATGGAAGATCCTCACCCCAAACTGATAGATTATCTCTCCTAGAAGTTTTGACTACATGTAAAATAAGATGTAGGAGAGAGCCATGTGACCAAGGATTTCATCTCTCATCCACCTCCCATCCAACTGGACCTACACATTCAGGAAGGAACGGAACCATTAATGAATCTCCAATCCTCACAAGGACTCCAGAGATTGCATTAATGAATGGTACTGTTAACAGGTTCTAGCAGGATCAGAAGGGCTTCACTCCCTGCATTAAGTCCCACCCACAGAAGATTCATGAGAGCACGACTGTCATTTTTGTCCTAGTTTGAACCTACACTGAAAGAAATCCACATAATTCACTCTTCCAAGATCTGGTGTAGATTAACTGCAAGCATTTCCCCCAAAATCCGCTAGGAAAGAAATTGTCCAATGCCAAGGAATGATTTCTTCAGAGGGGCTGCTTCAATGCCCTCCTTCGATGACAACCCTCTCCCTGAAAGAAGCTTCTACGTACTTCACCTTCTCTATCAACTTGAACAATCTAGGAACATTAAAAATCTAATCCACAAGTGGTTGAGCTCTCATTACTGATGTTCATATTTGTTCTCTTTCTATGAAAGAAACCCAGAGGATATCAGAAGCTGCCTCGGTCACCTTAATGGATTCTGTCAGTACTAGATCCAGCTTCAAACAATTACGAGAGATTTTGTCCTCAAAGTGATTTTCAAATAGTCATTGCATTCTTTGTGGTTGATCTGGAATATTTCATGATAGAAACAGTGATTTGACCAGATATCAATGATCAATTAAACATAATTTCCCCCCCAAAAAAACAGTACTGCGAAACAACCCATTTTTAACTGCTTATAGATTTGATATTTTTGCAAGAGATTCTTAAAAAGAAGGAAGGAATCCATGCAGCCCTTCCAAGGGGGGGGGGGAAACTGTTCAGATTTTAAATCAAGATTTCAACAAGAAGCAAAGTTACATTTGTACAGAACTGCTTCAAATACTGCATGCTACGTCTATAAAAATTAACGTTATTAGACACATTGCACAACGTGCATAGAAACAGATTCCAATTTCAGTTTCAAAGGCTGTTCAGCATTTGTTACATAAGCAGTTGCTGACCTCTAGCGTTCACTCATCTCTTCTTCATCAACCAAGCACCAGAAAGGACAAAATCAAGAAGAAACGTTGTTTTTTAAAAAAACAGAGCATTTCATAAAATAATAAAATAGAGCACGTATATATGGGGAAGGTAGTTCAGGAACCCTTCTTCATATAGATTTTCCCTAGGTTTCAATTCTCCTCTTTCATTTAATATATCTGTATACGTAATTATACTTCCTAATTGAATAAAATTTGGATGTATAAACATCTCCAATGTCGATAGCCAATTCGGAATTTCCATATAGTTACGTTGTTTGATTTTTACCCAAACATCTAATAGTGCCCGTCTAATGTAATACTTCTGGAAGTACAGGTGAGACGTATGTTTTCCTCCCCACAGAACAGCATGCCACCCTATCTGCATGTCATGGCCTTCCAGTGTTAATTAGTTCAGGAACCCTTAAGATATTTCTGTAAGGAGTTTGCTAGAGTTTGCAAGATTTTTTTTTAATTTTCTTTATTAATTTTCCATTTTATACATCATAATATTTTTACACAGATCTACACCCATTTTCATACATTATTATTTTGTTTGTATAATTTATACATTATTTTTCCATAATTATAAAGTCTTATATCTTCGTCTCACATTGTCTCTCAAACTTCCCTTTTTTGGGGTCCAATCATACCATTTTGTCCATATTTCATAATATTCTGAATTGTTTTGTATTTTCAGTTCAATAGTTAATCTGTTTGTTTGCAAGATATTGGTAGAACAATTATCCATAAATATTCTTTTTCCTGAAACATCCGCTTTTAGGAAAGGTAGTGTTGTTTTTATCCCAATCCAACACTTAAGAGATTGGAAATCAGTGCTTTTTCTCTCTCTTATCAATTTGCCTATCATTTCACTTTATTCTCTTTCACAGCCACTAAGAATCTCAGGTCTCAACTGATCCAGACCATGGACTTAACCGATACATTCACACACCTTTCGATTCATTTCTTTTTCCAAATTTTTTTTTCATACTCCAGTAAGCTGAAAGGTTTGTTGACATCTCCTTCTTGTGCATGGATGGTGCCATGAATAACCTGTGGCTCTTCAAACACTGCTCTGCTACAATATGGATGTGTTGTGGCCCGCCTGCAGCTTGTGCAGCCTGGGCCTTTGGAACCTTCAGTACCTCTTGGCAGTGCTGAGAAAGGAGGGGCTACTCCTTTCCTGAATGCAAGAGCACGCAGGGCTGCCAAGAGGCAGGAAGGTTTAATCGGGAGGAGGTCTACTCGGGAGTAAGACTTGGGGCTAATTGGCCACTCCCCTAGTCTATTTAAGGTCATCAGTGCAGCTAACAAGCTGCAGAGAACAACGTTTGAAAAAGAGACCTGTCTGATCATAGCTTGTTCCATGACTCTTGTTTTGGCATTCTCTGCGTTGGCTTGGATTATCAAGGACTAATTTCTAGGAACTTTGCCAACTCTTGGAAACTCCGTAAGATAAACAGATTCAATTGCTCGTCATTATCTTCGAACTCTTTGAACTGATACCAACTATTAATGAAGCTTAATTGATAGCTGGTTGCTTGCTGATAACAGTTTGTTTGTAAATTGGTGTGTGCATCTTGTTTACTACTAAGACGTTTTATTAGTAGCCTTTGTTTCATTAAATAAGTGTGTACAAACTGCTTGTGTGGTTGTGTGCTTCGTGGGGACGGAACAGAATGTGCCTCAGCAGCCTATGGAGAGCCACGGTTTCCCCACACTTAATCTTTCCTATTCTATGTGAGCCTCTGAGCTAAAAGTTAAGAAAATGTGAATTTGTGGAAATGGCAAAGCTGGCTACAGGTAGTCCTTGATTTGCAACAGTTCATTTAGTGACTGTTCAAAGTTACAATGGCACTTTAAAAAGTGACTTATGACCCTTTTTCACACTTACGACACTTGCAGCATTCCATGGTCACATGATCAAAATTCAGGCTGTTGGCAACTGAATCATATTTATGACAATTGCGGCGATCAGCTTTGGTGACCCATGACAAGCAAAGTCAATGGGGAAACCAGATTCACTTCACAACTGTGTTCCTAATTTAACAACTGCAACGATTCATTTAACAAGTACAGCAAGAAAGGTCATAAAATAGTGCAAAACTCACTTAACAACTGTCTCACTTGGCAACAGAAATTTTGGGCTCAATTGTGGTCGTAAGTCGAGGACTACCGCTAGTTTGGTCAGGTGGTGAAAAATGTGAAAGACTTTTTTCTTGAAAGGCTGGAAACCTTATATGAACTTTTTGTTGAAAGAAGAAAAGAACGAATGGAAGATATACAGAACTGGGGACTAAGAAGGGTTAAAGATAGAGGAGGAAAAGTACGATGGCAACTATTCAATAGAAAGAAAGGCAGAAATCAAAATCTAAATTTTCTTTCATTTTTTCCACTTCTTTTTGTTCTTTGTTCTTTATTTTTTCTTTAATTTTTATACTTTTATTATATTCATAAAACGGAAGGAAAGGGAAGGGAAGGGAAGGGAAGGGAAGGGAAGGGAAGGGAAGGAAGAAAGGGGAAGGGAAGGGAAGGGAAGGGAAGGGAAGGAAGGAAGGAAGGAAGGAAGGAAGGAAGGAAGGAAGGAAGGAAGGAAGGAAGGAAGGAAGGAAGGAAGGGGAAGGGGAAGGGAAGGGGAGGGAGGGAGGGAGGGAGGGAGGGAGGAAGGAAGGAAGGAAGGAAGGAAGGAAGGGAAGGGAAGGAAGGAAGGGGAAGGAAGGGAAGGGAAGGAAGGAAGGGGAAGGGAAGGGAAGGAAGGAAGGAAGGGAAGGGAAGGAAAGGGAAGGGAAGGAAGGAAGGGGAAGGGAAGGGAAGGGAAGGAATCAAACTTAACTGATAAGCCATTCTCTCTTTTTCCGATTTTAAAATACACTTTTAAGACTTCTTTTTTTGAAGGCAAAGCTCAGAATTTATTTTAACTTCCAAAACTCACTTTTAGCATATTTAAAATTAGACTAACCTAGTCACGGATTATATACAGAGTACTTCTCTTTCTCCTGTTCTCTCAGCTGGAATAAGAGGCGTGGGTGTTTTAAAGGGAGGCATTAACAGCTCTCATTTTAGAAAGCCTTAATTCCTTCGGTGTCAGTCAGGAGTGGTTTTTTTCTGCTCTCTTGGGATCTTAGGGTGTACTTGCTGTTAATACTTTTATTCAGCTACCTGACCGAGTAGCGACAGTAAATATGCCTGCAGAGTCAACACTGGTGAAGAGGCAGAGAGAGAGAGAGAGAGAGACTGGTGCCACTTTTGCTACCCAGAGGCCATCTTTAGCCCTTTTAACAGCACTGCTGACCTAAGCCGCAAAGGTGTCACCTTTGCTACATTGTGTGCTGTCTGCTAGGGCAGTGAAGGGCAGTTCTGAGCAATTGCCAGCACCCTGCCCAGCCAAATATCTGCCAACATATTGCAGCCGTCCGATTCAACATTATACAAACTTCAAAGCTGTGGGAACAGTGTCTGCCAGGAAAGTTCTTTGGCTGGTTAAAAACGGGTGGGCTAGTCAAATGATAATTTCCCTTTGCACTGCAGCCCTCTAATGGCTGCTGTGATGTGATGTGAACATACTATCCCCATGGTTAGCAGAGGGTTTAACCAATCCCAAGTTGAGCACTATGGTTCAATTCATTCCAACCATCTGCTTTTAACTGTCTACAATGGAATCTAGAAGGCCACAGAAACCAAAAATGTGAAATGGACTGTGCTTCTCCGTCACGCCGTCAAAAGCTCTTATGAAAAAAAGCTCTCTACCTTGAATGGCCGCACTTGCATTTCATAACACTGGGAGATGTCTTAAAGAGAAATCTGTGCCATGAAACAGTCGCCATTCTGAGCCGTTGGAAAGAATGTGGTCAGGAGATGCTTCCGGCTTTGGAAAAATGTCTAAAGTTCAAGTGAACTGCTGGACACATAAACAAAGGAATCATAGAACGGGACGGCTTATTTACTCACATGTCAAGCCCTCTGCTCAAGTGCAGAAATCCGAATTAAACCTGACAGACAACTATCTTGTCTCTGCACCAACACATTCAATGAAACGGAACCCACCGCCTCTATATGCAATTGGCTCCATTGTCAAATTCAGACGGAGCGTTGTCTGGAGAGGAGAAACTGAAGTGCAACTTCTCACCAGAAGGTCCTTTCTATTGGCTGACTTTTAACATTTGCACACAAGCCAGAATTGCTCTCTTTGGATTAAAAATGATTGTGGCTTTCCATTGTTTCTGTGTTGAAACGACTGCTTGCGTATTTGGTCTTTCTGTTTTGAGTATTTCTGTTTTTAATTAGGTGCACAACATTTTCCAGCTGAGGATTGCACTTGGCTTTTAAGAAGTATGCCTGGGGCATATTGCAAAAAAGCAGGCAAATTAGGGCAAAAGTACATTGGATTTCACTTCACTTACATTTAATTAAAATTGAATTAATTAAATAGAGTTAAGGTTATTTCTCTTAATGTACTTAGTCATATTCAACTTTGGGAGGATTCTGGGAGTTGCATATGGCTCCAGGGTTTTAAATTGTGCTAGGCCACCATGTATGGTTGCAAACATCTAGTTCACCACCAGATGGCAGCAAAAAGTTGGAGTTCTCTAAATCTCCACTGTTATCTAGGGGTGATCTACAACCCTGGCTATGGTAGCTGTGATTATGTACACCTTTCTAATTGAAGAAACTTTGCTCAATTTTAATGTTAGTTAATGTTCGTTGGCTGTCAGTTTTATTTCAAACCCCATCAGGTGTGAAATTATGTGCACCTAATGGCCCTTTCTGGAAACTCGAGTCCTTCATTCTCCTGTACATACCTGAAAAGAAAGTCCTTAATTTAATACAGAAAAATAGAAAATACTGTAGTTACAAATGCAAGAATCAATTCTGTGCATTGTTTCTCCATCTTGTCAGCCAGGCTACCACTGAAACCAATCCTAACAATTTCTCCTTCCCAGTGAATGTATGCAAGTGCCTGACTTGTATGCACACATGTACTCTATATTCTATTCTATTTATTTATTTATTTATTTTAAAGGCAGGAATATTAATTAAATTAATAGGTACTGTTTAAAATTAGTTTCCTTTAAAACCAGGTACCCATATATATTATGTATGTGGCGATATGGGCATCACACAAATTAAATAATAAATAATAATAATTTGACCTCTGCCTGCTTATATCAGTTATTTTCACATGTGCACAGATAGATAAATTTATCTGTAAACTCTCTCTCTCCCCCTCCCTCCCTCCCTCCCTCCCTCCCTCCCTCTCTCTCTCTCTCTCTCCATCAAAAAGCAAAAGAAGAAGAAACAAAGAAACACAAGGTGGAAAAGAGGAAGCCAGGGGAAAACGGATAACTACCCTGAGAATTTAAAAGGATGGAACAGAGCTGGATGAAAAGCAGATAAGAGGAAATGTTAACGGCTTTTTCTGTTTATTTGTAACTTGTTTCTTTATTTAGTATTGTCTGGCTCTAAAAAGTATTTGGTGGGACAGTATTGTTGTTGCTTTTGCAGTATTTTAATGGAAAGCATTCGGAACACATAAAAATGACTGTCATATCGCTTAGCTATGGCCCATAGTTTCTGAACAAGCCTGGAATGTGGCTGATTATATCTGTTATGAAAACATAACTCTCCCAAGCTGAAGTGAAAACATTCACAACCCATGCCTATCATCCAGACTTGTCTATCTGGTGCTCTCAAAATAAATGAGGACCCAGATTGTTGGGGGCAATATATACATACATTGCTTACTGGTGTAAACCGCTTAGAGAGTGCTTGCACTGTCAGGCGGTATATAAATGTCACTAAGTAAGTAAGTAAGTAAGTAAGTAAGTAAGTAAGTAAGTAAGTAAGTAAGTAAGTAAGTAAGTAAATAAATAAATAAATAAATAAATAAATAAATAAATAAATAAATAAATAAATAAATAAATAAGAATTTCAGTTCCCAGAATCCCCAACACTTAACCATACTGACTAGGAATTCTAGTTAGAATAGTATAAGCTCAATCTGAAGGTCTCTTGCAGTGGAAAATTGGCATAGTTTAATTTTCTTGATTATGTTCCTATTGTCTGTTGTGGATTGCTATTGTAATTAGCCTTGCAGTGTCCCTTGACAATGAATGTTTCACTCTTTTAATTTGGCATTTCTGAATGACTTAATTTTACCCACAAGTTGCTTTAGTGTAATTAGCTCTGAGTGAGATATGAGCTGGAACAACAGTCTTAATACACATGGAAATCCTGCAAATGAAGTTGAATGCATGTGGAGAATTATTCACTTCTTCACCTTGTTAAGAAATACATACTCTGCCGCATAGATGGATTTATGCATTGCCTGCTTTTTTAAAACCATGATCTTGATTCTGTTCAAGAGTCCCAGTTTTTCTCTCTCACATATATCAGCATATATGCTTGCCCACATATACACACACTTTTGCTTAGTAGTCATGATATTTTGACAATTAGGAGACTATTTGAAGTGCTTTGGAACTTGCACAACCATAGTCCTTCTCTGATATGTTCATTAAAGCAACCTGGTTTTTTAGGTGACTCTGCAAAAGATGCAGCTGCTTTAATGAATAAAGAAAGATATTGTGCTTCCCCGTGGCCAAAGCACTGGTTTGAAATGTATTTATTTTTATGTATTTATTAGATTTATCTCTTATTTTTCCTCCAAAAACTGAAAGTGATATACCTTGCACATTTCTCCCATATCCACTTGCCAAAAACAATTCTATGCAATAAACTGGGCTAAGAGAAAGTGATTGTCACAAAGTCATCCAATAAACTAGAATGGTTGCTGGAATTGGATATGTCTAGTCTTATGAAAAGAAGGACTAGGGGTGGCATGATTTGTTTGTTTGTTTGTTTGTTTGTTTGTTTGTTTGTTTGTTTGTTTGTTTGTTTGTTTGTTTGTTTGTTTATTTATTTATTTATTTATTTATTTATTTATTTATTTATTTATTTGTTTGTTTGTTTGTTTATTTATTTAAATAGATTTGTATGCCGCCTAACTCCCGGGGGACTCTGGGCGGCTAACAACATGTCAAATCCATTTATAAGTATAAAATATAACAATTAAAAACTACAAAAGTTAAAAAAGAAAACCTCCAACATTCATAACCTCCAACATTCATAATGATAGCAGTGTTCCAATATCTCAGGGGCTGCCACAAAGAAGAGGCAGTCAAGCTATTCTCCAAAGCACCTGAGGGTAGAACAAGAAGCAATGGGTGGAAACTAATCAAGGAGAGAAGCAACCTAGAACTAAGAAGAAATTTCCTGACAGTTAGAACAATTAATCAGTGGAACAGCTTGCCTCCAGAAGTTGTAAATGCTCCAACACTGGGAGTTTTTAAGAAGAGATTAGATAACCATTTGTCTGAAGTGGTGTAGAGTTTCCTGCCTAAGCAGGGGGTTGGACTAGAAGACCTCTAAGGTCCCTTCCAGCTCTGTTATTCTATTCTATTCTATTCTATTCTATTCTATTCTATTCTATTCTATTCTATTCTATTCTATTATCTACAAGTCTTCTCATTCCTAATCTAATACTGTAACTACTGTACCACACTCATTTTCATTTTGGAAGGATGCACATCTGTGAGCAAAAGCAATTTTGGTACTTCTTTGAGAAACGAAGGGAAAAGAGAAACGAAGCTCACAGACATACCTATGGCTTTCATGCCACGTGTCTTTTTAGAGAAAACAATATTATACTTGAAGAGTTACCAAATCAGTACAAGTGACAGAGAAAGTATTCATAAAGGAGAAACAGCTTGAAGTTGTCCCCAACGTTTTATCTTGGACAGTAGGCAGCAGACAAAGTAGGATTACAACCCCCACTATGATGAGTTGTACTGCATGACTATTTAAATTATAATACAGGTAGTCCTTGACTTACAATCATAGTTGGGACCAAAATTTCCTTTGCTAAGCAAAGTGGTTGTTAAGTGAGTTGCACCCACGTTTATGAACTTTTTGCTACAAATGTTAAATAGATCAATTGCAGTTGTTAAGTGACTCATACAGTTGTTAAGCAAATCTGGCTTCCCACATTAATTTTGTTTGTCGGAAGTCAACTGGTAAAGTCGCAAATGGCAATCATGTGACTTGGGATGCTACAAATTTTGGTCATGTGATTGTGGGATGCTACAATGGTTTTGCAAATACCGTTTGTAAGTCACTTTTGTCAGGGCCTTTCTAACTTCAAATGGTCGAAATTGAGGACTACCTGCAAGTGCTTCTAGATTTTTATCTGTACACAGCAAATAGCACACACATATTCTGCATAGGCAGGGACACAATCAGACAATCACTGTTGGGCAGGAGTGCTAGATTGGGTTCATGTGGTTCTCATGTGTTGAGAACTATAATTCCCCTTGTAGTTGTAGGAGATGAACAGGCTGAGCCCAAGGGAGGAGTCAAATGCATCATAAGCCACGAGTCCCTGTGCGCCCACAAGAGATCTAAGTCCAGCCCATCTTGAATGCCTTCTTAATTCCCGCTCATTTCCCTTGACCATTAGTAGCTCAGATTCTTGTAGAGAGCTTAAGCTTACAATACATCTTTATAGTCATTTGAATTGCCTGAATCTCCTGATTTCCCCAGCGCTTGACAGTAGTTGTGAGATTTGCTGCACTCTCCCATATTGATGTAAGGCTTGCTTAACACATGTTGCAAAATCTTTATGTATCTTGGAACCATTTTAGTCATTGGAATTAATTACATATCCCTGGAATAAAAAATGGATTTTGAAATAGGTTATTGCCTAAATGCACCAAGCTTAAAGTATTGCCATTATATAGGAATTGTTAAATTGTTCAGTGAATCATTTACATAATCTCTGTATACATACAAAGAATTATTTACCTATTCAATTTCTAAGGCTGCCCAATCACAATACAATTCCAGAAAGCTTGTAAAGGGAATTAAAACTGATTATAATAATTAAGAAGAATTTTAAAAATGTGAAACATATAGGCAATATATACCATATTTTTCAGAGTATAAGATGCACCTTTCCCCCCCTAAAAGTGGGTGAAAATTTAGGTGCGTCTTATAGACCGAATATGGGCATTTTTGGCTTCCCGAACCCTCCATGCATTGCATTTTCGCCCTCCCCAGACCCCAGCAGCACTCTGCAGTGCTCCGCACATCCCGTTTTCGCCAAAAACGGGCCCGCTGAATGCGACACGTGGAGGCCCAAAAAATTTTTTTTTCTTATTTTCCTCCTGAAAATTTAGGTGCGTCTTATAGTCTGAAAAATATGGTAGACCTCTCTATAAACAGTATTAGAGCCAGGGATTTGGATGTTAAGAGATCTTTCAGTGGATACATCATTTAGCTGAATAAATCCAGAGATGAAATCTGTAAAATAGGCAAAGTTGCAATAGGCAATTAGCCAAGTTAACACAGTTATATCTACCTGAGTGTCTATTTGCAATCTCAGTTGCTAGCTGGAAGAAGATCATGACTCACCATGCTTCAGATATAAATTAGCCCTAATTTATATAATTAGGGCTAATATATATAATTAGCCCTATATTTAACTTGACCACTTAACCACAAACCTGTCTCCTGCCTTGATATGTGATATAGCTGGAAATGAAGATCTCTTTCTTCATCAAAGATAAACTTACAAGTTGAGCTTAGAAGCAATCAAAAGCTTTTCATGTTGAATTGGCCTAGTTATGGGAGGTTGTACAAGTAGTCCTTGACTTATGACTGGTCGCTTAGCAACTGATTGAAGTTATGATGAATATTCCTTAATAGAATAGAATAGATTTTTTATTGGCCAAGTGTGATTGGACAAACAAGGAATTTGTCTTGGTGCATATGCTCTCAGTGTACATAAAAGAAAAGATACATTCATCAAGAATCATAAGTTACAACACTTAATGATAGTCCGGATACAAATAAGCAATCAAATCATATTAGGAACCAGTCAATATGAATCGTAAGGATACAAGCAACAAAGTTACAGTCATGCAGTCATTAGTGGGAGGAGATGGGTGATGGAAACAATGGGGAGTTTAATAGTAGTGCAGATTTAGTAAATAGTTTGACAGTGTTGAGGGAATTATTTGTTTAGCAGAGTGATGGCATTCGGGAAAAAACTGTTCTTGTGTCTAGTTGTCTTGGTTTGCAGTGCTCTATAGTGTCGTTTTGAGGGTAGGAGTTGAAACAGTTTGTGTCCAGGATGTGAGGGGTCTGTAAACATTTTCACAGCCCTCTTTTTGACTCGTGCAGTATACAGGTCCTCGATGGAAGGCAGGTTGGCAGTAATTGTTTTTTCTGCAGTTCTGATTACCCTCTGAAGTCTGTGTCTGTCTTGTTGGGTTGCAGAACCGAACCAGACAGTTATATAGATGCAGATGACAGACTCAATAATTCCTCTGTAGAACTGTATCAGCAGCTCCTTGGGCAGTTTGAGCTTTCTGAGTTGGCATAGAAAGAACAAGGCTAATTATGACCTAGTTCCAGAGATGGGTTGCTCCCAGTTTGGACCGGTTCTATAGAACCGGTAGCGGAAATTTCCCCCTGCTCGCTGAACCAGGAGCGATCGTCAGCTGGCCACTCCCCTGAACTGGCTCTCTCTGCGCCGCCATTTTGGTTTTTGCGCATGCGCATGCGCGGGTTTTTGGCACTGTGCATGCGCGGCCGTGTGTGCCCACGCAGCATGGGAGGAAGCAAACTGGTGGCGAGGTAAGTTAGAACTCACCCCTGCCCAGTTCCTACAGTCAGGACCCCCTCACAGTCACGTGACTTAACTTTGCGCATTCGGCAACACAGCCATACTTGTGAACTTTTGGGCAACATCCTGCATTCAAGTGACTGCATTTTACAACAGTTTTGCTAAAACCTGGCACTTACTTCTGGTTTTCAGCAAAATCATACCTATAGTGAACCATTGGTCCGCTTAACAACCGTTGTGTTTGCTTAACAACCACTGCAAAAAAGGATCATAAAATTGGGTAGGTCATATCTGACCCATTTTATGACTGTTGTGACTTCTGACCATGATGAGCAGGCTCCATTGTGGTCACATATTGAGGATTACCTGTATAGAAGTTATAATTCAATACACTTGGGGTGCCCTATGTTGGGAGTGTGCATAATTGTATATTGGATAGTTGAGAGAATGAATACAATTGTATTAGAGGTATCATTTCACCCATTGCTATGTGTAGACAGAGTGCTGAGAGACATCCATTTGTTGCCTTTCAGGTGAATATAGGCAAGTACAGTATATCTGAGAGATAATAGAAGCTTTGAGTCCAGGATTGTCTCTTTTTTCTTAGATATACATAGACCCATATTGGTTTTCCTGCAATTTATTTTTGCACATGTCTACTACATAGAAATCTCAAACAAAGCTCAGGAAGCCTCCAAAGAATAGCTTTTTAAAAACCTCCCAAGTTTACAAGATCCTCCAATTTCATGAGCTTTTGATAATTTCAACCTTGAAATGGCATGGATTATCACCTAAAATAACATGGCTTGTCAACTGAAATCTCATAAGATTTTGTTGTTCCTGACTCTATGGTTGCACAAAATACCAGAATCCAAACACAAGATGTTCTGTCCCCATGGGTATGCCCCAAAATAAGATGCACAAGAAGGAATTGGAAACAATATTGTTTTACTGCAAATAAATTCTTAGCCAGAGTTGAGTCTTTTGAAAAGAATATCAGTCATTCACAAAGTCTTCCCAGAATTTGGTTAGAGTCTCAGAGAGCAATTAAGGAGCCTTATCTCACCTCATGGAGGTTTTGGCGGAAATCCAAACTCTCATTAATCACAGGAAAAATGTTAACTGTTGATAATCCGAGCTGCAGATACAAGAGCAAAATGCTGAAACCACAGAATGGAGTTGTTCTCTGCAACGAAGCCCCTCGTGACAGACCCTTAAATACGCTCAGGGCGTGGTCAAGCCCTGCATTACTACTCACGAGGGAGCTTCCTCCTGATTAGCCACTCATGTCTCTTTGAGAACCTGCATGCTCTGGCATCCAGAAGAGCCTCCTCCTCTTCTCCTGAGTCACTAATCTCAGGAGATGCATCAGGTTCTAATTGTTTGCCAGCCTCTGACCCCACGTCCTCTTCACTGTCCGTCTCTGGTGCCAGGAACACCGGTCTTCTGTACTGCACCCTCACTACCTCCGAATCCTCGGGATCGGCTGCTAATTGCCCTGCACTCGACCTGGCCACAACACAAGATCTGGTAGGTTTTCATGCAAGAACTTTGAAAGTGTCTGAGATTCTGCATATTATTTTAAAAACATTAATTAAAAGTTTAAATATTGAATTTTGAGATTGTGTCAGTGCTTGTTGCCAACTCTGCCTTTTTCTTGGCAAAGTTTTTAAGAAGTGGATTGCTATTTCCTCCTTCTTAGTTCTAGCAGGACTAGAACTCACCGTCGCCTGGTTTCTAGCCTAATGCCTTAATCACTTCATCAAACTGGCTTCACTTGATTGACATAAGATGAACCAAAACTAAGAATCTACTTACTTACCCAAGAATCAACTCTCCACCTTCCCAAACTAAGGTGAATCTTTTCTATCCAGAAGATTCTATCCAGAAGAACATAAATTGCTGACTTTCAATTAGAAACCTCTCTGGGAAAAGAGATAATATCATTTCCAAGCCAATCCTTATATTTCATCCTTTTTGAAGGCCAGTCTCTGATTCAGATCTATGGTTGGGTTTGTTTGTTTGTTTGTTTGTTTGTTTGTTTGTTTTGTTTGCTTGCTTGCTTGCTTTTTGTCTTTTTGTGTTCTGCATTATTACTGTGATGCAGCAATGCTGCCAACAACTTTATTCTAGTGACCTTTAACCACCATTTCTTCAGAGTGCAAAACCGAAATTCATTTATGTAAGGATTGCATATGTACATAATTACACACATGCCTCCTTGCCAATGCAGTAATATATTTACCCATAAATCATTTGCTCTATGTGTACATGTATATATCTTCTATTTTGTGGTGAAGGTGGCAATGCTTACAACAGTCATTGGCTGAGCTAGTGTGACATTACATCATGTTTGTTAACTTTCCAACTGTTTGGGGAACAGTTGACCTTCTACAGTTTATTTTCTATATAAGAAAGGAAAACTGATTCTTTGGCTTGGGGCATGATCATACACAGCCTTAGGGAAAGGGTTGGTTCTGAGAGGAGCTGAAGCTCCTGAAGAAACTAAAAAAAAAGAATGCTGAACAAAGTAAACACCTTGGAGAAGAACAGGAGAAACTAAGAATTTATTGGTTACAACTGCTTATTTTGTTGCACTCAGTGGTTCTGTATGATTCCAAAATGAACTTTTATTCAATTAATTGGGATATTTCATGCTCCTGAAAGTTGTTATATTAACCTCTCTGTCACTTATGTTCTTTCATTTAACTAGGGAAAAAAGAAGCTTAACAGGATTTTTTTTTTAAGTATTAGATCTTCCCATGCTATGTAGCATATCAGGCAGCAAGGGATCCCCAGTATTTTTCATTTTGGGCTTCAGCGTCTTCCCATATGATGTTTAAAATCTTTAAGTGTCTATGAACATTTTTCACCATGTATTTCAAGGGCATCCTCTTGGTCGTTTGGCATCGGGGGAGTCCATCTCATTGCCAACCCCTCCCTGCAAAAATTTTAACCGCCATGGAAACAGCGAGAAGAATCTTAAGAAATTTAACAGGAATGTTAAATTAAATTATGGTTAGAAGAAATAACGGGAGAGGATCTAGCTTGGAAACCGGAACTATCCTTACTGGATATACTGGAAAAAAACTACAAGAAGGAAATACAATACTTAATTATACATATTATAATGGCGGCGAGGATAATCTATGCACAATATTGGAAAAATGAGGGTACACCAAAAGATGAAGAAATAATAAGAAAAATTTTGGAATGTGCAGAGATGGACAAATTGACAAAGGAAATAAGAGGAAAGGAAGAGATGGAATATTATTTAATATGGAATAAACTATACAAATGGTTACAGGATAGAAAGAAAAATTAAAAGGACGTATATTAGGGGTGAGCTAAAAGTGAGGAAACTAGAGCTATGACAACTTTATTTATTTATTACAATAAATATGTAATGTAATGCATTATAGAAAGTATAAGGAATAAGGAATAAGATATAAATATGTTAAGAACAAGGGAAGTAAAATGTAAAATGCAATATGTAAATATTTAAGAGGGAAATTTTAAAATGTTGATACACACCGATGCGGACTTGTTGTAAAAGGGGAATCTGATCCTCCACTGTTTTGTTTTATATTTGTTTTATATGTGTATTTGTTGGTGTTATTATGCCTTTTTAAAAATAAAAAAATTAAATTTAAAAAAAGAAATTTAACAGGAATGTTGATTGATATTCACTTTCAAACAAAAACAAACAAGGAGATTTTATTTTTGCAAGCAATTGTCTTAATATAATCAACTCTAACAGAAGAATGGTTAAATTTTCAGTGAATGTACTGCTTGTTTTACTCAGTGCTTTCAAGAGCCAGTTAAGTTTCTGTGGGGCAGATGGGCTTACACCATCCTACAGGTATGAGCAGGAGCAATTTTAAATGAGTCAGCAATGAGTTTTACAGAAAGGAAAGCCAAGCCTGCAGAGATCAAACGTCATGTCTCCAAGTCAGAATCAGAACAGAATGTTATTTCATGTTTGCCAGTTTGCTTACATAGCACCATCAATATGCATGCCTCTTTATGCTGCTTTACAAAGAGCCATGTATTTTGTAAATAAGCCACATAAGAAAGGCGCCCTCAATGTAGGTGGTTCTACAGAGTGCAAATTCTGACTTTTAGCTACATGGAAGACCACGGAGGGGTTCAGTATGGACCTGGGAAAAATATGTGTCATTACATTTATCAGCATTTAGGCTTTCTTTCAGTTATGAGGGAAATTCTTTCATACTTGGGTACTTTCATTTCATATTTACACAAACACAGGGGTCGGCTCCTGGGGGTTCGGCAGGGTTTGGGCAATTCTCTAGACAAGGATCGTCAGGGTTCAGCGAATCCCCAAATGCCACCCATGGCTGGCCATGCCCACCCCTCCTACATCACCCCACCCCTCCCAGGAGTCTCCATGCGGCCCATTCATCATTCCAGGTGAGTGCAGGGGCCACACGGAGGGTCTGGGAGGGAAAAAAACCGGGCCTACCAGAGGTTCTGGAAGTCCGGAAACAGGCCTGTTTCCAGCCTCCAGAGGGCCTCCAGACCCCAGGGGAAGCTGTTTTCACCCTCTTGGAGGCTCGAGGAAAGCCTCCGGAGCCTGGGAAGGGGGGAAAAGCCCCCCTCCATGGTGCAGGCGGCTGACTAGGCCACGCCTGTCACGCAGTGATTTTTATATTGCCTGTTATATGTATATGCAGGGAGCTGCATCCCTATCTAATATAATGGTTTATTCCTGAGCACGTGATTAATATGTTCCTAGTACGCATGTGTACATTCCTTTCTTTGATCCGTCCTTCTGTTTCAGCTTCTATAGAAGCAAGACGTATTTTTATAGCAAAGATGTGATTAATGAGATTTATTGTTTTTGTACCAAAATAAATATTTTCTACTTAGAACTTTAAACTGCGGTTTCATTTATGATGTCAGAGTTCCAGGAAAAGATCTATTATCGCCTCTGATGAGAGTTATTTTACCGACCTCGGAAGGATGGAAGGCTGAGTCAACCTTGAGCCTGGTGAGATTTGAACAGCTGAACTGCTGAACTAGCAATCAGCTGAAGGTTGCAGTGCTGCTTTTAACCACTGCGCCACCTCGGCTCCTTCAGCAGACTACATTCCATACACTTTATTTAAAAAGGTAAAGTGTTTCCCTGTCAAGTTGTATCCAACTCTAGGGGGCTAGAGTTTCCTAAATGGGGAGCCAGTTTGTCCAAAGACACTTCCGTGATCATGTGGCCGGCATGACTATATGCCAAGCTGCATGGAATGCCTTCTGGTGGGAACCTTCCCACCAAGGTGGTACCTATTAATCTACTTGCATTTGCATGCTTTCGAACTGCTAGGTTGGCAGGAGTTGGGGCAAAAATAATGGCAGGGTTCGAATAAGCTGCTTTGAATAATCCCCACCTGCCCGTCACCATTCTTTCCACCTCATTTTGGAAGTTTTAAAATCAAAGTTGCACTTCCTTTTCCTGAGCAAAACCAGTAAGCAAACATTTGTTGCATACATAAGATAATACTAAGTGTAGAACTGGATTCCTTTTGGAGAACATGGCGATGAAGCAAATAACATACACCTTACCTGTATCCAAAATCTAAACTTTGAGACAGAAGAAGTTGACCAGAACTGATTCGTAATCTCAGATATTCTTAAATCGAGCTCAGAGAATGGAGCTTGAGCTGTAATTTCCGTCCCTTTTCCTCCCGCACAGAGAGTCCTTTGCACAAGGGCTGCCTGGAGCCACTTGCCTGCATGGCAGAACAGAATGGCTTCTTATAGGAATATGTTCAACTTGGGGGGGGGGAGCAATATCCTGATTCAAAGGAGTTTCAAAAAGACTGTGAAGCATGGAACATTGACATGCTCAGGTAAAAGAAAGAAAACTTTATTAAAGCAAGAGTTGTTTTATTTGTTTGCTTGCAACAGTGGTGGGTTCCTACCGGTGCGGTCCACTCTATCACACTGGTAGCGGCGGGTCGGTGATGTCATCAAGAGGCTTTTTCGCAAATTTCTGGGCGCGATTTTGTATGCATGGAAGCAAAATCACACAAGGGGACACACACGCATAGTGAGTGCGTTCACGCATGAAACGTGGTGATGCACATGCAGTGCACCAGTAGCAAGGTAAGAGAGCAACCCGCCCCTGGCTTGCAAGTATAAAAAGCATACATAGGGACGGAGATGAAGAGAAACTACTGGCAGCCCAGTAGGAATATGAATTTGGGGTAGATGACAAAGCTATGGGAGATTCCAAGAAGAGGTTCCTGTTGACCAAAACATTGATAGAACAAAAAGAGCACAAGAGAGATTAATCCTAGCAGGATGCCCTGCGCGTTTTCATTGCAATCTTGTGATAATACATTTCTCACCACAATGTGCAGGAAAGCTTTCTAACATATGTCAAGTTCTCTGCCCCACATAACTTTTTATTGTTGTTGTTGCTATTATTACAGCTATCTTTTTTTTAACAAAATGGGAAACAATCATGGCACAACATGCCCGTTTCCAACATTGGATTTTAATTTCCTTGAATGTCTCTCTTCTGTTATTATCTGAGCTTCTCATCAACTCCTTAGTATTCTTAATAAATGTAATGGAGGATGTGTACAGCTCAATACTTTATTTCGAAATATTCTTATCTGCTCAGAGAAAATAACAAACTTTGCTTGTGGAGGGAGCTAGGTAGAGAACAGAAAGCATCAGTTTAGTTTTAGAAAAATGGGAGTTTTGTTGTTAGATGGGCAAGGCAACTGGGTTTTGAATGAACAAGCTTCCATATGGTAGCCATTTTGTGGAATTATCTACAGTTTAGCAGCAATCCAGAACCAGTTTTTGCCTAAACATGGTTTGTTTCTGAGTTTTCTAGTCTTTCCACACCCTCCTTCTCTTCCATCTTTGCTTGGACCAAAAAAGAAAAAAGAAAAGAAAAAGAAAGGTACTAAGTGTTAACTAGAGAGGCATTAATTAATGTTACAGCTTTCCCAGAGAACATGGAAGTTTCTTGGTTTTTTTAATCTAACCTGCTAAAGGCTTATGAAATCTTTTTGCTTAAAAGACAAAACACTGCAATAGGAAAAATAGTTGTTTGCCTTCAAATTTCAACGTGCAACCTTGAAAGTCTCTAACATGGTTACAAGGGGTGGGTTGCTCCCAGTTTGGACAGGTTCTTTAGAAACAGTAGCGGGAATTTCCCCCTGCTCGCCAAACCGGGAGCGATCGCTGGTTCGCCATGCCCCCGAAGTGGCTCTAATGGCGGCACCATAGGCACCACCATCTTGTTTTTTGCTTCTGCGCACGCGCATAAGGTCTTTTTTGCTTCTGCACATGTGCAGAAGCTTGGTTTTTAGCACTGTGCATGCGCATGAAATGTGTGCGTGGGGCACGGCTGTGTGGCGTGCAATGCGCGCACACCCACACGGCACAGGAGGAAGCGAACCGGCGGCAAGGTAAGTTAGAACCCACCCCTGGGACAAGTAACCTATGGACTTCAAGTCTTCCGTGCCATTTCAAGTTTTTTGTTTTCTTGTGATTCTATATTAATATTTTTATTATTTGCTTGCATGCTATCCTGATGGTGTTTTACTTTCAGGAAGAAATGCATGAAACAAGAGAATCCTGACTCCATACAAAACCACCCCACTCCCCCCGTGTATATATATATATTTCATGTAATTATTTGTGCCTTTCTTTATAAGCTCCAGAAAAGGTGTTCTTGCCCAACTGGTTAGAAACATTAGCTTACTTCTGCTTACTCAATACGATATTGTATCGCTTAATATATTTGCTCTCCAGTAAGGCACCACCACACCCAAGTTATACCCACCTCACACCTCCCAAAGCAATGGAAATGAAAGGCTTTTTGTTTTTCCAGACTCCTTTTAATCTGAGAGTAAGAATAAAAAGGCGTTGAAAACTCCTGACTGAAGGGCAGCTTCTCAGTGCTCCGAAGGCGGTAGGGCAGAAGAGGAGACACAAAGCTCCAATTTAACAGAGAATGCTTGGTTTCCTTTTGCCAGACTGAAGGTCTTTGAGGTCGATTTCCCCACTGACTGGGAGGAGACACTTTCAGGAATTAACCTGAAATAATCTGTTGTGATTTTTTAAAAAAAGGCCTTGTGCTTCATTGAAGTCACTACAAGGGCAAAGAATATCATGAAACATTTTTGTTTATATAGCCCAGGGAGCTAAACTATGAGAGATTATTTGGGCATCACACATTCCTTCTCTCTTCACTTTCCTATTTCCGTATTTGCATTGCATTAAGAGTGTGTAAATAATATAGAAGAAAAAAAATTGATTTTAATTGGAGCCATGGTTCTGATAAGGGCTGTTTTTAAATGAGTTTTAACATCTATTTTTTTTTTTTTGCCTAAGAATTCCTTACACTGAAGGAATACATAAATGAAAATAGCTATTTAACAAATTGAATATTAAAGCAAAGGGAAGCAATTGTATTCTCTTTTCCCAAAATAATTCTGCTCTGGAGCCATTTTAGGCTTTTTAATGACTAATGTGGTGGTTGGGGGGTCAGAAGTGGGATCAGCCAGTTCCTCTTAGCCACTTAAAGCTGCTGTGGGCACATCCCATTCCTCTAGTCCAGGGGTGTCAAACTCATGTCATCACGGCGGGGTCACGTGACATATCGGGACTTTTTCCCCCTTTGCTAAACCCAACGTGGCCAGCACGTGACGCATCCAGCCCACGGGCTGGGAGTTTGACAGCTCTGCTCTAGTCACTGGGCACTACACTCTAGCGCCATTTTGCCTGGGGCTGCAAGAGAAACCAGACATTTCCATAGCTGCCCATCTAATGCTGACTGGTGCTTCCAGGATTGATCGGGGCTCCTCACATTCACAGCTCTCTCTTCTGAAAGAGCGATAAAGACTTAACTGGGGGGGGGGGAAACAAGACCTACCCAGAAAGTCAACTACACCAGGATGAACGTGTATTGCTAGTTCTGACACCCAAAGTACATTGCAGATTTTTTTGCTGCTTCTGCTGACAAAGGGCTTTAGAAGGAGCACACCATTTTGCCCATTGCAATGTTATTTTATGGACTGTTTTTTGTGAGGGAGATGGGTGGTTTCAAAATTGGGCAAATAAAATAGAAATATTTGCTTGCCGCCAGCCAATCCACTTACAATTGGCACTGGTGTTCTCCTGAATCATTTGAGGATGAAGCTTACTCGGTATCAATTGCTTGCTTCCCCTTCATCTGTGCTTCTCTGCTGGATCTGCTGACTCAACTGGCAGCTCCCAGTGTGAGGGAGGGCAGGAGCCAGGGGTATCCAGAGGATATAGGTGAAAAAGACAAAATGGCTGCCATAACAGCACAATTGAAGTTCTGTCTATATTATTTATATTATTTATGTGCAACAAACAAGCACTTGTTTGTTGCACTTTTTGACTACATCTGGTAGACCCTTCTGGCAGGAGATGAAATAGTAGGGACTACCCTCTGATGTTCCTTGAAAATCTCCATCCGTGCCTCTGGTTTGTCAGCCAGGCTATTTCTGAATACGTGTCTCCCTCCGTCTCATTTCAACTTTCCACCCCTCTTTTCAGTAAGGATATTTTTAGACGCAGGCTTAGCACACTTTCCAAAAGAGTGCTAGACTCATGTTCAGAAATAGCCCAAGTGACAGGGCACAAAGCAGAGCATCTGTGACCTGGCTCTTTCCTACAGTTGCTCAACCCTGCCTTATCGGCCCTAAGTTGAGCAATTGATGGTTCTTCCTGCTACCAGGTGATGATTGAGGGGAAAGGAAGTAAGCTGGAGAAATCAGCTAGATCCACCAATCTCTCTCCTTTATGCATCCTATATTAGAATTATAGGGACAGTACCATTCCTTCCACTTTTTTTTTCCTGAATCTGAATAGGACTCCATAATCAGGCAGTGTGATGTCATCATATTTTTCTGCTTTCTATTCTCAATGACTGGAAGCATAAGCTCAGTGTGGCAGCCGATGTAATGTGCCGATGCCTGGATGACGTTAGGATCTGGATGGGGAGGAACAGACTCAGACTCAACCCCGACAAGACTGAGTGGCTTTGGATATTGCCTCCTAAGGACTATGAGAACTATCCCTCCTTGGTTCTCGAGGGAGCGAAACTGACTCCCTCGGATCAGGTCTGCAACTTGGGGGTCCTCCTAGACCCACAGCTAAAATTGGAACACCATCTCACTGCTGTGGCTAGGGGGGCCTTTCCACAGGTTCGCCTGGTGCACCAGTTGCGGCCATACTTGGAGAAGGAGGCTCTACTCACGGTCACTCATGCCCTTGTCACCTCCCGTTTGGACTACTGCAACACGCTCTACATGGGGCTACCCTTGAAGAGTATCCGGAGACTCCAGGTGGTGCAAAATGCGGCTGCGCGTGCTGTGGTGGGTGTGCCAAGGTACACCCACGTGACACCTATACTCCGCCAGCTGCATTGGTTGCCCATTAGTCTCCGGGTCCAATTCAAGGTGTTGATCATCATCTTTAAAGCCCTTCATGGCTTAGGACCAGGTTATCTCCGGGACTGCATTCTGCCTCATACTTCCCTCCGACCGGTTAGGGCCCACAGAGTTGGCCTCCTCCAGCTCCCGTCAGCCAAGCAATGCCGGCTGGCGGGTCCTAGGGGGAGAGCCTTCTCTGTGGCCGGCCCCGCGCTCTGGAACCAACTCCCTCCAGAGACCCGAACCATCCCCACCCTGCTGGCCTTCCGAAAAGCCGTTAAGACATGGCTCTTCCTGCAGGCAGGGGGTAGAGCTTAACTCCATCTGCACTCTCCCCCGGGTATGTCTGGTGATTGAATGGTTCTTTTATATTGTAATTTTTAATTTTTATATTTTGATTTTAATTGAATTTATTGGTTTTCTTGTATTTTTCCTGTGTTGTAAGCCGCCCTGAGTCCCTCGGGAGTGGGGCGGCATATAAGAAACCATAAATAAATAAATAAATAAATAAATAAATAAATAAATAAATAAATAAATAAATAAATAAATAAATAAATAAATAAATAAATAAATAAATAAATAAATAAATAAATAAATAAATAAATAAATAAATAAATAAATAAATAAAATCAAGGCAGGCATCCAGCCATGCCCTTACAAGAATTGTAGTCCAAAAATTCTTCAAATCCCCAGGTCACATTGACATGTACATGATATGTATCCATTCTTTCATTCATGCAGTTACCTTTCTAGACAACAGGTTCCCAATCCCCCCCTTTTTAGGCCAGCAAGATACTTAAGTAAGTGTCCTTAAGCTCTGAAGACCACTAACATCAGCACATGTCTTCCCAGCAACTGTTCTTGAGGGCAAGTACAAAAACAATATCCCTTATAAACTAAGGCTATGCAGAAGGATTTGTTGAATCCACAGCTGATGCTCTGCTATAGGGCATCTTATACAAGGACCCACATTATAACTCCCTATCTAATAAAGCACTCAGACACACATACTTTTGTGAAATTAGTATGGGATTTGCTATTTCTGAATGTGACTGAATAGCTCTGATTGCTTTAATTGTTTATCGTTTTACGTTTTTTTCCTTTGAAATAGAAGCTGCTATTTGTTGCCTTGTAAATTCTGGTGAGCGATCACAATAAAGATACTACCATTATTACCTTTCTATACAAGGCAGGGCATTAAAGCAGAATCTATTTTAGGACAAATTAGTATCTTTCCATACTCTAATTGTAATGCTTACATGGGCTGGAAGGCAGGAACCTTTATTACATCACTGGAAGGCAGCAATTACCCACAGAGACACAGTTGCCTAGTTTTTGTTCTTTGTTGCCTTTATATTGTAAGAGCTACTGTCAACTGAATGATGAATTTCTTCCTGTCCCATTCTTGGCCTGCTCTGGTGCTTCTCAATGACCAGCCTAGTTGCCTGTCCCAAGAAAAGCAACTACAGGTAGCCCTCTACTTGCGACCTTAATTGAGCCCCAAAGTTCTATTGCAGTGATGGCGAACCTTTTTTGGTTCGCGTGCCAAAAGGGGGGGGGGAATGCGGGGGATCATGTGTGTGCGTGCCCACACTCATAATTCCATGCACCCCCGCACATGCATGCATGACCCCCCTGCTCCCAGCATGCAATGGCACGCCCATTTTTCGCTCTCCCCAGGCTCCAG
Source organism: Diadophis punctatus similis (assembly GCA_023053685.1). Classification (NCBI taxonomy): domain Eukaryota; kingdom Metazoa; phylum Chordata; class Lepidosauria; order Squamata; family Dipsadidae; genus Diadophis; species Diadophis punctatus. Next base: position 16,808,931 of record JALIGW010000003.1, read on the forward strand.
AGCCTTTCTAGGAGCCTGGGGAGGGCGAAAACGGCCTTCCCCACCCCCTCTGGAGGCTGGAAACAGCCTGTTTCCCGACTCCCAGTGGGCCCAGAAGGCCCAAAAATCAGCCGGCTGGTGCACACATGCACGCCGGACCTGAGCTCGCATGCCCACCGATATGGCTCTGCGTGCCACTTGTGGCACCCGTGCCATAGGTTCGCCATCACGGTTCTATTGCTAAGAGAAACATTTTGTCATTAATATTACATAACATTACCTTACATAAACATTAATCTGGGCATCTGTCGGAACCTTGACACATTTATTTATTTATTTATTTATTTATTTATTTATTTATTTATTTATTTATTTATTTATTTATTTATTTATTTATTTATTTATTTATTTATTTGTCAACAAGTGCAAGGAAACAGGACACATGAAAAAATGGCACAAATAAATGGATATAAAGAAGCAAAACATAGCCAGAAACACACAAAACGAGTACATACAAATGGGTACAGTAGGACAGGGATGGTAGGCACGTTGGTGAGCTTATGCCCGCCCCCTTAGGGACCTCTTAAGAAACGTGTAAGGTCCACGGTAGACAGTTTAAGGTAAAAGGTATGGGGGTTAGAAAAAACTAACAACAGGATCAGGTAAAGTGTTCCAGACATTTACTACTCTATTGCAGAAGTCGTATTTTCTGCAATCAAGATTAGAGCGGAATACATTTAGTTTGTAGCTATTGATAGCCATAGTGTTATTGCGGTTGAAATTAAAGTAGTTGTTAGCAGGTAGGACATTAAGGACATTTGTTAAGTAAATTTTGCCCCATTTTACTACCTTTCTTGCCACAGTTGTTAAGTGAATCACTGCAGTTGTTAAGTTAGTAAGATGATTTTTAAGTGGATCTAGTTTCCCCATTGACTTTCCTTGTCAGAAGGTCGCAGAAGGAGGTCCCATGGCCCCGGGACACTGCAGCCGTCATAAACATGAATCAGTTGCCGAGCATCTGAATTTTGATCACGTGACCATGAGGATGCTGCAATGGTTGTAATTGTGAAAAAGTCACTTTTTTCAGTGTCGTAACTTTGCACGCTCATTAAATGAACTGTTGTAAATCAAGCACTACCTGTATGCCAATTTCTTTATTATCTTTCACATCAGTGCCGATTTTAACTGTGAAAAACAGTCATAAGTCATTTTTTTCAATGCAATTGTAACTTCAAATGGTCACTAATGAACTGTTGTAAGTTGAGGAGTACCTGTATTATGAATATCCTTATTTGGAATGTACATACATATGGATGGTGTGATAGTTTTAACAGACAGTCATAATTATTTTTAGACTTAAAGCTACTTCAGACGTTCATTGCAGTCCTATATGTCAGCCTTAACTAATGTCCCCCCACAAATTGGTTAGACTTCAACTCTCATAATTCTCAGTTAAGCTGTTTGAAAATCTGAGGAGTTCAAATCCAGTTCAGTTTCACAACAGATGTGAAGGCTGCATTCACCCTTGGAATCAGAATTATGGATTGATTGCATTTATATGCTGCCTTTTGCACAGGAGCTGAAGGCCTTGTACATAGCACTTCCTTCCATTTTTCTAAGCAACTACATGTTATAAGTTAGGCTGAAAGTGAGTGATTGGCCCATAGTCACCCAGCCCGCTTCTGTGGCTGAGAGTAGACCACAATCTGGATCCCTACACTCTTAATCCAACACCTTCATCACTACACCACACTGGCTGTCAGATGTGATGATGATGATGATGATGATGATGATGATGATGATGATGACGACGACGACAACAACAACAACAACAACAACAACAGAGTTGGAAGTGACCTTGGAGGTCTTCTAGTCCAACCCCCTGCTTAGGCAGGAAACCATACACTACTTCAGACAAATGGTTGTCCAACATCTTCTTAAAAACTTCCAGTGTTGGAGCATTCACAACTTCTGGAGGCAAGCTGTTCCACTGATTAATTATTCTAACTGTCAGGAAATTTCTCCTTAGTTCTAAGTTGCTTCTCTCCTTGTTTAGTTTCCACCCATTGCTTCTTGTTCTACCCTCAGGTGCTTTGGAGAATAGTTTGACTCCCTCTTCTTTGTGGCAACCCCTGAGATATTGGAACACTGCTATCATGTCTCCCCTAGTCCTTCTTTTCATTAAACTACACATACCCAGTTCCTGCAACCGTTCTTCATATGTTTTAGCCTCCAGTCCCCTAATCATCTTTATTGCTCTTCTCTGCACTCTTTCTAGAGTCTCAACATCCTTTTTACATCGTGGCGACCAAAACTGAATGCAGTATTCCAAGTGTGGCCTTACCAAGGCATTATAAAGTGGTATTAACACTTCTCATGATCTTGATTCTGTCCCTCTGTTTATGCAGCCTAGAACTGTGTTGGCTTTTTTGGCAGCTGCTGCACACTGCTGGCTCATATTTAAATGGTTGTCCACTAGGACTCCAAGATCCCTCTCACAGTTACTACTGTTGAGCAAGGTACCATATATACTGTACCTGTGCATTTTGTTTTTCTTGCCTAAATGTAGAACCTTACTTTTTTCACCATTGAATTTCATTTTGTTTGATAGTGCTTCTGGAGAGTCCTGCCAGTTTGGTGTCATCTGCAAATTTGATGAGTTTCCCATCTATCCCCTCGTCTTCAAGGCTTCTTTCTATCTTATCCTATCACATCCTCTGGATCTTTAGTAATTTCTGCACTAGAAATTTATAGTATTTTCAAGAGCTTTCTAAACATTGTGGTGCCAAAATAACAGTGATGAAAGCAGTTGTTATGTCACTTCAGAAATGCTGAGATGATGCTATGAAGATCATCATTCCGGGGAGGAGCTAAGCGGAGTGGCTGCAAGAGAACTGCCCTCCGCTCCCGTTGCTTGCCTCTCGTCAAAAATAAAGACTCCCGACCCAACTTGTTCTATCCAGTGTGGGTCGGAAGAAAACTGGAGAATCCCGGGCGCACGCCAGCTTATTCAGACGAGGGAATTCTCCCGAATACGAGGGCTAAGAGGTCGAAAGAGATCGCCATGCTCCGACAGACGCCGCCGCTTTAAAATGGCGTCTCCGAAAAAACAAAACTTCACAGGAAAACCGTAGAGCTTCCCTGAACTAACATCTTGTGAGAATCGTGAAAACGTTGGCCGGGATCTGTGGCAATCTGTGGTAATCCCGGAGAGAGAAAAAAGGGATATTGGACAATTCCCAGGTATTTATATTTATATTTATACCGAACGGATTTCCTATGCTTTTGTTAGAAAAATTCCAATAAAAACCCCCAATAAATCAGGAAACCAGATGTGCAATAAAAACCATTTATTTAAAAAGATAACAAAAAAGAATAAACAGAAAAAACCTTAGCTAAGGGCCCAAACTCCTCCCAGCGCCTTACAGCTCTGGAGCCAATGGCTGAGGAGCAGGTAAAGCCATTCTTTGCGTTACAACTTTTATACTTCTCACAAAGCCCACCTTAGGTCCTCCCCCTTACATCATACATTTGGGTATCTCCCATTTTCTGGAAAGCCCCCAACTCATGCTGACGTCCCTAATGTTCCTTTCCCAGGTTTTTAGGTGCTTCCCAGTAAACATATCCTGTCAACATATCCTGTTATGTTACTTTCCCACCTTCTCAGCATAATTCTAGGACAAACAACTCAGGTCAGTATAACCTTGCTGACATGAGGAAAATGAATACATGTGATTATATAATGCTTATCTTCATTTCAAATACATTTCAGATACATTCATGATACATTCAAAATGGTTACACTTATGCCTGCCTTCCACATTTTATTACACAGAATAACCTTCATATCTCACAATCCTGCCTTTCCCTTTTGATCGGTCTTATTCTTGTAACTGTTCCTGTATCTCCTGCAACATGATACGCACTTCCTGCTTATTTAGGGTCTTCTGCCCTAACTTCTTCCCTTTGCTATTCTTGCAACAGCACTTGCAACATTTGATACAGACAGGCATACATTTCACACAAATACACGATATAAGGCACATAACTATAATGAATATAATGCCTACGAATAGGTCTTTCACCCAAGCAAAACTTGGTATCCAAGAGGTTAACATACTCCATATTCCTTTAAATGCAGTGTTCTCAGTTTCATATTGCAGGTGGGTAGTAATGTTATGTAAGGCTTGTAATTTAGATTCGATAAACAGTGATTTATCTTCTATATCAAAGCAACATAATCCTTGGAATTCCTCACAACCATGGCCCATCCGTAACAAGATATAATCAATTGCAACCCTATTTTGCAATAAAGACTTCCTTACCTCTCCCATCTCATCAGCCAACGCTGCTATGGCAGACGAAGTCTCATTAATGCTTTTCGCTAGGGCACAAGCAAGATGTCCTATCTGCTTATGATTATATTGTGTTGCAAACCAAGGAAATAAGCCTAGAAGTCCAGCTTCTACTTTGGATAATACCACCACCTCATCGCTACATCCTGCATCAATTGGTACAGACCTCCGTCCCCTATAATTCCCTCCAGCAGTATATCCAGTCATGTTATACTGCACTGGAAATATAGGCCATTGTATGGATATAATATGTGAATCCTGTATCACCAGGTGAGGTTCACCCCCTTCCTTAGGTGTCTCTGCATGTCCAGGTTCAGGGTCATGTGTCTCACCTGTAATGTCTTTCACACTATTCTTTGCAACTGTGGTCTTCTTTGCGGGTATACGATTTCTATGATACAAGGTAGCATTCATCATTTCATAATAAAACTGAGTTTCTTGATTAATATTCTTAAAATGTGTTACTCCCATAAATGTAGTCAGGCGCCCAACAGTACATGGCCCTCCTATTGCATGTGCAGGAATATATGCAAAAGCGTATAAGCCACAAAACAAAAACCAACCTTTGGGTAAATATATCACCTGCCCTAATGCATCTACTTCTTCAGTTTCAGTGCAAGGGAACACACGTTCTGTAGGCACAGGTGTATATGTAACCCTTTCTAACTTCTTTTCTGGCTGCTTGTATATAATGCAATCATAAGCTGGCAAAATATTTTTCACTTCAATTATCAGTTTCTTCTGATTGGTCCATCTATTAGGCTTAATTGGATGACCAAACAAAGTAACCACTTTTGATAGGTTATAATTGTTAGGTTCAATAATGATCTTTGCTTCTTCAAACAAAAATTTTCCAGGAACTGGCACACCAACAAAACATGTAGACATGATATCTGAAACTGTTGTCTCCCCTTTCACACAAAAGGATGAACTATTCAAAGCCACTTTCATTAAGTCGAGAAAAATATTTCCCTCCTTCTTATTTCTGGGCAAAGATTGCATCACTATTCCTTCTATTCTTTCAGGATTTATCTTCTTACTGCCTTGGCTAATCAAGTGTCCCAAATATTTCACCTCTGTCTCTACATACTGTAGCTTTTTCCTTGACACTCTCAAGCCCTGACTTCCCAGAAAATTCAACAATTCATTTGTTCCTTGTTCTACCACCCCTTTCTTTTCTCCTGACAATAACAAATCGTCAACATATTGCAACAACTGCAACCCCTCCGGTGGATTAAACTTTTCCAACACCTGTTCCAATATCTGCCCAAACAGATTCGGACTTTCAGAAAAGCCTTGTGGCAACACGCACCACCTGTACTGCTGTGTTCTATGTGTTTTTGAATCAGTCCATTCAAAAGCGAAAATATCCCTCGATTCTTCTGCTAACGGACAAGTCCAAAAAGCATCCTTCAGGTCTATTACACTAAAGTACTTATGACTATTAGGTATACGACCCAATAGCGTGTATGGATTTGGCACAATCGTATGACGACTGGCAATCAATTCATTGATTCGTCTCAAATCATGGCAAAGGCGCACAGAACCATCTGGTTTTCTCACAGGTAATATTGGTGTATTAAACTGTGACATTGCTGGTTCTATTAACCCATCTCTCAATAGAGTCTCTATCACCTTGCTCAAGTCTTCCCTGCTCTCCTCGGGAATCCTATATTGTTTCACCCTTACAGGTTCTGCACCCTCCTTAAGTACTACCTTAAGAGGAGGAATATCCAAAATCCCCCTATTCCCTGTAGCCTCCCAAACCAAGGGATCAATCTTTCCCTCTTGGTCTTCTGTTAGGATATTTACATAATATGTTCCCCTGGCGAATTTCAGCTCACATCCTAACAAGGACAAAGCATCCCTTCCCAAAAGATTACTGCCTGCCTCTGGCACTAAGATGACATCCACCTGAATATCACATGTGCCATATCTCAAAGGCACATCCTTAATTAAAGGTACTTCAAAAGGCACCCCCTTTATACCTTTAATTCTTAAAACTTCATTTCCTTTTTCAATTCCTTTTGGTAACTGGCAAAGAGATGTTCTAGTAGCACCAGTGTCGATTAAAAACACATATTCTTCATTATCAGGTCCCACGAATAAATTTATCAAGGGCTCTTGGTGGGACCCCAAAATCAACAGCCCCTGACACCCCTATTCATTCTCACTCATGAGGGTGAACAGGCGTTGCTCTCTCCCTTGAAATCTCCCTTTCTGTGGACAACTCCTAGCAAAATGCCCTTCTCTGCCACACGCAAAACACTTCTTGCTTTCTCCAACAGGTTTCCTCCATGGGACCAGCCCTCTTCCCTGACTAGGACGTTGTCCTTGCCGATTCATGGGCTTCCCAAACACCTTACCTCTACCAAATCCATCCTTGCCATCTCTTGCTTTCTCTGCCTTCATCACAGATGCCATCAACTGGGCTTTCTGCCTACTCTTAGCATCCTCTCTATTCACATACACTTTCTGCGCTGCTTTTAACAATTTAGCTATGTCTGCACTGGCCCAATCATCAATCTTCTGTATTTTCTTTTGAATATCTGGCCAAGCATTTGTAACGAATTGCATTTTCATTAAAGATTCATATTCAGGTGTTTCAGGAGCAAGACCAGAATATTTATTTAAGCAGTCCTTTATCCTGTTCAAAAAGTCAGATGGGGTCTCATCTCTCAATTGCCCCACCTCAAAAGCTTTCTTCAAATTAGTCCCCTGAGGGACAGCTGTTTTAACACCTTCCAGAATTATTTTCTTCAAATCCTCCAGATTCTGCCTGCCAGCAACTTCATTGTTATCCCAAAGTGGGTCTACCAAGGGAAACTTAACATCGGCTGCAATAGGATTGACAACTCCCTCTTGAGTTTTCGTCCAATAAGTCATTGCTGCCTTCCTTATCTGAGCCCTTTCCTCTGCAGTAAACAAATAACTCAGGATGTGTTGCATTTCAGCAAAAGTATAAATGTTTGGTCCCAAAAACAAATTCAAACTCTCATAAAGCCCAATTGGATCGGATTGCAACCTAGGCATCAGATTTTTATAATTTCTTAAATCAGAAGACGTTAATGGCACATTCACAAAGGTTGTGACTGGTTCCCCCATAGCCGTCAGACCATTTGGCATTTCCCTCAAAGGAAACTGCGTCTGTGATCTTGTAACCCTATCTGAAGGAGACACAGGCTTCTTTATTTTTGGCTTAACATCCTGTCTCTCTCTCTGCCTGTCAGCCACAATTTCTGCATTATCTGTTTCCCCAGCCTGTGCCTGGAAGTAGGGCGGGGGTCGAGGACAAGAAACAAAACTCAAAGGATCCCATGTGTCCTCCTCTTTAGCATACATGACTGAAGAACCCCCCAGCGGGTTTTTCCAATCAACATAAAACCATGGATCTATATATCTTAATTGATTTGACAACTTTTTATTCACAAGCACCCCTCTCAGTGCCTGAATCCAATACTTGTCAGATTCACCAAACTTATTCCAACGATAATTCGGCTTCACCAACACAAATCTAGGCCATTTCCTAGTACATAAATCTATCATCTCCACCTTACTAAGTCCCTTTGTGTAAGGCTTTAACCATTCCTCATCCCATTGTGTTAACAACTCTCCCAGGGGAGATAAGAGAGGAATTGACGGAATCTCTTTCCGTTCGCTAGCATTTCTACTAAACAGGGCCCCCATCACACCCGAAACTTTATTTACACAGATCTCTTTGAACACTCTCAACCACCGTAACCACTCTCACTGCAGACGCACCCCCACACAGGGTCAAACGTCACAACACAGACAGAGATTAATCAACCTCCCAGTGCCAGTCTACTCATCAATCACGCATCACCGCCTGCTTGTTCAAAAGATCAACACACCACACGCCTACGCTTTAAGGTCAGTACTCACCAAAGCCGCGTATGAGTGCCGGCGCTTGCACGCCCTTCGGGTCAGCTTTTATTGCCACTGGCTCCTGCGGTCCGGAATTGGAGCAATCTCCCCCTGGACAAGCGGAGGCCTCCCCAGGCTGCCTGAAAATGAGGCAGGTGCACCCCCGGGTCCAAGGACGTTCACCCGCCCAGATAGGGAGAGTCCGTCATATTTCACAGCTTTAATACCAAACGGTTTTCCTATGCTTTAAGAAAAAACAAAAACAAAAAATCTCGGAGCTGACTCTCGGCCACGAAGATTTGGGCTGGGCTCTCTTGCAAAAGATCATTATCGCTGGTGTGTTGTTGTTTCTTGCCATGGTTTTATCGCTGCTGCGGCAAGTTGCCCTTTTGGGAATACTGGCTCCCGGAGATAAGAGCTGAGGTTCGGACTTGCTGCAGATGAGTCGGACAAGACTGGCACCGGGGACGGCCATCGCGATGTCGTTGCTTGTCATCTTGGCGACGAGAGGCCCTTTGGAAAGAACCCCCCAGAGACTGGACTGGCCTGGTTTCCAGGTGGGCCACCAGGACATTAGACCAACATTATACGGCGTTTGGATCCTAGATCTTCAACTCCTCCGTTATAACCCGCAGTATTGGCGGCGACCAAGCTTGGGACAACATTCTGTTAGGCGAAGGAATGGGCCTGGCTTCCAAACGATCCCCCTTAATGCTAAACGGGACTCAGTTTTCCCTCTACCATCACGGGGGCAGCTGTTGGACATTGTTACTGCTGCAGCAGAGGCAACGGTTTTTGGATTCACAATAAATAACAACAAGACTGAGATTAAGGCAATTTTAAGAACTAAGCTATACCGGGTTTGGAGGTTGCCTGCATCTGCCTCCTATTGCTCTTACTGTTTTTAACCCCCGGAAATACTGTGATTTTATTAATGGTTTGGGCTATGAATGTGTTATGATTGGGCGATAGAGATTGTGTGACTGACAGTGGTAGAATGAGTGAGCTGGGGATTGGGTCTTTGCCCCCCTCTGCTGAGTGTGGAAACAGAAGCGGAGGGGGGTTTCAATCCATCCCCAGGCTCAGTATGACTGGTATGTATGGTCTGCTGGGAGAGAGGGGGACCAGTTGGGGGGGGAGGGGATCTCTGGTGTGAGTGGGGACGGGAGCATTAAGGTCATTACAGGGAGAGGTAGGTATGGCGGGAGCAGGGGGGTAGGCCGCTCTCGGGGAACGAGAACTCGCTGTCTCCAAGCGATTCCTTGTTCCGGCCCCTCTGGTTTGGTTCCATCTTGCTCAACCCGAGGTCCTGGTAATCAGGGATGTCAGGGCCCTGGACTCAAGCTGCTGCTGTTGAATGCCAGGTCAATTACCAACAAGGCCCCCCTTGTACGGGATTTAATCCTGGAAGAGGGGGCGGACCTGGCATGTATCACTGAGACCTGGCTGGGCCAGGAGGGGGGGTTCCCCTCTCCGAGATGTGCCCAGACGGGTTCTTAGTGCAGCATCAGCCGCGACGCCAGGGAAGGGGTGGAGGAGTGGCGATTATAGCTCGCCGGAACCTTAATCCTCGAAGGAGCCCTGCCCCGGAGATTGTTGGGTGTGAGACGCTCCTTCTGAAGTTGGACTTAGGGGTCCAGGTGGGCCTTTTGTTAGCGTACCTGCCTCCTAGCTACGTTACAAAGGCCCTGCCTGTTCTGCTCGAGGCGGTAGCAGGGCTGGCGATTGAGTTCCCCAGGCTGATGGTGCTGGGGGACTTTAATTTGCCATCGCCCGGTGAAACCTCGGAGGCAGTCCAGGAGTTCATGGCTTCCATGACAACCATGAACCTGACCCAAGTAGTTCAGGGTCCGACTCATGAGGGAGGCCACACGCTTGACCTTGTGTTTCTCTCGGGGCAGTGGAGAGATGATCTGAGGCTGAGGGGTTTAGTCACAGTACCCTTGTCGTGGTCAGATCATTTCCTTCTGAGGTTGGATTTCATGGCACCACTCCTCCACCGCAAGGAGGCGGGACCGATTAAGTGGTTCCGCCCCAGGCGCCTAATGGAATCTGAAGGATTTCAGAGGGAACTTGGGGAAATACCTGACTCCCTGGTACACGATTCATCTGAGTCCCTAGTGGCTGCTTGGAATCAGGCGGCAACGGGGGCCTTAGATCGGATTGCGCCTTTGCGGCCTCTCCGTGGCAGCGGATCCCGGTGGGCCCCTTGGTTTACTGAGGAGCTCCGGGAGATGAAGCGCCAAAAGAGACGCCTAGAGCGACGATGGAGAGCCAGTAAAGCTGAGTCTGACCGGACACTTTTAAGAACTTACATTAAGTCTTACTTAGTGGCGATAAAGGCGGCAAAATGCGCGTATTTTTCCGCTCTTATTGCGTCCGCCGACTCCCGCCCAGCCGCCCTGTTTAGGGTGACTCGCTCCCTCCTAGCCAAGGAGGGAGCTGAAGATCCCTTGCAGGGCAGAGCTGAGGAATTTTCTCAGTTTCTGGCGGATAAAGTCGTTCAGATTCGGACAGACCTGGACTCCATTTGGACAGGGCAAGCCGAGATGACAGGGGTGAGTCTTAGTCCTGTTATATGGGACGAGTTTGAACCGGTCACTCCTGAGGATGTGGACAAGGCCATAGGAGCGATGAGCTCCTCCACCTGTTTATTGGACCCGTGCCCCTCCTGGCTGGTCTCTGCCAGCAGGGAGGTGACACGCGGCTGGCTCCAGGAGGTTGTGATCGCTTCTCTGAGAGAGGGATCCGTCCCACAGCCTTTAAAAGCTGCGGTGGTGAGGCCCCTCCTCAAGAAGCCTTCCCTGGACCCAGCGGATTTAAAGAACTTCCGTCCAGTCTCCAACTTACCCTTTTTGGGTAAAGTTGTTGAGAAGGTGGTGTCGCTCCAACTCCTGCGGCTATTGGAGGATACTGATTATCTGGATCCCTTTCAATCGGGTTTCAGGCGCGGCTACAGTACGGAGACTGCTTTGGTCGTGCTGATGGATGATCTCTGGCGAGCCCGGGATGGGGGTCACTCCTCCATCCTGGTGCTACTTGACCTCTCAGCGGCTTTCGATACCATTGACCATGGTATCCTTCTGCGTCGTCTTGGGGAGATGGGAGTGGGAGGCACTGTTTTACGGTGGTTCTCCTCCTACCTCTCTGACAGGACGCAGTCGGTGTTGACAGGAGGACAGAGGTCGGCCCCTAGGCCCCTGGTTTGCGGGGTGCCACAGGGCTCGGTCCTCTCGCCCATCCTGTTTAACATTTACATGAAACCGCTGGGTGAGATCATCCGACGACATGGGGTGAGGTATCAGCAGTATGCTGACGATACCCAGTTGTACATCTCCACCCCGTGTCAGTTCAGTGAAGCAGTTGATGTAATGTGCCGCTGCCTGGACGATGTGAGGGTCTGGATGGGAGTGAACAGACTCAGGCTCAACCCAGACAAGACTGAGTGGCTCTGGATATTGCCTCCCAAGGACTATGTCGACTGTCCCTCCTTGGTTCTCGGGGGAGAAAAATTGACTCCCTCAGAACAGGTTCGCAATTTGGGTGTCCTCCTAGATCCACAGCTAAAATTGGAGCAACATCTTTCAGCTGTGGCTAGGGGGACCTTTGCACAAATTCGTCTTGTGCACCAATTGCGACCTTACTTGGAGAGGGAGGCCTTGCTCACAGTCACTCATGCCCTTGTCACCTCATGGCTAGACTACTGTAACGCGCTCTACATGGGGCTACCCTCGAAGAGCATCCGGAGACTCCAACTGGTACAGAATGCAGCTGCGCGAGCGGTAGTGGGTGTGCCGAGATACACCCACGTAACACCTCTCCTTCGCCAGCTGCATTGGTTACCAATTAGTCTCCGGTCGCAATTCAAGGTGTTGGTCGTTACCTTTAAAGCCCTACATGGCTCAGGGCCAGGTTACCTGCGGGACCGCATCCTACCACATACCTCCCTAAGACCGATTAGGTCCCACAGAGAGGGCCTCCTCCGGGTCCCGTCGGCTAAACAATGTCGATTGGCGGGGCCGCGGGGGAGGGCCTTCTCTGTGGGAGCCCCGTCCCTCTGGAACCAACTACCACCAGAGATCCGGACCATCCCCACCCTGCTGGCCTTCCGTAAAGCCTTAAAAACATGGCTCTTCCGGCAGATGGGGTGAATAGGACAATCAGATTCCCCCTGAATGTTGCGCTTACAATGTCTTTTTTTTAATTATATTTTTAATGTATGACTATTGTTTTTAAATGTACGCTTCTTATTTATGCTGTACGCCGCCCTGAGTCCCACGGGATTGGGCGGCCTATAAGAGTGTCTAATAAATAAATAAATAAATAAATAAGATACTAGGAGTCACCACTATAAAAATGATTATTGAGTGTGTGAGAGAAAAAGGCATAGAACAGGAGGTGTGGAAAAAAGAGAATGAACATGGATATCTTTTTTTTTCTTACATGCTTTTTATTTAGGGTAAACAGATAGGGATCAATATAAATTGTGTATCTGTGTGCACTCATACATTAATATGTAATCATTAAATAATTATATATTACTTCCATCCATTTAATATTTCCTAATTTAATTTTTATTGTGTTTCTACTCACTTTTTAACATGTTTTATACACACACACACACACACACACACATATATATACTAAATTTATACACATTTCTATCAAGAACTCTGTGATTGTTGACACTATGTACAAATAGAGAGAATTAAGAGAGCAATGAGAACAATTAACCAGTGCAAGAGCTTGCCTTCAGAAGTTGTGAGTACTCCAACACTGGAAGTTTTTAAAAAGAGATTGGACAACCATTTGTCTAAAAAGGTATAAGGTTTCCTGCCTGAGCAGGGGGTTGGACTAGAAGACCTCCAAGGTCCCTTCCAACTCCGTTATTCTGTTAACTCCCACATCCAGCCAGTGTCCATACATACAATTCACATTTAAAACATATACATTTCTCTATAGACATGTGCTTACTTACGTGCGCATGCACGCACGCACATACACATGGATACTATATATCCGTGATGGCAAACCTATGGCACACGTGCCACAGATGGCACGTGGAGCCATTTCTGTGGGCATGTGAGCCGTTGCCCTAGGTCAGCTCCGGAGGCTTCAGGGAGGCTTGCTAGGCCCAAAATGGGGTGCAGGGGGGGGCTTGCACACGCATGCATGGGGGGTAGGGGTAGGGGCGCATGGGGGAGTCACGAGCACATGCACAGGGGGGTGGGGCAGCAGGGGGGGCACACGTGGGGCATTGCATTATGGGTGTGGGCACGTGCTTTTGGCACCCGGGGAAAAAAAGGTTAGCCAACACTGCTATATGTTAACATTGGACATAGTGTAAACTAGAAGCTGAGACTCAACTGCATTTATGCCTCACTCTGTGTATACATTGAAAGATACTGAACAGCTTTACACGGTTATGCACACAAGGTAAAAATGTTGTATGCTTGTTTTACTGCCATGTTTATAGTTCACTGAACTTGACACAATCCTAATGCTCCCATCATCCGCCAAACATCCGTCATGTTGATAAACCACTGTTCTGATAAAGAATCAGTGTGTTTGTTCTTGCCAGTAATACCTTTCTTCTCTTTAATCTACATTTACAGCCTGAGGATAGGGCATATTTAGTGAGGATATGGCATATTTATTACTGTATTGGCTGCAGACTTAAATCAAGTTCGAATGAATAGTTTCTTTGTTCGTATTCTACTACCATACATCACAAAACTGCATTTTGCCTATTAAGAATGCTTTGTCTATTTCCCCTTTCCTTATAAATAAACAGGTTGATACCCTTGAAGTGGGAATCTCCAAAAATTCTTAATCTAGTGCTGGTTTTGAAAAGAAGACCTGTATTTGACCCATGTAATTTTCACTACAGTTTTGGCTTTAATTTCCTTTATTTTTAGCAGAAATGTATTATGTTATCACAAAGAGTTCTGTACTTTCTTAAGATTGTTCTAGGGATGGGTTCTGGATCATTTTGCTGCTGGTTCGCTCAGGGTTGCGCCAGGCGCGCCCCCATAGCAATCAAAAAATAGTTTCCGCACATGCGCAGAAGAAGCAAAATCCAAGATGGCAGCACCCACGGACCGGCACCGACAGAACCGGCTCCATGCCGTCATCGCCTGTTTACTAACGGTTCTAAAAAACCGGTTAGAACCGGTAGGAACCCACCTCTGGATTGTTCCATTTCTTTTCAACTCTTAATAAAACTGCCTTTTAAACAGTCACTGAAGAGTAACATATTTTTCATGCCTTTAGCTTGTGTTAATGAATATTTCCCTGTTTGGTGGTTTCCCGGTGTTTTTGATTAGATCTCCAGCCTGATCCCTTCTAAATGCGCCAGCATTACAGTTCTCAGGATTCCTAATTGGCATGACCTGAAATCAAACTGACTGAGGCATAATTCTGTGATTCAGAGTTGTGTATCAGATACATCCCCTACAGGTAGGTTGACCTACAACCATAATTGAGCCCAGAATTTCTTTTGCTAAGTCAGACATTTGTTAAGTGAGTTTTGTCCCATTTCACAACCTTTCTTGCCACCGTTGTAAAGTGAATCACTGCTGTTGTTAAGTTAGCAACAGGGCTGTTAAGTGAATCTTGTTCCCCTGTTGACTTTGCTTGTCAGACGGTCACAAAAGGTGATCACATGCCCCAGGATAATGCAACCGTCATAAATATGAGTCAGTTGCCAAGTGTCTGAATTTTGATCACATGACCATGGGGATGCTGCAATAATAATAATAATAACAACAACAGAGTTGGAAGGGACTTGGAGGTCTTCTAGTCCAACCCCCTGCCTAGGCAGGAAACCCTACACTACTTCAGACAAATGGTTATCCAACATCTTCTTAAAAACTCCCAGTGTTGGAGCATTCACAACTTCCACTGATTAATTGTCCTAACTGTCAGGAAATTTCTCCTTAGTTCTAAGTTGCTTCTCTCCTTGATTAGTTTCCACCCATTACTTCTTGTTCTACCCTCAGGTGCTTTGGAGAATAGTTTGACTCCCTCTTCTTTGTGGCAACCCCTGAGATAGTGGAACACTGCTATCATGTCTCCCCTAGTCCTTCTTTTCATTAAACTAGACATACCCAGTTCCTGCAACCGTTCTTCATATGTTTTAGCCTCCAGTCCCCTAATCATCTTTGTTGCTCTTCTCTGCACTCTTTCTAGAGTCTCAACATCCTTTTTACATCGTGGCGACCAAAACTGTATGCAGTATTCCAAGTGTGGCCTTACCAAGGCATTATAAAGTGGTATTAACACTTCTCATGATCTTGATTCTGTCCCTCTGTTAATGCAGCCTAGAACTGTGTTGGCTTTTTTGGCAGCTGCTGCACACTGCTGGCTCATATTTAAATGGTTGTCCACTAGGACTCCAAGATCCCTCTCATAGTTACTACTGTTGAGCAAGGTACCACATATACTGTACCTGTGCATTTTGTTTTTCTTGCCTAAATGTAGAACCTTACTTTTTTCACCATTGAATTTCATTTTGTTTGATAGCGCCCAATAGTTGTACCTAATTGTGAAAAACTGTCATAAATCACTTTTTTCAGTGCCATTGTAACTTTTGAACAGTCACTAAATGAACTGTTGTAAACCAAGCACTACCTGTATGCCAGTTTCTTCATTATCTTTCACATCAATGCCCATTTTAAGAGTCTTAATTCTATATTTTTTTTTAACCAGAGAACATCCTTAGTTTGCTGCTTTAAAAAGAGGCTTATTGACTTGGTTAAGATGCAGAAAGTCAATTCAGGATAATATGCCAATGCCATGCAATGAATAAAGAGGACTCTCAGGCACGATTTTTAATGCTGATCTTTCCACTTGTGCTGAAGTGCTCTTTGGCTTAACAATATGGAAATTCAGGCCATGCCTGAAATTCAATTATCATGATGTAAGCCAAAATCAAACTATGGAAAAGAACTTGGAGGTGGGAATGATACAGCAACACCGTAGAAGAAAATGTTGCTGATTGACCAAGAGGTAAAACAGTTCTCCGGGGTTTGCTAATGGAATAGCCAAAGTTTTTAAAAAGTACCAAAAACAAACAGAAGAGAGGAAGGAGAGAAATCTTGTGTGGGGTAACAGTGAGCTGTCACTGATTCATCACTTATTTCTCAAATCAAACAGAATCTCCAAGCCACATCTGAGTTATATAACTTTCTGGTAAGGATAATAAGCCCAATATCCTGTTTCCTGGAGTGGTTAATCAACCAGATCCCAACAAGGCACGTAAACCTCTTGGATGATCTATCTGTGGCTGCAAAGTTTCTAATTACACAGGACGCTGCGGCCAGAAAAAGAGTGCCATATAATTCAAAACCTTCATAATAACGTAACTGGTCTAACAAATTCTAAAAGTGCTCAGCAAATTTATTTCTCCAGTTTCTGAAGCTACTGGATTTAAAGGGAGAATTAAGTGCAATTATTTGTAATAGGAACAGCCACACCTTGAAATATAATTCCTAGGTTCTTTTCATATGACCTATGCTAAGTGCCAGGTGTTTTCAGGTATGTTTTTCATGGGAAGCTGATTCTCTTGTTATTCCATTAACCAAAAAAGCTCTGTGTGATTTCAGAGATATGAGTATACCTTCAGTTGCTACTAGTTAGTAAATATCCAGTACAAACTTGATTTTGTAAGTAAATCACGAATCCACTCTAAAATCTATGGTCAATCTTGGTATACTCAGAAATGACTATTCCAGTTCAGTTGAGAAAAAGTCTCAAAACCAGCATAACACAAGCATTATTTCATTTTGTAAAGCTGCTTTCACGGTAAATAGGGAGTGTTGCATAATTTTTTCCCCAGAAAACACTTTTACAAAACACTAAAGACAGGGCACATCCACACAATCTGAATTTCCACCCGCCAATCCCCCACAAAGCAGTTGGAAAGCAAACCGTTGTCTTCAATTCTTCTGACCTTGAAGTCACCGGGGGGGGGGGGCATCCATGAGTCAATCAATCCTCTCTGAGTGACCAATAGCAGAAGACAAAATTGGTAGTAAACATTCCTTCACCCCCAGAAACCATAATGAATTAATATACACATACTATTCCAGGGGTGGCCAAACTATGGTTCTTTGAGGACCTGTGGACTTCAACTTCCAGAATTCCTGAGCTAGCCATGCATGCATGACTGGCTCAGGAATTCTGGGAGTTGAAGTCCACAGGTCCTCAAAGAACCATCTATTCTATGTGCAATTATCTGGTGATTTGCCTAAAATTCTGAGAGGCTGCTATGATAAAAAGCTATTGCAAGAACAAGCCAGTTGTTTGCTTTGGTTTTTTTTTGTTTTAAAAGCAATGAAAGGTTTCCCAACTGCCTTGCTAACATTTATTTATTTATTTATTTATTTATTTATTTATTTATTTGTTTGTTTGTTTGTTTGTTTATTATTTATTTATTTATTTATTTATTTATTTATTTATTTATTTATTTATTTATTTATTATTTGTCAAGTGCGTGTTAGTAATATACATAGATATAACATTGTTTATATACATAAGATGAGTACTGATAAGAGGGAACATTAGGACAGGGACAGTAGCCACGCTGGTGCACTTATGCATGCCCCTTACTGACCTCTTAGGAATCGGGTGAGGTCAACAGAGGACAGTCTGAGGGTAAAGTTTTGGGGGTTTGGTGACGAAACATTCCTCTGTTGCATTCAAAAGCTCTTGTGAATTGGGAAATCATAGCATGTTGATAGTTTTATAATTAGGCATTTTTCTCAAATGCAACCATGGCCGTTGCCTATTGCTGTGGTGGCAATCGTGAAAGAGTGAATGAAGGAAGGAAGGAAGATGAGTTCTATCTGTGAAGGGAGAAGTTATGTGAACAGGATACTGCATCTTTATAGGGTGTATGCAAACCCCAGAAAATGGCAAGAGTTTTAGCTGCCTGCCCAGAAAGTTTGCAGAAACTCAAAGGGAAATGAGTTTTGTTATAGTTTCCCATAAAACAGGGTAGAATTTGACAACTCCCAAAACAGACAATACAGTGAAATTACTCAGATCTTGACAATATCTTAAAGAAATATCGTAAAGAAATCTGTGGATAATGCCATCTCCAGCGTTTCTAGAACTTTTCCAGATTAAAACGTAGAAAACTAGTGTGTGAGGTTCTCATCTAGCATTGAACCTGACACATTACTGATTATTTTTCTTTATGCAGGATTTTTCATCTCACAAAAAACCATTTCAAGGATATAACATAAGTATATATATATATGTGTGTGTACATGCACACAGTCCCATACATCCAAATCAACAATGGGTAATCCAAGAACTTTTTTACCAGTTTTTAGCATTTTACCTTATGCATTCTTTTAGGGTCATAACTGTATTTGATATGCAGTAGCTCATAGAAGGCATGTGAAGGCAGGTCCTAAGACGAATTTTCAAGAATTGGGGATTTTACAGAACTTGAGACAGCGATACTAGTACAGAGAACTGATTCTAATCGCCTTATAGCTCTTTTTCTAGTTGTTGGTGTTGATATTTTTCCTGTTATCTTGCTCTTTTTTTAAATCTGCAAAATATGGGATTCTAGAGGCAAAAATGAGATTTTTTTGGGGGGGGAACCCAACAAATGTCAGTTTCTCAATATCCCCTAAAAATATTTCATAAGATATGAACAATTATCTTAATGTAGCAACAGCCAGGGATGAAAATTGCTTCTAATGAATATTCAGAGAAGAAATAAGGAGTGGGAAAACTGAGACTACATTTTCCTGTCTTTAAGGAGCAAATAATTGTCTGCTCAGCATGAGGAGATCGTGCCAGAAAAGGATATTGGCATCTCCAGCCACATGCACAGACAAGTTTAAATGGCGAATGTTTTAAATGTTGATAAAAACTGCAATGAAGCAACATGTTACTACATACCCATAACTCAACTTTCAATAGTTTGAAAAAAATATCACAATTCTGCTAAAAAAAAAAGTCTGGGAAAATCAGATCCCAGAATTCTGAGTCCAGGAGTGTGGCAAGGTACCATTCCCTTTAAGGAAATGCCTGAGGACAGGGATGTTGAAAGTTAGGCTATTTGATGCCCCTGACTAACAAGAAGGCCATAGTAAAATCTGACAGACAAATTTTTGAATATTCCTGAAAATTGGGATTAAGAGAAATGGAGTTTCCAAGATGTAAAAAGAGGAACTGTTTTGCTTCGTTTCTATTTCCAGAATAGAGAACGTCTCCAGATTTTACTACATCACTCTAGTCTCTTCAGAGGACAACTCATAGCTTCTGTGATCTTTGAAGCTAGCTATTCCTTGTATTGCTTGTGTGGTTTTCTCCTGAAAGTAATACTTCGTGGTTCCCACTTGTCCTTTTGAGAAAAAAGCAAAAAAATAGAGAGAATGTGGCCATATTTAGAGGTTGCTAAAATAGTTATTTTTTGTGTCCACAGAGCAAGCAAACCAAAAGCGCAAATTGTCAGAGGGAATATTAAACATTGTGGAAGTTTTTGATCTCTCATGGTGGAAAAGGACATTTGATGAGTAATGTATTAAGTACTTATCAGAAGAGATAGTGGCAACCTACATCTTTCCTTCCAGATTGATTAGACTTCAGTTCCACTTATCTATTGCTCTTTCAGAAAACTCAGAACAGTTTAAAGAGGACTTCTAATTCACTTATCATCCAGACAGCTCATAGGGACAAACTTTGGCTTTAATAATACAAGTGTGTCAATGCTGCAAATATTCCTAGGTCTCTAATTCTGTGCCTTCTTTGTTCACTGCCCTTATTTGGAAAATGAGTAAATTTTATTAACTTTATTTATTTATTTATTTATTTATTATTTATTTGGCAGTTTTTCTATGCCGCCCTACTCCCTCAGGACTCAGGACGGCGTACAACATTTTATAAAAACTCCAAACAAATCATTAAAAGACAGCTTAAATACAGTTAGAAAAATATATAAATACACACCATACATACATGGGGGAAACATAAGATATAGAATCGTCTCAAACTCACTGCAGGAAGAGCCATGTCTTAATGGCTTTTCGGAAGGCCAGCAAGGTGGGGATGGTTCAGATCTCTGGGGGAAGTTGGTTCCAGAGAGCAGGGGCCCCTACAGAGAAGGCCCTCCCCCTAGGCCCCGCCAGTCGGCATTGTTTGGCTGACGGGACCTGGAGGAGATCCACTCTGTGGGACCTAACCGGTCGGAGGGAAGAATGCAGCAGAATGCGGTCCCGGAGATAGCCTGGTCCTAAGCCATGTAGGGCTTTAAAGATGATGATCAGCACCTTGAATTGTACCCAGAGACCAATGGGCAGCCAATGCAGCTGGCGGAGTATAGGTGTTACGTGGGTGTACCTTGAAACACCCCCCACAGCACGCGCAGCTGCATTTTGCACCAGTTGAAGTCTCCGAATACTCTTCAAGGGCAGCCCCATGTAGAGCGCATTGCAGTAGTCCAATCGAGAGGTGACAAGGGCATGAGTGACCGTGAGTAGAGCCTCCTTCTCCAAGTATGGTCGCAATTGGTGCACCAGGCGAACCTGTGCAAAAGCCCCCCTAGCCACATCTGCAAGATGTTGGTCTAATTTTAGCTGTGGATCTAGGAGGACTAAAAAACGTCTTTTTAAAAAGATGAATAACCCTGCACAATCTGTACCTTGACTGCTGAAAGACCTTCTGTCCCTCAAATTTTTCCTGCACCCCCTGGTGAAGATTAGAATTTGTAATTTTAGAATTATTACCTAATTCTTTTTCTTCTCTTCTCAGCAGTTTCCTTTCACAGACTTTCTTTAATGTTATAAAATTAACACCACAGATTTATTTGTTCTTACATGAGCCAATCTATCATCCTTTCTGAGTGAACAGTATATTTTTAACCTCTTTTACTTATCACTGTCCCAATGAATCTAATAAGGTGAAGATAGAAGGAAGGTCTTCAGGGGACCAATATACAGTAGCATTTTATATAATGTAAATTGCTCAGAATATATTCACAATTCCCTATACAATTAGAGACATGAAATGCCTACCCATTTAAGAGCTCTTTGCCTGTCCTTATTGTTGCTTATATTTGGGGACTGATTTGTATTAGTGCAGTTTCCAACGTAGAAAACTGGGTTACAAATTGTCTATAGTGTTTATAGAAATATTTAATTATCTCAAACACAAATGTTGCCTCCATAGTTAATGACTGCATGGATAAGAACAGGGTCATTGGGAAGAAAGAAGGCAGTTGTCTAAGGAAGTGTACATGAAGAGCAAGGCCAGCTATAGGCTAACATCAAGTAGCCACTGGCCTAGAATGCTAAAGCATATGAACTATGAAGCACATCCTTCAAGATAATTCTTAAAATGCAAATCTTCACATCAACCAGAGATGGCACCATCAGTCCATGTGGCCTAGAGGCATTATACACCCTTGAGTCAACACTGATGGGTGAAGCTACATTCCAGCTATATTTCGATATTTAAAACTATCACATGGACTGATGTTTTGCCTTTAAGGAAGTACCATCATCTCACTGACTTCAATAAAAATATGCAGAGAAAAATCCAAAGATGCTTTTTTTAAAAAAGGCAACTGGACTTCCTTTGTTTTCCTTGAAGATGTTTCACTTCTCATCCAAGAAGCTTCTTTGGAAGTGCCTTAAAAAGAAAGGGGGGGGAGCACATTTGGGACAATTATGGCCTGAATGACTGAGAATCTCCATAGACATACAGAGAAAAAAATTACATTTAAATAAGATGCAAGAAAGAAACAGGAGGATGCCCCCATGTCCCTGGCTTTAGAATTTTCAATGAACCAGGAACAGACAAGAATATGGTAGGATATCATTTAATTGATCGGATGAGAAAAGTTTGAATTTCAGAAAAGCACTCAAGGTTCTCCCCCTTGGTGGCATATAGTGCCTAGAAAAATCACATTACTTGCTGACTATGTGAAGCTAGGAGAGAACAGCAGTGAGGGGGTTTCCAAAGGGAGAACATCTCTATACTCCACATGATTTTTATTTCCCAATAGCTTGACAACACTTTTAAGAAGTGAAATCTAACTATCTTTAAACCTGCCAATTTCAATATGCTAAGAACAAGAAGCAAAACTTACTTGTTCTGTCCTGAACTTTTGCATATCCCTCAGTAGCCAGAACAAAAACAAAGAACCCTTATTTATATTCTATGGAAAAGAGAAATAAAATTGGTTGCTTCTGTTCCTGTTCTAGTCCACATCCTTCTTGCTATGTGCATTTATTCGGGGGCGGGCAGGTTGTTTCTTGTTTTTATTTCAATCTCCTAACATTTTTAGGAAGGAGAACTACAAAACCATCAAACCCTCTCACACTTTGAGAAACATGAAACCCACAAGCAGGGAAGCCCCTTAAATCAAGAGTTGTGTGAAAATGGATTCTCCACAAGCTTTGGAGAGCTGCAGTACTGGGTATAAGCTACTTTTAATGCCATCTCAAAAGCACTGACACATATATCTACATTTATTGAAACTTCTTGTGGACTTTTTGTGCAAAAAATGAATTTGGGATTTATGGATTTGATTCTTAGATAGGGTAGATTATAGAAAAAAGAGTCTACACATTCTGGTAGAGAGAAGTTCCCTGAGGATGGGCTTCCGCATCAGTTCGAAAGCTCGAAAGACTAAATCTCTGGTCCCAGGAACTGATCCAGATTGGATCTTGCAGAAAAAGCAATATTGTGATGTAACTTTAGAGAGAGGGGTTAAAATATAATTGTACTTATATACTTACGTTGTGAAGAATATCAGAAGCCACATCTTTGTATCTTTTTTTCTTTCTTTTCTGTTTTTCTTTAACTTTTTTTCCCTTTTCTTGCACTTTTTGCTTTCCCTTTACTTTTTTTGGGGGGGGGGCTTTTTTCTTATTTTATATTGCTGTAAGGCCTAAGGCCACAGACAGCACAGTGAGATCTAACCAAGTTCAATCCTTTATTTGCTTACATCTAATAGACAGAATCTTGCCAAACTAAAGCCATAACTTTTTAACCTACTAAATACATCCTTAGGGATTCTGGGGTGTGGCTATACCTGAACCTGCTCAATCTCTTAATGTGGGCCTACCTTCTGGGGAAGTTTTGTGTTACCAAAACTCTCCTCCACTGCTCCTGAAGTGCACATTCCATCACAATTACTTTGTTTTATTTTCTCTTTTAAAAGTGCTGATAAAAATTCTGCCTGCCTGCCTGCCTGCCTGCCTGCCTGCCTGCCTGCCTGCCTGCCTATCTATCTATCTATCTATCTATCTATCTATCTATCTATCTATCTATCTATCTATCTATCTATCTATCTATCTATCTATCTATCTATCTATCTATCTATCTATCTATCATCTATCTATCTATCTATCTATCTATCTATCTATCTCTATCTATCTATCTATCTATCTATCTATCTATCTATCTATCTATCTATCTATCTATCTATCTATCTATCTATAGTGAGTCAAAAATTAAATCCATTTTCTTTATTTCAGGTGAAGTTTTTGATAAAAAAAATACCTGAAATTTTTTCCAGTTATAAATGATTATATCATTTACGTTCTGAAATATTTTGTTTCTT
The DNA here is from genome assembly GCA_023053685.1 of Diadophis punctatus similis. Classification (NCBI taxonomy): domain Eukaryota; kingdom Metazoa; phylum Chordata; class Lepidosauria; order Squamata; family Dipsadidae; genus Diadophis; species Diadophis punctatus. Next base: position 16,832,739 of record JALIGW010000003.1, read on the forward strand.
ACTTTTCAGGTTTTTAGACTCGCAAGGAAAATTCAAAATGGCTGCCCCCTTAGAGTTGCGTCAAAAACAAAGAGCAGTGATTGAATTCCTTGTTGCTGATGGGGAAACCCCTGTGAACATTCACAGACGATTACAAAATGTGTTTGAGGACAATACTTTAGATTATAGCCCCATGAAAGAGGGTTTGAGAGGCAAACATTATTCCAGTGACGAGGAAGTGAAAACTGCAGTGAAGAAGTGGCTCAAAGAACAGTCAATAAAATTTTACGAGGCAGGGATACATGCTCTCATTCGAAGGTGGAACATTGCTATTGAGAGAAACGGTGACTATGTTGAGAAGTAGGGATGTGATCTACAGAGGACCAGCTCCATTTTGATGTATGCTACATGTTCCTGTGTTGGTAATTATACCTGTCCTAAAGAAAATGGCATTACTTTGTGATTCACCCTCGTATCTATCTATTTATCTCAGGGGTGAAATCCTCCCAGTTCGCTCTTACCTGTTGGTCGCCGCACAGCCGAACAACCTGGTGGCGTTTGCAGCACGGGGCTTCCCCCGCCTGCTTTCCCCGCCCGCCGGGACGCCGCCGTTTGCGTTCTTTTGCCCTCTGCCCATGCGCAAAGCATTCTACTTGCGCAGAGGGCAAAAGAACGCAAATGCCGGCATCCAGGCGGGCGGGGGAAGCGGGCAGGAGAAGCCCCGCGCCGCGAACGCCACCAGTTTGTTCAGCTGTGTGGCAACCAACAGGTAAAAACGAACTGGGAGGATTTCACCCCTGATCGATCGATCGATCGATCTATCATCTATCTATCTATCTATCTATCTATCTATCTATCTATCTATCTATCTATCTATCTATCTATCTATCTATCTATCTATCTATCTATCACCATCTATCTGTCACTGGCACATGTGGAAATGCATCAAACTCACTGTTCTGCTATTCCATGTTGTTGTTTAATGATTTTGGGTGCCTCCCTATTTATATTTGATTGTGTCTTGTTTTTCCCATCCATTGTGTCTCATTCACGGAACGTTGTAAAGAGTTTACCAATTCACTCTTTTCTTTTGTTTTTTAGTAGCACTGAAGGGAAAAATGCATCAAGAAGCATAGTAAGGGGGGAGGAATTCTGGGAAAAGATTGAGAGGACTATAAATAGAAAATGACTGGACCCTCAGCTTTGTAAAATGACATGAATGAAGCAGGGTGATTGTATACTTAACCTGCCGAATGGAAACACTTTGGGGACATGCAGAGTTTATTTAATTTTAGGTCCCATGTAAAGGCTGATTAAAAATGGAAGCAAGGCCCACTGATAAACTATCTGAGTTATCTGAAAAAGGAAGCAGAAGCGCAACCTTTCACTTACATCTTCCCTATTTATTAAGGCATAACTTGAGATGCTGAGTAACATCTCAGCCCTGAACAGAACACTCCCTCCTTTTTCCTGTTTTTCTGATTCATTGGAAAGGGAGGAGGGAAAATACCATGAAGTACAGTCTTCACTTGCAAAATATTTTTGCACCTCAAGGCAAGTATCAGATGGACCTTTTATCTGAAAAGATCAAGCTCATACCAGGTCCCTCCAAAATGATGGAGAAACATTTATCTGGCCTCCTCTCCATCCTGCCGTGGGAGGGAGGGAGGGAAGTATCAGGATGTTGCCATCATAGTTACTGGAATACTGTACGCAAAAAGCATTTCTAAGCACACCTTCCTGAGTTGAGGTGCAGTTTGTGAACCTGGCCAGGAGATGGCAGCAGATTATAAAATGAGCTGGCACTGGATACCTTTTCATATCCTTAATGACTTTGAATATTTATCTGTATTTTTCACCTCTTATTCAACTTTCGGTATTTCTTTAGCATTATTGGCTCATGAACACATTTTATGGAGCATGTCATCTACATCTGACATGAGCCAGCCACAGGAGGCAGCATAAACATTGCATTGCAGATTAATAAATAAGTATATCTGGATTTATTTGAAATTGGGACATCAACATTGGGTTTTCTTCCTCTTTTTTAAACGTATTAGAATCTGCCTTGTTGTGACTTAATCCTTTATTCAATGTCCTACACTTTGGGACAATAAAGAATAGGTGTGTGACTTCTTTTTAGATAGTTAAAAACTGCTGTCTTATCTCTTGCCAATCTTCTTCTGTCATGATTAAGTTTTTCGTATTCCTTCAGACTTTACAGACTTTACAGAGTTACAGGGATGTCTTTGGTGGTGATGGTGATATATATGGAAAAAAACAGGAAAAACTTTGATCACAACATCACACCCACCATCTTGATTTTTTTTTAATCATCCCCTGTGGTCACACCTGGGACAGTTTCTACATACTGTAGTTTCCCATTAATTCACACAGCAATGGCACTTAGACTTATATACCACTCCATAGTGCTTTACAGCACTCTCTAAGTGGTTTTACAGAATCAGCATATTAACCTCAACAATCTAGCTCCTCATTTAACTGACCTCAGAAGGATGGAAGGCTGAGTCAACCTTGAGCCGGTCAGAATCGAACTCCTGGCGGTGAGCAGAGTCAGCCTGCAACACTGCATTCTAATCACTGTGCCACCACGGCTCTTCATACAGCCTTCTTAACAATCTTATCGAAATTCCGTTTGCCCTGTTCACTATTTATTTATTTATTTATTTATTTATTTATTTATTTATTTATTTATTTATTTGTTTGTTTGTTTGTTTGTTTGTTTGTTTGTTTGTTTGTTTGTTTGTTTGTTTAACATATTGCATACAGTGTCAGGGAATTCTACACTTGCTAGACACAATGCAGTCCTGCCAGCCTAGATTGCAAGTTCATTCCATTCGGCACTTGGGCACCTATCCTTGTGTGGGGGCACTAACTTTAGCTTTGCTTGCATGCAACACCTCTGTGCATGTGCAGAGTGTTCTGCGCATGCACAGAGCATTCTGCGCATGCACAGAGCGTTCTGCACATGCACAGAGCGTTCTGCACATGCACAGAGCGTTCTGCACATGCGCAGTGCGTGTGTGCAACGTCAGGGTGGATAGGTGGAGCCTCCCACAGCCGGAGCTACTGGATCGTGTGATCCGGAGTGATCCGGCTGCATTTCACCACTGCCTGGGGACACCACAATGGTCATAAATATGAGTCAGTTGCTAAGTGTCTGAATTTTGATCATGTGGCCATGGGGATGCTGCAACAGTCATAAGTGTGAAAAACTCACTTTTTTCAGTGTCATTATAACTTCAAACAGTCACTAAAAGAACTGTTGCAAGTCAAGGACTACCTGTATATTACTTCATAGCAGTCATACGTGTGAAATGGATTTCTCATTTTGTCTAGAGCAGAACTATCAAAGGAGAGGCAATTATGTTTTCCAGTCCTACCATTTTGCTAACAGAATACACACCCTGCCTGAGTTCAAATGCATTTTGCAGTTCAACAGGAAAAGATAACACTGGCATGAAACAGACAGTTGTCTACTTTCCTTTCCTTTCTTTTCTTTTCACGGCAAGATTAGGCAACAGCTGGAGGGGGGGAACAGATAGGATTTGATCCCAGGAAAAATAACACCAAGGAAACAGTTAAGTTCCTTTCTGTTACATAGTTGTGATTCAAAGCCCCCGACTGTTTCTTCAAAGTTTGCTTGTGTGTTTGGCTTTCAAGCACAGTAGGAATGCTTATGATCCAAGAAGCCAAAGTGATATGCTACTCCTAAAACACAGGAGGTTTATATGTCCTGAGCGTATGTCAATAAACTTGATATACCTCTTATTGGTGGAATGTGAGCAACAGTTTGTTGACTTCTAAGACGGTTCCTAGCTGAGAGATGTCAGCTTGCATAGAATAGCAGAAGTCCAGCTGAGGCAAAATGGACTTCGGTTGCACTTAAGGCATGCTGGCCAAAATATACTGAAATTGACCAGTACTGTCCTTATCGTTATCAAAGAATTCTGCATGTGGCATCAGAATCAGAATAGAGCTGGAAGGGACCTTGGAGGTCTTCTAGTCCAGCCCCCTGCTCAAGCAGGAGCTCCTATACCATTTCAGACAAGTGACTGACCAGACTCATCTTAAAAACCTCCAGTGATGAAACACCCATAACATCTGAAGGCAAGCTGTTCCATTGGTTAATTGTCCTCACCGTTAGGAAGTTTCTCCTCAATTCCAGGTTGCTTCTCTCCTTGATTAGTTTCCATCCATTGTTTCTTGTCCTGCCCTCTGGTGCTTTGGAGAATAAATTGACCCTCTCTTCTTTGTGGCAGCCTCTCAAATACTGGAATACTGCTATCATGTCCCCCCTAGTCAGGGGCGGTTCCTCTTACCTGGCTACCGGTGCGCTGCGTGCGCATCATCATGTTTCGCACGCGCGCACGCTCGCTATGTGCGTGCGTCCCCTTGCGCAATTTTGCTTCCGCGCATGCGCAGGAAGCAAAAAATCACCAAAATCTTGTGAGGGGACGCGCGCGTGCACATGATTTGGGTGATTTTTTGCTTCCGCGCATGCGCAAAAGCAAAAAAAGGCCAAAAATTTTGAAAAAAAGATGGCACTGTGCAACGGACCGGCGAAGACCGCACCGTAGCCATTGCACGCAAATTGTGCAATTGGCGGGTCCCTACTGGAACGGCTCACTGGACCGCACCGGTAGGAACCCACCACTGCCCCTAGTCCTTCTTTTCTCTAGACTAACCAAACCCAAATTCTCCAACCATTCTTCATAGCCTCCAGTTTCTTAATCATCTTAGTTGCTCTTCTTTGCACTTTTTCCAAAGTCTCAACATCTTTTTTGTAATGTGGTGACCAAAACTGAATGCAGTATTCCAGGTGTGGTCCTACCAAGGCTTTATAAAGTGATACATCAGCATGACTAATGCACACTTCATCAATTTGTCACCCATGTGCAAACTGTCTAATAATGAAGTTGGTATAAGGATTCCTATCTGGATTCCAGCCCTTCATTCCTTTTGCCCATATTGATGGACAGGAGTTTTGTCTGGACACCTTGATGGATTCTCCATTTCTTTTTTTCCTTACCATCTTGCCAAGAAAGCAACTCTTATTGGCTTTCCTGTCTACAGGTGTGTCTTTTGAGGACTGCTGGAGGGGGGGGAGACCAAATTTCATCCTCTCCCTTGGGTTAGGAGGGAAAACCTGGCAAAGCTCAATTTCACCCAGTTAAAAACGGTAAAGATTAGAACCCCAACAAACAGCAGTTATTTTACCATTCCACTTCTTGGTTTTCTGCTTTTTAAAAAAAATCATCCTAGCAACCAAATTCAAAATGACTGTTGTGAACACAGAGCTTGGGCTAAGGGGAATGTACTGGCCAGAGCACACACCAGCCAGTTCAAATGGAGGTAAATTTATAAAGTACAAGAAGGTGGGGACAGTAGTTTTGACGCAGAGCCAGGTAATTCAGGTGGAGGTTGGCTTCTCAGCAGGTTAAGGCCAGAGTGAAGATGACATCAGCCATTCCTGTCCTTCTAAAACAGTAGGTGGCCTGTCTCCTGCTGGGGTAGCAGGAAGTGAGGGCTGGCTTTAAGGTCACATACCTTCACCTAGTCCACACCTTCTCTATCTTATTAAAATGTGTTGTCTGAAAGCCTTGATTAATTAAAGCAATGATGGATGACGGAAATCACTATCTATGGGCTCATCTAATGATGACCCTGGCATAGGAAACATTGCACCTAAGAAGAGCAAACAGTAAAGACCATGAATTAATGAATGAAATCAAAGAAAGAATGGATTGTGCTAGATGTTTGTAAAACTAAAAGAAAGCAAAAGGATGCAATAAATCTGAACGAAAGTGGAAAGAATCAGTGAAGAATTCAAGGGTTATGAGAAGATATGAGTCATTTTAGTATAAGGTGACCAGACGTCCCGCTTTTGGCGGGACAGACCCGATTTTAAACAAATTGTCCCGCGTCCCGCGGTGTTTCCAAAAAGTCCCGCTTTTTGAATTTGCGCAAAGCGCCTTGCTTCCCTCGAGTGGATCTTGAGGGAAACAGCCACGGCCGCACGCTAAGATCTCGCCAGCTCCGGGCCAGGCAGGGAAAAACCCCCACTGCGCTCCGACGTGCCCGAGGGCCCAGTTCAGCGCCTCGCACGCTCCGCCCCACTTGACAGCAACAGCCAGAAATGGGCTTCCGGAGGCGTAGAGGGAGCAGCGACTTTGGCAGGTCTGGCCGTGTCCTTTCCCGGGTTTGCCACACGGGGGGAAGGAGCGGAGGCATGGGGCACCCGCTGGATGTCACCCCGGAGAGAAGACCAGGCCGGACTGGCAAGGGCCAGGAAGAATTTTTCCCACGCCGCAAGCCAGCTTGTCCTCTGGGCCAGACGCAGCAGAGGCTGCAGCTTTGTGCACACACCCCCATCGCAGCCCTTACCGCTGCCATGGCCGGGGCTCGCCTCTGCTGCGCCTGGTCCGGAGGACAAGCTGGCTGGCAGCACGGGAAAAATCCTTCCTGGCCCTTGCCAGCCGGGCCTGGTCTTCTCTCTGGGGCGGCGTCCGGCGGGTGCCCCATGCCTCCACTCCTTCCCCCCATGTGGCAGACCCGGGAAAGGACACGGCCAGACCCGCCAAAGCCACTGCTCCCTCTATGCCTCCGGAAGCGCATTCCTGGCTGTTGCCGGCAAGCGGGGCTGAGTGTGCGAGGCCATGGCAGCAGTAAGGGTCTTTAAGTGTGGAGTGGGGCAGTGGGGCTGCTAAGTGAAGGAAGGGAGAAGAGCTTGAGGTTTCGGAGCGAAATCCGGGAAGTAATGAAAGTCCTTCCCGAAGTCTTTTGTCCTGGCGCGGAAAGGGGAGGCGTGGATCATCCCCCCCCCCCAGTCAATGGTGTCCCGCTTTACCAAAGTTAAAATCTGGTCACCTTATTTTAGTAGTTTTAAGAGGTAATAATAATTGAGAAACAACAGACCTTAAAAGGAAAGAAGTAAAAGACACGGGAATGAGTATAGAATGACTCCAGGAAGAGAAAGTACAAGACCTATATGAAAGAGGCTCTAAAAATAGATTAATCTCCCACCAGAATGAATGGAAAGTGGGCCTTAGGAAAGAGAATATGGACACAGCTTGGAATGGAATGAAAAGACTTATGTTACAAGGTACCACAGGAACATGTGGGGGTATGAAAAAACGATGAAGTGAAAGAGGCTGCAGAGAGGGAAAATATGTGTAAGAAATTTTATTTATTTGTTCATTTATATACCACCTTTATTATTTTTGCAAATAACTCAAGGCGGTAATGATATCTTAACATGATTGCTGCTAAAAGAATGAAGGATATTGAATAATGTGCACTGAAAACAAAATATGGTTGCAGATAATGCCATAAAGAAGAACAATTAAAATTAAAAGAGGCAGAAAATAAGCCGGATGATTTCAAGAAATAAACTTTTTTTTTTGCAAAGTTTTGCAAAGAAAGCAAAACAAGGTGCATTTAGCAAAACAAATAGGATTAAAAATAAAAATGAGGAAAGTATTCAGAACATGCTCTATGGCAGTGATGGCGAACCTATGGCACACGTGCCACAGATGGCATGCGGAGCCATATCTGAGGGTACCCAAGGTGTTGCCCTATGTCAGCTCCAGCGGGCATGCGCATGCTGGCCATCTGATTTTCGGCCTTCTTTTCGGCTGTTTTCGCTCTCCCCAGGCTTCAGGAAAGTCTCCTGAAGGAAAGCCTCCTGAAAAACGGGCCAACAGGCCAACCGGAAGTTCATTTCCGAACTTCCGGTTGGCCCATTTGGCCGTTTTTCACCATCCCCAGGCTTCAGGAGGCTTTCCTGAAGCCTTGGGACGGCGAAAAACAGCCCAATGGACCTACCGGAAGTCTGGAGGCTTCAGTGAGACCTGTGCTCATGTGCGGGGGGGCGGGAGCGGGAGGTTTGTACGCATGCGCAGGGAGCAGGGCGGGGATTGTGCGCATGCATGGGGGGAGTGTATTGCATTATGGGTGTGGGCACACACACACACTCTATCGCACATGTGCGCACCATTTTGGCACTGGAGCCAAAAAAGGTTCGCCATCACTGCTCTATGGAGTGTTTTATAGATTTGTATGGAAATTATCCTAATATAGTGGTACCTTGGTACTCAACTGCTCTGAAATTCATTAAATTTGGAACTCAATGCATTTTGATGTGAAAATTTTGGCCCAGTACCTATCATTTGTTTTGTACTCGGTGTACAAGCTAAAACTTGTCAGTGTCAGCAGTCTTGTGCCTCACTATGTTATTCCTTATGGGAAAAAGGCACTCATCATTTTTGGTACTCATTGTGCCTCCCGGAACCAATTAACGATGAGTACCAAGGTACCACTTTATATGAAGAGTAGAACTGGAGCAAATGCTATCAAAAGTAATTGTGCCAGGAAAATAATTAATGCAAATGAAGTCATAAATTGTGTGGAATATTGAAAATGGTAAGGTTGCAGATGTAGGTAGTATAACTGGAGACATGTTTAAAAGTGGTTTGTTTATGGAGCAGCTGCCATTTGTTTCATGTGTACTATATGTGAAGACTACATCTGTGTCTGGAAGAAGGTTATTTTTATTACCCTGCACGAAGGGGAAGATCGTGTGATTAATTCCAAAACTACATGCGGATTAAGTTGTTAAGTATACATAACACTGCTTACCCTGAAAAGGAATAGTGTGTTGGATATGTATGTCTGTATGTAACTCTGTACAGTGTGTTTATGAAATAGGTTCTAGCAAACAGGCTTTGCTATGCCACTTCTGTTTTGGCCTTAAGCACTGGCTGCCGATACTGGAGATACTGATTAAGCCCTAATTAATAGACCTATAACATCTGCACTGGAGGAAAAAGAAGATTGCTCAAGTATAAGGTTCAGAGATGTATATACAACCCTTTTTTTAATCAAATTTGGCTCCTATTACAAGAAGCAAGTCTAGGCTTGACTGCTATCTGCATGGGACAATACTTGGGAATCCGAGAAATAATAAGCCAGAGGCAGTTTTATTTCTAAGTAGAGCAGACCCTTTGAACACAAATCCCCCTGTTAATGAGTTAATTATGATGAAGCTAAGTTTCATTATCTCCAGCCAGTCTAATCTAAGCATATCTAAGTCTACACCCAGCTCATTGGAGGAAGAACAAGAATCTCAGTAGGAGTATGCAAAAAAAAAGGCCCAAATCTACTTAGAACCAATCAAATCTATTGAAATGTTTTCTAATTTAAATGAATTTTAATTCTAGAAGGGAATTTAGAGCAAATTTCCCCAGCCTTAACAATATATCCTAGCCTTGAGATAGTTTTCCCAACCTGGTGCTTTCCAGAACAGGAGTTCCTAAAAAATTTTCCATGATGCAGTGCTTTAATGCAGTGCTTCTCAATTATTTTCTGTTACGCCCCCCCTATTTTCTGTTATGCCCCCCCCAACTCTCCGATCTGGGCCCCAATGGAATTTTAGTGTTAATATTTATTATTTTACTTATTATAAGCTGCAAGCAATTGGCTGGGGAAGGCTGCTCTACCCACTTACCTGGGAGTAAGTCACACTGAACTCAGTGGAGCCTGTTTTCGGTTAGGCAGGCATAGGCTACCGTGGTTAGGGCCCTCTTTTGACACAGGGTCAGGCCAGCTTAATCAAGCTGATGTTTTGGGGTCGTCGGCCTGGCCCATAAGCGACGCCTCTGCCGGGCATTCACAGCGAATGATGTGGAAGGTGTGGCTTTAGGGTGCCGTTGGAAGCTTTTGCCCAGCTGCACAGATGCTCCTCCTTATCCAACAGCAGGTTCGCCACGCCGTTCATGGCTACCAGGGCGCCCGCCGAGAGCAACCAGAATCCACCCAGCCGCTGCACCCTGCCTGGCCGCCTTCTCTTCCGGGCTCGGAGCACGTGCAACTGGGAAAACACTCCCCGTCTGGTGGAATTGATCGAGAGGGACCACGCATGTTCCCTGGGGTCACATGCGCCCCCCCCCGGCATTGCTCCGTGCCCCGCTAGGGGGGCCACCCCACTATTTGAGAAACACTGCTTTAATGTAACACACTTTTCCTAAAAATTCAAATACCAAAATGAACAATTAGCACAATAAGATGAAACTTTGGGAAAGATGGATTTATTGTAGCAATGTAAATAAACATCTTGTGTGACTCTGGAGCAGGGGTGAAATTCAAAATTTTTCCCTACCAGTTCTGTAGGCATGGCTTGGTGGGCATGGCAGGGGAAGGATACTGCAAAATCCCCGTTCCCTCCCCACTCCAGGGGAAGGATACTGCAAAATCCCCATTCCCTCCCCACTCCTGGGGGAAGGATACTGCAAAATCCCCATTCCCACCCCACTCCAGGGGAAGGATACTGCAAAATCCCCATTCCCTCCCCACTCCTGGGGGAAGGATACTGCAAAATCCCCATTCCCACCCCACTCCAGGGGAAGGATATGGCAAAATCTCCATTCCTTCCCCACTCCAGGGGGAAGGATACTACAAAATCTCCATTCCACCCCACTCCAGGGGGAAGAATACTGCAAAATCTCCATTCCACCCCACTCCAGGGGAAGGATACTGCAAAATCCCAATTCCCTCCCCACTCCAGGGGAAGGATACTGCAAAATCCCAATTCCCTCCCCACTCCAGGGGGAAGGATACTGCAAAATCTCCATTCCACCCCACTCCAGGGGAAAGAATATTGCAAAATCTCCATTCCACCCCACTCCAGGGGAAGGATACTGCAAAATCCCCATTCCCTCCCCACCCTGGGGCCAGCCAGAGGTGGTATTTGCTGGGTTCTCCGAACTACTCAAAATTTTCGCTACCGGTTCTCCAGAACCTGTTAGAACCTGCTGAATTTCACTACTGCTCTAGAGATTCTCAACATCATACCGGAATTGTCTCTAAGGTGCTTTTTTCTTCAAAAGGCAACTGGACTGTTTTTCATTTGAGAAAGAAGAAGAAAATGTTTACTTCTCATGTAAAAAGCTTCCCCAGTTCTGAAGGAGGTGGGGGTGGAGTTATGGAAAGAAATCTCAAATCTCAACTGCCAATACCTATCCTTCTATTCCCCTGCCTGCTCCCACCTCCAGAACCAATGAAGCTTCTTGGATGAGAAGCGAAATGTTTTCTTCTTCCTCCTCAAGAAAAAACATTCCAGTTGCCTTTTGAAGGGAAAAAAAAAGACCTTTGAGATAACTAAAAGGTTCTTCATGCCTCCCATGGACTCTGCATCTCCCCACAATTTAAGAAAACTTGTATTTAAAAAAAGATTGTGTTAGTGGAGACTATAGCAGAGAAGACTTAGGCAAAAAAAATATATCCCAAATGTACAGGTATAGAATAGATGGAACCTGGCTCAATAGCAGTAACTGCAAGAGGGATCTTGGAGTCCTAGTGGACAATCACTTAAATATGAGTCAGTAGTCCACTGCAGCCACCAAGTAAACCAATTCAGTCCTGGGCTGCATTAACAGAGGGATAGAATCAAGATCACGTGAAGTGTTCTTAATGCTTTATAATGGCCTGGAAACCACATTTGGAATATTGCATCCAGTTTTGGTCGCCACAATATAAAATAGATGTTGAAACTCTGAAAAGAGTGCAAAGAAGAGCAACAAAGATGATTAGAGGGCTGGAGGCTAAAACATATGAAGAAAGAGGAATATGGTATGTCTAGCCTAGTCTAGTGGAAAGAAGGCAAGGGGCGACATGATAGCACTGTTCCAATATTTGAGAGGCTGCCACAAAGAAAAGGAGGTCAACCTATTCTCCAAAGCACCAGAAGCAGGGATGAAATTCAGCAGGTTCGGACAGGTTCTATAGAACCGGTGAAAGCGATTATGCGCAGTTCGGAGAACCGGTAAATCGCACCACTGACTGGCCTTGCCCTACCCCGCCCCTCCCACTCACTCCTTCTCTCCTCCTTCTTGGGCTTATACACACAAAGCAAACATGAGAAGGAGACGAGAAGCAGCCAGGTTGAACGCTAGAAGACTTGGCCGAACTTTTCTGTTGGTTCTGTGGGTGTGGCTTGGTGGGGGTGGCTTGGCCACACCCACCAAGCCACGCCCACAGAACCGGTAGGGGGAAAATTTGAATGTCACCCCTGACCAGAAGGCAGGACAAGAAGCAAGGAGAGGACCAACTTAGAACTAAGGAGAAATTTCCTGATAGTGGGAACAATTAATCAGTGGAACAGCTTGTATTCAGAAGTTGGGGTGCTCCATCACTGAAGATTTTTAAGAAGAGATTGGACAGCCATTTGTTCAGAATAGTACAAATTCTGACAGGGTTGGATTAGAAGATCTGCAAGGTCCCTTCCGACTCCGTTATTCTGTTAAAAACAAATGAGTTATCTAGAAGAAATACGGTGGGATTTTCCTGAGTGTCCATCATGGGCAAAGAAGAGCATTTTTCAATTTGGTTGAAAGAAGAAAAAAAAGATTTTGCCAACTTTTTTTTTTTTTGCATTCTTCCGTTGTCCTTCCTCACTTTGTTCTTAGTGATACTTATTTTAAACCAAAAAATTGCTCACATTACTTAAGAGCAGGCTGGTCCTGATTCGAATTTTCAGTCAACCATGACAACCATTGCAAAGTCTTGGGTTTCTGATCGGCTTCATTTCTAAAAATTCGCATATTTCCAAAAGGCATTAAAATGTGCAAAAACGGGAAAGTATAAAGACCCCTGTTGCCACCTAGCTGGGAAGGAAAAAAATGTCATCACATTTTATTTTAGCAGGTTGTGTGAACCAGGCATTATATTATGCACTATATAATTGATTTGTGGGGAAAACGTAACTGAATGTGTTTATTATTCCTGAAGCAGACGTTAAGCAGAGGTTAATATGATATATAAACCCAATTGTCCGCCCAGCCTGCCTTACTTCAAACATTGTAAATAAAGGAGAAATAATAAAACCATCCATATAGACAAACATACTGTTGTGGCCAGGTCGAGTCCAGTGCAATTAGAAGCCGATCCCGAGGATTTGGAGGTAGTGAGGGTGCAGTACAGAAGACCGGTGTTCCTGGCACCAGAGACGGAGAGTGAAGAGGACGTGGGGTCAGAGGCTGGCGAACAATTAGAGCCTGATGCATCTCCTGAGATTAGTGACTCAGGAGAAGAGGAGGAGCCTCTTCTTGATGCCAGAGCGCGCATGTTCTCAAAGAGATATGAGTGGCTAATCAGGAGGAGGCTTCCTCGTGAGTACTACTGCAGGGCTTGACCATGCCCTGAGGGTATTTAAGGGTCTGTCACGAGGGGCTTCGTTGCAGAGAACAACCCCGTTCTGTGGTTCCAGCATTTTGCTCTTGCGTCTATGGAGATTTTCAGTCATCCAAGTCATGGTTGTCCCAAAGGTGCTTAGTCAGGAGACGACATCACTTTCTTGTTTTTTCTTTGAAGATGTTTCACTTCTCATCCAAGAAGCTTCTTCAGCTCTGACTGGATGGTGGGGAATGGAAGGATTCTGCAAGGAATCAAAAACAAGAAAGTCCAGTTGTCTCCTGAAAAAGCACTTTTGGGGTTAATTATAAACTGATTCCCAGTCTCATTTCGCCCCTTTTACTCATTGGATACACTTTGCTGTGCATCTTACTTACAGGTAGTCCTTGAATTACAACAGTTCATTTAGTGACCGTTCGAAGTTACAACGGCACTGAAAAAAGTGACTTATGACCATTTTTCACAGTTATGCCCTTTGCAGCCTCCCCATGATCATGTGATCAAAATTCAGATGCTTGGCAACTAATTCATATTTATGACCTTCGCTGTGTCCTGGGGTCATGTGATTATCTTGTGCAACCTTCTGACAAGCAAAGTCAATGGGGAAGCCAGATTCACTTAACATCCATGTTACTGACTTAACCACTGCAGTGATTCACTTAACAACTGTGGCAAGAAAGGTCGTAAAATAGGGCAAAACTCGCTTAACAAATTTCCCAACTTAACAACAGGAATTTTGGGCTCAATTGGGGTCGTAAATCGAGGACTACCTGTATTTTATTCCTCAATAGCATTTGGCATTTGTTGTTGAGCTCAGGCTTCCTCGAGCATTTGTTTCAGAGGTAGTGGATTTTTTTAGCATGTGGTTCTCTGAGGATTTTGTTTCTCCTACCTGCCTTAAACTCTTTAAGCTGAACAATCTTTTAACTCCCTGCCTTTTGTGGGATTCAAACCTTTTCTTTCGGCTTGTACTCTTTCTCTCTGCTCAAATCCTACAAGTTTATCTTGTTCAAAAATCAGGCTGCTGGTGCCAAGTGGAACAGAATAATTGCCCAGCTTGGCATCCATGTGATCCTCAAGAGGAACACTTGCTCCTGGCAGGAGCTCTTTCCCTGAGCCACATAGATAATTCAGCAACAGCCGCCGCTGCTGCCGCCGCCACCACTACCAACAGGCAGAGGGTAAGAAGAGAAGGTCAGGGCAGAGCAGCAGGGAAGAAGAAATTCCTCGGGACAGAGGCGAAGTCACAGGACAGCTGGATAGGAGGGAAAATATGTGCAGGGGCGCAATTGTGCTTGTGGAATAACTCAGGATTAGAAAAACAAAGGGCGCCTCCTGTGATTTATGATTGGACGCACCCAAAGGCAGGTTGCCAACTCCAGCCCAGGTGCCTGGAAGGATGGCTTTCTTTTAGCAAAGACAGGATCCCATGTCTCATGAATGTTTGGAAAATGAAGTCAGCAAGGCAGACTGAATCACGTTTTATGTGCAACATGTAAGAAAAGGTGAGGCTTTGATTATAGGGTGGTGGCTTGACTTTTTGATCCCCTCTGCAGACACCTCTACCTGGTTGCTGCCCCAGAACAATTAGCAGTTCAGAAAGCCTATAACCGTGATGGCGAACCTATGGCACGCATGCCCGAAGTGGCATGCGGAGCCATGTCCCCTGGCACGCGCGCCGTCGCCTGTTCCTCTCCCAGATTTCTGGAGCGCATGCGCACGCAACAATCAGCTGGCCTTCGTGCATGTGGCAGTGCCGGAAACTGGAAGAGCTGGTCTTCCATTTTCTTGCGTGAGGGGCGCAGGATCGTCATGTGCGCCAGAAACCGGAAGACTAGCTGAAACCGGAAGTTCATTTTCAGGTGTGCGCATGTGCCCTGGGCAGCTCCTCTTCCGGGTTGCGGCCCAGACGAGCGCGCACACTCCCTTTTCAGCATTTGGTGCCGAAAAGGTTCGCCATCACTGGCCTATAATAATGATCGACTGATTGCATTATTCTTTCCAGTAAGAGAAGTTCTATATGAGCAGTTAAAACATTTTTTTAGAAAAAATTGTCCAACCATAATAAGCAGCATAAAGCATTATTAAAATTTAAGCTGAGAAAAGTTCAATGGGTAAAGCATCAATTCACAATTAAAGTATTAAAAGCCTGAAACACTAAAAAAAAATTGTTACAATGAAAAGAACCCAAGTAATGACCTAGTGAGCGTCTCCAAAGAGGAAAACTGCCCCAAAGGGTCTTTCTGTGAAAACCATATGCCTTGCCTTCTGATTTATTGATTTAATCCATTTATAAGCCACCCCAGTCACCAAAGCAACTCTCAACAGCATGCATGTTATTAAACCGTTACAACTGAAGATAAAACATCACAACAATAATTGGAAATACAATGCCATATGCTGGAGAGAACAAACACCCCCATGTAACCCTCCTTAATTGGAACGCCTGAAAAAAGGAACAGCTGATTATTTTAGAGCTGTCACAACTATAGAAGTATATACTTCTTCAGATAATCTGGAGGTTTCATAAGTTAGTACCAAGCAGGAGCATCTTGGACAGGCTCAAAAAAAAAGTCAAGATGGCAACCAAACTATGCAATTAAAGCCCTGTCTGTTTGTAAATCAACGCATGTAAAAGGGTGGGGCCTGCAGTCACAGCCATAATCTCTTTTTGAACCACCATCCCCCGCAGCAGATATTCCACCCTGGTATTCACATTTAGAATTGGTCTTGAAAACTAGGTGGCAATCAATAGAGGAAGAAGCACTGGGATAACATGCTTAGAGTGGCCAGGCTATCTATGTGGCCTTAAGATAAGTGACCAGATTTTTTTTTTAAGCGGGATGGGGGACGGGCCCGCCTGGGTGCCGCCATTTGAGTTTTGCCCTCTGCACATGCGCAGAACACTGCGCATGCGCAGAGGGCAAAAAAACGCAAATGTTGGCGTCCAGGTGGGGGGGAGGCGGGAGGCCTTTCCTCGCCTCCCGCCTCCCCTTTGGGAGCCGGCAGTGGCTTGGGCTGGCAAGCGACGAACGGGAGGCGGGAGGCGGGGAAAGGAGGCAGCCGGCAGCTTACCTGCGAGGCAGCGCTCCCGCAGCAGCCCATGGCGGGCTCGGGGCTAGGTCTCTGTCGCGAGCTCCAGGCATCCAAGCGCCGCGGTCTCCCGGTCGCCCGCCCGGCCCCAGGGCAACGGCGGCAGCGAGGCGATGG
Source organism: Diadophis punctatus similis (assembly GCA_023053685.1). Lineage (NCBI taxonomy): Eukaryota > Metazoa > Chordata > Lepidosauria > Squamata > Dipsadidae > Diadophis > Diadophis punctatus. The sequence continues at coordinate 16,849,137 of JALIGW010000003.1, forward strand.
GGGGAAGGAAGGGGAGGGGGACGAGGAAGGGCTGTTTGCGCTGCCGGAGGGGCCGCTCGTGAGCTCAAACCGCCGCTCCGAGTCCGCAGCGGCGCCTCAACCCCCTTTCTCTGAGACAACGGCAGCGGCGACGGCTCCTCATCCCTCACCCCTCCACCCGCATCCCAACAGCAGCGGGGCTAGGGATGGGGCAGGGGAAGGAGAGGAGGAGCAGCCCCCCTATTCCCTCCCCCCAGCAGGCAGCCGGCACCTCCGTCAGGAAAATCTTCCCTGATGCTGTCCCCTGCTTTCAAAGAGCCCGACTTGCTTCCGGTTTTTATTTCGGTGGTAGTACCTCTCTTTTGTGCTTCCCCTTCTAAGGTGACCAGACGTCCCGCTGTTTCGGCATTCTTTCCAAAAAAGCGTGACTTTTTGGAAAGAATGCGGGACGCGGGACACATGCTTCAAAGGTGTGTCTGTCCCGCCAAAAGCAGGACGTCTGGTCACCTTACCTTAAGAGTCAACAACTTTTTCTTCTTTTTATACGTTTTATTGAAGATTTTAATTACAACAGTAAAAGCAAATGCAAATTAAACTCAGAGAGAAAAGGAGGAGAATGAATGAAAAGTACAAAGAAAGAAAAAGAAAGAAAAAGAAAAAGAAGAAATATATTAAAAAGTTACTTCTGATCTTCATCGTAAATATAAACAAACTTAGTAGCTCCTCACCCCCTATATTACAATCAAATTTCTTCTCATATCCTATGTTTACCTATGAAAATCCAGAAATCATCTATTTTCAAACCTGGTGTCCACAAAACGTCCATAAAGGGTCACCAGGGCTTTATATAAATATGTGTTATTTTAAGTTTGGTAAAAGAAACTGACTTTATATTCCTTCCTTTTACTTCTGACAATCTTGATTTTTAATTCATTCAGATATTGTCACAGGATTTGATCTCCTTTCAGATTTTTTTTTCTATCCTAAATACTCCTTTGAGGCTTTAGCAAAACTCTTTTGTAAATGCAGTAAAAAAAAAGGTCACTCTTTGAGTCATTCTCTTAGTTAATCATTTGTAGTTCCACTAAGAGTAACAACTTGATGGCACATAATCACCATCCTTATCAAGTGACCAGGCTCACCTAACAGCCTAGAGAAATCTGAGCTTCTGTTACAGTGTTGGATTAAAGAATATCTCCAGATTACATGCCTGGTTCTTTCCAGACACTGAAAAACTCTTATAGAAAAGGAGAGGCAACACTTAACTCACTGTTTGTCAACCACAACAACTATAAGAGATACAGACTTCAACATAGAATAGAATAGAATAGAATAGAATAGAATAGAATAGAATAGAATAGAATAGAATAGAATAGAATAGAATAGAATAACAGAGTTGGAAGGGACCTTGGAGGTCTTCTAGTCCAACCCCCTGCTTAGGCAGGAAACATTACACCACTTCAGACAAATGGTTATCCAATCTCTTCTTTAAAAACTTTCAGTGTTGGAGCATTCACAACTTCTGGAGGCTGATTAATTGTTCTAGGGTTCAGCTCCATTCAACTGCAAGGGATTGAAGTACATACATCTTAAAGTTATTGAAGTTGAGAAATACTGACTAAATTAGATAGATGGACCACTTGTGATAGATGGACAGTCTGCATCAGGACAAGCGAGCTATAGGCGTATGCTCTACTGATGCTGTATACTGATGAAATGGCAGGCGAAATACAAAACTGCGGACCCAGCAATATGGCAGGTATAACACAAAGAACAAGAAGATGGATCAGTTGCAAATCTACTAAAAATTACTCAGGGATCCCCAAACTAATAGCTGCCTATTACTGAACCATGATTTTTTGCTAGCAGGAAATATACTCTCTGAACAATTTAACCACACCAGCAGTTAATTCATTGTGAATCCATAGATTCATTCACACATTCTTTGCTCTTTAATGAAGACTGGGTTTTTTACGGCCTGGTTTTCTCCAATACAGTATAGCTTGACATGACATCTGAATTGGTAAACTGCATTCAGCAGTTTGCTTAAATGCATTGCAGTATTTGAACCTAAGATTGGAAGTAGATCATGCATCCATGATTTGAATTTAATCACAGTTTTCCATTTGTGCTAATTATGATTAAAATTAAATCAGGCAGCAATGGAAAAAAACAAGAGGTAAGGGTAACTCTGACAAACTCTCAGACTTCCAAATCATGTTTTAGAAAATCAAGTGTTTATGTCTGAACCAAAAATAAATGCCGCAAGGGAAAAGCAAACTAGTTTCTAACAAGGGAACCACTGTGGCATCTGTAACTGCAAGAATTTTTGTACATCCATCTGTTGCATTTGAGTCGCAATTCTTATTCTCCTCATATTAACCCACTGATGAAATATTCCTGGCTGCTCTTGCTGTGGCTCTTTACAATGCAACTGATGTTGCAGTGACACAAATGCCAGTTGGTCTAGAGCAGGGGTATCAAACTCGATTTCATTTCATCAGGGTTGTGTTTGACCTCAGGGGGCTGGGTTGGGTGCGGCCAGCTCGACATCACTTGTGTGTGGGGCACCTGTGGCGGCCTGAGCGCTCTGCCAGTGAAAACGGAGCTCGGGAGGGCCACACGCAGCCCTCCCAAGCTTCGTTTTCGTTGGCAGAGGGTTGCAGGAGGCCATCGCAGCTGAAAACCATAAGGTATCCACACCTAAGTCATTAGAAGACTTGTCTCCAGTAAGCAAGCATCTTCACATTGTCATCCTGACCTGTGCTAGTTTTCCTAGGTGACTTTCCCCCCCACTTTCCCATCACTCTCAAGTCCTACTTCACCCTCAGATGGTGAGAAAAGCATCCAGAGATCCTAGCAAATGCTGCCCATACCACCATGAAGCAAACCATATTGTTACATCCTTTTAAAACACAGTCTATACCTGTTCTCCAAAATTAGAGCTTTGCTATGGTTAGCACCGCCCTAGAAAGAGCTTACCACTGCAGTGCCATTGGTATGTATGAGTAGGCAACACCATTGCATTTCGACCATACCAGCTGGGGATTTTGAGAGTCCCATATGTTGCCAAGTTGGGAAGTCTGCATTAAAGAGTTACAGGTAAACAAGCCAAACTCGGAAAGTTTTTGAACTCGGCCACTGTAGAAATAACATTCTCCTATACAATCAAGGGTTTGAATAAAACAGGACAAGTCTTCTAATATGTAATACTGCAGTATGTGCAAATGACAAAGATGAGATGAATACACAATTTGTAGTGCAGAAACATTCCCTTTTTTCTGTAATTTTTATTGTTAAGAATCCAATGGACCACTAGAGTACAACCTTTACCATTGAGAATCTTATTTAATCACTGGAGACTGGATCTCTTCCTTTTCTTTTCTTTTGAATATATTTCCAGTAATTTCATAAACATGAATACAGCAGAAAAAAAACCCATACCTGACTATGAATACAACTAACAATGGCATGACCCAATTAATATGTATCTAGTACAGGGTAATTTGTATGGCTTTATTTTTAAACCAGTGTATTTTAAAAATATGTAATCTTTAGGTAAATGTATCTTTCCAAAAGCTATTTAAAATGATCACAGTTGGTTTTATTTAATTGAAAGGTTCCATTTTATTCTGAAAGTTGTTATTGCTTCAAAGCAAAATATACAAGTGAGGAGGAGCCACGGCGGAGATGGCGGAAGAAAATCTGGCTCCGCAAAACAGCTGATTGTCTCTCCGGCCGTTCATGGAAAGGAGACTCTGCCCAGAGCTTTTTCGTGCTCTGGAAGGATTGCGAACATATCTGGCACCAGTGGGTGGTGGCGAAACATCTAGCCACACACGGATAGTGCCGTTAGTCTCCTTCGTGTCTTCGGCTGCAGAGACCGCTGCGGAGGCCGCCGCCCATTTTGAAGCAGTAGGGACGTCGTGAGGGCCGGTTTCTTTGAGGCATGACGGTAGCTTTTGACGATCATAAGATCGGGAGAACCCATCGACCGAAGCGATTGAGGGCGGATTTCCCATTCGGAGGGGAGAAGGCGAGCTCGGATGACACGCCGGTCGTTTGGTGGTCGGGAGCCCTGCTGATAGTGGAATCTCCCCAGAGATATTAGCGTGAGGCTGGGATCAACTTCCCAAACGCGGCAAGGAAGATCGAGGTCGTTTTTGGGAGAGAGCCTTTTCGAACGAACGCCCCTATACTGAACTGACTATAAATTGACAGACTGCGCAGCACTTGGAGCTGGCCCTTCGGCGGTGAGGGAAATCTGCGACAGCCAGGTCCCCCAAGGCCGACCGCGGAGATCGCGGCCGCCATTAATTGCTTGGTGGCGGCAAAGCGGCAAAGCGGTGACCTGTGTTATTTTTGGGGAATGTTTACTGAATGCTTGTACCATCTGCATCGGTTTTTGAGTTTGCTAACATCGCTACTGCTGGGGGGGAGGGTTATTTTGTTATCTTACTACATTATCCCCCATAGCCGCCATTTATTCCTAGGAAGACTGTTAGACTCTGAGTCTCTGAGGCGATAATAATTATTGTGGCCCTTTTCCATCTTCCGCCCTCTCTACCTCTGTGGATGTCTCTGGTCATTTGAAGATCAGTACGATCGAGACGAAGATGTGGCGGATTATTAGGGCGACTGCGATGATTAGCACTTTCTCCTGGCTTTTGCACTTTTTGTGGGGGATCCCCCCCTTAGGTAGAACTCGATCTTATACCAAGGGGAGAGGGATTTTGGACTCCCGAAAACAGCTGAGTAGGGAAGATTGCTCTTTGCCCCCCGGATTATCGATTCCCGGATGCCGATCATTATTATTACTATTCTATGAAGGAGGACAAATATACACTGACTCTGAGAACTGGAGACTCTGTCACCTACTAAAGTCTCCTTTGAAAAGATCGCAAAGACGCTGTGCGATAAAGGACAGAACAGTTATGAGACCTGGGTAACAGCAGGGATCCGTTTTATATCACACCCTCACTTGATGGTGTCTCCTCTTTGTCTTAAACTTGTAAATCTACCTCCGATATGTTATGTGGGTGCATGATTGTATGATTCTTGGAGTATATGTGTAGACTGATTGATTGGAAGAATGAAGAATGCGGGTGCTTGGGCCCCGGCCCCCTTTACTGAGTGTGAAAACAGAAGTGGAGGGGCTCTGGAGCCTAATCCCCGACCTAGAATGAGTGGAATGGATGGTTTGCCGGAAGAGTGGGAGACCAGTGGGGGAGGGGAGGGGATCTCTGGTATAAGGGGGAGCGGGAGCATTATGGTCATAACAGGGAGAGGTAGGTATGGCGGGAGCAGAGGGGTAGGCCGCTCTCGGGGAACGAGAACTCGCTGTCTCCAAGAGATTCCTTGTTCTGGCCCCTCTGGTTTGGTTCCATCTTGCTCAACCCGAGGTCCTGGTAACCAGGGAGGTCAGGGCCCTGGGCTCAAGCTGCTGCTGTTGAATGCCAGGTCAATTACCAACAAGGCCCCCCTTGTACGGGATCTAATCCTGGAAGAGGGGGCGGACCTGGCATGTATCACTGAGACCTGGCTAGGCCAGGAGGGGGGGTTCCCCTCTCCGAGATGTGCCCGGACGGGTTCTCAGTTCAGCATCAGCCGCGACCCCAGGGAAGGGGTGGAGGAGTGGCGATTATAGCTCGCCAGAACCTTAATCCTCGAAGGAGCCCTGCCCCGGAGATTGTTGGGTGTGAGACGCTCCTTCTGAAGTTGGACTTAGGGGTCCAGGTGGGCCTTTTGTTAGCGTACCTGCCTCCTAGCTACGTTACAAAGGCCCTGCCTGTTCTGCTCGAGGCGGTAGCAGGGCTGGCGATTGAGTTCCCCAGGTTGATGGTGCTGGGGGACTTTAATTTGCCATCGCCCGGTGAAACCTCGGAGGCAGTCCAGGAGTTCATGGCTTCCATGACAACCATGAACCTGACCCAAGTAGTTCAGGGTCCGACTCATGAGGGAGGTCACACGCTTGACCTTGTGTTTCTCTCGGGGCAGCGGAGAGATGATCTGAGGCTGAGGGGTTTAGTCACAACACCCTTGTCGTGGTCAGATCATTTCCTTCTGAGGTTGGATTTCATGGCACCACTCCTCCACCGCAAGGAGGCGGGGCCGATTAAGTGGTTCCGCCCCAGGCGCCTAATGGAATCTGAAGGATTTCAGAGGGAACTTGGGGAAATACCTGACTCCCTGGTACACGATTCATCTGAGGCTCTAGTGGCTGCTTGGAACCAGGCGGCAACGGGGGCCTTAGATCGGATTGCGCCTTTGCGGCCTCTCCGTGGCAGCGGATCCCGGAGGGCCCCTTGGTTTACTGAGGAGCTCCGGGAGATGAAGCGCCTAAAGAGACGCCTAGAGCGACGATGGAGGGCCAGTAAAGCTGAGTCTGACCGGACACTTTTAAGAACTTACATTAAGTCTTACTTAGTGGCGATAAGGGCGGCAAAATGCACGTATTTTTCCGCTCTTATTGCGTCCGCCGACTCCCGCCCAGCCGCCCTGTTTAGGGTGACTCGCTCCCTCCTAGCCAAGGAGGGAGCTGAAGATCCCTTGCAGGGCAGAGCTGAGGAATTTTCTCAGTTTCTGGCGGATAAAGTCGTTCAGATTCGGACAGACCTGGACTCCATTTGGACAGGGCAAGCCGAGATGACAGGGGTGAGTCTTAGTCCTGTTATATGGGACGAGTTTGAACCTGTCACTCCTGAGGATGTGGACAAGGCCATAGGAGCGATGAGCGCCTCCACCTGTTTATTGGACCCGTGCCCCTCCTGGCTGGTCTCTGCCAGCAGGGAGGTGACACGCGGCTGGCTCCAGGCGGTTGTGATCGCTTCTTTGAGAGAGGGATCCATCCCACAGCCTTTAAAAGCTGCGGTGGTGAGGCCCCTCCTCAAGAAGCCTTCCCTGGACCCAGCGGATTTAAAGAACTTCCGTCCAGTCTCCAACTTACCCTTCTTGGGTAAAGTTGTCGAGAAGGTGGTGTCGCTCCAACTCCTGCGGCTATTGGAGGATACTGATTATCTGGATCCCTTTCAATCGGGCTTCAGGCGCGGCTACAGTACGGAGACTGCTTTGGTCGCGCTGATGGATGATCTCTGGCAAGCCCGGGACGGGGGTTACTCCTCCATCCTGGTGCTACTTGACCTCTCAGCGGCTTTCGATACCATTGACCATGGTATCCTTCTGCGTCGTCTTGGGGAGATGGGAGTGGGAGGCACTGTTTTACGGTGGTTCTCCTCCTATCTCTCTGACAGGACGCAGTCGGTGTTGACAGGAGGACAGAGGTCAGCCCCTAGGCCCCTGGTTTGCGGGGTGCCACAGGGCTCGGTCCTCTCTCCCATCCTGTTTAACATTTACATGAAACCGCTGGGTGAGATCATCCGACGGCATGGGGTGAGGTATCAGCAGTATGCTGACGATACCCAGTTGTACATCTCCACCCCGTGTCAGTTCAGTGAAGCAGTTGATGTAATGTGCCGCTGCCTGGACGATGTGAGGGTCTGGATGGGAGTGAACAGACTCAGGCTCAACCCAGACAAGACTGAGTGGCTCTGGATATTGCCTCCCAAGGACTATGTCGACTGTCCCTCCTTGGTTCTCGGGGGAGAAAAATTGACTCCCTCAGAACAGGTTCGCAATTTGGGTGTCCTCCTAGATCCACAGCTAAAATTGGATCAACATCTTTCAGCTGTGGCTAGGGGGACCTTTGCACAAATCCGTCTTGTGCACCAATTGCGACCTTACTTGGAGAGGGAGGCCTTGCTCACAGTCACTCATGCCCTTGTCACCTCACGGCTTGACTACTGTAACGCGCTCTACATGGGGCTACCCTCGAAGAGCATTCGGAGACTCCAGCTGGTACAGAATGCAGCTGTGCGTGCAGTAGTGGGTGTACCGAGATACACCCACGTAACACCTATCCTTCGCCAGCTGCATTGGCTACCAGTTAGCCTCCGGGTGCAATTTAAGGTGTTGGTCGTTACCTTTAAAGCCCTACATGGCTCAGGGCCAGGTTACCTGCGGGACCGCATCCTACCACATACCTCCCTAAGACCGGTTAGGTCCCACAGAGAGGGCCTCCTCCGGGTCCCGTCGGCCAAACAATGTCGATTGGCGGGGCCGCGGGGGAGGGCCTTCTCTGTGGGAGCCCCGTCCCTCTGGAACCATCTTCCACCAGAGATCCGAACTATCCCCACCTTACTGGCCTTCCGTAAAGCCCTAAAAACATGGCTCTTCCGGCAGATGGGGTGAATAGGATAAGCAAATTCCCCCTGAATGTTGTGTTTTATAATGTCTTTTTTTAATTATTTTTTAATTTAAATTTATGATTACTGTTTTAAATTGTACGCTTCTTACTTATGCTGTACGCCGCCCTGAGTCCCATGGGATTGGGCGGCTTATAAGAGCGTTTAAATAAATAAATAAATAAATAAATAATACTTTGGGCCATGTTGTTTATGGCCCAAATGAGGCTATTTTCAAGCTGTGCCACCAGTTTCACCATCCATAGAGACATCACAGAATTCATGCTACATTAATAATTTAGAAACTGATCTTTGAGAGTATTTCTTAATGTAGAGCAAGGATCCCGAACCCCTGGGCTGTGGCCCAGCACTGGGCTGTGGCCTGTTCAGAACTGGGCCACACAAGCGGTGGGTGACCACATGCTTGGGCGGGCACGCACACTGATGAAGCTCCATTTGTACAAGCGTCATGCGCACATGGTAATGCAAATGGAGCTGACCACGTGCATCCACCACTCACATGGAACAATCCCCTCCCCCAACCGCTGCTGCCGCGGCCGCCAGTCCACAAAACCAGAAAGGTTGGGGACCACTGATGTAGACAGATTCCAGCTAGCAAGGCCACATTGTATTTTTTTCAAACTGGTCTTGCATGGCTTGTGACGGTCATGCAATCCTTTTAGTGCCTTTCAATCTACATATTTCACTTCAGACTTTGAAAATATAGCTAAATTTCCAAACTGAACCTAGCTACGTCATTAAAGATCCAACAACGGATATGTAACTGCACTGACTCTACTCAACTGAGGAGAATAACGGAATAACAGAGTTGGAAGGGACCTTGCAGGTCTTCTAGTCGAACCTTCTGCTCAGGCAGGAAATCCTATACCATTTCAGACAAATGGCTGTCCAATCTCTTCTTTAAAACTTCCAGTGTTGGAACATTCACAACTTCTGGAGGCAAGAACCGGCTCTGGAGATAGAAGACCCAGCTCCAGACCCAGCTCTGGAGATAGAAGATCCACTGTGAACCCCCTGCCATTTCCAGCTAGTCTAGAGAATCTTATGCATGAAACTCAAGAGAGTTTCTGATAGCCAATGCTTACAGTGAGCTTTTAATGGCCCCTGAGCTAAATTCTTATGTTCCCAAAGACCTGATTCCAGTCCCCAGTGTCTTCATAACATGGAACTAGATACCTTTGCCTAAAATGTCAGTTTTTGTAAAACTTTGGCTTTAAACTATGGCTTTGACTTAATGCAATCATCTTTAAATCTTAAAGATGATTGCATTAAGTCAAAGCCATAGTTTAAGTCAGTGGTTCTCAACCTTCCTAATGCCGCGACCCTTTAATACAGTTCCTCATGTTATAGTGACCCCCAACCATAAAATAATAAAATTATTAGGAAACTCAGGAGTGGGTTCTAACTTACCTCGCTGCCGGTTCGCTTCCTCCTGCGCTGTGTGGCCGCGCCTTGTGGATGTACATGCCGATTTTTTAAAAAAAAAATTGCAAAAAAAAAAAGCCGAAAATAAGATGGCGATGCATGCGCAGTGCCAGAAATTCAGCTTCTGTGCATGCTCAGAAGTTCCCATGGTACAGATTTTTTTTTTGCAGTAGTCTATTTGCATGTGGGTGGACCCGCCTGGAGACGGATAGAGGAGCGGTGTCTCGGTTCCTAAGACCATCGGAAATATGTGTTTTCCTATGGTCTTAGGTGATCCCTGTGAAAGGGTCATTTGACCCCCAAAGGGGTCGCAACCCACAGGTTGAGAACCGCTGGTTTAAGTGATTGCATTAATCCCTGTCCCACCATTCTCTCTGAGCCCACTACCCCAAAACTGCTAACCATGGATAGTGGAAAGAAGTACCAGATGTGCTTGGATGTGGCTGAAAACTAAGAGTCAGAGGAGGTGATGCTAGCAGACTTTAACCTTTGTAAAAATTTGCTCATTTGGGCTGGCAAGGTGGAAAAATACCAGGATTGTCATTTGGTAACCTTGGAAGAGGGGGTTGAACCATTTGCTCTGTTCAGAGAGCAAAGAAGCGTTTGTTGGCCCTTTTCCTCTCTCTAGCAAGCCAGGAGGTAAACAAACATGTAATTTGTAACAGTCTGCCTGGAAACCATTCTTTTTACCTTGTGATGGGTCATATTTCAGAGCTTTTTCCTATTTCAGTTTTTACTCCAGGAGCACAGCTGAAAAAGAAGGAAACTAGAGATTTCTAAGGAGAAAAAGTAGGGGTGAGTTGGTCAGAGGGACTTTTAGGGCAGATTAGATTTCAGCTGGTTCTTCACATAGCAAGTGGCCCTTAGCAAACTTCTTGTGGGATACAGGTTTTATAAAAGCAGTGAAACTGAAATGTGTGGGATATTGCCAGCTGAATGTTTTATATTTACTTTTTGACATATATTTATACCAGAATTAACAGACCACTTTTTTTTACATTGATTGTTACAGCACAATTCTTTCATAGTGGCACCCTAAGGTTAACAGGTGACTATTTTGGCCAAAGATGAAGAAAAAGCTAAGCAAAAATTATGATCTACTTCTGCAGTCAATTGGGAGCCAAATGCAGCTTAACCTGATTCCTGAATTAATCCATTTTCTATGTTTTTGTAATACACTGAACCATAAACAGCTAAGTGGGCTGGTTTACCCAATATATCAAGCCATACATACCCACAATGAATAAAATTAGTATGTATGAAATACAAGTTTATTGTACAAGTTTAGTATGAAATCTGCAAGCAACCACTGGTTCTTTAAGTGACCTTCGTGAGCTTGTAGTAATATACGAACCAGTCACTGAAGATAGTATACTGTATATACATGGATATCATGAATTAAATTTGGGGAGTACAGTTCACAGAAGGGAAAAGATGAAATAGACTTACATCTTATTCTTTCTTTCTCTCACTTGATTTGAAAGCAATTCAGGCTTCGTATCTGAAAGTGAATGTGTTATGCCCTTTTACACAGCATTCAATGAATCAACAGTTTGATCAGGAGTCTAGACTGGTCTAGAGTATGAATCAGCTATTGATATGACTGTAAAAAAGTTTAATACAATTTTAGTCTATGTTAACGAGTCACAAGAAGTAATGGTTCAACTTCCTGCTGTTCTTCTTAGATATTATTGGCAATATTGCATTCCCCTTGTGGCCCTACATTTATGGATCACAATTATAGACGAAGGATAATTCAATGTAGTGAATAAAAACACCAATATGTTAACACTGCAGTTGACAATGACAAGAAGAAAACTATCATGCTCTGAGGCAAAGTCCCAACTTCTAGTATCATCTTCATTTCCAAGAATGCTTTCAGGCCTCCCAGCAACATTCATAGAAAATAAGTGGGGGGGAGGGGGGAGGAAGCAAAGGAGGAGTAATGAGGAAAATTAGAGGCATAGTTAGTCTTAGTGTTTCATCAACTCCACCAAGGTCAACATATATACCCCTTCTTGAGCAGCTTTTCCTGAAAGTAAAACAAGAAATGTCTTGCCTGTTACTCTGGTATAGGTAGTTGTAGCAGGAATGCTGGAATTGCTTGTGTATATTTCCCTCTTTCTTGTCACTCAAAGGCCAATACTCCCATCAATTTCAAAGTTTTCCAGGACATACTGCAAGTCCATCCTGCCATTTTCATTTCATTTCCTTTGACTTCTTATTGCGCAAACCCTCCCTTCTTAATTTATAATAGGATGGTTGGAACTGATATGCCACTTTATATGCTTTGCTGGGGATCTTTGATGTGGTGCTTGTAAGGATGGGCCATGGTCCCCACCGAGAACCCTGCCCCCACTTCACTATTTCTAAAATATAGTTGTAAATTTAAAGAATGATTACAGTATTTATTGATTTGTTTGGTTTTTACAATATTATCTGACATCCAGAGCTGGGTGGTACAGGGTGCAACAAATCCTCCCAAAATGCAAATTAAATCTAAACCATTAAAATAATACCCCATGCAAATTATTTATTGCTATCACAGTGGGCAAACCAACATTTCTCAACCTCTTTTGTGAGTTTTGGGCTGGATGTGGGAGCTGAAATTACAAAATATATGTATGGAACTTGAAATGGTTTTTTGAGTTGTTTTACCTTGAAAGGTGCCAGATGGGGTGAAATGCTCCCGGTTCGGGCGGGCCGGTCTGTCGTCTTAGAGCTAATAGAGCCGATAGCGATCGCAGCGCGAGTCTTCCCCCACCCACTTCCCCTGCCCGTCTGGATGCTGCCATTTGGGTTCTTTTACCCTCTGTGCATGCGCAAAGCATTCTGCGCATGCACAGAGGGTAAAAGAACCCAAATGGCGACATCCAGGCGGGCAGGGGAAGTGGGTGGGGGAAGGCTCGCGCTGCGATCACTATCGGCTCTATCAGCTCTACGACGACCGATTGTCAGAATTGTACTACTGGAAACAAGGTTAGGGAAGCTGTAGGAGGCTGGAGGCTTTGGAGGTGGCAAACAAAGCACTAATCCACATTACAAGGATGCTTTTGTGTCCTTGGGCATTCTTTAAAAAAAATGGAAACGTTGACATTCCAATATCTTGTTTTGAAATGTGCCATCTGCCCAGAAAAAAAAAGAAAAGTAAAATTAGGGTGGACCACTTTGCCATAGGAAACTTTATGAGGCTGGAACTGATGGCAAGGAAGAACTTCAGCCATCTAACCTTTTGCTGTTTGACAAATGCTATTTGGCTGGCCCCTTCTGTCATCCCACACTCTGTGCTCCAAATTCCAAAAGTGTGCAGCAAACCAAAAAGGTTCTGCGCAACTCCGATGCAAGGAATGTTTACATTTTTTAAAAAAGGAAATCCTCTTTCTTTTTGTAAAATGTCGGAGGGAGCTGTAAATAAAAATCCAACTTTTTATGTTGGAGGGTTAATTTGTGCTAATTGTTCCCCACTTTAGAATTGGCTGTTCTCTGTTGTCTTGAATTACTATGAGTGTCTCTTCGCAGTGTACACCACACCTCCAGGGAAGATTCCATATTCCTACACATAGGAAGCTGCCTGTATTGGCAAAAGGAGGATGTGCGGCAGGGGTAGCATGAAAAGAATGTGGTTAAGGCGGCAGCATGTAATTTTTCATGACTGAATTCCTAAAAAACTGAATTGAAGAAAAACATGTCCCCAAAAAATGACAGTTTGGAGATTTGTGGTCATAGGCACGGATCTTAACTTATTTAGTCCAATATGTTCATTTCCATAAACAGTGTTTCAAGTGGGTGTTAAACTATGCAAAACATCTTGCTGTTTTGTAGATATTCAGCATTTTCAATATACACAAATCTCAAATACCCAGAAACCATTTTGGCTGGTTCTTTGAGGGATTTGTGCATTTGGGATAACTGCATGCACATTAAAAGAAATAATACAACCTACAAATCATTCTTATCCCAACCCAGTAAGTTAGTAAATTCTCCACATTACAGGGGGCCTTCAAGGGGAGAATAAAGAGAAGCAGAGCGACAGCAACTAGCTTTATTAAAGCTATCAAGTGACATTTTTCATTTTAATTCCACTGAGATGTGACCTGAAGTACAGACTTTCTTGCCTTATGCATGTTTGTTTCTTTATTCAGAACTAATCCCATTCCAGAGACATGGCCCTTTATTCCCCTTAATCTTGTTATACTTGCTGGAACAGGAGTTGGAAGGAAGGAAAAGTAGCAGCAACAGAAGATGTAAAATGGGGCAGTGGCCAGGCCAGGCCAGGCCAAGCCAAGCCAAGCAGAACAAATGCATTAGAAGTAAAAAACAAACAACCAGAATGTAAACATAGGATGAAAATTAGGAAACCTGTGGTATGAAGCAACTGAAAGGGGGAGAAAAAGTAAATGAAGGAGAAGGCAGATATATATAGAGAACTACAATTCCCATCAACATTTGTAATTTATTATATTGATTAGGACTCCCCGGGATTGTAGTTCTGTGCTATTTGAATAGCCACTCCTGCAGTACTATTTCTATCCCCTGCAATGGTGCTAGCAATTTAATTTTTAGCTTTCCTGGTAATCCCATTGCTTCTTTCCCTTTCAGCCATCCTCACTAGCTTCTATATTCCACTCACTCATAAACCAGGCTCCCCTATTTCCTTTGCTCTGCCCCCATAGACTCAAATTTTCTTCTCCAGCCTTAGCCCCATCATTTGCAGCGACTCAAGCTCCACCTCCAGACTCCTTAGATTTGCAGTTTCCCTTGCCCTTGTCCTCTCTCTCTCTCTCTCTCTCTCCCCCTCCCTGTCTCTCTCCTTGTCTTCTTATCAGTCCAGACACCTGTCACTGCTGGAGCCTGTCCAGTGAGGAAGAAAAGATTATTAGCAGAGAAGCAAAGAACAAAACCAAGAGTGGACCTTGAGCACATATTGGAACAGTTTATATACCATTTGGTGCAACAAGCTGGGAAGGGAGGGACTGGATTATTTGGGGACATCAAGATGCCTGCAAGCTTGTTGAGAGCCACAGTCAGACTAGGGAGGCTGAGACTTGAGTCCAACTATCAAATAAGTTTAGTGGGTTGTCATTCATGTCTACCAAACACATAGGAGGTTTCTAAGGAATGTATGGGAGAGTAGAAGCTCTATGTAGGAAAACTAATATATCCATACATCAATTGGTATTTAAATTATTGTTAACAGTTTGATGTTCTGAGACTCATTCCTCATCAAAAGAATGGTTCCCTCATTTGGCTTTTTCTTGTTGTGTTAGGATGATTGCTCTTAGAAACATTCAATACAACCAAATCAAATCAAAATTCTTATCCTGCACAACTGCTATGATACAACAACACATATCAAAAAATGCTGCTACCTGGTCACAGCACTGTTTCCCTGATTCTTGGGACCAACATTTCTGGATTAAATTACGCTGACCTTTGATTTAGGATTGTGACCAGAAATAATATAATCAAGGGATGGCATCTACAAGTGTCTGGCATTATGTTATGCTCTGAAAAGAATTTCACTGTGGATTTTCTTCCCACCAGAGTTGCTCTATGCTACTTCAAGTGCTAAGAGATTAAAACCTACTAAACTACAGCATTGCAATCTCTCATGATTAGATCGTAGAGATAAACAACAAGCAAGCAGATTTCCATGAAGTGTGCATGGTGGAAAGAGAATGAGGCAATTGTTCCCTGCCCCACCTCTGGAGGTAGGCCTGTCCAAAGTATACCACAATATTCAGTTATTCGTACCGTTCATTCAGAGCAGTAAACAAAATAATCAGTTAAACTATAATCTGTGTTATTTCCAAGGCCAAAAAGCAATGTGGGAAAAGCGATGATATTGTACAAAGATGCAGTGTGAAGAAAATATATGTCTCTGCATGTGTTACGTCTGGGAAGGATTCAGACTAACCTTCTGTGTTCTCCCCGTCCAAGTTCCTGCAAAATTTTAAGTATTTTCTTTGCAGTTTTCTTAACTTTTATACAGTTTGGAAAACCGCCAACAGAGATGGAAAGTTTTGATTGTGGTAGGACAATAAAAGTTGATATCTCCTCAGCTCACCAAAAGGCCCTCAACTGCAGTTTAAAATATCCATGGCTTTCTTTACAAAGCAACATTCTCAGTCTTCCCCAGTCTGGGGAGAACGTGGAACAATTTCTTTGGCTTTGAACAGGAAGCCTCTTTAGGCAACAAAGAAGGCCGTGGCTTTCCAGAAGGCACAAACCAGAATATCTGCCATGTACAAGGGTTTATTTGTAAAACTTCATCTTTTTCTAAAAGTGGTCATTAAAAAAATATACTGTGCTGGCCTTGTTCAATTGCTTGTGGCAAGTGTGCATATTAGTAAGAGGTAAAAGTTTCCAGTCCAGTTGTGTCCAATTCTAGGAAGCAATGTCCATCTGTTTCTTAGCCAAGGGAGCCAGCGTAGTTTGAAGACATTTCCGTGGTCATGTGGCCAGCATGACTATATGCCGAGGTGCATAGAATGCTGTTACCTATAGATAAATAGGTACTGAGGTGGTACCTATTTATCTATTTGCATTCGCATGCTTTCAAATTGCTAAGTGGCCACGAGCTGGGACAAGTAACTGGAAGTCACCCCATCACATGGCGCTCAGGTCTTTAACCCGGGCTCTCAGCTTTCCAGCTGACAAGCTCAGCATCTTTAACAGAGAAAGCACCAAATATATGTTTTTACACTTTTAGTTACTTTGGTTGAGGGGAATACCATTTTGCTTTTCATGGACTGCTTCAAGATGCTCATCACATTCATATAAGGAGAACCTATACAAGATGTTTTACAGGTGGCACTTCCCACCAACAAGTCTAGCCAAAATGGGTACACACACATCTCTCTTCATTATGTTGGAAATGTAAAATGCAACCCGGCACATATTACCATATGTGGTGGGAGTGCCATAAAGCACGAGAATTCTGGACAACAGTCAAACAATGGCTGGAAAAACTATTGAAAATAAAATTGGATCTCAAACCAGAACTCTTTTTATTAGGGATAACATTAGATAAATATGATAAAAATATAATATACTTAATGTTACATATATTGACTGCCGCAAGGTTAACTTTCGCTCAAAATTGGAAAAACCAAAATATACCCACAGAAGAAGAAATTATCATGTGCGAAAAGGGACAGGTTAACTTCAGAAATGAAGGGAAAAGATGAAATTGAATATATTGAAACCTGGAATAAATTATATCATTGGTAGGGAGAAAGGAGAACCAAGATTAAAAATTAAAATGGTAGAGATGAAAAGAAAAACTGTAACTCATTCTTTGCAATTTAAGATAAATAATGATTTATAAATTAGCGGAATGTAAATATGTATACTAGATTACGATTCGTCGTGTACTTGTTTTTTATGTTTAATGTATGTTATGTTTTGTCTTTTTATTCGTTTTATAAATAAAAAACTTTTTAATAAAAAAAAAAGATGCTCATCACATTATAACATTGCCATTACCTTGGAAAATGGACTTGGTTGCCAGATTGTGCCCTCCCATCTCATCTCAGTGCCTCCTAGCTCAACAAGTCCCAGCATGAAAAAGGCCACAGGGTGAAGTTAAGAGTGCCCTGATGCACTCTAATATATTAATATAATTTATGCATGTACAATTTTTTCAGACTCAAGGACTGGATGATTGCATGTTCACGCAGCTGTCATCCAACACAGCCCTCACCCTCAATTTGAAATAGAACTCAGCTGTTGTAATTTGCTATGCAAACCGTGGTTTAATGCCATGCTATAGTTCTTCGTGAAAAACAGGCTTGCAACCAAGAGTCGAGAGCCAGCTTGGTGAAGTGAATAAAGACATCAGGCTAGAAACGGGAGACTTTGAGTTCTAGTCCTGCTTTAGGCACAAAGCCAGATTGAATTTGGGCCAGTTACTTTCTCCTCCTAAGAAAGGAGTCAGTGGCAAATCACTTCCAAAATCTTGCCAAGAAAACTGCAGGGACTTGTCCAGGAAGTTTCCAGGAGACAAAGGCAACAAAACAAAACGATTCAAAAATATCCAAGATATATTAGGATTTTTGCTACAGCAACTCCTTTGGCCACCTGCAATACACCAAGGCAATAGCTATCCTATTATTTGTCCCCAACTTTTATTTTACCTCTTTGCAGATGTGTGGAACTGCAAAATGGGATTGGGGGGGGTCATTTTACCCAAGAGGGGATCAGTAATGGGTAACATCCAACAGCATCAATGCCCTACAAAGTTACATCAACTGCAGGTGCCTTTTGTTCCTACAATTCATCATCAAGCCATGTTAAAAGTAATCTTTTAATCATCTTGATTGCAACCGTAAAAGTGCTCCATTATTCTCAAATTAAAGGTCCATGTGAATTTACTGAATTTAAGGCAACACTCTTGGGTTTCAGGTAAGTCTTTCTCTACTCCTTAATGGAAAATTACAGCATGGGTTTCACCATTAAGCTGCATTCTGTGCTATTTATGGCACATTATAATCTGAACACAGTAGTTGGGTTCACACATTGCTTTCCATCATGGTTTGTTGAACATACCATAATACTTTGGCTTACAAATAACACTGTGTTATAAATAAAATAGCTTCCTATGACGTAGCTTGTGAACAGAACCTTTAACCCTGTTATCTGAAAGTCGAGTCTTGGCAACTGGACTTTTCTTGCTGATTTGAAATGTTTCGCTGTTTATCCAAATAGCTTCTTCAATCTAAGGAAGTTAGTGTTAAACTTGTCGTCTTACCCATCGTTTATAGAACCAGGCATAGCTTAAATGCAGCAAATGACTGGCAACACACAAGGAAAATCTTCACTGTCTATACAAGGATGGAGACCAACTTGTGGCCCCCATCTAAGTAGCACTTCTATGTTCTTCCCACAAACACAGAAGCCATCGTTTCAGTTTCAAGGCAGGCAACTACCGGTATACACTGAAAGGTTATTTAGAGCAGTTTTTCCCAATCTCATGGCTGGCTGAGTATTCTGGAAGTTAAACTCCACGCATCTTAAAAGCTGAGTTTGAAAAAGTTTTAGAGCCTTCCCTAAGAAAGGGAGGGGGAGCGTTAGCACCTCTCCAAGATTCAGAGTTTAATTATACGAGGACAGAATTTTAGAAAGTACCAGTTTATTTTATCAAATCAGTGACAGTGAAAATATACAAGAAATATTCAAGCAACCAAAGGCAGACATGGGATCCATATTTTCCAAGTAATGTTAATCAAAAGTGTTTATATGCTGTATCTGCCTCCTACCCGCCCCGACCCCCAAAAAACAATTCCTGAAGCAGACCCAATTTAAAGAAGAATGATGCTATTGCTGAAACAGAACCCTTGGCATGGGCTTAACTTTAGCCATATGTTTAGCAATCCCATAATGACATGATAAAAATCATAGCATGAATTTGCTGCCAAGAGCAGGGAAGGGAGAACAGTCCTTATGCAACTATGGATAAACATTGGTACAGAGCCTTGCCCAGGCCACTTTTAGTAACATGAGTTTTGCAAAGGGAAGCACAAAATTATGTCAGGCTTTTAAAAGGATGCAAAATTAGGAAAAGATCAAGATTATATGTCGGGATTTATATGACTTAAGCTGTTTTCCCTTTTGGCTCCTGCTAAGTAAGTTAAAAGAGTCACAACTCCTGCCCTATAAGCAATAGTCTAAAAACAAGGGGAGCACACATCAAAATTGATAAGAGTTTGATCCCACCACATTGACTGAAGTCCTTAAAAGGATTTTTGAATTAATAGGGGGTTTCCAAGTAAAAAATCTTAAGATAAAAATATATATCTCACATGTCATTGTTCTGAAGCAGCAGTTTTGCATGATCCTTCAATGGAATGCATAGGATGCTATATAAAGTAGTAAGTACAAGCATCTTTACCAAGCTACATCCTCTACCTGAAAACCAGCTCAGCTGCAGCAATTTCACACTTCAGCCTGATCTGGTACAGAAGAGGCAGGCTATTCAAAATCTTCTATCTATCCTAGCTTGCTATAGATGGATCGCAAATTCTCCCCAAGACATTTTTCGCCAAGTACAATCAAGCATCTCTACTCCTTAGGAGAAATAGCTGAATGCTCATTCAGAACTTCGAAAGCCAAGAGCATCAGCCAAGGTTCTAAAAAGGAACAAAAGCTTGCTTTAGCATCATAATGTCTTGGTTGTTTTCATGAAAGGACCAAGTTGCTAAGAGAAAGAAATATTCGTACCATGTGCTTCCAGACCATGTTATGTGCTATTTCTTAAGCTAGCTGAATTATCTTTGTAAAGCAGCCCCACCACCCGCAAAGCAAGACCTCCTACCCAAGTTACCAACTGACCATGCAAGTGAAGCCAAGACCAAAATCCAGATCTCAGTTTATCTGAGTTACTTTCAGTTCCCATTCGTGGCTCTGTGAAATTGTTACTCCACTCAGAATGGGCTGGTATTAAAAACAAAACAAAACTCCATAAATCAGAGAAAGTAACCCCATCACCCATGCAGAAAAACTGCATAAAGACCTTCTGGTATTTGTATAAAAACTGTGCACTTTACTGAAAAAATATAGCTCTATAGTAACGATAATATATTACAAAGCTAACCCCCCCCCCTTACACTTATTTCAGAAAAAACCAATTTTGCACATAAACATTAATTCTAAGCAGAGGTTATTGCATCTAGGATATATATATATATATATATATATATATATATATATATATATATATATATATATATATATATATATATATATATATAATACACAGAGTAAAGCTTAAATAGTTTTCACAATCATTAGGAATTTCATTATATTAGTGTTTTACATATAAAAAGAAGTTACCCAAAACAGAGCAGCCATCTTGGAAACTATAAATAGTTCTATTAAAAACAAACACATCTTTGTTTTTATTTTGGAAAAAAATACATAAATATCTTCTTCTCTTGTTTAGTATCATTTATGATATGAACGTAGAAAGCTGAAACATTCTCAGGTTGTGCAATCATTGATCTGAAATGCTACCTTGGTAGAAGGATGTCCAGCAACAGGAAGGGAGGAACTACAAGTGTAATATTTATGAATGACTATAAAACTTTATTATTATTATTATTAAGCAGTATTTTGATGGATTTTATAGGCAGCTATTGACATTTTTAGTGAAATCCTCTTCACTAAAAGTATCCTATTACAAAATGGAAGACATGATATTCCTCTAACAATTTGCTTTTATAGGTGACTGAGTACCTGTTCTCCAAGGAGTAGGGAAATCCTTCTTTACATATAACTGCTTCTCTCAGCAAGGCCCGAACTACAGGCAGAGCTACTGAATAATTTTCTCAAGACCCAGGCTAATTTATGATGCATGTAGTGTAGGAATTTCATAAATAACTTTGTTTTTTTTAAAAAAAAAGGCAGTGGCTGGTCACACCTTTTGTGATCCCTAAGCTGGCTATGGGACAGTCCTCTTAACACTTTCAATAAAACAAGGTAAGCTGAAGCACTGCAACCAAATGCAAGAGTTCCATATACAACCTTCACCCAAATATAAAATTCAACAAATTTTCCTTTCCATATTTAAAGCACACGCTACTTTGTGTGGGGTTTCCCTTCCCCATCCTGGGATTACGAATGCCTTATTTATTTTATCTCCTCATTCGTTAGTAGGAAGGGCAGGAAAAGAGGGTTTTAAAAAACAAACAAACAACAGTTTGACATTAGATCCAAAAGAGTATTTGTTTCAGAGCATTTTGTCCATGGTCCAAATGCTTTTTTCTTTTTCTTTTTACAAAGTCTATTTCTGACTCCCGAGTTGGTATATCAAGCGCTGGCAAGCATTAGGCGTAGAATTCATTTGTAGGAGCTTTCTTGTAGATGGGCTTCTTGCCAAGGTCATAACTACCCTCATCCTTCTTCTTCATGCGGTAGATTAGGAGCAGGATGAGGAAGACAGCAAACAAGAGCCCAACTGCTCCACCTGCAATAAGAGCTGAAGTGGGAAGGGATGGAGGAAAGAGAAAAAGAAAAAGAGAAAGGTGGAATAAATGTCATGGAAACTTGAAAAGCTCTGCACTGACATTCTGATTCTGTCCAATAGTGCAACTTTACCACTGTCCTTTTTAGAAATAGCTACTGGGAACCACTTTCTATCCTGCTTTAGTTCTGACTCAGAATAAATATAATCCACGATATAAAACTGGAGTTACACTGAAAAAAAAAATAAAGGCAGCAAAGTTACCATCACACTTCTGGCTGAACAATGGATGCCTGGAAAATGATCCCGGAAAGCTTCTAGTCAGACAGGAAATGAGAAATCTTTTTTATTTATTTATTTATTTATTTATTTGTGAGATTTATATACCGCCTCACAGTGCAAGCACTCTCTAAGCGGTTTACACCAGTAAGCAATGTATATTTACATTGCCCCCAACAATCTGGGTCCTCATTTTACCTACCTCGGAAGGATGGAAGGCTGAGTCAACCTTGAGCCGGTGAGATTTGAACCGCTGACCTGCGGATCACAGTCAGCTAAAATGGCCTGCAGTACCTGCCTCTTTTAAATCTAGCTTTGAAAACTAGGTGAACAGCCACTCAGCAAAACGTATTAAATGTTGGGGACTGGGGAAAGACACTGGATTACTGTCTGTGCAGTCATTATATTGGAGCCAAGGTGGCGCAGTGGTTAAAAGCAGCACTGCAACCTGAACTGCTAGTTCAGCAGTTCAGCTGTTCAAATCTCACCGGCTCAAGGTTGACTCAGCCTTCCATCCTTCTGAGGTCGGTAAAATGAGGACCCAGATTGTTGGGGGCAATATGCTGAACACTGTAAACCGCTTAGAGAGGGCTGTAAAGCACTATGAAGCGGTATATTAAGTCTAAGTGCTATTGCTATTGCTAATTCATATTTTCCAGAATTATCCTGGAATGAGGATGAAATGGAGAATATGGTAGATCTTCAGAATTCCAAAACCTCTATCCAGTAGTCAAGAGGGCTGCACTTATCCATGGATGTGATCTGCCTATGTCTTGCATGCATAACCTGTACTCCTATTTCATATATCCCAAATCGATCAACATAAGCTACTATGCAGATGCAATAGCTTTTCTGGCGGTAGCAGAGCAGCAGCGCCTGCTAAGACAAGCTTCCATCAATACGCTCACTTCTCTGAACCTTGTGAAGATCATGGATCATCAATAATGGGGGGAAATCTTTATCAGAAGACTTTAGTTTTTATTACATTGTTTAATCAAATGTGCCCCTTCTGGTTTAAGCAGCAATGCACATGTAACACCAAATTCTGTAGAAATGTTCAACTTATATGTCCTAACGCCTCATACACATTCTCCTTTTTTAAAAACAATAGCTATGGAGACTGGGAAAAAGTAATTTTAAACCAGTACTCAAAACGATTCTGGGTGGGGTTTTTTTTAAGATTAAAACTAGCACTGCAGAATTATAATTTGTGTCTGTATGGGACATTCTTGATTTTAAAAAACCTTTGCTTCAGAAAGCATGGCCTTTTCCTTAGTTATGGAGAGCCAGGTTCATCCATCCATCCATCCATCCATCCATCCATCCATCCATCCATCCATCCATCCATCCATCCATCCAAAGGAGAGGTCTTCAAACTTGGCAACTTTAAGACTTGTGGACTTCAACTCCCAGAATTCTCCAGCCAGCATAGCTGTCTGGAGAATTCTGGGAGTTGAAGTCCACAAGTCTTAAAGTTGCCAAGTTTGGGGACCCCTGATCCAAAGGGTTGTTACCTGCAAGCACTTCTGTTCTCTCGAAGATGCTCCCATTAGCTGTGCTGGCCATTGAGACTTTGTTAGACAGGTCTTCTCCTTCAGGAGATGATTTTTTGGGAACAATAATCTCATTGTCTATCACAGCTGGTTCAATTTCATCCTTGGCATCTTTTTTGGAGTCAGGAATAGAGTTGTCCATGGAATCCTAGTAAAGAAAAGAACGTCAATCCTACCTCTAATGTACAGTTGAGAGTAATAGTACAATGAGTGCTGTTGAGCGTTTTTAAAAGCCAAACTTTGTTACCACCCACCACCCCCTTGTTCCAAGTGTTTCTATTTAGGGATGATCACACATTTGGAGGCAATATAATGGAGACTGACCCAAAAATCCGAGAGTAAACAGCAGCTCCTTTTTGGAATCAGGTACGCAACTAGTGTCACACACTACCTGCGGACATTAATAATGCTATTAAGGGTTTCTACTGTGCCATTTTCCTGCACTGTACACATCATTTTCTCTCCACACCTTTTTTTTTTACTATAAGAGTGGAAGAGATAGAGGTTTTTGGTAGATAACTAGGTAGGAACCAGATTCCCGGAAGGTTTGTCTTGCAGGTCCATCTAGACCAGGGGTAGGCAAAGTTGGCTCTTCTATGACTCGTGGACTTCAATTCCCAGAATTTCTGAGCCAATCATGCTAGCTTAGGAATTCTGGGAGTTGAAGTCCATGAGTCATAGAAGAGCCAACTTTGCCTACCCCTGATCTAGACCAACTGCAGCAGTGTCAGAATCCATTAAACCAGTGATGGCGAACCTTTTTTTGGTTCGCGTGCCAAAAAGGGAGGGGGATGCGTGGGATCACGTGTGTGCGTGCCCACACCCATAATTCAATGCACCCCCGCGCATGCGCGTATGACCCCCCCACTCCCAGTATGCAATGGCACGCCCATTTTTCGCACTCCCATGGCTCCAGAGCCTTTCTAAGAGCCTGGGGAGGGCGAAAACGGCCTTCCCCACCCCCTCTGGAGGCTGGAAACAGCCTGTTTCCTGACTCCCAGTGGGCCCAGAAGGCCCGAAAATCAGCCGGCCGGTGCGCACATGCGCGCCGGACCTGAGCTCGCGTGCCCACTGATATGGCTCCGCGTGCCACTTGTGGCACCCGTGCCATAGGTTCGCCATCACGGCACTAAACCATTAAAGCTGGCACCTTTAAGATGTGTGGACTCCACCTCCCAGAAACATGCTGGCTATGGAAATCTGGAAGTTGAAATTCACATATCGTAAAATTGCCAACTTTGAAAAACACTGCATCAAACCATGGTTATCCAACTGCAGCACTAGAGAAGAACTTCAGATGTTCTAAGGAGATTCGTTCTATTGCTTAACTATATTTATTGTCAGAACATTTTTCCAAATAATCCATCTAGGTTTCCATTCTTTAATTTCATTCTTTGTTTCTTTTCAATACATAGTCCCTTGTCATGCCTTTTGTTTTAACTGAGAACCAAGTTTCCTCCTCTTGCATGGGACAGACATTTATATATCTATAAACTGCTTTTTCTTTTGTATGTGTATGTGAAACATTCTATTTCCTTTAACTTTACTCACAGGGTTTGGTTTTCAATCCCTTTTATGATTCACACACCTTGCTTTTCTATCTTCCTTTTCAAAAGTGGACATAGTACTCTTAAGTATAATCTAACCAGTCCAGAGTAAAACTGAGTTATTACACCTTCTGTGATTTGAACATGCTACCATTAATGCATTGAAGATATTTTTCGTTTTCAGTGGCTCATTCATGGTGAAAGGTAGGAAAGCCAATGACCAGCTGCTTCAGAAATTCAATTTCAAATGGAAATACTTACCACAGTGCTACTGGTGGCAGAAACCAATTTATCCTCCATATCTGTATAACCTACAGGAAAGAAAACAATATTTAATCCTTGCTAATATTAAAGTTGTGAAATGCAGTATTTCAAACAATCGTTAGCTTAATCTCTCAAGTTCTTTTGGTTAGTTAGTTTGCACCAGATCATGCACACTCCTCTATCAAATACGTCCGTCTCATTAGATCTTGCAACCAGTTACAAAGACCTGAATTACAAGTCATTCAGAATGTATTTTGCCTTGCCTTGCTGGTTCTTTTAAACACCCATTTCTTGAAGGTAGTAGGAGTCCTTGACTCATATTAACCACCAGATTTGCCTCAACTTGCAGTGTGCTAGTTTCAGAGTTTGTTTTTCTTGAGAACACAGTGTACATGAGGGCAATGCGTTGTTGCAAGGAGTTTGTGTTGAGAATTTGGGAAGAACCAAGACCACTTTGTAGATTAGTTGCAAACCGAAGATAAAAACAGAGGGGGGGGAGACATCTTCAGAAAAAAAGTGATAATACAATGGAATGTCAAAAGCCATGCCCCCCAAAAAGAGTGTTAAAAACGTATCAAATTAACCTAGAGGATAGCAGGTTTTCTTGAAAGGCGATTTAGAAAATTCAGACAATACGAGACTCTCCCATTGCTGGGCATGTGGAAACAAGAGTATTGGAAGCATTACAAGTTAAATATGTGAACCAGGTGGGTTACATTTGAATGATCAGAAAATACGAAGCAGCAAGTTCTCCAAAGTTCTTGAATTCTACCCAGCTGAGGAACCATTTTGCATAGACACATTCCCAGGTAAAAGCCAAGAAATCCAATACTGCCATCTCAAATGTATTAGACAAATGGTATTCAGCAAACAGTAGCACAGTAAGTCTAAGTTGAACTGTAACCTCAGATTTATGAACTGTGGTCTTTTACATATTGAAGCACCATTCCCATTGATACATAGTTAGCAAAAACAAAACAAAACATGAATTTGACCAGGAGTTAATTCTGAGAAAGACCTACCTTGTTCATCTCCTGAACCTGAGAACTCCTCACCTTCATCATAATCAATTGTTAAGTCTGACCTTGCATCCTCATCATCTGGCAAGTCACCAGATGCAAATTCCTCTAAGTTTAGTTTTGGATCCATAATCTCAGTTTCTCTCACCTAAAAAGAGAGAAAGAGAGAGAGAGAAATGAACAACTAAAGACCAATGACCAAGCACAGGGTTTAACAGCTTGATTTGTTGACTCAGAACACAACCAAATTCCAGTATTTGAGAGCCTCATATATGCCAAAACAACAGAAAAATTAAGGAATATTGAAGGTTTACAGGAAAAACAGAAACATTGGTACCTCTGCAGAAAATTGCAGGGGAGGTAAGATTAGTAATATAACTAATTGGGACTGTATATTGAGCAATATTCATGCCATTCAAACTCCTTTGAGGGATTGTCAGGTCATCACTTAGAAACAGGACCTAATTTATTAAAAACCCAGATCCAGTAGGAAAGAATGTAGTAGTATAATTTGTTGCCCTTCTTGTACTTGTGCTGCCATTCCTCCATAGTTAATTTTAAAGATGGAAACAAGATTTGATACAGTGGGCAAAATGGAATGACTTTCTTACAGCATTGTCACCAATTCACTTTTTTGCCAAACATCATGCAACCAACTTTTATTTTATTTGTATACTCCTATCGAGCCAAGTGTACTTTTTTCCCCAGACTGTGAGTGCTGATGTCTGAAGCCAGGTATATTTAAAGAAAATTATTTACTTCTCTGAGGCCTTTACCTATAATATAATAGTAAATGTTTTTAAATGGGACTATTACATTCAAGTTAAAACTGATAGATTTGTTTGTACCTCAATCTGAACATTTAGCTGACAGAGGATCAAAGGGGCTAGTCTGTAAAAAATATTAACTCACTTGAATTAAGTGTTCCATTAAGAACATTACCCTTTATAAAGCAAACTCAGTAACTGTTCTTTGAAAATTTAAAAAAAGGCTTCAATGCTGGAGCCTAGTAACAGCTAGATATAATGCTAGCATTGCTAGATAAGCTGCTCTACAATACATAAAAGCCAAAGTGACTTTGCCAAGGTTGAGATGTCAAACTACATGATTTTATCAGAGCCCATTTGCCTTGTGCCTTCAAGGAACCAGAGGGGACCTGTATTACAGTGCTACGAGATAAGCCCACTTCCTGCTGAATACCATTGAACCTTGGATAGCGCAGTGACTGGGACATTGCAATTTAAAATTGCAAGCGACTCCATTCCAAAATCAGTGGGTAGTTCTGTTACTTTGATAACTTGTGGCCTTGCTTTTGAAAACAAGTTCTCCATCTGCCTGAACAGAAGTATCAGAGTTTTCAGGCAAGTATAATTTAATCCAGGGGTGGCCAAACTATGGTTCTTTGATGCATGCATGGCTAGCTCAGGAATTCTGGGAGCTGAAGTCTACAGGTCCTCAAAGATCCATAGTTTGGCCAGCCCTGGATTAAATTATACTTGCCTGAAAACTCTGATACTTCTGTTCAGGCAGATGGAGAACTTGTTTTCAAAAGCAAGGCCACAAGTTATCAAAGTAACAGAACTACCCACTGATTTTTTAATCCATTTATTTAGCAGCAGCAGTAGTGAGAACTTGCTGTGTGCAGAATGGGAAATGAACAACTGAGGACTAGAATGAGCCTTTCAGATTCTCCTATCCACAGCCCCAAAGGTTGCACCATCCATTAGAATGTCCTTCTGGAATGTTTATGTGTCGAATTACAGCTTTGAGAATTAGATCAAAGTACCTGATACAAGCTCGGTACCACTTACAGAGGCTGCCAAATGGCTTCAGAAATTCCAAAACAAGAAAGGTATGGCGGTATGCCAAGCTGCAGAATCTAGAGCAGGGGTGTCAAACTCGATTTCATTGACGGCCGCATCAGGGTTGTGTTTGACCTTGGGGGCTCGGGGTGGGCGTGGCCAGTTCAACATTACTCCTATTGGGGGCGCCTGTGGTGGCAACAACGGGCCTCCGAGCTCCACTTTCAGCTGTGATTGCCTCCTGCAACCCTCTGCCAGCAAAAAAGAAGCTTGAGAGGGCCTCACACAGCACTCCTGAGCTCTGTTTTCGCTAACAGAGGCACCACGGGCCGGTCATTCACTGTTTCCAGGGCAGCCCCAAGGGCCAGATCTAAGCACCCCATGGGCCGGATCCAGCCCCGGGCCTTGAGTTTGACACCCCTGATCTAGAGGCTCTGTATAAATCTTGCATGATCAGAACTCTGCAAACAGGATATGTTTTGCTAACAGGTTTTGGCTTCTGATGCCAGGGGTATTGGGAACTCTTTGTGGTGTCACTCATGAACTCATACACTGTGGTTCACTTTTGTCCTGTTTGCAGAACAGACATAATGGACACACCTATATATGCCAACTCAGACAGCATTCACTTTATTGACTCATCAATGCAACTTTTCCTCAACAGTCATTCTGTTGCTGATAAGAGATTTGAAAAGACTGAACAGATTTTACTACAAGAAAAGAGTTTAAAACAGTAGATGGAGAGGATAAGCAAGGTCAAGGACCAGACATATATAATCACATGGCTTCTAATTAGCAACTACAGGAGTTTAATTGAAAGAGTATAGATAGGTTTTAGTGGTAAAATGGGGCACTTTACATAATCAAAGACTTCATTCAAAATAATGTGTTTCTCAAATTTTAAGACCATCAACACCAAGCTATCAATATATATAGACTATATGTAGAATATTAGCGTAACTTTTTTTTAAAAAAGAAGAAAAATATAAATATTGGCATAAAACATGCTTTAGTAATACTCTTTCCCACTTATATTTAATACCTTGAATAAAAATATTTAATTGCATGACTGATCTTGCAGCTAATGAGATCTGTCATCAACTCCTAGAATGATTTTAAAGTAGTAATCATAATTTTCAGACTCTTTTCAGATGTTGTTGTGGGTGTAGTAAGTGCTGAAAACCCACTTTCAAAAAGGTACATTAAAGGGAAAATCAGCTGAACATTTAATAGCCTCTTTACTAAAAAATCTCATTTTCTGAAAATATGAAAGTCCAAGTTTGTAAAGGATACATTAAAATACCTAGATATTAATCAATTTGTTTAACATAATGTTGAAAGTCTCTTTAGGAAATTCAATTACAGGTTACCCATTTAAAGGAACCTCAAAAAGCAGAAAATACTTTGAGTCTAGTTATTCAATCTTGACTGAAGTCAGGCATCTTCACCATACAGATCAGCGGTGTCAAACTGGCGGCCCATGTGCCGGATACGTCACGTGCAGGCCATGCCCACCCGTGTTCCCCAAAGGGGAAAA
The DNA here is from genome assembly GCA_023053685.1 of Diadophis punctatus similis. Taxonomy (NCBI): domain Eukaryota; kingdom Metazoa; phylum Chordata; class Lepidosauria; order Squamata; family Dipsadidae; genus Diadophis; species Diadophis punctatus. The sequence continues at coordinate 16,878,765 of JALIGW010000003.1, forward strand.
ACGTCACAATACATTATGTGACGGCAATGTGACGCTGCGAGTCTGACACCCATGATCTAGATGAAGGCCTAGTCACAGCAAGATCTGCCTTGTTAAGGCAGCCATATTTCTTTGCTCCTTTGCCATGTGACACATTCTTGATCTTTGGTTAGCTTCCAAAGAGTCTTTCATCTTATCTCATGTTCCATATATCCTGCACTGTTTTATTTTGACTGGGATTGTGCAACATACTTAATCAGGTCAATGAGAATCTCAGTGGCTATATTCATACAAAATAGTATGCTGTTTAGCTTTAACCTGATCCTTTACCATATTGGCCACTGAATCTTGCCTGTTTGATTAGTTTGTGGTTCAGTGCTTTAGCACATGGGTATGTCCACAAGGGTCCATCTGTCCATGTATGTGCTGTCAAAATCTGTAAGATGATTTATCACAACGCCATTGCCACCATCTTTCAAATTTTGATATACACATTCCACAAAGAGCAATGATATATTCATGAAATCAACAAGAGTTGAACTCAACTCAAAAAATTACTTTTTTTTTACTGTACCAAGAAACTCAGACAAAGGGTCAACTAAATAACCAGATTAAACAAGTGAACAGAGTTTTCATTTGAAATAGGATATCTGATTCACTCAGAAACACAATGCTGAGGCATAAAGAGCATTAAACAATGTACTTTATACGAATAATACCAAGTTTATTACAAACTTCATATGAATAGACCACACACTTTCTCCAAAACACCCTATATGCAGTTTTAATTACACAATTCTGTGTGCTCAGGAATTTTAATGCCACAATGGTAGAGTGGTCAAAGTACTTGACTAGGAGGAAGGAGACCCAGAAGCTCATTGGGAGACTTTGAGTCAGTCACTCATTCCCTCAGCCCAATCTACCTCACAGTTTTTTTGTTGAGGGGAAAGTAGGAGGATAGGATAAGATATATGGAGCTCCCAGATGAAAGACAGGATATACATCTAATATTTAAATTTAAATACATATTGGCTGTCTTTTCTGATATATATTATTGTCTTGCTTTCCCCCCACCCACCCCCGAGAGTTTCAGCTTTATAAAAGGTGTGTGTGTGTGTGTGTATAGTAAATATCCAGTAAATATTTAATTGGCAGTATATATATGTAATCAGCTTGACTAACTTCATAATATTCAACTCAAAGGGGGAAAAAAGGGGGGTAGATATGTAAACATTGCTATTCTTCTTTAAAAAGAGCCCCAAGTTTCAAATAATTTGCTTTGTCTGAATAAAGCCCTCCAAATTTGCCAAATTTGCTTTTTATAAAATAAGATGGCAATTTTACATGGGATCCATTAGGCTGTCAGTTATCAGTTTTTTCTGTACCAGAAATATTCACTGGATATATATACTGCATTCGGGGGGAAAAACTAGATAAGAACAGAGTTGCTATACATTCCATTTTTTTCTATAGCTTTCACATTCTTATGAAGAGCGATGGGGATGGTGTACTTGATTTGCTGGCTATGACCTGCTTTTTTTTAAAAAAAAATAAAGCCTTACTTGGGTTCAGAACATATGGTTAGCGTGATATATAGATGCTGGCTTTGGTTTTTTTAAAACTCCACCATGACTTCATCATAATACATGTGCCAGAAAGGTTTTTGACAGAAAAGGAGTTCTTGCAGCTCTGACAGTCTCCTTGAGCCTGGTTCTTAATCCACTCTCCAGCTGAATCCTTTAGCTACTAGAGTCTGTCATTTCTACATTTAATCCAGTTCCAGTGTATTTTCTGAGCATTAAGCAGCTTTTACCCATATTGAGTGCCAAGTGAGATTAGTAAACATCATAGGGAGGAGCAGAGGGGTGGAGAAGCAGATTTTCTAACCTACAAATCGCTGAAAGATTTACTTCTCAGCTACCAGCTACAAATCTGTGCAAGCACACAAACATGCCTTGAAGCTGCTAGTTAGGAATGAAACTGCAGAAATATTTGCAATCCTGGTAGTTAACTGTACAGCTAATGTGCCCAATAATGCATAAAAATAGTATTAGAGCAGAGAGTGAAGATACTTTTATTGATATGGCTCTAAGGAAAGCCTAATAGGTAATTAGCTTATTTTTCACGACTTGAAATGTTTAGGGCCCACTCAAAAATTATAGTTTAATAACCAGTTTGTTGTTTTTCAGACTGACCTGGTGCTAATTCAGCTCATCCATTTGCAGATCATCTTGAATACAATCAGATTCTGGGGGGATCTTATTTGTGGCTTTAGCAAAAGAAAGTCTATGATTAAAATCTTCAAATCTATCCAAGGACTGTCCAAAACCAAAGATCAGAATTCCCTACTATAGATGTCACATTTTCTGCCGTTTTCAGTAAGACAAATAAACTCCAGATTCTTCTATTTAATCCTTATCAATGTGTACATGGCAAAGAAAGTAAAACAGCCACAGCAATCAAGTGCATATTTTCACCTCCAAAATTCTGAGCCAAGAAACTTAGAAAATAAAGCATCAATGTATCAACAATTTGCAGCCTGCAGAAGTACATTTATTTTTTCAGTACCCCAAACAGAAAAATGTGTATGGCAAATCTGTATATCTTTTACAGTATCTGACCAGTTCAAGTGACAATACACTTTTAGGAAAGCTGCCATTTTTGTTAAGTTGCCAAGGGAACAAAGAGAGGTGAATTAATTTGCTTCTTTCCTGGAGAATTGCCTCATCTTACATAATGACAGCCAATGAAGGTGCAAAACTCTCTGGTGGGGTGTGGCACGTATGTATGACAGGTGGGTTTAAAAACAATTCTCAAGCCAGTAAAACATTGACTTTAATGGCACTATGATTCTTGCCAGTCTTGATTTTTCAAACATGCTAGCTCTTGATTTTGTTCTGACTCAGATAGGAGGTGCAGGAGGAATGGATCCTATTAAATCTAAAACAACACCCTGCTCGCTCCCAGACATGGTCACACACACTCACGTGTGCACTCTTTTGTGAACGGTACATAATTCAACTGTTTACTTAGGTGGGCAATAATACAGCTTGGCCATGTTTGTTCAATTTCCCAGGAATGTGCAGAACAGAACGACTGGAGAAAACAGAAAACTCAAGCATAGACCATAAGCCCTCCTTTACACAAAGGGTGGACAATTGTCTTCCAATGTATTTTATCTTGCTAAGTATCTGTTGACTTTATCAAAATTAGGAAGGACTGAGACAAGTGTGTCTTTATCAGGGCTATTCATTTTTAATCCAGTCTGTAGGTGAATGGAACAAGATTGTGCAAGATTGGATTAAAATGGCAGATTAAAAAGCCCTGATTAAGACACACTTGTGTCAGTTCCTTCCTAATTTTCTCACACTCCAAGCACATATAGATTTAAATGCAGAGATCCTAGGAGCAAATATTTCTGATATCATAGGGGGGGGGAGATTACAACCTATTCTTCTTCCTGCAGCTCCCTTGAGCAGAAAATTGAAAGAGTGTGAAAGGTGGCATGGAAGAAATGCAAAACTAATTCCTTCCACTTCTGAATCAGAGGCTCTACTGCAAATAGAAGCAGCCCTCTTATTGGGGTAAAAGCAACTCAGCAACTACCATGTTGGAAGGTTTTTCCTGTACATATATTCTTTATTTGTTGCAATTTCCAAATAATAATAATAATAATAATAATAATAATAATAATAATAATAATAATAATAATAATAATAATAATAATAATAATAATAATAATAATAATAATAAACAACAACAACAACAACAACAACAACAACAACAATAATAATAATAATAATAATAATAATAATAATAATATGAAAATGCCAAATCCTATCTAAACATCTGGCAGATGTGCAACCAACCATATTATTACTAACAATGTTGGCCATTTTTTTAGATTCTGAACATTATCGTAGCAACAGGTAGGAATGCCAGGCAAACATTATTGCTACAGTATGTATATTTAATTGGCCCACATGTTTTATATAATCATGTTTTATTTTCAAAAGTTCTATGAGCTATTGCTTATGAACTTTTGAAAATAATAGCTGATAGCACAAGAAACCAACAAAAAGAATCGCAAAAATCTCACATAATATTATATAATAGTGAGAAAAATGTTCATTTTGAGGAGCCGAGGTGGCGCAGCGGTTAGAGGCAGGTACTGCAGGCCACTTTAGCTGACACTGATCCGCAGGTCAGCGGTTCAAATCTCACCGGCTCAAGGTTGACTCAGCCTTCCATCCTTCCGAGGTAGGTAAAATGAGGACCCAGATTGTTGGAGGCAATATAAATATACATTGCTTACTGGTGTAAAGCGCTTAGAGAGTGCTTGCACTGTGAGGCGGTATATAAATCTCACAAAATAAATAAATAAATAAATTTTTAGTTCCTTATACTTAAGAAATAAGTTTTCCATTTCAATTTGCAGGGTAATGCTCTTCTAGAAGTACAGCATATATAAGTCCACCAGATGATCTATCCCTTTGATGATTCTAATGCATTTGGCCAGGAATTATGCAAAATTTTAGTAATAATGTTTATCATTCATAATGAAAAAGTTGCTTCATCCAAGCTTGCAAAGCAAGATCATGTCTAATTTCCTTTTGGTTAAGCTATTGATACTTCTATGTTAATTGACCCAGATTTCAAGTGCAAAAATTCTCTACCTACATACACAAATGGCAAAAACTATTAAAATGACTATAACTCTAGAAGGGATTTAATTCCATAAAAAGTATGCATATGTCCTTATTTTACCTCATATTGATTTTCAAAATTATTTTAAAGAAATTTAGGATTCCCTGGAGGCTTAGAGTCTTTGGACAGAAGATCACTAGACAGCAGTAGACAACCTTCCATTAAAGAAACTTTGCTTGCCAGTATAAATCTTTCAATTAAAGTATGTGTGGAACAAGAGTTAAGCAGGTTCTTGTGGGTGCACACAATTAAGGCAATCCGTTAATCTAGTCTAAAGCATTACCCTGGGTTCTTTTTCAAAAGCACAAAGGTTTCTCACGCAACGTATTAGTTTTGGTTCAGCCAAATCCTTTAGTTTGTAACATGGTTTAGGTTTAGCATGATATGTGTTGCTAGCCGGTGTTTTGACAGTGGCAGGATACAGAAAAGGTTAACTGAGGACTAAAACTTAAGAGCCAGATGTCTGCTACCATATCTTCATCCTAACAGTTTATAAAGGACTACAGCAACCCCTCTGTCTAATTACTTCCAAAACTAGCAGCAGAAAAGTTTAGCTACTAATATTTATTAATTAAACAAATTTACATAGTATTTTTTGGCTTTGGAGGTCTCCAAGATACATTGACAAGGTTTAGAGCAGCTTTACTGTAGCAATAAGCTCACCAGATTTACCTAACATGACTTAACGGACTGTGTTATTTGGACAGAACCTTATTGAGAGAATTCTAACGGCAGCCCCGAAGGGCAAACCTGGCACTCCCACAGCCTCTCCCCTCCTGCAGTTACCACATAACCTCTTGGCAGCCTACATGATCCGGAGGGTGTCTCAGCCAAAGTAAATCTTGTGCTCTGCAGTTCATTAGGTGTTCAAATCCCCCGTTTACAAAAATGCTGCTTTGAGACTTGCTGACCATTTGGAAAATTTGTAATCTTTACATCTGCTCTGACTTCTGAAGTTCCTTTAAAAAACCCTTTGCTAAGGGATTGGGTAAAGTGGTAAAAGGTTAAGTCTTACAACAAGAACACCGAGCAAGAAAAGAGAAGTATTAGTTCATTCAGTCTTATGACTCCACAGTTCTAAGGAAGTTCAGAGAACCCGTCTGTCAGCAAACTCTGCTGAAGTTATGGTCATGCACAGATTCTACTCTGTAGGTATCAAACAAAAGGCCTTGTGGTGCAAGACCTTCACCCCATCCCTCCAGCTAGTCAGAATACAAACTACGTTTTAAAATAAACTCACTTTTGAATGGGAACTAATCCTATGGGCTCAGAGAGGTAGAACACTTGGATTATGTGCCTTCAAGTTATTTTCAACCACTAATGTCCACATAAATTTTCTTCTAGGATCTGCCCCTAAATTGGTCTTTCAGGTCTTCCAACACTGCACCCATTGCCATTGTAAATGGAATCATTCACCTTGCTACTGGTCATTCTCTTCTTCCCTTCCACCTTTCCCAGCGTTAGAGACTTTTCCAGGAAGCACTTGCGCTCATTTTGAATGTGTGAATTACAAGAACACGGATGTTAACAGAATAGGGAAGCTAAGAGGGAAAAAAAGCTAGAATTCCTTATTTAAATTATCTAAAGATAGCATTTTAGGTAAACAAAGCAGTAGTCCGGAGACCATCCACTTAATATAAGCAGTCCAAAGTCATGCTAAGTAAGAGAGTGAAAGAAAGAGGTGACACTGATTTCTCATATCAACAGTATACTTGGACCCAGCCATGTATATAACTTGGTATCCAAGTTATCAAATGAGATAAAGAAGAACCAATTCTGAATTACAGAAAATTACAAACTTAAGTGCTACTCTGCTCGAACAGAACAAAGCATTATGTGTTAGTTCATAGTGCCCAACCGAATACCATTAGTCATGAGCATAAAACATGTACTGGGTACAACTGGTACTCAAAATATGTAGCCTTCGATCTTCCATTTTTACTATATGCTACCTTTTGATTTGGAGATTAACATAAATCTTTTCAGCACAAAGATGCATTCTACCTCCATGCTTAGTCTATTTTTTTAACTATGCCTCTCAACTAGTTTGCCATATCAGATTAACTTTTTAATGTCAAGAAAGCTTGATTTAATTATTTAAGTGTCTGGCACTCTCCCACTTATATCTGGGATATTTCAGATGTAGTTAGCCTGTATTCAGATATACTACGAAGATAATCCAGGCTTGTTTGTACAGCTAAATTCTTGCATGATGTCCATGCTGTTTTAATCTAATCAGGATGCCTAAAGATTAGCATAACTTTTAAAATTTGCAACTAATTAAGATATAGCCTGTGACCTTTATGGTTAATTCTGCTTTGCAAAATCATCAGTTTTGACTGATGTAAGTCTCCCTATCACCATCCCTAGGAAATAGATAAAGTTAAATACATGAATACATTACATGTAGTAATTCCAATCTAGTTCATGATTTTAAAAGGTTAAAGTTAGATTAGAAACATGTGTGGCTCTTCAATTATAGTTCCCAAAATTCCTCAACTATAGTCCCCAGACTTTAACCAGAGTTGCTGGGAACTCCAGTTCAATAACATCTGGACAGACTGTTCATCCCATTCTATAAAATAAAGATATTTAATTAGGCAAACAGATGCATTAGTAGTAACAGCAGAAGTTACTTTCAGGCCAAGAAAGAAAATCATTTTCTTGCTTTACTCCCATGAATATTTTAAACCAAGATGGCCTCAAAAACAACATTTATCCAATTTGGGGGCGAGGACTTGGATAAGTTAAGCAATGTTGGACTTTTTTAACATTTAGATGGCAACCACTAAGAAATCTCAGGACCCTAGGTTAGACTGAAAAAATATCCCAGAAGGCAGCAATGGCTAGAAAATTAGAAAATATGTCCATACAGTCACCAGGAATCTAGTTCTCAAAGGACATTTTTATGAGGACATTGCCACAAAAATAATTCATTCCATTAAAAAAAAAAGTTAAGTTACTTTGGAGTCAAGTTCAACCTCTGGTGTTTACACAGATGTATCCAGTGCAGTGTTCTTGGCAAGATACAAGAATACTTTGTCATTTCCTTCTTCCAGGATGCATTTTGTCTTGCTAGTCTGGTCTACAGCAATAATCTTCCAGTGCATTTAAACCCAAATATTAACCTGGCTTGACCCAGTTTAAGATTCTAGATCAGGCAAGGTAGCCAAACAGGACCACCTGCATACCTCACTGAAAATCCTGGAAGTTTTACTTTACCCAAAGGATGCCTGTATTGTTAACAGTTATATTACTTTTCCTGTCCCCACAAAAAAGCTCCTTCAAATTCCGATTAGATACAATTAGATCCTTTTTCTGCAGGACTGCAAAGATTCTGCCTTTTAATTAAAAACCATCTGAAGCGTCAAACATATTAATTCTATGTCTCAAATAGATATATACTAATAATGTCCACAGCATATTTAACTTTTGTAAATTTCTGCATACAATGCTTTGAATTTTCCACTATATTCAGAAAATGATAAATAAACATTTTTGCTGAATTACACTACAAGACTGGATTGGAAAGGCTAACCATTAATTAGTACAGTAGATTCTCAGGATACCTGCTTTCGTGAACATCAGCCCCCATTTTCTGAGTCCAGAGGTCATTGTGTCAGATAATCAGTGTGCATCCCCCCTCCCCCTCAAATTATTATTATTATTTTTTGGCCTAACGCTAGGTTAAAAGCAAAATCTGTTAAGTGATTAAATGAAATACATCAGTATTAGCATTTGGCCAGCTGTAGAATGTTGATTAAGGCACAGCAAATGACCACTCCATCTGAGGGGTTTTAAGTAGTCATTACAATAAATGTGTGTTTGCTTCCCAAAAAACAAGGGAGATTCCATAAGCTATGCTTATTTAATTATCATCTTGATGTCTCATTTACAAAGAGATGGGGAAGGTGGGGAAGATTGATAGATTGTGAACTCCTTGTAACAAGGGCTTAACCTTTTCCTAATGTAACTCCATCGAGTAGAATATATTGCACTACCAGTATAGTATTAACATTAATGACGCTTTGTCTATTGGAAGTGGAAATGAGGGACAGTTAAGAAGTTGACTCATGTGAAATTACACAGTATGGAGACCTGATGGTTAAAGCAAAAATATACATGTTGGTATGAGTGATCATGTTCTTCCACACGTATCTACAAAAAAACAATGTGTGTTAAGTGGATTGCTTCTTGGTAAAGCTGTAAATGCTAACTCTCAACATTTTTCTGAGAATAGTTAGCAATGAAGCAGATCTTATATGTGACTTAAACTTTTGAGAATGTCAAGTTGTTTGGAAAGCTTGACTTACTAGAGGTATAATGATTTTAAGAAAGAATGTTCTTTTCAGAGGCAAATAGCACTGATTCGATTTCATTTGTATTGCAGTCTTAGCATATTATCATAAAAAATATGTAAAAAGGTGTGCATAATATATTACAAAAGCTTAGCGCGTTGCACCCATAAACTCTTATCAGACAGTCAAATTAAACTCAGAGAAGATTACTTGCAAGTAGATATGTATATAGCACTGCAATGCATGTCTGCATATAAAAGATATTATACGGTTTTTCTTTTAAAGAAACATTTCTTATTCGCATCAGAATTGAACATATCCAAGGTCATTCCTCTTAAGTTTCAGTATACTTTTAAAAAGGCAAGTCTCATTAAAGCTTTTAAAAAGAAAACTATTAAAACTAAGATAATCAGTTGCTTGAAAATGATCAGACTGCTAATTTCTCACACCTCCATAGATAGGTTCTGCTGAAAACTGGCAGAGCAACCCTCCTGTTTCTGGCCCAAGGAAAGGTCGATGTTCAACAGGTTTACCACATAATATTTTCTTTATATCAACAGGAACGCAAAACCTAATATTAAGTTCTCATGCTGAGCACTGATGCTTTCAAATCTAATCTTATATAATAACTACGGACACATCTTGCTTGGAATTATTTGCAGAATCTATCTCTGTTCTATTGGAAAGTGCTGAACTTCCTGAGTCCCCTCAGATCTACATTCTATGGCAGATCATTGCTAGAATCTGTCTGAGGGCTTCTATTACTTGCAAATTTAATCGATTTGCCAAATGGTCAATAACAAATGCTAGAAAGTCGAGCATCTCTTGGGAAAATTTACCTTCCCTGTCTAGTTCATAACAATGCCAACAGTTACAAAAAGATAGAGAAATGCTGAGTTTTCAGGATGCTTGTGTACATTCTGTACGCATGTTGACTTGATGCTAGATCACCATACAAGATCCTCTTTCCTCATTCAATTGCTGTAGTTGACAGAACAAATATTTCCTAACTATGCTTTCCCTGCTCTACAAGACCCAAAAGGTTTCAGGTCAGATGAACATAGGGTGTATTCTTCATTCAATACTGTTGCCACTAATTTTGCAATATATCTTCCTCCATTTCCTATGTGACATAAAACAAACACTAGGAGGTTGTCTTTACCCCCCAGGAGTTGTTTCCACTGAGTCATCTTCCATCTCAAGTAGCAACTTGTAGACAAAATCAATATGCCACAGTACGACGTCATACTTTTTCCATATGTTTAGTCTTTCCATGGTCTTTCCAGTGTGACATACTGGGCCAAGAGAGCAAGGCATATCAACTATAGCAAGAATTTTCCTAGGAAGAATTCAGCCAGAACCACTTCCAGTATTTTTCTGACTATAAGACACACTGGAGTATAAGACGCACCAAGATTTCGAAGAGGTAAACAAGAAACAAATGTTTTTGCCCTCCCCAGCCCCCAGGAGCACTCTGCAGGCCTCCCAAACTCTGTACGTACCCCGATTTTGTGAAAAATGGGCCCTTTTTCACAAAACCAGGATGCACAGAGGGGGCTGGGGAGGGCAAAAATGCAACGTGTGGGGGGTTTGGGGGTGAAAAACAGACCAGCTTTTTGCAAAAACGGGGCACACAGAGGGTTTGGGAGGCCTGCAGTATGTTCCTGGGGGCTGGGGAGGGCAAAATGTCCCAATTTTTGCAAAAAATGGGCCCATTTTTGCCTCCAAAACCCCCGTGTCGCATTTTTGCCCTCCCCAGCCTCTAGGAGCATTCTGCAGGCCTCCCAAAGCCTCTGTGTGCCCCGTTTTTGAGGTGAAAAACAGGCCTGTTTTTCACCTCCCAAACCCCCCACACATCACGTTTTTCCCCTCCCCAGCCCCCAGGAGCACTCTGCAGGCCTCCCAAACCCTCTGCGCATTCCGTTTTTGCGAAAAACAGACCTGTTTTTGGCAAAAATAGGACGCGTTGGGCGGGGTTTCAGGAGGCCAAAAATGGCTGTATTAGGTGTATAAGACGCACCAACATTTCAACCCTTCTTTTGGGGGGAGTGCGTCTTATACTCCGAAAAATATGGTACTTTCTATGGTGACATTCCCCTCTCTATAAAGTTTTACAGTACCACAGCCATACATTTAGGCTCAAGAATTCTGAGCATTTCACTTAGAAGAACAGTGGGTGTTTGACAAGTGGTGAAGTGGTACAGTTTCAAATGATAGCAGTGAACAGGTGGACATAAAGTATCTTATTGATATTGAAGTCTCACAATGTAATAAACCAAGTCCTAATTCATTTGCTAGTAAATATGAAAAAAGGTAACTCAATTTAGGGTGGCAGGATTGACAATGAAACTGAGCCAAAACAATGCAATATCAACATTCTGAAATGTATTTTACAATGGCCCTAATTTTGTGCAACTTTTCTACCTACATTCAACCCTAGATTAATATAAAATCAACAAAATATAGTCTTTCTGTTGCTAGATATAAAATTCAAATGGGCTAGCAGCTAAATTAAGGTTACAAAAATCTGGACAATCATTTGGCAGCCAAAAGATTCAGTAAACTCTAGTGGTCTTCCAATTTTGGCAGCCATGAACTAGCAGCTCTACTCAACTTATATTAAATTACTAGCTGGTTCTTAGATGGTTACCAGTCTTCCAGCACCCAGCAAGTTTGTTAGGTCCACTTATTTCATCCCAAACCATGTGTGACTTATAACCCAGTGGCAGGGAAAGGATGCCTGAAAAGATCCAATGTTCCTTCAAACACAACCAAGTCAGAGTTCATAAATATAAAATCATATTGCAGTTCTTTGATTTTTTTTATATATTGTGCGAATCCAATGACTGCATTTGCATAATGTGAACTTAGCCATTTGTGACCTATTCAAACCATGGTCCCAGAACATTATAGCTTTATAAGCATACTGTATACATAGTACTATGGGTCAGCCTTATTCATCCCACTGTCTTGCTGATTTCTTCATTATTTGTTGCTTCTATTACTTTACACTTCTATTAAAGTGGGAACACGTCTAAACAATTCCTTTGCCATAATAGTTATATGGGAAATATTATGAAGTCAAAGACTGAAGCCAGTTAAGATAACCTATACAAACTAAACAAACATCCATTTTTCTTAACATTTTTTCATTTCAAATTTCTTTCCTCTGTGTTTAAAGGATTTAAGACACTCATCTTTTGGAGATGTGAGTTGATGGCTTTGGATGGTACAGGCCCAACCATGTTTTAATTTTATGGCATGTTCTGTCTCCTGTCACATATCCCTACATGCTAAATGACTAGAAACTATAGAAAAATCTCAAGAACCACACAAAATATTTGGCCATTCACTGCTAAACATGTTCTGGAGATGCTAGTAAAAGGAAGCTAGTCTTCTTTGATTTTGTCAAGGTACAAGATGCTTCTAATACAGCCAGTCTTTGAACGGGGAGTTATAGTATATCATAATGGCCAAATGAGGGTATATCTGTACTGTGTCTCAGCCTATCTAAACCACATGTTATACATTGGAAATAAAATTACATATTCAGGCTAACGATGCTGATTTGATTGTGAGAGACAGAAAACAAAACTGGGAAAGAGTAGAAAGAACAAGCCTGAGGGATCCATGGCAGCAGGACAGGACAAACCGGTTTGTTCATTAATAATGCTGCACTACTTTTCAAAACAATAAGCTCAGCCAGATTCTTATATTTTTTTTGAAATTAGATTAACACTGCCTGAACACCAAGATGGGGAAAAAAACTTGGCATGCTGCATTTACGACACAATCCGATTCCCCACAGCAAAGGCTTTGTGAATGCCAACTGTCACAGCACTGTAAAATATGATTCATGCACCACCCTTTCATTATAATCCTTGGGGAGGCCTTCCAGAAAGAGTTAAGAGGAATTTGTGCAAAATAAAGAGTAAGAAGCAGCATTAAACCAGAGACGTGTACTGTAGGTAAACCCATATCATAGAGATTAATCAATCAGAGCTCTATTAAAATATGTCAGGTGAATAGCCCACAAGGAATCTGGAACAGTTTTTTCAACAAAAACAGGTGGTCAGGGAGGAAATGACTAAATAGACTACAAGTTTCACAGCTTGGACGATAGTAATTTTAATTCAGTTTATCTCAACCATAATACAGGGCTCTCCAACCTTGGCAACTTTAAGACTTGTGGACTTCAACTCCCAGAATTCCTCAGCCAGCAAAACTGGCTGAGGAACTCTGGGAATTGAAGTCCACAAGTCTTAAAGTTGCCAAGGTTGGAGAGCCCTGATATAAGACATTCTTTTATAGAAAAGGTATGTACAGGTAGTCCTCGACTTACAACAGTTCATTTAGTGACCATTCAAAGTTACAACGGCACTGAAAAAAGGGGGCTTATGATCATTTTCCCACACTTCCGACCTCTGTAGCATCCCCATAATCACGTGAGCAAAATTCAGATGCTTGACAACTGACCCATACTTATGACATTGCTGTGTCCCAAAGGTCATGTGATGACTTTCTGCAACCTCTTGACAAGCAAAAAACAATGGGGGAGCCAGATCCACTTAACAACTGTGTCACTAGCTTATCAACTACGGTGATTCACTTAACAACTGCGGTAAGAAAAGTCATAAAATGGGCAAAATTCACTTAACAAATGTCTCACTTAACAACATAAATTTTGGGCTCAATTGTGGTCTTAAGTTGAGGACTATCTGTACTCTATCACAATCCAGGTGTTACTGAATTACATCTCCCAGCATCCCTCAGCACTGGTTAAATGCTGGTTAAATTGCTGAGAATGGCAATTCAGCATGTCCTAGAAAGCTACAGCCTTTCTGATCCTTCTTTTACAGAATACCAAGTAGTTAGAATCTCTGAACTTTTTTACTAACCCAATAAGGCAATAAAATCAGCCCTCAGATTCATATAACTTTCTGTATGGATCCACTTAAAACAAGTGCGAACCTCTCATGTATTTTAGTATTCCATAAAATTAAGGTGAGTTAGTATTTAGGACTCCCTCTGAAAAACTGGATAACTACATATTTTACTAAAGACTGAAGAAACCATCAACAGAACCTTTGACTGAGAAATTGCAGGAATGTTTAAAACAAAAGTGTTCAATTTCAGAAATGCTTTATCATCTTGAAATTCTCTCAGACTCATCAGTTTTGAGGCTAAGACTTTTTGCATTTTTAAGCTAAGTGAACGTTGCCTCTGATGAGAAGTTACTACTGCTTATAAATAAAATAAGCTGTGTATCCATTACTAAGAAATGAAAGTTTGTGTTCCACTAACTAAATGTAGAATTTTTAGGAGCAATCTGGCAAAGGATAGTAAGCAGCAAGTAAAAGAGGGTTAAAATATTTATGCTTCTGAAGTCTACAGATTACTGCAAGCCATACCCAAATCCAGCAAAAACAAAAACAATTTGCACGAGAAGATCACAGAACATCACAGTACAATTACAGGCAAAGGCTCAAATGACAGACAGACAAGAAAGCAGGACAAAAACCAAACTGGCAAAGGAGTAAAACAGCTAGATCTGAAATAAGATAAAGGGGAGGGATTAAGCATCAAGCCAAAGTTTATAAACATCAACCTTCCCCTCTAGAAAGACAAAGAAGTCCCTCACTCAAGTTACTAAAAACATAAGCAACATTTCCTAAGTACAGGCTGTTGAGAAGTAATTTAGCCTGCATTATCCCTCTATGCTGCTGTTCAAGCTTTCTGATCTTCTCCCAGCATAACCTTATAAAGCAAGTTGCAACTAATCTCCCACCATCTCCTCTGAGAAGACACAAAGGCTTAACGAATTTTATTAGATTTTTATCACGCCTTTATTACTTTATAAGCAACTCTGGCAGCAAACCTGTCTAGTACCACTTCCTACTCCTGTTTTTCCCACAAGGTCCCTGTGAGGTGGGTTGGGCTGAGGGACAGTGATTGCTCCCCCCCCCCACATCCGGCTGGCTTTCTTGGCTTAGGGTGTTACTAGAACTCAAGTCTCCCTATTTCTAGACCAGTAACTTAACCACTCCACCAAAGTTGAGAGTTCAGCAACAGGCAGACCAGTGTTTGGCAAGGTCAAAGGTTGAAGAGTGTTTGCAAGAGGATAAAACAGCTGGTCAAATAACTGAAGAAAGGAGAAACAAAACAGGGGCTTTCTTTTCTCAAAAAGCAGAAGGCAGCGAATGCATCAGGAGCAAAGCAATCACATTCAGATTTACAGGAAAACCCCAGATCTCTAATGTGTTAGACTCCTGGGAATTTCACTTAATGGGTTCTGTGTGACGATGGAGAATTGCAACAGAGCCAGGCTTTGGGTCAGCGGTTACTCATTCCACAGCTATGAGGTGGAGGAAGTGCTAAATAAGGCAACAACACGGCATGCTGCTTGCCAAACTGCGCTGGTACTTGGGAGACTCTGAGAACATTTGGGGCGGGCGGACGGGCGGGAGAGGTGGGGGGGAGAGAAGAGGCCAGGAATCCACCAGGCAGTCAATGAGATGATGAAAACCATCCCGCTGGTCGTAAAGGACGGAGGAAGAGATTGCCAAGCGGAGGGCGAAGCTTCTCCCCCTCCTCCAATCGCAGTAGGCTCAAAAGGACCGAAAAGATAGCTGCGGGTTAAGCAAACGCTGCGCTAAAAGTAATAGAAGACCAAGTAAGAATAAACTACTAAGCGGGGGCCCAAAGGGATTGCAGCGTCTCTCTCCCTCTCTCCTAACTTCCTGCGAAGAAAGGGCGACTCGCTCCGGCTTTTAGCCCAGCGTCCCTCCCTATTCCGTCGTTTGGAGATAGGATTACTTGAGAGAAAGGGGTGGGTTTCTCTTCAGAAAAGGGGGACGGGGGTCCCTCTCTCCGGCGTGGCACCGGGAGTAAAGGGCGATCTCCTTTTTCCCATTACTTGATCCGCAAAGCCATCAAGGGCGAAGATGATCTCGGTACCCAACTTCGACCTAACTCCGCCAACGAGAATGGCTTACAAACCATGGCCGGGCAATCCCGGGCTAATTTCCCTCCCTCCCCCCGCCAAAAAAACCTCCACCGCCAACCCTTTGCTGCTCCCCCCCCCCTCCTCCTCCACGCAAATCCCCGACAACGCTACTCACCGACTCCGCAGCCACGCTGACGGCTAGCAGGAGAGCGGCGCACAGGCCGGCGAGGCGAGCGAGTTGCATGGCGTTCTGCAGGAGGCGAAGAGCACGGAGCGAAATCAGCCGCGATGAAATCTGATGTAACCCCCCCGCGTCGGCGCTCAGCTTTCTTATAGGCGGCCCCGTCGCGGCCCGCCTCCTCCAGGAGGAGCCGAAATGGGGCCTCGCTGCAAGGGCGGACGGCGGGAAGTTTCCCTGCTTTCGCGATTCCTTTCGTATTGCTCGCGCCGCCCCTCTCGCTCCCTTTTAGGCACGTACCGTGTGCGGCGTGTTATTCCCCGGCCCTTCACAACAGCCGGTCTGGGTCGGCCGCCTGTTTAGAGTCTGACGTGGAGACTGGCCGCCAGCGGTCGATACAGAAACGTGTCGCTTCCACACCACGGAGTAATAATAGAGGATGCTTCGTTGTTGATGTTGCCCCGCTCTTGGACATACAGGTAGTCATCGACTTGCGACCACAGTGGAGCCCAAAATTTCTCTTGTTAGGTGAGACACTGTTACCTGACTTTTGCCCCATTTTACGACTTTTCTTGCCACAGTTATTAAGTGAGTCACTGCAATTGCTAAGTAACGCGGTTAAGTGAATGTGGCTTCCCCGTTGACTTTGCTTGTCGGAAGGTCGCAAATGGGGGTCCCATGACTCCAGGTCATTGCAATGGCCATAAATATGTCCATGGGGATGCTGCGACGGTCGTAAGTGTGAAAAATGGTCATAAGTAACTTTTTTCAGTGACGTAACTTCGAACGGTCACTAAATGAACTGTTGTAAGTCAAAGACTACCTGTGCTCCATGTAAAATCAGTTAGAAAACAAGGGGCAACTCAGCCGAAACCTCGTAATTTACACAATGAGCTACTGCTTTCAAGTTGTCTGGGAAAATTTTCAAGAGACAGAATAGGGGGAGTAATTAAGTATGGACTTCTTTCAAAACACTTGGGAAATAA
This sequence comes from Diadophis punctatus similis, assembly GCA_023053685.1. NCBI lineage: Eukaryota > Metazoa > Chordata > Lepidosauria > Squamata > Dipsadidae > Diadophis > Diadophis punctatus. The sequence continues at coordinate 16,895,859 of JALIGW010000003.1, forward strand.
GGGGCACTGCCCCAGGGCCTGGTCTCCCTCTAGATCAGGGGTTCCTAAACTTTTTGCCATTACATCTCCCTTTAGTGTAGCTCTAATGTACACACCTGCCATAAAAATAAAAACACTAACATGAACACAAGTGAAGAATGAAAACAATACAATAAATCTTTGGGAAAAGTAGATTTATTTTAGCAACAGGAGCTCTTCTCCAGAATCTTTCTGCACTCCCCAAAGGAGATACACCTCACAGTTTAGGAAATCCTGCTCTAGATGCATTGGAGATGCTGCTCCCTGACCACCTAGCTAGTCTACTTTTTGCCACATTGGCTGGAAACATCAATTTTAAGTCATCTAAAAAATGCCAGGTTGTGGAAGTCCCAAAGGTGCTTTTTCAGGAGGCAACTAGGCTTTCTTGTTTTCTTTGAAGACGTTTCACTTTTCATCCAAGAAGCTGCTTCATCTCTGACTGGATGGTGGGGAATGGAAGGATTTATATTCCTTGCAGACAGCTGGTCATTTGCATTCTTTCAGAGAGTCCTTGAGGCCACTAGAATTTTAGCTGTATCCTCAGGGTCACCTGAATGGTGCAAATGTGTGTGGAGCCTTCTTGGCTGCAGGATGTTTTCTGCCCGGTGTCCCTTCACTGTTGAAGACAGGCACAGGCTGTTGGGGGATGAATCTGTGTTGTCTGCGCCTCAAACTGAAGCGCAAATGGTTCCTGTAGACTTGTTGGTTGTGAAAGGTTACTGTAATTAGGTTTGGAAGATGCTTTTTGGCAGGATTGCTTTCAAAGATTCACACCAGGCCTGGAGGAGAGAACGGGGGATTTCCATGAGGCCATAGGAAGAAGCAATGGCAGAAGTTGAAAATATTTCTAGGCTGTAGTCTGAAAGCCAGTCCAACAGCTTAGTGATGGAGAATGTGGTTTGTTGGATCTTCTGAACTACTAGTTTCAGGCATTCTTCACTCCTGGAAGTTATATAAATCACTATGATCTGGAGGGTGAAAGGTTTCACATACCTAACATCACCTACCTCTTCATCTTACTCATTACTTGCAACAAATAGCTTTACAAAGCTGATCGCCCAATGTTGTGTCTCTAGCCACAGAGAACTGAAACTTATCTCATTTCTGGTTATTTGTTTAACTATCTCTGCTGTCTGTGAGACAACATGGTGTTAATCTCTCTCTCTCTCTCTCTCTCTTTGTAAATAAGCAAGGTGTGAAATTTGGGTGCTTAAAGATGCAGGTTACAGGTAGTCCTCAAATTGCAACCATTTGTTTAGTGACCATTCGAGTTACAACAGCACAGAAAAAAGTAACGAGCAGTTCTTGTGCTCACAACCGTCCCTGCATAGATAGATAGATAGAATTCTTTATTGGCCAAGTGTGATTGGACACACAAGGAATTTGTCTTTGGTGCATATGCTCTCAGTGTACATAAAAGAAAAGATACATTTGTCAAGAATCATGAGGTAATCATGAGGTAACAACATCCCCACAGTTGTTATCAAAATTCAAGTGCTTGACAACTGGCAAATATTTACAGCCGTTGCAGTGTCCCGGGGTCATGTGATTGCCGTTGTGATCTACCCAGCTGGCTTCTGACAAGCAAATGGAGAAGTCACATTTGCTTAACGACTGCATGATTCACTTAACAACTGCAGTGATTCGCCTAACGACCATGGCAAAAAAGGTCATAAAATCAGGCACAACTTTCTTAACAACCACCTTGCTTAGCAATGGAAATGCTGGCCCCAACTCTGGTCATAAGCTGAGGACTACCTGTAGTGTCCTGGTGCCCCATTCCAACTGGGTGGAGAAGGGACAAAAACTGGATGTAATTAAAAATTAAATATAGTTAAAGCCATGTGGCTTTTCAAAAGGATGCCTTGCTTTGTTGAAGGCTTGAGCAAAACTACCTTACAAAGTACAGGTAATACAGGTATTACGACCACAATTGAGCCCAAAATTTATGTTACTAAGTGAGAAATGTGTTAAGTGAGTCTTGCCCCATTTTACAACTTTTGTTGCCTTATTTGTTAAGTGAATCACTGCAGTTGTTAAATTAGTAGCACAGTTGTTAAGTGAATCTGGCTTCCCCCTTGACTTTGTCAGAAGGTTGCAAAAGGTGATCACAAGACCCCAGGACACTGCAATGGTCATAAATGTGAGTCAGTTGTTAAGCATCCGAATGTAAATCAGGTGACCCGGGGATGCTGCAATGGTCGTAAGTGTGAAAAATGGTCATAAGTCACTTTGTAGCGCCATTGTAACTTTGAATGGTCACTAAGTGAACTGTTGTAAGTCAAGGACTACCTGGACTTCATCAAGGCCAGAGGTCCCAAAACTTGGCAACTTTAAGACTTGTGGACTTCAACTCCTAGAATTCTCCAGCCAGCTATGCTCTCTGGAGCTATGCTATGCTGGCTGGAGAATTCTGGGAATTGAAGTCCACAAGTCTTAAGGTTGCCAAGTTTGGGGACCCCAATCAAGGCAGATCTGGCTACTCTGCTTATAGTTAATACTGTAGTCTTCTCTAGGCTCTTTCTAATGTCCCACTAATAGGCTTTCCTTACATTCTGGAGTTGAAATTTAAGTCTTCCACTTATGGCCATCTGTTTAGACGACTCTTTGAAGTTATGACAGCACTGAAAAAAATGATTTACCACCAGTCCTCACACTTCCCACTGTTGCCGCATGCCAGGGTCACATGATCGTCATTTGTGACCTTCCCACGAGCCTCCAACAAGCAATGTGTGAAGATGGATTTCCTTAGCAACCACATGATCAACAACTTAACAACTGAAGAGAAAAAAGGTAGTAAAATTGGGCGTAACTCACTTAAGAACCGTGATGGAAGTTGCAGTCCAATTATGGTTGTGAGTTAAGAACTGCCTGCATAACTATATAAATTATCTTGCCCCCACAGCCTTTCTTCCCCATGTCTTAGCAACTAGCTTAGGCAATGTTGCTATCCTGGCATAACACATTGCGATGCAGTTTTGGGCAGCAGTTTGTGGCTTCCCTGCAGTTCTTTCCCCTCCACACAGCATCATTTGCCAGCAGGAAAACCAGCTAAATTCTGCCAACCTCTCTTTCCCCACATGGCCTTTCTAGCAAGAGGTCTTGCTTTATCCTGACTCAAAAGCTACACTATAAGCAGCTCTAGGAAGAGAAGAGGAAAGGAAAGGAGGAGAGGAGAGGAGAGGAGAGGAGAAGAGAGGAGAAGAGAAGAAGAGCAAAACTTCAAGGAAGCTTGGAAAAATATTTTGATTTGGAATGCCTTTTTTTCCCTCAGAAATACATGTGTGTTGGGGTCCCTCGTGAAAGAAATGTGCCAAGAGCAACTTTTACAAGTATAGTGGGAGAAAGAAGCAAAGATTCTGGGCGAGGACCCAGCTCTGTTTCTGGATGTGAAATCAGTTGGCAGAAGTGCTGGATTTTATTTCAAGATATATGAAGAAAAGCAAACTAAGGTTGGTCTTTGGCATAGAAGAAAGTGTCTTCCCTGCTGTTTCATCACAAATACTTCCACAGCTAGCAGTTCTTGAGGGCCAAATTTCTCTCAGGAGTTGGAAACCAACTTTTGATAAAACAAGCTTAAATTGCCAAGTAAATAGTCCTGAATTACACTGAAATCTGAAATCTATGCATTGCCACCGATCATGGATTTACAGTAGCTGAAGAAACACTGATCCACATTTCTGCCAAATGCGGTGTCTTCCAATTCCTCCCAAGGAGCCTCACTTTTCCCAGCTATATCTTGCTCCTTCCAAAGCTCTTAAGAGCCACATGTCTCAACAGAAATACAGTAAATCATTATTGCACAGAACATTGGAGAAATGCCATAGCCTTCATTCTTACTTTTCCTATTTATTTCTATCAGCCATCCTTTTTTTTTATTGCTTCTTAACCCAATAAACTGTAGGAAGAAATTACATAAAGATACTTGGAATTTTATGTTTTGGGAGGATAACTCTCTGAAACCTGAACAGAAGCAAATTTGGTGTAGTAGAAGAAACCAGACAAAGAAACATTAAGTTCAAAAATGGTCTGAATCTGGCAGACGGTTGGGGGGGGGGGGGTGGAAACAGCCCAGGGGGGGAAAAATACCCAATGCATCCCTGTGAGACTGGCAGTTAGGCACTATGTGGGAATGCTTAGCCTCTGCCTTGTGTTACAGGTAGTCCTCAACTTACGACCACAATGGAGCTCCAAATTTCTGTTGTTAAGTGGGACAGTTACCATATTTTTTGGAGTATAAGACGCACCGGAGTATAAGATGCACCTTAGTTTTTGGGGAGGAAAATAGGGGAAAACAATATGCCTACCAGGTATTCATCTGGCTAGCGTCCTTAGTCTGGTCAGCTTTAGCACATTATTTTATCCCCTGGTTAGGACTTAAAAAAACCTTCTTCTGAGAGAATAACAATGAAAGAACCTGCAAGCCAGTAAGAGCTGGGAAGATCGTTAGCACCTGGTTAGGGCTAGAAAAAAAACTTATTCGGAGCAGCTTCAGCACATTATTTTATCTCCTGGTTAGGACTTAAAAAAACCTTCTTCTGAGAGAGTAACAATGAAAGAGCCTGCAAGCCGGTAAGAGCTGGGAAGATAGTTAGCACCTGGTTAGGGCTAGAAAAAAAAGCTACATTCGAAGTATAAGACGCACCCAAATTTTCAGCCACTTTTAGGGAGGAAAAAGGTGCGTCTTATACTCCGAAAAATACGGTAAGTGGATTTTTCTTCATTTTACTATTTTTCCTGCACAGTTGTTAAGTGAATCATTGTAGTTGTTAAATTAGTATCATGGTTAAGTGAATCTGGCTTCCTCATTGACTTTGCTGGTCAGAATGTACACTGCTGGACACTGTTACTGTCATAAATATGAGTCAATTGCCAAGCATCTAAATTTTGATCACATGACACAACGTCACTTAAACGGTCTTTAAGTGTGAAAAACGGTCATAGGTCACTTTTTTCAGTGCTGCTGTAATTTCAAACGGTCACTAAATGAACTGTGGTAAGTCAAGAACTACGTGTATTAAAGGTGTAGATATTAATTTAGAAGCTTTTCTTATCTTGTTATTCTTCCCAACTCAAAGGAATCTCAAAAAGAAATTGTCAAAGAGGTTCAAGACTCTCCTTTTGTCTGCCTCATCAGCAGGATAACTTCAAAACTGAGCAGAAGAGAACCAAATACATTGTGCGTGGAGAGATCATGTTAAAAAATGGACTGGATCTGGTTGAAGACTGGAGAAAAGATAAATCCAGGGGAAAAAATTCCCTAATGTATTTCTGTGGAAGAGACATTTGGGCGGCTTTTTTAAAGCCATTTGACTGTTTTAATTATCACTCATAATCTGCCGAATGAACTTCAATGTGGGCTTACTGAATAAATAATACATACGTTATGCATAGTCCCTATTTTCGAGGCACAACTTAATGCACATTTCATTTCTTGTATTAGGCCAGTTGATTTTTAAAATTCTAAAAGAGATTATGTGAGAGATTCACTTCCAATGCATAAGAACAAAATCATCTTTAAGCCTCAGCGGAAAATATTCTTTTTTTCTTTTGTAGAAAAAGCAGATTCGGAATGCAGTCCTGTATTTAAAAGTAACTGCCATTGAAATCCAGCATTAAAATTATTCTCAAGAAGACTTGTATAGAATAAATTAAAACTCATTTGAAAAATGAGTAGAAATTTATAGCAATTTATGCCCATTTATTGGAATTAAATATAGTAAGAATTGCACTTAGATAAGCACACTTAGGATCATGTTATAAAAAAAATTCTTACTGAGTATCTCGTATCTTTGTCTTTCATGTTTCAAAAATAATTAATTCCATTAAATTATATCCTGTTACTTGTTTTAAGTGTGTAATATTTCCAGTTGCTTTTGATAAAGTTCAAAGGTGGATTGCAAATCAGTTAATAACAAGTTTAAAAAGTACAAATTTTCTCAGGACAGAATCAAAACACTATTATAACAGATTTTATCTTCTGATTTATTTGTTTGGGAAAAGAATATTTTCAAAGACATCGGTTGCTTACTTCTAAATTACACTGCAATGGCACAAAGATTTTAGTTATGAATGATAAGTCTTTGTCAGTGTACTATTCTGGCTCTGAGAAATTTCTGAAGGTGTTACACTACTCTGATTTTTGCATCTAAAATTGCTATAAGCTGAACCCTGAGGAAATGTGTCTTAAAGCCTGTTAAAGGAGCAGTTGATCGCTTTGATGCCAAAGAAAGCATATAGATGGTGGGCAGTTATGATTCATCTTTATTTCCTTCATATGGAAGGACAAGCCACTCATGTGGGTGGCTTGTCATTTGAATAGCTTGTGCCGGAACTGTATAGGAGTTCTAGGGAATTTATGAAGCTACAGGATTTCAGAGACAAAGCCAAACCGTATCTGGGCTGCCAAAATCCTGACAGTCATTAAATAGCAGCAAAGAGTTATTTTATGTATGTGTTTTATGATTGTCCTGAATTATATAGAAGCCTTGCTTTTAAATAACTAAAACGTGGGCAAACGGTCATGGTTTCACAGATGTGTGCAATAAACAACAGTGGCAAGGAGATGACAATGTGCGCGCAATGACATCATAACACAAGCAGTGGTATTTGTGTTGTGATTCACATTCCATTATTTTCACATCACATTCCTTTCCTACAGAAAGCTATGTATGCAGCCACATGTCTGCTTAAAAGTGGGGTATATGCATGTACATTGGTTTCTCCACCTGACCTCTACATGAGCATGCAACAAAACGATATGCCTGGAGCTCATCCCAAGCCTGTGATTGAAGATCCTGAATTGTATTGCTCTTTCTTTCTTATTTTGACACTGTCCAAGGACAAGCTCAAGTGTACAAAATTTGGCGGGCTTGGTCTTCCATTACCTTGGAAAGAAGCCAGTGATGGCAGGGATTTGAAATCAAGCCAGTGGCAAGACAGCAATAGGAATATCAGTTTTGTTCTGGTCTAGTTTTTTTTCTGAATCAAGGATGAATAGTGAGCATTTCCATTCAGCAGTGGGGAAATATTTTTGGCCCATCTCCTAACTACTTGCCTTGTGATAAGGAGTCTTGATCTGGGTCTGGGGATGACTCCCCCGTCCCCATCCCAAGATACCTCTTCACTTCAGATGTGAGTTCAGAGGAGAATGAATCAGTCCCAGGCATGTCAGGTGGAGAGTTGGTCAATGGCACCAAGCAGCCATCTGAGAGTGATTTGGCTGAAGCACAGCTGCAGGTGGACAGCCCTGAGGCTTCGGATGAGGAAAGCACACAGTTGCAGCCAGTTAGTGATGAGGAGGAGGAACTGCCTTCTGCATTGATTCAAGAATACATAGGGCAGAGAAAAGGCAGCAAAAATCAACTGATTACTCACAAGTAGCCTCGTCCCTCTTGATCAGAAGCTGGCTATTTAGCACAACAGACAGTTGGAGCCGATGCTGGGAACAATATGTTCATTTCCTAGCTGCGTGTTTCCAGGTCGCTATGATTCCTGCCTTGCTTTGGGTTGACACTTTGGATCATGTCTCATGAACTGCCTTGTGAATCCTCTTGTATTGTGGATTTAATTTTGCCTGGTGGATTTATTTTGTTTGGGAAACTTTCAAGTGCCTTGTGGACTCATTGGCCATTGCTCTGTGGAGTAGCATTGGTCTGCTTTTGGCTGGATTTAATTGGGACAGTTCTGGGTTTTTGGTGAAGAGAATTGCTGGGGAATATTAATAAACCTACTAAACCATCATTATGTGTGTGTGAGTAAGCATGACAGCACAAGGGATAGTTTTCCAGGATTCCATAAACTTGGATGGGAAAAAATATATATTACAGGTAGTCCTCACTAACAATAATAATTGAGACCTGGAACTCTGTTGCTAAGCAATATAGTAATAAAGGCATATGGTGGTATGTCACATGACTGTACCACCATATGCCTGCAATTCTGGCAGTCCCAGTTGCCATTATTAGGTAAATCCCAAATGGTTACAGCAGGGCTGTCAAATTCACATAGTCACGGCAGCATCACGTAATGTATTGGGACTTTTCTCCCCTTTGCTAAACCGGGCGTTAGCGTGGCCAGTGCATGATGCATCTGGCCCGCGGGCCAGGAGTTTGACAGCCCTGGATTACAGCATCCCACAGTCACATAATTGCCATTTGCAACTTCCTGTCAGCGTCCCCATTGACTTTGCTTGTTAGAACCAGCACTGAAGGTGGTAGGATACTGTGATGTCGTAATTGCAAGCTGGATGTTGAGCTCCCGAATTGTGATCATGTGATTGTGGGGATACTGTGATGGTTGCAACCAAGAGGACCCATCATAAATATACTCATAACTTCTAACAAGTGGATATTAAACAAGAACTACTTATATTTTCACTAACCCCTATTTAGCTTTTCTTGTTTTTGAATCTTGTTTTCTTTGTGATACAGTCTAGAACAGTGATGGCGAACCTTTTTTTGCTCAGGTGCCAAAAGGGTGCGCGTGTGCGAGATAGCGTGTGTGCGTGTGCCCACACCCATAATGCAATGCCCTCCCCCTGTGCATGTGTGCTGCCCCCCGCATGCGCACAATCCCCCCACGCTCCCCCCCTGCGCATGCGCAGAGGCCTCACTGAAGCCTCTGGACTTCCAGTAGGCCCGTTGGGCTGTTTTTTGCTCTCCCCAGGGTTCAGGAAAGCCTCCTGAAGCCTGGGGAGAGTGAATAATGGTGAAACGGGCCAACCAGAAGTTTGGAAACGAACTTCCGTTTGGGCTGTTGGACCATTTTTCACTGTCTCCAGGCTTCAGGAGGCTTTCCTGAACCCTGGGGGGGGGGGGGAGGAACGGCTGGAAAGAAGGCCGGAAATCAGCTGGCCAACACGCGCATGTGCACTGGAGCTGACATAGGGCAACGCCTCGCGTGCCCTCAGATATGGCTCCGCGTGCCACCTGTGGCACACGTGCCATAGGTTCGCCATCACTGGTCTAGAACTATGGACTCTATTTTATGCACTTAAAATCTTCTGAGAAGAGGTTAATGGATTTTACCAGACTCTCAGAGGCCCCATGGCACAAAAGGGTTAATAACCTGTGTTTTGTGGCTATTCCATTTTCTTTCTTTCTTTTTTCACCTCTCTAAACTGAAAAATGTCATTCTGGTGATCTTTGTACTTCTAATTTGCATGATGTTTTTGTAGCAGGCTCTCTTGACAGCTGGTGTCCTTGCAACAAATAAGTATACTATAAACACTACTGAACTGTAATCCTGATTGCTAAGACTCTGTTTTGTCCATCGGTTTATTCCCAAATAACTGTTCCTTCCAAGGGGACTAACAGCAACTTTCAGTAGCCTGTTCCTGCAAAAATGTTCCCTTAATTAAGAAATCTCTTAACTCATAGGGAGTACTTCATATTGTTGAAAATAAATTCCCGAGAGGCAAGCTACCAAAAATTTAGATTTGAACCTATTTACAAAGGAAAGGGAGCATTATCCATTTACCACAACTATATCATAAAATAAAAAGTGATTTTATTGTGGAAAAACATCCCTTCATATCATACAAATGTCCATTTGTTCAATATCTTTAGTAAATTATACATTTTTTATCTGTTAAGAAAATATAGATGGAAATTGGGAGATGGGGGAGGAATAGATTTAGAGTTTCTCTCTTGATTCTTACTGCTGGAAAATTTTAGGAAATTTTCTCACAAAAGCAATCGACTGAAAAGTGTTGATTGACTCAATAATTACTACTAGCAGGGATTTATTTCTGTCAGTACTTTACTAAAATAAATTCTAACTACAAAGTTATACTCCATTCTTTCCTTTTCTCTGAAATATAGTTTAATTGATATATGGAAAGATATTTGCCCTTTGAAGCCAGTACCATGAGACAAATAAGGTATTGGAGTATAAATGAGAAGTCCAAGTTAAAATCCAGCCAAACATCTCTCTTAGTTCTACTTATTTTGCAAAATGTATGTTGTAAGAAAAATGGAAAAAGTGAGAGCTGTGTACGTACCACTTTGAGAAAGAAACGTGGGATATGCAGTAAACATAGGTAGTAAACTAACATCAATACATCATGAGAAAAGATACATTTTTATTACAATGTTTTGATTACTGAAGAAACTGAGGAACGCATTTTTCAAAAACATTAGTATGTATTTTTTTTATACTGCTTTGAGACTCAGAGCACTAGACAACATTAAATCTAATTCAGATCTATGAATTCAAATGGCAACAAGTGTCATATTTTCATATTTTGCCAGTAAGGAAAAGTAGGTAATATGAATTCCATCATTCCAAGAGTAATTGCTTCCTGTGGCACGATATAAATGTAATAAATTATCACAAAAAATAGAGTAACAGTTGTTGACATGAGACATTGTTATTTTTAAAAAAGAGGTAGATACCAAGAACCAAAAAAACCAAGATGGCAGACACAACCATGCAATTGAAATTTCATCCCTTCATATATGCATGTAAGAAATCGTGAGGCTTTCAATGATTCACTTGTGGGGGCCATTTTGATTTTTTTCAATGTTCTCATCCCCAACCCAGATGCCCTGGGTGGATGTTAACATTTATTTTCTTTTCAAAAGACGTGACCTTCCTTTGGCAAAGGGTAAAACCACAAGACAGCTAATAAAATTGTCCAAAGCATCTCTTACAAGAATAGTTTACAGGGGGGGAATCCCCTTTGAATTATCTCAAAATAGATAAGCTTATTTTCATTTCATTATACTGGTTATTTAAATCCCATTCCTTTACTAAAATAATAATAAAATCAACATTAAAAATGCACCATTGAAAAATAAAAGCAGATATAAATACAAAAGGCATTAAAATATCAAGAAGATAGCAATATTAAATATTCTAATACAGCAGGTTAATGTTTAAAAGCTATTCTAAATACAAAGTCATTATCAAATGAACATTATATTATGTTTTCATACTTTCTATATGGTTCTATATGTTTGTATCACTTCAATTCATGTTTGTATTTCACCTTACACATGTATTGGATATTGGATAATTTACAGTGCTTTGGTGGCATATTTTTTGTGTAACACCTGGGATTTCTAGTAAAATTGCATTTTTTTCTGGACCAAGAAAAATATCTCAGCAGCTACATTCCAAAACAAAGTGAGTCAATGCAAAAAGAATTTAGAGATGACCTTAGGATGGTATGAAACATCTATTAAGGAGGGACCCAAAGAAATGGTTAGACTGTACCATGTAGGAGAAAAATGCTCACTATCACCAGCCCCCACCTTGTTTTTATTTAGTATTTAGTATTTAGTATGAGATGGGACAGAAAAAAGTCTACATTTTCATATTATAATACCCAAAATAATAAAGTACTATTCCTAGAATCCCTATGTGTCTGTCCTTAATTTGGCTGACCTCAAACAACTGACAATTAGGGCTAGGACAAAACCTAAATTTGATATACAGCTAATCCTTGACTTACAATCACTATTGGGACCACCAGGGGTGGGTTCCACTTACCTTTGCCACCGGTTCGTATCGCAACGTTTCAGGTGCACGTTCCCCCCATGCGATTTCACTTCCGCGCATGCTCAGTAGCAAGATTCAGCCCGAAACACAGCTGAGGGGCTCATCAGCTGTGCTTCAGGCAAAGAAATAAAGGTGAGTATTAACCCGCGGGCGGGCAGGCTCTTTTTCAAGCCGCGGAAGAGGAGAAGCCATCCAAACACGGAAAAATTCACCAAAAATTCCCAAAAAAAGATGGCGGCGCCCATGGACCGGCACCGACCGAACTGGATCCGTGACGCCATTCTGATGTTACCAGTGGGTCGCTAACGGTTCGGGCCATCTGGTCCGAACCAGGAGGAACCCACCCCTGGGGACCACAATTTGCATTGTTAATGAAGACAATTATTAAATGATTTGCACCCAAGTTTATAACCTATTTGTCATGGTTGTTAAGCAAATCACTGCAGTGAATCACACACATGTTAAGTGAACCCAGCTTCCTTCGTTGAGTTTGCTTGTCAGAAGCCAACAGGGAAGGGGATTACAAATGGGGATCACATGATCCTGGGATACTGCAACCATCGTAAAAACATGCCAGTTGCCAAGCGTCCAGATTTTGATCACATGACCATAGGGATGTTGTGGCGGTTGTAAGTACAAGGACCAGTTATAAATCACTTTTTTTTCAGTGCCATTGTAACTTTGTATGATCACTAAATGAATGGTTGTAAATCAAGTACTACCTGTAATTTATGTTTAATTAACATTAAATATTACACTCAACCCTCATGTATGGGAATTATGTTCCTGAAAATCCCTGCAGAAACAGAAACTATGGTTATTGAAGCATTCGTCGTAGTGGGAACATGTGGACTATTAGCAATATTGACATTGAGACTTGTTAACATAACAAAAACTGCGAGAACAAGACAAGAAGAATGAAGCTTCCCTGTGCATAGCTCATGTTGACTCTGTGCAGGAAGGCTCTCATACACTTTTCCCTATTCTGCATGGCTGCATAGAACCATGTTGAGTCTGTGTTTCATGCAAAATGGGTTACACTTTCATAGACACATACAAGCAAATCTGCAGAAGCAGAATGCATGGATAATGAGGATTAGTATCATTTAGTCATCTATTGAATATTTTTCTCTTTCTGGCACATTAAGAATTATAATAATTTTTGGAGATCTATTGGGGATATATCCAAGGTTCTTGGAGACTGCCTTAATATATTTCAGGTAAAAGGATTTCTAGCTGAAACCTTGAAGAGCTGCTGCTAGCGGCATAGACAAGACTAAATCCCATGGTCTAACTCTTTGCCTTCATTCAGATGCCATAAGAAGAACATATTTATCCTTAGTATTAGCTTTATTTCCCCAGGAAATTGCAACTTGCTGCATCAGGTAAACTGACAACCAGGGTTAATTTTATTGACCATGGTTTATTCTAACCAAGCATCATTACATTTCATTCCAAGCTTGGGTGTTAATCAAATGTGGAAGCAAATGCTCCCCATCTCTTCTTTACAAAGAGTAGGGAAGAGAAAGTGAGAGTCCACAGGAGTCTGGAATTGTTCTCATAAGAATGAACTATCCAGTATTTTTACCATGTCTGAATATTCTCAGTATGATTGATCTTAATACATGGTTATTTTACTCCTGAGATAATCTGGAGTTTTATGAAAATGGCATCTAGTGGCTACATATTTGGGGGGGGGGGATATAGGTAGTCTTCAACTTATGACCACAACTGTGCCCAAAATTTTTGTTGCCAAGCAAGACCATTGCTAAATGAGTTTTGTTCCATTTCTTGCCACAGTTGTTAAGTGAATGACTGCACTTCCTAAATTAGTAACACAATTGTTAAGTGAATCTGATTTCCCCATTGACTTTGCTTATCAGAGGTTCACAAAAAATGATCACATCATCCCATGACATAAATACACGCCAGTTGCCAAGCATCCAAATTTTGATGCTGTGACCATCATAAGTATGACAAAAGGTCATAAGTAACTTTTTTCAGTGTCTTGTAACTTCGAACAGTCACTAAATGAATGGTTGTTAAGTTGAGGACTACCAGTAGTAAAAATAGCTATTGGATTCAGAGAACAAAACAGAACAATGGATAGTCTCATATAGTCATATATGACAATGAAGAAGTCCACAAACTTAGAAGATTGTTTTTGCTGTCTTTGCTGGACTCTCTCTACGCAGAGGTCTTCAAACTTGGCAACTTTAAGATTTGTGGACTTCAACTCCCAGAATTCTCCAGCCAGCTGGCTGGAGAATTCTGGGAGTTGAAGTCCATAAGTCTTAAAGTTGCCAAGTTTGAGGACCCCTGCTCTATAGTGTTGGATTGCAGGAGCTTACCATATTTTTACCATATTTTTTACCATATTTTTCGGAGTATAAGACGCACCGGAGTATAACCTTAGTTTTTGGGGAGGAAAATAGGGGAAAACAATCTGCCTACCAGGTATTCATCTGGCTAGCATCCTTAGTCTGGTCAGCTTCAGCACATTATTTTATCCCCTGGTTAGGACTTTAAAAAACCTTCTTCTGAGAGAGTAACAATGAAAGAGCATGCAAGCCGGTAAGAGCTGGGAAGATAGTTAGCACCTGGTTAGGGCTAAAAAAAACTTATTCGGAGCAGCTTCAGCACATTATTTTATCCCCTGGTTAGGACTTAAAAAAACCTTCTTCTGAGAGAATAACAATGAAAGAACCTGCAAGCCAGTAAGAGCTGGGAAGATAGTTAGCACCTGGTTAGGGCTAGAAAAAAACTTATTCGGAGCAAGTAGAACAATGAAAAAAAATTCTGCAAAGACTTAGGGCTGGAAAAACATTCTTTGGAGAGAGAGTAACAATGAAAAAGCCTGCAAGGTAAGAGCTGGGAATATCTGTTAGCACCTAGTTAGGGCTGGAAAAAAGCTACATTCGAAGTATAAGACGCACCCAAATTTTCAGCCACTTTTAGGGAGGAAAAAGGTGCGTCTTATACTCCAAAAAATACGGTAATTGTTACTTCTTATCAGCCAGGGCATTTTGAATTTCGGTACTTACTTTGAACTTTCAGGTTGAAAAATGCAAAGATCTTGGTTTCTTGCAACTAAACCAAGTGATAAAAAAAGAAAGAAAAAGATCACTGACTTGACGCCAGTGAGTAATACATGTAGTGGGACATCAACCGATGTGCTGATGTGTTTTTCAGCCTTAAGAGATTTGCATGAATTCAGTAACATTTCCTGAACAGACACTGAAGGTTTTCATCTCTGGCTTTAGGTTGAAACTTTTTAAATTACACTGATTCTTGCCATGTGGCATATGGTTTTCAAATTAAGAATATGAATATCATTTTTCAATCAGACAAAAATACCGTGTTTCCCCGAAAATAAGACTCTGTCTTATATTTTTTTGAACGCTGAAATAAGTGCTTGGCCTTATTGCCATGCACTCAAAAGCCCAATTGGACTTATTATCAGGGGATGTCTTAATTTGGGGAAAACAAGGTAACTAATCCTTCAAAGTTACCTGTGCAACATTGATAACTTTAATTCTCCTTACAATATTGAAGAAACCTTGACTTATATCTATAAAATATGACTTTTATAATCATAGTCAAGGTTTGTTTGGTGTTGTTGCTGTAAATAGCATGCAGTCAGGAGAAAGGTGTGGAAACTGCTTTTTTCAAGGCTATCTGCCCTTAAATCAGATTTAAAAAGCACGGTTCATACCTGGAATTCCATTCATGCAATATATAATAGGAATTCTTCTGCTCAAACCACCTATAATTAATGTTTGAAAGGTAAAACAAAGGAAAATAACTTTGGTTCGCCTGCCTTTTTTCAAAACAAGTATTAGGAATCTAGAAATTATGTAAATTCTGCCAAACCTGTTACAATAAACATTTTTTAAGTGTGCTTAACCTTTCCAACTTGCTATAGTTTTGAAGAAAGGACCCTATATATTTTTTCTTGTGAATGTCAACTCGTTATGCCAATTTCTGCTGAAAACTCCCCTCTCAATTACCAACACCTAAGAGACCATGGAGAGATTTTTAATAGTAAAGTGCACCTACTTTAGGGCCAAAGGATGACAGTCCAAAGGATAAAGTGGAAAGGGACATAGTGGCTCAGTGGCTAAGACGCTGAGCTTGTCAGTCAAAAGGTCGGCAGTTCAGCAGTTCGAATCCCTAGTGCTGCATAACAGGGTGAGCTCCCATTACTTGTCCCAGCTTCTGCCAACCTAGTAGTTCGAAACCACGTAAAAAAATGCAAGTAGAAAAATAGGGACCACCTTTGGTGGGAAGATAACAGCGTTCCGTGCGCCTTTGGCATTTAGTCATGCCGGCCACATGACCATGGAGACGTCTTTGGACAGCGTTGGCTCTTCGGCTTTGAAACGGAGATGAGCACCGTCCCCTAGAGTCGGGAACGACTAGCACCTATGTGCGAGGCCAACCTTTACCTTTAAGAGACCATGGAGAGATTTTTAATAGTAAAGTGCACATACATGGACAAATACAGTCCAAAGGATAAAGTGTGAGCCTTTAGATCAGATTGGGAGTAAATTGTGGATCAGATCCTACAGCTACTTCTTCTTCAAAACAGTAGCATATGCTTTTTAATAAGTATTTTCCCCAACATATAGTTTTAACCTTTGGCACCATTCAAATGCAGTTTTACATTCCCCAAAGAGACAATGACCTTCACCTGTCTATCCTGTAAGAACTTTGCTAGATTAAAGTCAAAAGCCAATCTAACACAAGGTTTGATTCCTCTAGAAGTCAAGTGCTATTATTTGCAAAACACTGGTGTTAGGTGAAAAAAACCTTAATACTTTGGATTTAAAATATGTGAATCTGCATCAAGTGTTCTCTTTTATTATTTCTAAAACAACAATATGTTAAAACTATGCAAAGGGGCTCAAAATGCCATCCAACCAACCAGGAGTGAGATGACTCTCCCCAAATGGAGAAGTATGAGACTACAATAAATGTGGTATGGTGGGAGAAGCCGGCAAAATATGGATTAGAACTGTTTTGGAGTTGTGGGAAAAACATTCCAGAAAAAGAATCCCAAATTCCCATTAGGAAAGGCTGCCGGGTGCCCCTATCCTAAGCCCTTTTCCTGGTCCTATGATCTAGAACAAAGCACATCCAGCTTGCTCTATGCTTCCCAGTGCACACATAATACTCAAGCATAGAGAGATGTAGCAGAAGGAGAAAAGAAAAATGCAGACACAATACGCTACCTCATTGCACGAGGCCTCTTATGACCACTGCTGGTAAAGGAATTGGAAAGAATTTAAAAACCCGTGCTCTGCATTTTCTTTAACTTGTTTTTTTTTTAAATAATAAGCCCACAGGAATTACAAAAGGATCTGCCCTTCTGTTCAGAAGATGGAAATTAAAAACATCCACTACCTTGTCCAACAAAACCCAAAACACATGACAATGAGCAATAGTTTTCTGCAATTCAGCTACCATATTAATAGCATGCAGCATCTTCATCCCATAGAACTGTTGGCATCATGTAATCTGTTCCCCAACTTTGAGGGATGAACATGTAGATTTGGAGCAGAGGATCAGATACCAGGACGAAAAAATGATCTCAGAACCAGTTCTTGATCTCACCAGCCTTAGAAGTGGTATTTCTGTACCATTACAAACCTATAAACTGGAATAATAAAAATCTTATAGTGAACTCCTCCCATTCCTACTACAAAGAGGAAAGGTGAAATATCAGGAATAAATCATATTTCTTGGCAAACAATCAAAAATCTTTCTGGGGTACAGGGTTAGGCAGCGGGCCACAGGGAATGGATCACACAAGGAATAAGTGGAGTGATCAGAGGTGAAATGCTACTGGTTTGGCCCGGTTCGGCGGCCGCCAGTGGTTCGGGGAACTGGTAGCGGCGGCAGCGTGATGTTGCCATTTTCTTTTTTTAACCCTCTGCGCTGCGCAAGGCCTTCTGCGCATGCGCTGAGGGTGAAAAGTGTGTGCAACAGTGGCGCGCGCGAGAGCAAAGCGAGCGTGCGAGCGCAAATTGTGCGCTTCAAAACCGGTAGGGGAAGTACGGTAAGTAGATTTTACCGCTGGGAGCGATGATGCAAAAAAATTGGATTGGACAGAAAAGATTCCCGGATAAGTGGAGAATAGGGGGAGAACATTTCTTGCTTGTGAAAACATATTAAACGTGTTCTGTTTTGGCACAAAGTGTTGTCAACCTAAAAATGAGTAACTGCATCATTAATGTTTGGCAATTGTGCAACTGAAATCTGGGAGGTCAAGTCAGGGGTGGGCCCAGAAATTGTACAACTGGATTTAAATGCTTTGGAGCATTACCCATTTCTTGTACATCATCACATGCCATCATATGAACATCCACTTGTCTTAATGAAGGTGCACCCCCGAGACAGATTCTCAGCATTTCAGCTCTCTGAAGTGCTCAGGAGATAGCAATAGCAATAGCAATAGCACTTTACTTATATACCGCTTCATAGTGCTTTACAGCACTCTCTAAGCGGTTTACAGAGTTCAGCATATTGCCCCCAACAATCTGGGTCCTCATTTTACCAACCTCGGAAGGATGGAAGGCTGAGTCAACCTTGAGCCTAGTGAGATTTGAACAGCTGAGATAGCTAGAAAATGGAAACTAATAGCTTAAAGTTTCTGCTATAAGGGGAAATTTTGTGGTTTTGTGGCTCTTTGCAGAGCAGGCTGAACAGCTGAGCTGGGACTTTCCCAAACATAATGGTTGATTACATCACAATCAAATTATCTGAAAAGGCCTTTGCCAGTCTTGTTGCCAGGAAAAGTCAGCAGCCACCCAAGTGGGATTTTCCTTCTCCTTTCTAGCTAACAACTTATCGTGTATAGAAAGCTCAGAAATAGCACAGTTGTGTCACATTCAAATTGACAAAAGGAAAAGGGAAGCTGTAGGATGTGACATAAGCCAAGTGGAAAAAATCCTAATTCAACAAATTAATCTTGCAAACAACTGTATCAAACCTCTCCTTATGCACAGAGAACCAGGATTTTTTTAATTATTATTATTCACCTTCCTGAAAGCTGGGAAATTTCTGAAGAAGATTATTGCTGGACCTTCCTTTTCCCTTCACACAGAAGAATATTATTCAATTTCCTATCCCACACTGCCTTGGAGGTATTCCTGTTATAAACCTTGGCATCAGAATTATTTTCCTAAATAATTACAAATAGAACCATAAGAGTATAAAGGTTTGAAATAGAAATTTAAATAACCCATACATTTTATGTATTAAGGATGGCTGTCCCAACCTGATGCCCTCCAGATGTTTCCAAAGAAAAGTGACGTCCTCTATAATTTTCAGGGGTCTCCAACCTTGGCAACTTTAAGACTTGTGGACTTCAACTCCCAGAATTCCTCAGCCAGCAAAGCTGTCTGAGGAACTCTGGGAGTTGAAGTCCACAAGTAGAAGAACCCCAAAACATTGCTCATCGTGGGTTGTTGCAGCTGTTCTTCTGCAGCAACAACTTGCAGAACAAGTGGGAGAAGCCGAAAATATTACTAATGTCATACCTGTTCCGAATACCACTGCTGGAGGGTGTACGGAAAAGATGTGAAGCTGTCAAAGTAGCCTTCCTTTAGAGCAGAGGTGGGGAACTAGTATGGCTCCTTTATGACTTGTGGACTTCAACTCCCAGAATTCTGGGAATTGAAGTCCACAGGTCATAAAAGGGCCATAGTTCTCCACCCCTGCTTTAGAGCTAGGTGGCCAATGTTTTAGCGTGTGGGGACCACAATTTAGCTTTCTCACTTTCCAGAGAACTGGAGGACGCCATCAGTGACATCACTGGAAGAGATGAGTCTGAACTGTTTCTGCACAGTTCCTCATTTTTTTTTTTGTAGGAATAGGAACATGAGGATTCTGAGATAAATAATTTCCATTCCCTCTTGCCTTAACTGTACCAACCCACTGAAAAATTGCATAACATGGCTGCACTTGGGGAGGGAAAGAGAGAGAGAGAGAGAGAGAGAGAGAGAGAGAGAGAGAGAGAGAGAGAGAGAGAGAGAGAGAGAGATGGATGATAGGTCATGACCACCTGTGTCTTGCAGGAATTTGCCTGCTTCTAAACTACAGGGTGACAACATTTCCATATGAAAACCAGCTTCAGCTCAATGCCTTTGCAGCTGAGCCAGAAGTAAACTGGTTTATCTACTAAAGCATAGTGGCAGCATGGTTTAAGAGCAATGCAAAGCCAATTCAGGGGGAACATAAGCATCTGGTGTGGAATTGTCCTTAGATAACATTCCTCATCACTTCTGTCTCTGAAGGTAACAGAAGAGGGAAAGCTGACACAAATAGTATAGAACAATTAGGAAATTTAAGGCACGTCGACATGTAAAGGAATATTCAGCCCCAGTAAGCCAGAACAGTGACACGGACTACATTAATCTCTCTCATACATTGAAAAAGACTGCTTTTTGGAAATATAATAATACAGCTACTCCTTGACTTACAAGTTCATTTAGTGACCGTTCAAAGTTGCAACAGCACTGAAAAAATTGACTTATGACCATTTTTCTCACTTACGACAATTTCAGCATCCCCATGGTCACATGATCAAAATTCAGACACTTGGCAACTGACTCATATTGGTATAACGGTTGCTGTATCTTGGGGTCATGTGATCACCTTTTGTGACCTTTTAAGCAAAGTCAACGAGGAAGCTGGTTTCACTTATCAACTGTGTTATTAACAACTGCAGTGATTCACTTAACAACTGTGTCAAGAAGGGTCGTAAAATGGGATAAAATTCACTTAACAAATGTTTCACTTAGCAATGGAAATTTTGAGCTCAATCGTAATCGTAAATTGAGAATTACCTGTAGTTCATCTACCAGTAATAGGCCACATTGACTCTGGCAGATCACATAATAATTATTTCCATCTACATGGAATAGCCATTTTGAAGGTCTTACTCAGGCAGGGCTAATACAGGAGTGGACCAGGGGCGGGTTCCTCTTACCTGCCTACCGGTGCACTGCGTGCGCATCATCTCATTTCACGCACGTGCACGCTTGCC
Organism: Diadophis punctatus similis; assembly: GCA_023053685.1. Classification (NCBI taxonomy): domain Eukaryota; kingdom Metazoa; phylum Chordata; class Lepidosauria; order Squamata; family Dipsadidae; genus Diadophis; species Diadophis punctatus. The sequence continues at coordinate 16,916,434 of JALIGW010000003.1, forward strand.
ACGTGCGTGCGTCCCCTTGTGCAATTTTGCTTCCTGCGCATGCGCAGAAGCAAAATCTCGCGAGGGGATGCACGCGCACATGAGATTTTGGTGATTTGTTGCTTCCACGCATGCGTGGAAGCAAGAAATCGCCAAAATCTCATGTGCGCGTGCGTCCCCTCATGAGATTTTGCTTCTGCACATGTGCAGGAAGCAAAAGAAGCCCAAAAATTCCAGAAAAAAGATGGTGCCGCGTGATGGACCGGAAAGACGGCACCGGAGCCGCCGTGTGCAAATTGCGTAATTGGCGGGTCCCTACCGGAACGGTGCACTGGACCGCACCGGTAGGAACCCACCACTGGAGTGGACACTCTTCAAGCTACCTCAAACATAAGCACTCTCAGCAGCCTTTACCAATCTAATGCTGGGCTAGTTTGGGAGCGATAGAAGTTGTAATTCAACTCAATCTGGAAAGCATGAGATTGGGGAAGGAGCAAACTTATTTGAAATGTATGCTGAAATAAATGAGTTTCACATTATGTACAGATTGACATATACGTAAGTTGTGTTCCATCTTCGTGGAAGCCACCATCCCTACGGTTTTACTCTCCCCATTCAGTTATTCTAGGAACTAGACAGGCATTCTAGTAAGTCTTTAGAGCAGGGGTGTCAAACTCACATCGTCACGGCCTCGTCACATGACCGTATCGCAACGTTTTCCCCCTTCGCTACACTGGCGTGGGTGTGGCCAGCAAGTGATGCATCCGGCACATGGGCCACAAGTTTGACACCCCTGCTCTAGAGGGTGCCTTAGAGTTCCTCATGTCAGTATCACTTATGTGAAATACACAGATTCTGTTTTGCTTAAATGAAACCAAGCCATTGGAAGAATCACATCTTGTTTCAATTTTGCACAGCTGAAGTTGTTGCTCTAGCTTTCATGCGGCCAGATGGCATTCCCCTTATGGGCTTGTAAACACCATATTAAAGCCTATTGTAGTGAAGGGAATTAGCCTAGCATGTAGAGTGAGCCAGCTTTTTCCTGCTTAGTGGCCCAATGATTCTGCAGTAACCTGAAACAAGCACTGAATGTGACCCAGACAAAAGCGTTCTCTGAGTCCCCCCTTTTTTTCTCTCTTGTCACCCTCTTCTCTCTCTTCCAAGTCAAGTAGGCCCTTAGCATGTCTCTGATTAGATCTTCTGCAGGTCTCTGAGAGCCACAAAGGATTGCATTGTTGAGTTTATTAGACTTGATTAATTTTCTTTTCTATAAATCAGTTGCCAAAGAAAATGAAAACTAGAACAAAAGTGGTCGCTCGTTGGAAAAATAAGTCATGTTTGGCATGGTTTGTTGTGAATGAGAAGCCTTGATTTGTTCTTCCCTTTATACAACTAGGTAAAATTAACCAGGAATAGATATTTGTGATATTTGAACCTGATTTGGCTGCCTTACATTCCTGTCTCATTTAGTAGTGAAGAAACAGGATTCCATGTTCAGACATCACAATTAGTTACCTTTTCCTAGTTTATTTGCTTGCATTTCACTGTATAAGTTAGGAATTCTGGTTCATTGTTATATATGATTATGCACATGTCTAAGGTTGTTTGATGCATTAGAATCATCTCAGGAAAAAGAAGAATGCCGAAAGCAGTTATGGGCTTTATTTAATGATTTTCTGAGGTGAAGACAACCTGGTGCCCAGGGATGAAATTCTACTGGTTCGGCCCGGTTTAGGCGTACTGATAGTGGCGGCTGCCGGTGGTTTGGAGAACTGGTGGTGGTGGCAGTGCAAGGCTCCGCCCACCCGCCTGGATGTCGCCATTTTCTTTTTTTAACCCTCTGCGCATGCGCAAAGCCTTCTGCGCATGCGCAGAGGATGAAAAAGTGCATGCAACTTCCGAACCAGTAGGGAAGGTAAGTAGATTTCACCCCTGCCAGTGGTGCCCAATATTTATTTTACACTTTAAGCCCCATCACTATAGATACTGGGGAATGATTGTTGGGATTGCCCCAAATACCTAGAAAATGTCAGATTATTTGCTGGATCAAACCAGGCAATTTGGAAATGTTTGATATGATCAAAGAGTTGTTCCCCGTATGAAATAACAATGGGCTTTTGCAACTAAGAGGAAATTCAAAAGTAGTTTGTGAAAATTCAGCCAAAAATTTCACAAACTCATATAAGGTTAGCATCATTATAGCACTAATGTTATAAAACTTTGGGACTGTGATGATTATTACCTCAAACTAGATAGGGAATGGAAATGAAAAACGAATGTATTTATCTGAAAAAAGTAGGTCACAACTTATACAGAAGTAACCTAGATAAAAGTCCTTTCGTCATATTAGTGAGCCCCACCTGCCCACTGCCAGGGATTTCCAATCTATTTGACTGGGGAAAGCACCCTGCTGTGTGTAATGGACCTGCATATGATTTCTGCTTTGAATATGATAATGTGAGAAGTAGGTGGGGCTCAACAGGTTTTTGAATACAACATGGCATTCAAAGATTAGAAGTATATGAACAAAAGGATCACATTTATACGATAGTACACATTTCAAGAAGTGAAACTATTTCACAGTTATATAATACTTGTTTTCCTCTTAGCTTTGTCTCCAGGTCTTTTATTGCCTTAAGCTTATTGTGGCGTGCACTGTTACTTTTCTATTTTGTTAATTTATATTTCTTTCACTTGGGCTATGCTTAATATTTTAGTTTTCCTCTAGATCAGTGTTTCTCAACCTTGGCAGTTTGAAGATGTGTGGACTTCAACTCCCAGAATTCCACAGCCAGCAACGCTGGCTGGGGAATTCTGGGAGTTGAAGTCCACACATCTTCAAACTGCCAAGGTTGAGAAACACTGCTCTAGATCATTTTCCTCTTCTACATTTTGCATCAACTCCCAGAATTCCTCTATATTTTCTTGTTTCATTCTTCCAGGATTTAATTATGCATAGTCTTCACTATTTCACACGGATTAATGTATAGCTCACAATATGTTGTTTGTATTTATTCCACAAATGACTAAATTGTGAGGATGCTGGAAGTTAAAACTAATAATATGTGGAATGCCACAGGTTGTCCATTCCTCTGCTAAGTCATACCTAACGAAATCTCTTTGTAAATAACATTACTCATGTTATTCTTCTGAATTTGTTTGGCTTATCTAGGCTTCAAGCCAATTGGAAATGCGGACAGAAGATTCTGCAATATAGACAAGAGGGGGGGGGAGTAAGTTGTGCCAAACAATCACAATTGTCTATTTGTTAACTCTTTGTACCCCCATCTTGTTGTCAGCTTTTCCTCATAAATGTAAGTGATAGTATAGTACATGGCACACTGCCATGACAATCTTAGCAAGGCTCTAAAGTGGATCATCCAGAATATCTGATTCAATCAACCAGAAAAAGTATGTGAAATAATCTGTAGAGGAGTTGGAAGAGTCATATTTTCTCCTTCCTTCATCAATAGCATGAGAACAAATTATTTCCTCATTTTTAGCAATCCAAATTACAGGCATAAGCTGTGGAAAGCAGCAACAATATTAGAAAAGAAGTTCATATACAAAATAAAACATCCCTGAAAATAAGATGTCCCAAAAAATTAAAGAGCATTCTGAAAAAAAAAATAGATTTGGTTAACATTAGTTATGCAATTCTTAAAAATAATTGTTCCAGTCAAACCTAGATTATTTACTGTATTAAGAGGATTTGCCGCCTAGTGACAGCAAAGCAACATGACACCAAGATAATTACAAATATTTCAGGGCAGGATTTGCCCACCATAGATCATGAATATATCTTTAAAAAATTGGTTTAATGTAAAGTGACCAGATTTTTTTTTTTTAAGTGGGACACCGAGGGGGGCGGGGCCGCCTGGACGCCGCCATTTGAGTTTTGCCCTCTGCGCATGCGCAGAACGCTGCGCATGCGCAGAGGGCAAAAGACCGCTAATGTCGGCGTCCAGGTGGGGGGGGAGGCGGGAGGCCTTTCCTCGCCTCCCGCCTCCCCTTCGGGAGCCGGCAGTGGCTTGGGCTGGCTTGGGAAGGGGAGCAGCCCCCAGCGTCTCTTGGCTCTCCTCCTCCCTCCCCCCCCCGCCCGCCCGGGGGTCCCGCGCCGCCCGCTGACCTCGCGCACGTCCTGCAGGCACTCGAGGACAGTCAGGTTGGGCCCAGCCGCAGGGGCAGCAGCAGCAGCAGCAGCAGCAGCAGCAGGCCTCCCAGCTCGGGCCAGCCGTGGGCGGCGTTGGCGGCGGGCGGGCGTCCCGCATTGATTCCTCCGGCGGCTCTTCCGCCTGCTTCAAGCCGCCGCCGGAGGAGTCAACGCGGGACGCCCGCCCGCCGCCAACGCCGCCCACGGCCAGCCCGAGCTGAGAGGCCTGCTGCTGCTGCTGCTGCTGCTACTGCTGCCCCTGCGGCTGGGCCCCCAGTCCCGGCTGCCCCGGCGGCGGCGGGAAGGCTGCGGCGGCGGCCCCGGCCGGCTGAGCCAGCGCCGGCCCGAGGGCCATCTTGGATGCGACTCCTTCGCGCGGGCCGCCCCACCAACCGTGACGCCACGGAGACACGCCCCCGCGTCCTTGCGCGCGGCGCCACGGGACGGGACAGCCGTTTCGAGAGGGCGGGGCTGCACCTCCCCCGTCGCCGGGGCAACTGCTGGGCCAGCCAAGAGATTTCTCCCGGCTCGCGCACGCCGCCGCTTCCGGTTGCGAGCCGTCAGGGCAACAACGGGCAAAAGGTGACCAGACGTCCCACTGTTTTGGCATTCTTTCCAAAAAAGCGTGACTTTTTGGAAAGAATGCGGGACGCGGGACACACGCTTGAAAAGCGTGTCTGTCCCGCCAAAAGCGGGACGTCTGGTCACCTTAGTTTAATGTGCTTTAATCTATTTTTTTCAGATGGTAAGTTTGCTGGCATAATGTTCCACCTACATTGTCAGTCTCTTCTCTGTTCAATAACAAAGCCAGCAACGTCCTGCTTAAGAGCTTTCTCTAGCAATTATTGTTCTACTGGCACAGTGTTTCCCAACCTCGGCAACTTGAACATGTCTGGACTTCAACTCCTAGAATTCCCCAGCCAGCAAATGCTGGCTGGGGAATTCTGGGAGTTGAAGTCCATACATCTTCAAGTTGCCAAAGTTGGGAAACACTGTACTAGCAGATAGAATAGGCCAGGGGTGTGCAAACTATGGCTCTTTGAGGACCTGTGGACTTCAACTCCCAGAATTCCTGAGCCAGCCATGCATGGAATTCTGGGAGTTGAAGTCCACAGGTCCTCAAAGAACCATAGTTTGCCCACCCCTGGACTAGGCTCTTTCTAAAACGATCTGCCTGTTAGGCTCATGTAGCAACAAGATTGCTAGAGAAAGTGAAAATCTAAGACATTTCTGAAGTGATCCAGTATGGTGTCAGTCCAGCATCACCAATCATAATGCTCAAGAAGGAAAATTGGCAATGAGTGGAGAAGAAAATGGTTGCAAAAACTAACAGGAACTAAGTGAACTGCAAAGCTTGTATTTGGAGAGAATATGGAGAACACACTGTTTGCACATCAGATCAGAACACCCTGATGTTAGCTGGACTTGGGTGTAAATTGTGGATGACAAAGAAGATTATCACACAGCCATGTCCCTAAAGAGGCTTAGTGAGGCATTTTCAAGTTGAAGGTAGAGGAATGCGGATGTGCCCCTTGATACCTTAAAGTTGGTTGAAAGAAGGATGGAAGAAGACAGAGGTAGTATATGATGAAGAAATTTGTCTTTGTTCCTTTCCAAGTTCAAAAAGTTAAGATCCCAGAATTCCTTGCAAAATGTTTTTAGAATGATACTTATTTATATTTTCCACTTTGCTTAAGAGTTCAGAATGGCACTGAAATCAGTTTCACAATCATTACTTTACAGGATCGCAAGAATCCTGCAAAATAATCATGACAGGGAAACAATGCCTTATTTTAGTTTCCTTCTTGTAAGTTTCAATGCATAAACATAAAACACAGAGTGGTGAGGGGGGGGGAGACTAAAGGGTGTTCTGCAATAAAAATAAAAAAGCAATTCACAGTGCCAAATGCAATATATGACTTCATTATTTTCGTTAAACTCAGACATAACCATTCTCAGACAAGACTTTGCATATATCAGTCAGCCTTCATTATGGATGTCCTCTATTTACTTATACCATTTTCTCAACAGAATTTGAGCTTCATTCAGTAAGGCTGACCATGGTTTAATCCCAGAATCTATGGTTACTGCATGGGCTTAGTCTTGGATTACATGGAGCAATTGACTTTGTGCCTTGACTAAGGAAAAATGAGGGGCTCCTAACCTGACATCTCCAGTGCAGGAGGGTTATTTTGCTTCTGTCTCTACCAAAAATGCCCATGAAAGAGTTGCCTTGGCTCATGCAAAAACTACTGAATGCCATTGACCAGGGTCACGGCAGCGTCATGGACTTTTTTCCCCTTCGCTAAACCAGGCGGGGGCATGGCCAGCACATGAGGCATCCGGCCCCAGGAGTTTGACAGCCCTGCCATTGACTGTACTATAGAATGACTTCAAAGGATTACTACTATTAAGGCTTTGATAAACATGCCTTTTCAAAAGGTTTGCACAGCCATCACTGCAGTAATCAGCCTCTATTCAAAGAGAAATGTGGATCTAAAAATCATTGCCCCGTGGCATTTTTTCTGGCTGGGCCTCCAAAACAAGGCTTGCAGTCTCTGTCCTCCAATAAGGATAGTGACTGCTGCTGCTCCTGACATGGGTAGCAAGAGTTGCTCTAAACAGGTTGTAGTCAGACTGTAAACATCTCCTAAAAATAGGGACTGCAGGCCCTTGCTGCTACAGATACCCAAAAGAAGGGGAGGTAGACAGTGAGGGATCCCACCTATGGATCCTTAATTGTCAATATGTAGGGGCTAGCTATCAATGTAGTTTATTGATAGCTAGCCCAAGAAAGATGACAGAGGAGACTATGGACAGCTTCTCCAGAGTCCCAAGTGAGTGCAAGTCCCATCATGTACAGCTGAACTGGGAGAGCCATTGCCAGCACAACCCCTTCCTGCAGGAGCTACTGATGTGAGGCTACAAGTTCAGATGTGGGTCTACAACCTCATATTAGTTTTGTTTTTGTGAAGAAATGGGAATATTGTGTTTTGGGAGGTTAAGACTTCCCTGACACATACATTGAAAACTAATCAATCTTGTGATTCAAAATGTTCATATAAGAGCTTTTCTTCCATTTTCCAATCTGAGCAACCTTGATCTAGTTTTAGTCTGCCTCAGCAGCCAGCTGGCTCCAAGATGGAGGCCTTGATGTGAGGACACGTCATAAACAGTAACCAGGCTATCTTGAAGGCAAGGTAAAGAGATATATGAATGAGCCCAGTGTCCAGATAAGCTACCTGCTTGTTTAATCTTAGTGTTTATTTTATTTTTCTTACTCAATTTACTTACTTACTTACTTACTTACTTACTTACTTACTTACTTACTTACTTACTTACTAAAACGCAGTTTAGTCAGTGTTTATTTTATTTTACTTAATGTTCCATTTTCATGTGCTGAGAGCATGTAGGAAAGTCTTAACTGTTGAAGGGCAACTTCAAAGCTTTTCTTTCTTGTAGCTCTTTACTTTTAAATTAGACAGCACTTTAAGTAGAGGATACTTTCAAACAAAGGAGTGTCCTTCATAAAGGAGGGCACATTTCACAAGACCACAGTAACAACTGTTTACCTTTCTTGAGAATTTTCAAAGAAAGATTTAAAAAACCACCAATCTGGCAACCCGATGTCTCATATCTTCAAAGATAAATGCAACTGTTGCTTCCAAGAAAACACACCCAGGTTTGCAGATTCAGAAATTGACTTTTTAGTTAATTCTTTTTTGGAAGGAACTGAACCCATTTCACGAGGGTTCACAAAAACAAGCTTGCTTTCTGATAACATATTTCATCAGTCAGCGCACATGGTTGTTTTTGGTCTGTCTCTAGGAGATTGATTCATCTGTCTTATGATAATTTCACCTTAATAAGTTATTTCTAGTACTCTTGATTTTGAAACTTCTTCCTCCTTCCTTCTTTTCTACATTTCCTTTGTTTCATCATAGAGCCTGGCTAGGAATGGATGAGTGTAGATCTTTTGAAACTCACAATGTTTTCCAAAACTTCCTTGCTTCTCTTAATAATAATTGGAACGATGACATGGGGTAGTTAGCTGGAATGGGGAAAACAACCTCGGAAACAAACATATGGAGATTGGAGAACTAATAAGAAAAGGGATGTTATTTTCATGTTTGTTTTCACAAATACAATGATAGCCTTTTCCAATTGGACTTCTTCCAGATATATTCCTGCTTCCAGGCAGCTGGAAGATAGCAAGTAAGGGAAGGCAGCCATAGATATTTAGAAGTTCTGTGTTCCAATCAACATGTTGTTATTTTATCTCTGCACAGCACACTTGTTGGAAAATATTGGGGTGGTCTAGACCAGCGTTTCCCAACCTTGGCAACTTGAAGATGTCTGGGGAATTCTGGGAGTTGAAGTCCAGACATCTTCAAGTTGCCAAGGTTGGGAAACGCTGGTCTAGACAATCCTGAAATAAGAATCAAAGGATTTGCATAGAATCTTATAATTGAATAAATGCCCCTCAATGTTATTTTCTGAACAGTTTCATTTGATTAGCAATACAAGCCCATGTATCCCTGCATTAAAACAGCCCCTATTTAAAGTAAACTGATAAGAATGTGCTCAGTTATTTCTGATGACACACATACAGATCTGCATTGTTTATTTGCAACAACTAAGTTATTTGGCACTGCTTTTATTCTGGGAAGTTTTTTGGGATGTCCCATCTTAGGTACAACTCAGGATTTCCTGATATTCTCCAATCCAACGACTAAAAAAGTCCTATCCTGCTTAGATTTTCTAGGTTACCGTATTTCTACAGTGCTACACTTGGGGATATTTGTACGCTACAGCTATTTAGTGGTTTTGAATTTCACAGCTGCCCCACGGGGGCGGGATTAGGTATTAATCCAAGACATAGGAGGGGGTTGTATTAATTGAGCTCTCCTATCGGGTGTCAAGAAGAGGTTTAAGTTTTCTCTCTTTACATCTTCGGCTTGGAAAACGACGGTCCGAAGAAGTTATTTATTATACGATGCGAACGTGACGAACGGACGAAACGAGTAAGGCTGACTCAGCTCTGGGTCATCCCGACCAACTCTAGAGCAGGGGTCTCCAAACTTTGGCAACTTTAAGCCTTGAGGACCAACTCCCAGAATTCCCAAGATGGCTGGGGAATTCTGGGAGTTGAAGTCCACCAGGCTTAAAGTTGCCAAGGTTGGAGACCCCTGCTAGAGGTTCCCTTGGAAGTGATGCCTCTGAGCCAAGATTCAGGCAACATGCCAGCTTGAAATTGAGAGTGAAACACTGCCTGTACTTTTGGGGAAACATTTAAACATTGTAGTGCACCGTAGCACTAGCGCTTAGCACTGTTCTGTGCACCGTCCAATGTTTACACTGGAAATTAAAGCCAGTCCACTTTTTTTTAAAAAAATGAGCATCTGTTTCTTTCCCTCTTTGAAAAATATCAAAGACTGTTTTACAGAAAGTTAAGGTTTCAGCGTATTATGAGAGTTTGTAAATTCAGCCGCATTAAATGAATGAATTAGAGCGAAGTATCTTCCCTTCATTCTAAAAGCACTCCTAGAACGATATACAACGATTTAGATTTTTTTTAAAGATGTATTCTGTTATTTTCTATCTCTACGGCTGAGGGACAACACATACTCCACCGGCCCGCACGTTTCCTGTGTTCGATGTCACTTCCTTTTTACTGGCTACCTTTCTAGGCGCGCGGCGTTGTTTCCATGGTCCCTTTCAAGGGACGTGGTTGTTTCGATGTTCCTTCTAGGCGACTGGAGTCCGCGTGACTCGATGGTTCGACGAAAGGAATCAGCTGCGGAGACGGGGCCTGGCGGAGCGGAGCCTGTATTGTCGTGGCTTCTCGGTCTGGTTGAAGAGAAGGAGCGAGGAAATGCGAAGGGTAAATCGGGAGGATTTGGGGGAAATTACGGATTTGCCGCTCGATGCCGCGTCCATTGGGGGCAGTGATCGTGAGAAGGGGGTCGGATGGGCTCCTTTTAGGATGATGTGTCTTTCTTTCGTTTCCTTCCCTTGACAGAAAACCCAACAGGGATGCTCTCTCCCATCATGATCTAAAACAATGGAGTGGGTTTTCTTTTCTTTTTTCCCCTTTTCTTCTTTTTTATTTTCTTTTTTTTAATTATTATTATTGTAAGGACACCGGAAGCTATTTGCTTTCTTTAGGTTTTTTAAAGGTCTACTTTTGTACAACCCCCGAAGCCCCAATGCGATTTGTTGCTTGCAAACTATGGCTTGGAACTCACGAAAGGAAAACTCAGAAGACGTGTGTGTGTGTGTGTGTGTGTGAACCATGCCTGCACCAGATCTGTGGTTGGCTTCACAAACCTGACCAAGCCAAAACTCAAGTCAGTTGTGGTTTAGGGTGACTTGTGAATCCAGTCATTTGTGGTTTGTTGCATAAACAGTGGGTAAATCATTTGTGACTTAACAATTATACATAAAGCCAATTCGTGGAGCAAGCCCTTCACCTAGCATCTTTCAAGCTTAGTATATGTTGATGGTGAAAAGGTTGCCATGACTATAGTACTGAAGTTTATTAGGCTTTTGACTCTCTTGCTAACTTGTGTAATGGTGACTGGGTTCCTACATAATGTTAGACTATAATGTGATTGGTTTGGGCTTAATATAATGTAATAATCCAATCACTGATTGGCAGTCTATGTTTTTCGCCTGTTGTTTATGAACCCAATTATTGTAGCATAACCTCAGTCTGATTGCAGTCCAAATAGATAAATATATTCATCAGTTAAAATATGTGAGATGCCACCAACTGATGCAGCTTCCAAAGTGCATGTTCAGTCTCAAAATTTGGACCTAACAAATGCTGATCTCTGAACAGATATATAATGTCATTTGGTTTAATTAGCCAATGGAACAGCTTGCCTTCAGAATAGCAGTAGCACTTAGACTTATATACCGCTTCATAGTGCTTTCCAACCCTCCCTAAGCGGTTTACAGAGTTCAGCATATTGCCCCCAACAATCTGGGTCTTCATTTTACCGACCTCAGAAGGATGGAAGGCTGAGTCAACCTTGAGCCTGGTGAGATTTGAACAGCTGAACTGCTGAACTAGCAGTCACTGAAGTAGGTTGCAGTGCTGCTTTTAACCACTGCGCCACCTCGGCTCCTTCTGTGGGTGCTTCATCACTGGAGGTTTTTAAGAAGAGACTAGACAGCTACCTGTCTGAAATGTATAGGGCAAGGGTGTCAAACTCATGTTGTCATGGCGGTGTCACGTGATAAATCAGGACTTTCCCCCCCTTCGCTAAACTGGGTGTGGGCGTGGCCGGTGCATGATGCATCTGGCCCACGTGCCGGGAGTTTGACAGCCGTGGTATAGGGTCTCCTGCTTGAGCAGGGGGTTGGACTAGGTCCCTTCCAGCTCTATTTTGATTGATTGATTGGTTTTCTATTAAATTCCACAGACATAGAGTGAACTATTGTGTATTTTCCTCTATAAAGAAGGGCTTAAGATCCGAGAGAATGAAGTATGAAGTACCATGTCAAAGACTTGCTGGATGGTCAATGTTCTAACCCAAGTATACAGGTAGTTGTTGATTTATGACTATAATGGAGCCTGTCAATTCTAGTCGTAAGTCATGATGGTCATAAAGCATGTCACCATGTGACCAGACCCAATTTTACCACTTCTTTTTGCAGCAGTCATTAAGCAAATGCTGAAGCTGTTGAGCAAGTGCCATGGTTCTTAAATGAACCCATTGTTCTCTATGGGGCATTTTTTGCTGGAAATCAGAAGTAAATGGCGGTTTACGGCAAAAACGCAAATTGCAGTCATGTGACCAAAGGGTGTTGCAAACAATTGTAAATGCAGGACAGTTGCCAAGCACCTGAAGTGTAGTCACATTACTATGGGGGAGGCTGATTTCAGAAAGGGGTCATAAATAGCTTTTGGGGGTCTGTCATAATTTTGAATGGTCACTAAGTGACCTGTTGTAAGGTGACAACTACCTGTGTAGCAGTGAGACCTTCTTCACAGGAAATCTCCTACGATAGAAATCTCCTACGATAGGAGGATGAGATGGCTAAGTCAATAAAATTCTTCCCAAAGGATGTACTTTTGAGTAGATAGGAAAAAATGCCTGCAATTTAATGCACTTATCTACAAGTCTCATTAAGTGTATCTGAACTTATTCCTGAACAAATATGCAGTTGTTATTTTACAAAATTAAATAGACATGCTAGCTGAAGGATGTAATGAAATTCTTTACCAGTCAATACAGAAATGGAAATAAACCCACTTACATTGCACTGGGTTGCAAATTAAATCCTAAATTATGATGGTTTTAGGATGAATGTTTCATAGATTCATAAATTTCTGACGAGGAATAAGACTACTAACTGATATTAGTCATGAAGGAGCCATGACTAATATGTGCCCAGTCTTTGTTTTTTTTACAATGAAATGTCAGTAATGGAAGCAGAATGTCTTATTTGCTGGATCTTTTTCATGGTCAAGAAAGTCGGTTTTTCCATTGTTTGAAGAACAGCTTCCATTTGAAACCATTCTTCTTCTGAATTTTCTAATGGATATTTTATTCATGTTGAATATATTTCATCCCAAATCATAGTGTTGTATGGAATAATATTTACCCGTGATGGCAAACTTATGGCATGCGTGCCACTGGTAGCACACAGAGCCATATCTGAGGGCACGCGAGGCGTTACCCTATGTCAGTTCTAGCATACATGTGCGCACTGGCCAGCTTTTCGGCCTTCTGGAGGGTAGGGGGAGGCTGTTTTCACCCTCCCCAGACTTCAGGAAAGCCTCCGGAGCATGTGGATGGCAAAAAACGGACCCAACGGGCCTACCAGAAGTTTGGAAATGAACTTCCGGTAAGCCCGTTGAGCCATTTTTTGCCCTCCACAGGCTTCAGGAGGCTTCCCTGAAGCCTGGGGAGGGCGAAAAACGGCCCAAATGGCCTACCGGAAGTCCAGAGGCTTCAATGAGGCCTGCGCACATGCAGCACGGGGGTGGTGGTGGTTGTGCGCACATGCACGGAGGGAGGGCATTGCATTATGGGTGTGGGCACGCGCACGCTATCGCCTGCACGCCTGCCCTTTTGGCACCTGAGCAAAAAAAGGTTCGCCATCACTGATATATACAAATGTAATTCTGCAATGCCTCCTCTATAAGAATCAGAGTGTGTACTGTTTCCATTCTGTTTATCACCTTTAACCAGATATGAGAAATTTCATTTATTGTAACTTAATAACTTTCCTATGCCAGTCTTGGGTCAGTGGCCTCACTTTAGGAAGCTGTAAGTAAACTGGTAGTATTGTAATAGGAAAAAGAGGCAGTACAGTTCTTGGATTTTGGAGATGTGCATTAGAATGCCTTCTTTTTGTAGGATTTAATTGGAATGACACAAATTATTATTATTTTTCTTTCAGGTGCTGATGGAATCACTCTGTATTCTCTAGACAGTGACACAAGGGATGTTATGTTTTAAGACATCCGTGGGTTATTGATATATTTCTATGCAGCCTATGGGCTGTTGCTTCAGGAATGGCTCCCCAGTTCCGCAGTTATGTTTGGGATCCTGCTCTTATCATTTCCCAGATCATGCTCATGCAAGCAATTTATTACAGCAGTCTGGGGCTTTGGTTGGCTCTAGTAGACAGTCTGGTACAGAGCAACCCTTCACTGGACCAGATTTTCAGTTATGAGGTAGGTAATTACATTTTCAGTTTGTCAAAAAGAAATTCTGACAAATCAAAATAGGCAGTAGGGTTAAAAATCTTGTAGAAGATTTTTAGGAGGAATATTGAAACCTAAAGTATAATGGATTACTTCTCTCAGTTAAATTTAACATACTTTTTGGGCATATATTATAAATGAAATCATCAGTATGTCAAAAGTTAATATGCACTGTTTCAAATTACTGCCTTTATTATATCAGTATTAAAATGAGTTTGATTACTTGTCCAGATAGGGCCTCTTCAACTATTGAACTGATGTAACAGGATGTATCATTGAAGCCAATAGATCTTAGTTGGTTTACAGTTTATTGCAATGACTATGTTTCTTTGTATCTGTTCAGGTTTTGGGATTTGCCACCTCTCCTGGGAGACTTTCCACAATGGCATTTATCCTAAATGCACTCACCTGGTAAGTGGGGTTATATATTTCTGACATCCACAAACCAAACAGCTTTAGAGTGGTGAGTTGCCTCTTGATAAAAACAGAAGCATTCAGATTATCAGTGCTGAAAATTGAAGGCCAAACTAAAGAAGGTTGGGATTAGGCATTTGACATGATTAGTTGAGTCGCTCCAAATATCTGACTTCCAGGTGGACAGATTGAGCTGCAGAAGCAGTGGGTACACATCTGAAAGATCAGGCTGGGAACACAGTGTCCAGGAGAAAATCTACCTGTGTAATTCCTAAGAGAGGACACTGAGTTGATAACACATAATGAAATCAGGTTGGTTGAACTGCTCAAATCCTATGGAGAGATCATCAGAGTGGAGAAAAAGTATAGAAGTGGGGCCATACAGAAAGATGAAGCTGAGGTTGATAAATTATAAGCCAAATAATGGTGATATCTAATGCAAAAAAAAGTGAAATTGGAGTTGTTTAAGGTGCAATGAAGAAAAGGAAACAATTTCAAGAGGGAGAATATCCAAGAAAAATGTGCTTAAAAGTTACAGTTTTAGAAAGGAAAAACACATACCGGTAGTTTTAATTACCCAAATTTTCCACGACTCAACCATTCATTTAGTGACCATTCGAAGTTCCAATGATAGTGAAAAAAGTGACGTAGGATCAGTTTTCACATGACCGTTGCAACAACCCTGTGGTCAGGTGATCAGAATTCAGGCACTTGGCAACTGGCATGTACTTAGAACAGTGGCATTGTTCCATTGTCATAATCACAATTTGTAACCTTCCCAACCGACTTCGGATAAAGTTAAGGGGGTGAAGCCAGATTTGCTTAATGACCACATGATTCATTCAGCAGCTGCAGTGATTTGCTTAACAACTGGGGCAAAAGGGTCATAAAATGGGAAACTCACTTAACAACTGCCTTGCTTAGCAAAGGAAATTTTGGGCTCAGTTGTAAGTCGAGGACTACCAGTATATAATTACCATTCTAGACTTTGGAGACTGGTTAAAAAAAAAGGCATACGTATAAAACAGAAAAGAGAGGAAATTTTTATATTAAAATTTCACTTTATTTTCAGTTACCAATTTTTTAAAGGGCCTAAAATTGCTGAAATAGAAAACAATATGAAATGTTTATCTTTGGAGTCTAAAGTTTCCTTTAATTTCTTTGCTTTCTCACATAGCTTGGATAAAGATTTACCGTATTTTTTGGAGTATAAGACGCACCTCCCCCCCCAAAAGAGGCTGAAAATTTGGGTGCATCTTATACTCCGAATGTAGCTTTTTCGAAGCTTTTTCCCAGCCCTAACGAGGTGCTAACGATCTTCCCGGCTCTTCCCGGCTTGCAGGCTTGTTTTCATTGCTACTCCCTCTGAAAAAGGTTTTTTCAGCCCTAATGAGGTGCTAATGATCTTCCAGTATAATCCAGGATTATATCATTCCTACTCCTTCCAAAGAAGTTTTTTTCCAGCCCTAAGTCTTTGCAGGCTTGTTTTCATTGCTACTCCCTCCGAAAAAGGTTTTTTCAGCCCTAACCAGGGGATAAAATAATGTGCTGAAGCTGACCAGACGCTGAATACCTGGCAGGTAGATTTTTCCCCCTATTTTCCTCCCCCAAAACTAAGGTGCGTCTTATACTCAAGAAAAATATTGGTAAATGAAAATCCGTGAGAGATATCTTGCATAGCTTATATGGAAAATAGCATGTTGAAGATGGTGTGCCTTAAGGTTTGACACAATTCTTTTCTTCTCTTCTGCAGTGCTGTCGGTTTATTGTATTTTATTCGACGAGGAAAGCAGTGCTTGGATTTCACCGTCACCGTTCATTTTTTTCACCTGTTGGGCTGCTGGATTTACAACAGATCCTTTCCAACAGCTTTGACCTGGTGGCTTGTACATACTGTCTGCACAGCACTCATGGCTGTGATTGGGGAATACCTCTGTATGAGGACAGAACTGAAAGAAATCCCATTAAATTCAGCCCCTAAATCCAGTGTATAGGCCGTCAGAGGCACTGTGTTTCTCCATCAGTATCAGCATCTTGGTGCTAGTTTGTGAAACGTGGAAATGCAACTGAAGAAACCCAGAGGGCCTTAAGAATATTAGCTGGGAGATTGACATTTGAATATAGTTTTTACATAACTCATTTGTATTACTATGCAGACACGCCCAATTTGCCAAAGTGATCAGACTCGAGTGTTGGATAAAATGCATAAAAGACATGGGAAGTGGACTGACTTTGAGAAGCAAGCAGTGAGTGTGATGATCAGTTTCCCTTCTCTATAGTGTGAACATCAGTTGACTAGAGAACTCCCAACAATTGCACAATAGACACTTTGTTCCCTTTTATCCTTCATCTATCTGACACTCGTTTTACTTCCACTTTTTGAATTAAAGGATCAAGGAGATCAAACAATGCAGAAAGGCACAGTACTATTATTCACTTGGCTGCTCAGATTCCAGAAAGCTTATTAACAGCAAAGAGTAATGTGACTGTATTTATTGGACTGAAAAAAATTACTATTTTATTTAATAAAGACTTCACCTTTCCATTGAAGTTTTATAATGTATTGATCAGGCTGGATTGTATTACCTAATACGACAGTAGAAATGAGAAAGTCATCAGTCGGTAATACAATTTAGAAAACCATGGCCTAGACCAGGGGTCAGCAACCTGCGGCTCTGGAGCCACATGTGGCTCTTTCATCTGTCTGCTGCGGCCCCCTGTCACCGGTCGGCACCACAATTTTGAGAGGAGCTTCCGGTTGGGGGAGGGGGGAAGCAGGGCATGCCAGGAGGAGACTCTATGGCAAGGGGCGGGTTTTCCGGTCAGCTCCACAATTGATAGGGCTTTTGGTGAGGACTGGTAGAAGAAAAAGGACGCCGCGCTAGGACAAGACTCTATGGTGGGGGAACCGGACTTCCGGTCGGCTCCAGAATTGAACGGGGGGCTTCCGGTTAGGACCTTTGTGGCTCATTAAGTGTTTAAGGTTGCCGACCCCTGGCCTAGACACTTTTAAACTACTAGCTTCAAAAAGGTGAGCAAGGACTAACCACTCTTGTTCACAATCTGACATAGAGAGGTAAATGAGCCGAGGTGGCGCAGCGGTTAGAGGCAGGTACTGCAGGCCACTTTAGCTGACACTGATCCGCAGGTCAGCGGTTCAAATCTCACCGGCTCAGGGTTGACTCAGCCTTCCATCCTTTCGAGGTAGGTAAAATGAGGACCCAGATTGTTGGGGGCAATATAAATATACATTGCTTACTGGTGTAAACCGCTTAGAGAGTGCTTGCACTGTGAGGCGGTATATAAATCTCACAAATAAATAAAATAAATAAATAAACTGCCCCTGATCACAATACTCCGAGAAGGGAGATGTTTCAAATGAGTCCTCTTGTTTACTGCAATGAATGTTTTATCTTGAAGATTCACTGTTCATAACCAAGGAAACTTCCAAGATGTTGTGCAGGGCACACAAAAAAAAGGATGGTTAATTCTTTTTGTAACTACTACTCCTGTCAAGATAAACTTGTTTTGCATATAATTGTAATTGTCTTCTTAGACTGGAACCTGAGTAAACTCTGCCCTCCAGGATTAATATTGACTTCCTGTGAAAAGAAAGGGTGTGAAAGGGAAGGTTCATCTATAATGCACCCCAGGGCAGCTGTACTTTTTATTATTATTTTTAAAATAATATTACTTTTTGGGATATATCCCAGAGTTTTCCCTTTGAACATAAATATTTGGGAATGCTAATAATTTGTATCGGTTACAGTTGGGAAGCTAATGCATGTAATGATTAAGGTGAATAATTTTGGAAAATGAACTTTATAAACCAGGGCTGTCAAACTCGCAACCTGCGGGCCGGATGCGTTACACACTGGTCATCCACGCCTGGTTTAGCAAAGAGGGGGAAAGTCTCGATACGTCACGTGACGCTGCTGTGATGCTGTGAGTTTGACACCCCTGTTATAAACCATCTCTCAAAGTACTCAGGTGGGATCCATTGATAACACATAAAGAAACCCCAAAGTTCTGCCAAAATAGCATGTTCTGATCCACACAAGGTACTTAAATATAGATTTGGGCAGAAGGAATATCCTTGCACCATTTCTGTAGCTGGGAAATAGAGGTGAGTCACACTGCCTTCATCCAATGTTAACATATTGTACTGTACAGTATGCTTGTTGAATTATAGCTGCATTAACATCACTTCTTCCAGAAGATGGCACTGCTTTCTTTGAGACAGCAGTGCAAGCCACTGCAATTCCTGTTGTCAGCTATGGTGTTATGCAACCTGTCTGCAGTACTTATGTGTATGAGCACATGTGCGCTCAAGGCATTCATTTTCCTTTGGGAGTATCATAATAGCATACCTAACGCAGCAAAGGAGATTTGCAGCCATTTCAATGAATCTCTGTAGACTAACATTGACTAAAGATTAGAATCTAATTAGGCAGACAGTGGCAATCTTAGTGCCGAGAGTTTTTCCATCCCCATTATTTGAGATCTATTTAGCAGATGTTAGCAAGGATTCACTTGTCTGTCCTTGGTGTGATATTAATGATATACTTTGAAGAAAAGCTAGGGTGCACACTTATGATCTAAGGCTGGGTTTGGACGTGTTTAAATAAGGCAAAGTGAAGTAGTTAAAAAGAAATGGGTTTGTTTGCAACTTATATGATCCCCACCTACCTTTCCATAAATCGACAGAACTCACAAGCAAAACATGCTTTTGGGGGGATTAGAGATTGGAATGCCAACAGTTGAAAATAATAAGGAAACTGAATTGAATCATAAGGCCAAGGAATCCTAAAAAATTAAGTCAAAATAGTGACTTTCTGCTAACAATGATGACAATAATTAGTTTCTGCTAATCAAATTATTTCTTGATTGCTGACACAAGTCTTCAGATCAGCAAAAGCATGTCTGTGTGTGTGGACATCACTTGATGGACTAAGCAGAAATCAAATCAATTGTATTATTGGAGATGGACGATTTAATTATATTAAGAAAGACTGAGGTCCGAGACTGATCAAAGATCACGAACTGCTCGTGTACAAGATGTAAGTCAATTTCCATGTGATCTTGAGCATATAGCCATCATTTTCAAGAAGAATATCAAGATTCTGTACAGTGTGGATGTTCATATCCAATATAACCTTAGAAGATTTCACCTCTTTACCTGAATCTCAAATACTAGAAAATCAAGTTAGATCTAGAGATGGGAATGCCTGGGGGGGGGGACAAAATTTGAGGGAGAAAAAGGTTTTTTTCTGTTTTTTTCCGGAAAATTTTTTTTGGGGGGGGGGAGTGGAATATGTTCTTTTCCAATGGTAAATAATACGGTATATCTATGACATGGTATTCAAACTATATAACATGAAGACCTTAATGAAAGATTTCTGAGACTTTTTGTAAAGTCTTAAATTATTGCAAGTTCTCTCAGCTGAAGACAAAGCAAATCCTGAAATACAATTCAAGTAACACTGTACTTCTCAATGCAGTTCTTAAACAAGAGAAATATGCATTTGTGCGACTAGGGGGCACTGCAGAGAAAAGGCTGCAGTTTAGTTTGCTTGAGTACCCCAATACATGCTGCTGCAAATATACTGGATTCAAGATTCAAAGGCAGTGGTGTGAGTGACGAGAATACAGCTGCTGCATTTCATTGGATTACGAAACAAGCTGTGCACTTAGGACTTGATGTTGGAAAAGTACTTTCAAATGTTGCAGAATATAGAACATCTTCAGGGATTTGGGCCAGGAATGCATTGTGGGCTTCTGCAAAACGTATCCCTCCTGCAACATTTATTTATTTATTTATTTATTTATATAGTGTTCTTCTATGCCGCCTTACTCCCTGAGGACTCAGGGCGGCGTACAACATTTTAAGGAACAACTAAACAATAAAATTATTAAGAACAATTTAAAAGAGTTTAAAAAAGACATACAAAACCATGCATACATGGGGGAAAGTTGTCTCAAAATCACCCCGCCTGCAGGAAGAGCCATGTCTTAATGGCTTTTCGGAAGGCCAGCAAGGTGGGGATAATTCGGATCTCTGGGGGTAGTTGGTTCCAGAGAACAGGGGCCCCTACAGAGAAGGCCCTCCCCCTAGGCCCCGCCAGTCGGCATTGTTTGGCTGACGGGACCCGGAGGAGACCCATTCTGTGGGACCTAACCAGTCAAAGGGAAGTATGAGGTAGGATGCGGTCCCGGAGGTAACCTGGACCTAAGCCATGTAGGGCTTTAAAGATGGTGGCAAGGTCTCTGCACCACACAACCTCTGACACCTCTTGCATCTCACTCACTGCAGAGTCCTGCATCTTCTGCTGCATGTGAAAGAACCTGGTCTATGTTTGGTAATATTCATACTGAATCAAGAAACAAACTGACCTGCGAAAGGGTAGAAAAGCTTGTTTCAATCTGTGCAAACCTAAAGTTTTTAGAAGTCGATGAGAAAAATGACGAGGAAGAGGAAGAAGAAACAGAAAATGATATCAGTTGTTCAGAAAATGAGATAGAATAAACTGCATGTATATGTTGTGTCTTCTGTTTCTTTTTTTTAAAAGCACCACTCAAAAGGTAAACCACCTATGGAGTTTAAATATTGAGGTGGACATTAACTTTATTTGCTATTGGTGCTAAGGGGCAAATCGGATTATTTTTTATGTTGATGGTTTCTTGGGTTTTTTGTTGTTGTTGCTTTTGAGGGAAATGGGGATGGTTACCTGTTTTATTACAAGCATAATACTTTTATATACACTGCATTTCACACAATTTGTAAAACTACTTCGCACTGAAAAAATCCTGGAACACCGGGGAACTACCAGAGGACTGGAAAAGAGCTGATGTAGTTTCCATCTTCAAAAAAAAGGGGGGGGGAGTGACCCAGGAAACTACAGACCAATAAGCCTAACATCAATACCTGGAAAGATACTGGAAAAGATAACTTAAAAAAACAGATCTGTCAACACCTAGAAATGAGTAAAGTAATAACTAGTAGCCAGCACGGGTTTATTAAAAACAGATCATGCCAAACCAATCTCATTTCATTCTTCAACACCGTGACTAAATTAGTAGACCAGCGAAATTCTGTGGACATAATATACCTAGACTTCAGCAAGGCATTCGACAAAGTAGACCATAACCTACTTCTTCGTAAGCTAGAGAAAAGTGGGATAGACAACCTCACCACCAAATAGATTCACAACTGGCTGACAAACCGTACTCAATGAGTAGTCCTTAATGGGTCTAAGTCCACATGGAGAGAAGTAAGCAGTGGGGTACCACAAGGCTCCGTCTTAGGCCCAGTACTCTTCAATGTCTTCATAAATGACTTAGATGAGGCAATAGAAGGGGAACTTACCAAATTTGCAGATGACACTAAGCTGGCAGGAATGGCTAATACCCTAGAAGATAGGCTCAAGATCCAGACGGATCTTGACAGACTTGAGCACTGGGCCCTATCTAACAAAATTAAATTCAATGTAAAGAAAAGTAAAGTCCTACACTTAGGTAAAAAAACCCCAAAAGTATATATATAAACTGGGTGAAACCAGGCTTAATAGCAATGACTATGAGAGGGATCTTGGAATCCTAGTGGACAACCAGCTAAACATGAGCCAACAGTGTGCAGCGGCAGCCAAAAAAGCCAATGCAATCCTAAATTGCATTAAAAGAGGGATACAATCTAGATCAAGTGAGGTACTAATACCACTCTATAAAGCCTTAGTTAGACCGCACCTGGAGTATTGCATCCAGTTTTGGTCACCATACTATAAAAAAGATATTGAGACTCTAGAAAAAGTGCAGAGGAGATCAACCAGGATGATCAGGGGACTGGAGACTAAAACATATGAAGAGCGGTTGCAGGAACTGGGCATGAATAGTCTAGCAAAGAGAAGGACCAGGGGAGACATGATAGCAGTGTTCCAATATTTGAGGGGCTGCCACAGAGAGGAGGGGATCAAGCTATTCTCCAAAGCACCTGAAGGACAGACAAGGAATAATGGATGAAAATGGATCAAGGAGAGATTCAACCTAGAAATAAGGAGGGACTTTCTGACAGTGAGAACAATCAACCAATGGAACAGCTTGCCTTCGGAAGTTGTGGGAGCTTCATCACTTGAGATTTTCAAGAAGAGTTTGGAACTGCCATTTGTCAGACATGGTGTAGGGTCTCCTGCTTGAGCGGGGGGTTGGACTAGATGACCTACAAAGTCCCTTCCAAGTCTGTTAATCTGTTAGAATCTGGTTTTTTTTTTAATTTTTCCAAAATTTCTATTTTTTTCTGGGGGAAATGGAAAAAATATTTTTTTTCTCATGGCATCAAAATTTCTGGAAATTTTACATCTCTAATTAGATCCAAGACTCCAGTAACTACCGGTATCAAGTCGGAAGGCTACAAGAATTGATGAAATAGCTATGGAAATATAGCAAGCAACAGAAGAAGGATCAGTAAAGGTTCTAACCAACCATGCCATCAAATCTGGAGAACAGCACAGTGGCCAACAGATTAGAAGAAATCAGTGTAAATACCAATACTAAACAAAGGCAACTTAACACTAATTGTAACAATTTAAGGTAGCTTTGTATATTCAATACAAATTAGAGAGGTGGAATTGGAAAGTGAGAGAGCTTATGAGATTACGTTGAAAATAGCTGCAACACATGGCACATCCTACTTTGTGTACAGAGTAGAGTTATACAAGAATTCGTATGGACTTTAAAAGGTGGTAAGGAATGTAGGGAACTTCAAAAGTTGAACTGCAATTCCCACGAGCCTCAACCAGAATAGGCAGTTATAAGGAATACCCAGAGAAACAATGAACAGTCAGTTCCATTTCTCCACTGCTATTTTACAGCAATGGTCATACTTCATTCAAGTGAACCTCTGAACATCCACCCAACCTACAATACAGAAGTTTTCCTTAGAAAATTGCAAGGATGTTTACTTCTCACTGAATATTTCTTTCCATTTCAGAAATATTTACTGTAATACATATTGTATTTTGCAACATTCATGGGAAATTCAGGGAGGAGGAAAAACTAGTTGTCAGGAATGGAGGAAAAAGAGTATCACGGCATTATTCCTTGCAAACATATGTAGATGGGTTCAAATGTTCCTTAAGCCAGGGGTCTCCAACCTTGGCAACTTTAAGACTTGTGGACTTCAACTCCCAGAATTCCTCAGCCAGCAAAGCTGGCTGAGGAACTCTGGGAGTTAAAGTCCACAAGTCTTAAAGTTGTCAAGGTTGGAGACCCCTGCTTTAAGCTACCTCAGGGTTTTGGTCAACCTTCTTTAGTTCTGAAGTCATATACTAACATAATGTAAATCTCTTGCATGACTAATCATTCCTTCAAATGCCTCTATAACAAGTCAATCATCAGTCACTAATCTTCCTTTGGACATTTTTGGGAGCTCATTTCAGGTAAGTAATGAAACCAGCTGAGAGAATCCAGTTATTTTAAACCCTCATGCTACCCTCTTGAGTTCCCCAAAATTTTCTTTCCTAAAACTACAAATCTATTAATTACAGAAGTTACATCTATATACAAAAAGAAAGTTGCTACAAAGTTCTTTAAATGTAGAAATTAGTACAACAGTTGGAATGAAAGGCTTACCGAAGCAAACGCTAATTGGCAGGTCAAGATACAAAATCTAGTGACCCCATTCCATTCTTGCCACAGTTTCCTATGCAAGCTGCATTTTAGTAATTTAATTTTGAGATCCTTAAGGCATGCCACAACTTTTGATTGTCAAAATTCAATGGGAACACTTGCCATATTTACAACTGATCTCACTGGAAAAATTAAATATTAGGAAATTCGGTTACCACAATCGAAAATTCACTAAAAAAGAAAAAAACAACACCACAAACAATATTCTCCAAATATTAAGGGGGGGAAGCATATGTTCATTTGTACAAAATCACAGAGCTGTTGCCTTCATAAATTGAGCCAAATGAGCATCAGAGTGATGCCTAATAGAAAAATGTTTGGGATCTGGGATGAGGGTAAATTCTGGTAGTTACTGGAGATGCAGAGGTCAAAAAGATTGCCTTCAAACTTGATTTTTCTAGATTCCCTTTTCAACTTTTCCCAGACAGTCACCATCTCCTTCTGGCACACCCAAAGAGTAGCCATCGCACAATTATGAAACTCATTCCAATATCTGCAAAAGAAAAAGGAAACAATATTATTTATTTATTATCTATTATTTATTAGTGAGACTTATATACAGGAGCTGAGATAGCGCAGTGGTTAAAAGCAGCATTGCGACCTTCAGCTGATTGCTAGTTCAGCAGTCCAGCTGTTCGAATCTCACTAGGCTCAAGGTTGACTCAGCCTTCCATCCTTCCGAGGTGGGTAAAATGAGGACCCAGATTGTTGGGGGCAATATGCTGAACTCTGTAAACCGCTTAGAGAGGGCTGGAAAGCACTATGAAGCGGTATATAAGTCTAAGTGCTATTGCTATTGCTATACCGCCTCATAGTGCAAGCACTCTCTAAGCGGTTTACACCAGTAAGCAATGTATATTTATATTTATTTATTATTTTTATTTATTATTTGTTCTTCTATGCCGCCCTACTCCCGAGGGACTCAGGGCGGCATAGAAGATCTGGGTCCTCATTTTACCTACCTCGGAAGGATGGAAGGCTGAGTCAACCCTGAGCCCGTGAGATTTGAACAGCTGAACTGCTGATCACAGCCAGCTAAAGTAGCCTGCAGTACTGCACTCTAACTGCTGCGCCACCTCGGCTCATAATCAATAAGTGATTTATCACCAGTAGAAGAGAATATTTGTAGCTCGGGGTTGAACTGTGATGCTCTTTGAGATCCCATCAAGCGCAGAGAGCACTAAGGACTCCACAGTTCTTTGCCACAAAAGTCACAGATAGACATGGGCCATCTCTGAAGAACATAACCTGTCTATCCATATGTCCATCTACCATCCATAATATCTGGTTAATTGGTCTATGCGTTTATGATCTACCTTAGGTCTTTTTTTAATAAATGACCTGCTTTAATTCTATCCATGATAGAGAGTCAACTTTGAGAAGCAAAGAAACCTATCCTCACACAATGACTATAATAATAATAATAATAATAATAATAATAATAATAATAATAATAATAATAATAATAATAATAATAATAATAATAATAATAATAATAACAACAACAACAACAACAACAACAACAACAATAACAATAACAATAACAATAACAACAACAACAACAACAACAACAGAGTTGGAAGGGACCTTGGAGGTCTTCTAGTCCAACCCCCTGCTTAGGCAGGAAACCCTACACCACTTCAGACAAACGGTTATCCAATATCTTCTTTAAAACTTCTAGTGTTGAAGCATTCACAACTTCTGGAGGCAAGCTGTTCCACTGATTAATTGTTCTAACTGTCAGGAAATTTCTCCTTAGTTATAAGTTGCTTCTCTCCTTGTTTAGTTTCCACCCATTGCTTCTTGTTCTACCCTCAGGTGCTTTGGAGAATAGCTTGACTCCCTCTTCTTTGTGGCAACCCCTGAGATATTGGAACACTGCTATCATGTCTCCCCTAGTCCTTCTTTTCATTAAAGTAGACATACCCAGTTCCTGCAACCGTTCTTCATATGTTTTAGCCTCCAGTCCCCTAATCATCTTTGTTGTTCTTCTCTGCACTCTTTCCAGAGTCTCAACATCCCTTTTACATCGTGGCAACCAAAACTGAATGCAGTATTCCAAGTGTAGCCTTACCAAGGCATTATAAAGTGGTATTAACACTTCTAACCTAGTATTTTCCAGAAGTTTTGTGTTGAAACTTGCACACTGAGAGCAAGAAATAGCGTTGGTACCACTTTAAACCAACAATATGGCTGTTTTAAGAAAAATATTTATCTAAACAACCTATCACTATATATTCTTACTATATTCTACATCGATGTAATGTTTTTCTCCATTTGTTTTTAGTTTGTACATTGAAATCCGTAGCATAATAAGAAACCATTATAAAATTGACAAGATAGCTTTTGCCAACTTGCATGAAAAATATTAAAGCATTGGATGATTTCAAATATTAAATTATCCTTTGGAGAGAGCCTCCACCATGTGGTGGTGCCCAGGGCAATTGCTTTCCCCTTAAAAAGTCCCTGAAATCATACTAAAAGAGCCTCTAGTTGACTGCCAACTGTCAAGAACTCATTAAATAGAAGAAATGTGGTAGAAGAAATCTTCTAAGACAATAATGAGAGAGATTGGTGCAAAAGAAGGTAAACTCTGCTTTGATTTTCTATGGTTGTTTCCTCTGAATCCTGCAGCAATATAGTGGGTGGTGGTGGTAGAGTAAGGGGAAGCAATCCAGTGTGAAAGCAGTTGGATGTTTAAAATAAAAAATAAAAAAGGAAGGAGGAGTAACTAGTAAGGACTGAAGTGGCAATTTATCAGAGGACTCCAAATCAGGATTCTCTCTTTTTCATTTTTCCCCTTTCAATTGGATAATTTCAATTTCCCAATGCTTGGTTTTTACAGATTGATTTGTTTGGGAATCAAATTATGTCACATGCTCTGTCAGTTCTAGATTTTGGGGGATGTTGCACAATTCAACCCCTCTAAAGCAGGGGTGAAATTCAAAATTTTCCCCTACCGGTTCTGTAGGCGTGGCTTGGGAAGGATACTGCAAAATCTCCATTCCCTCTCCACTCCTGGGGGAAGGATATTGCAAATTCTCTATTCCCACCCCACTCTGGGGCCAGCCAGAGGTGGTATTTGCCGGTTCTCCGAACTACTCAAAATTTCCGCTTCCGATTCTCCAGAACTATCAGAACCTGCTGAATTTCACCCCTGCTCTAAAGGCAAATAAACCAAACCAAAACTAATTCCATTATAGACACTTTCCAAAGCATTCATTCTAATCATATCTGTCACCAATGAGCCTTTTCTTCTTGTAGATGGCAGAAACTCAGAAGGTTATTCAGAAAAGATGCTAATCTTAGATGCACAACAGTACTGTAGAAGGAAGACTAAGATTTTTGTCTTTGTCTGGTACAACTCTTGTATCACAACAATAGGGACTTTGCTTACCGTATTTTGTGCTAGAACCCCTCAGGAACACTAATTGTTCCTGATGCATAGGTACTAAGAAGAGTTATGAGGTTCACACAACAGAGTGTTCCTCACAAAGAGGAAAAAAGAAAAATATGACATGGGAGCAGGAAAATGCCATCAACACAGCAAATGTGCTGTCCGCTAGGAATCTGTGACCAATATAACATGGGTATGGACAGACAAACTTTTCAGTAAAGTATTCATGTATTATTTAATGATTTGCTTATTCCTTTGCCTTAAACCCCATCCCCTAATGCTAGCAAATAGTCAGGGTGGCTAACAAAATTTAGGAAAAACAGAATATAAAAAGGTTTAAAGCAAATCATCAATACTAAAATCAATGAACAATTAAGAACCTCGCAAAAGGATTAACATTTTTTTCTAAATGCTGAGAGACTGGTGGCAAATATAACTCCTGAGCAACAGCATCCTATCAACTGAGAGCAACACAAGAGCAGGACCTCTTGGTCAAGAACCAGAAAAATAATCCAATAGGGGCATTTTCATAAGGACTTCTCCTGCATGCCAGGTTTGGATAATTGTACCCTAAGTTATCTGGGCTTTCAAAGCCAAGACCAACATCTTAAATCATGCTTGGCAAGTAACTGGCAGTACTGCAGATCTTTCAAACTGGGAACTATGATTCCTCTACCTTGCATCCGCCTAACTATACGTTTTACCTCAAGCTGTACCCTGCAACAGCTCCGTTCTTTTCTTCCGCCTGTGGAAAAATTTTATTACATTTCTCATCTTCACTTTTTCTCAAGGTTGCACATTGTCATATTGTTCATTGTTCGTGTGCATAAATGTGTTCCTTCAGCACTGAATCAAGAACCACTTTCATTTTTCAATGGTTCTTTAGTCAAGCTTCATTATCAGACTATTGGTTTATTTCCCATTACTTTCTGTACCACTGTTTTGCATTTCTTCACATCTTGAATACGTAAATAGGCCTTATACCAGCACACTTTTAAGTTTGAAGGTTCTTCTGGTAGCTGATTTTTCTTTTCTTTTCAAAAAAAATTGAACTGAGTTTTAGAAAATCTTGTTCTGTTGTGTGATAGATGAGGAAAAAACAAATAGCTTTGGCATCTTTTTGGAATCTGTTAAGTCCCCAGTGGTAGCATAAACTAAGAAACCAATGCCATATAGGTCCGAACTATTTTTATTTTAACAGCTTTAGTACTCTTATAGAAGCTTCCAAGTCTGAATGTACGGTACTTCCCCCTCCCTCACTTTATCTTTGTGTGAACTAAGGAAGGACGTGTCTGAGACATTTTTCTCAAGTTATTTATTTATTTTTGGCCCAGGAACCATTAATAAGATAGTGGCTCTTCCTCCTGCCCTTCTCCATCCCCAATACTCAATCTGAAGGAAGTGTATCTAGCTTTTAATATCCCACTTTAGCTGCAGTGGTGGACTCATAAGCACCTTCACTGCCATTATCTTTCATGATAAACACAGCTAATTTTGTCCAGAAGCTACAAAGTGACTGATGGATTAAAAAACATCCAGTTCAAATCTTCTGTGAATTCATGCTGACCTTGTATAAATCTCTCCCTGTTGTCCTCAACTCCACCTTCCCTATTGGAAAAAAAAAGTACTGGGGACAATAATACTGAATGATGTGACAGGATTGTTGGGAGCAATAAAATAATACATTTAAAGTGCGTTTAATATTTGAAAGCACGGTGCAATCTTAACTTCTGTTCCTCTTGGTCTAGGGGCGGGTTGCCTACTTACCGATACCGATGCGCTGCATGCACATTTCCATGTTTCATGCGCTTGCGCGCTCACTACCCGCGTGCACTCTCTCACGCGATTTTGGTGAGATTTTGCTTCTGCGCATGCGTGGAAGCAAAATCTCATCAAAATCTTGCACACGCACGCGTTCCCTAGCAAGATTTCGGAGAGATTTTGCTTCCACGCATGCACAGAAGCAAAAAGGCCAAAAAAGTCTTTTAAAAAGATGGCGACATACACGACTGTCCGGTGAAGACGATACCGGAGCAGTCGCGCGCAAATTGCATAATCGGCGGGTCCCTACCGAAGCTGCGCACTGGACCGCACCGGTAGGAACCCACCCCTGTCTTGGTCAAAGAGTCTGCTTCTTTTGCATTATGCTAACTTACCGTAGTTCACACAGCAAAACTAGCAACTCATGATGCTACAAGAGGTTTTGTTTTCCTGCCAGCTTGTTGCAAAGTAACACTGAGTAGGGCTGAGAGGGAGTGACTGGCCCAAGGTCACTCAGCTGGCTTCCATATCTAAGAAAGGCGGTGAATCTCCGCAGTCCTAATCCAACATCTTAACCACTACATCAGACTGGCTTTCTTGAAAGTCTTTATACAGATAGTCCTTGACTTACAACAGTTCATTCAGTGACCGCTTGAAGTTATAACGGCACTAAAAAAAGTGATTTATCATTTTTTCTCACTTATAATATTTGCAGCATCCCTACGGTCACGTGATCAAAATTCGGAAGTTTGGCAACTGACTCATATTTTTGACAGTTGCAATGTCCTGGGATCATGTGATTAGCTTTGCCGACCTTCTGACAAGCCAAGTCAATGGAGAACTCAAATTCACTTAACAACCTTGTTACTACCTTAATAACTGCAATGATTCCCTTAACAACCGTGGCAAGAAAAGTCATAAAATGGGGCAAAATTCATGTAACAAATGTCTCACTGAGCAGCAAAAATGTTGGGTTCAATTGTGGTCGTAAGTCAAGGACTACCTGTACAGTAATCTGCATCATCATCACCACCACCATCATCATCATCATCATCATCATCATCATCATCATCATCACCACCACCACCACCATCATCATCATCATCATCATCATCTAGTACTAGGATTCCACATCCAGTAATGTTCTTTACATCGGAATCCCTTCTTCTGTCCTCTACCAAACGCTTATTTTTTCTTTATTAATCCCTTCATTTTATTACATGAAAAATGTCTTTGCTCTCTTCTATCTGGTCTTTTTATCAGCTTCTAATCTAATTTATTGTGGTTTCTACATTCCCCCATCTCAATAGTTCTTCTCACACAGTTTTGACAGGACAGTGTTTCTCCAGAACTTCCGGCTTTTTCCTTAATTGTTTTGTACATTTCCTAGTTTACCTATAGGGTTGCTCTGTCCAGCGTTTCACCCTTGGAACCTTCAATGATCGGCATTTATCTCTACAATTCCTTTATTTCTTCCCATTCTCATGTCTGCTTATAATCATTCTCTGCTCAGACTTGCTGCAAGCTAAATGTCCAACATCTTGATGCTTTTGCTATTTTACTGCCTTCTTCTTGCACTTGATTAGATTAAAGTTAAATAAAACAGATGTGTTTGTATTCTCCTCAGTCCTCTGGCTGTGAAGCTGCCCAAGGTGGCAAACCAAGCCTGGCAAAGAACAGTGGGGATAACAAAACACAACCATTATGGTTAATATTGGTAGTTAGAAAGTGCATAGTTTAAAGTCAAAGGCGATTGCAGACCGAGGAAATACAACAAGCACCACAAAACAAATGATAAAGCTATATTAATTAAAGCTTTGAAGGTTGTAGAATTAAATTAACCTTGAGCCGAGGTGGCGCAGCAGTTAGAGTGCAGTACTGCAGGCTACTTTAGCTGACTGTGATCAGCAGTTCAGCTGTTCAAATCTCACCGGCTCAAGGTTGACTCAGCCTTCCATCCTTCCGAGGTAGGTAAAATGAGGATCCAGATTGTTGGGGCCAATATAAATATACATTGCTTAATGGTGTAAACCGCTTACAGAGTGCTTGCACTTTGAGGCAGTATATAAGTCTCACTAATAAATAAATAAATAAATAAATAAAATAAAGTGAATGGAGAAATTATGCAAGATAAAGGATGAACTCCATCCCAGTACTGTAGCCGTAACTCCATATCATTGTCTCCTTATAGTTGCCTTAAATCAAAGAATTTGGATACTGGAAAATCCAATCATATTATACCTATGATTGAAGGGCATTGATAGGCTGAAAGCCACCACACTGAATTGGTAGCCAACCAAAACTGCTCAGGCTCAAATTGTATTCACGGAAGCAGATTTCTTAAAATTCGAGTATGGTACCCCATTCTTTACTTGAAACCAAATGCATGTTTCATAAGAGGCAGCAGAACTGGCTTTGCCTTTGCTATCTACAAAACGACATTTCTAATTGTGTTTAGAATCTAGGGTTCTAACATGTCAATAGCGGACAGCAAGCACTTCTCAACAATGAAGGATTTGTACTCTTTCATTGGTACTAACTTTAATTAATCTTTTGATTTCAACTGATGGTTGTCTTTGAGGAAGTGCCTATGTTAGCCCTTCCTATGATAAAACATAGTACATCCAAGCCAGTTTCAAAAGAAAGCTCCCTTCCATTATTGCGGTTCCTATGGCTAAGCAGAAAGATGGAACCATTTTCTGTGGGTAACAGAATTTGCTAGCCAATTAATAGACACGAGACCAACTACAGTACTATGAGAATGGAAACCTTCACTTTTCCACTAGTATTTGGAGAATATTCAGTGGAAACATTCACAGAGGAGAAAAGGGAAGGGGATATCAGTCATTCTGATTTAGAAGTTTGGCAGGACAAGAAGCAATGGATGGAAGCTAATCAACAAAAGAACCAACCTAGAACTAAGGAGAAATTTCCTGACAGTTAGAACAATTGATCAGTGGAAAAACTTGACTCCAGAAGTTGTAAATGCTCCAACACTGGAAGTTTTTAAGAAGATGTTGGATAACCGTTTGTCTGAAATGGTATAGGTCAGGTTTCCTGCTTGATCAAGGGGTTGGATTAGAAGACCTTCAAGGTCCCTTCCAACTCTGTTATTCTGTTATTCTAAATGGACTAAAGAGACAACTATATTCAAGATATACATCATGATAGGATGTTCCTACAGTTCAGTTTAGAGCAGGGGTCCCCAAACTTGGCAACTTGAAGACTTGTGGACTTCAACTCCCAGAATTCTCCAACCAGCTATGCTGGCTGGAGAATTCTGGGAGTTGAAGTCCACAAGTCTTCAAGTTGCCAAGTTTGAAGACCTCTGGTTTAGAGGTTTGCTGCTCACCCACAAACAACCTGCAATCCTTGCAGCAGACTCTGGTTCACTTTGTCTTCTTCAGCTTCTTCTTCATATCTAGCCATGTTCTCTCCTAATTTTAAGATGCAGCCAGAGAAATCTTGATAAATATTTTCACACTGAGTTTCTGCTGTCAGTGGCTTGAGCAAGTACCCTGCAAATGGAAAGGGGATTAATGTAGCATCTAATAGCACACCTTTTTTCCAGTCATTTCAAATAATAATAATAATAATAATAATAATAATAATAATAATAATAATAATAATAATAATAATAATAATAACAACAACAACAACAACAACAACAACAACAACAACAGAGTTGGAAGGGACCTTGGAGGTCTTCTAGTCCAGCCCCCTGCTTAGGCAGGAAACCCTACACCACTTCAGACAAATGGTTATCCAACACCTTCTTAAAAACTTCCAGTGTTGGAGCATTCACAGCTTCTGGAGGCAGGCTGTTCCACTGATTAATTGTTCTAACTGTCAGGAAATTTCTCCTTAGTTCTAAGTTACTTCTCTCCTTGTTTAGTTTCCACCCATTGCTTCTTGTTCTACCCTCAGGAAGCAATGGGTGGAAACTAAACAAGGAGAGAAGTCTAAAAACCAAAATCAATTTCCCTTAAATAAGAAGTATAAAATGTATGTGTGCAATACACACACACAAACACACACACACACACAATGAATGGTCATCATATACAAGAAGCAGAACCAAAATTAAGTACTTCTATTTACCAGTCTGTTTTCCCTCATTTCATAACACTCCCCTCCCTCTATCTCCCTCTCTTCCTTCTACCTTCTCTCCCCCCTTCCTACTTCCCTCCTCCCGTCTCACCATCTTAACTGAATTCTGAAAGTGTTGCTTGGAAATGAAGCAGTGGATTTAACTAAGTTTGTAGTCAGAAGTTGTCCACCACTAACACTATCCCGGGCTCTTCTATCGTCTTATCAATTTCGGGAAGTTAACACAGGAACGTTTCCCACAAGCAACCCTTCTCACGAGGCAGAGAAAGAGGAAAAACATCAGTTCTTGCCTAGCATTCTTGTCTTAACATATCTGGATATTTTTTTTAAAAAAAGTTCCCTTTATCATTTGGCCCCACCCCACCCCCACGTACCCACCCAGAGGATACTATTCCCGCTGGACCGGCGCCCGCGATCGGGACGCGATTTGGACTTACCCAGCGTGATGAGTAGCAGCGCCGTGCCGGGTCGGAGTGCCATTGTCGCCGCTGTGTGGCTGCCTGCTTTAGGGGCTCCGGGTAAACTGGGTCGCCGCCACCTGCAGCCCTCCCATTCCTCTTCCCTGGGGAGGACCCTGGCAAAGCTCCGCGGGAGTCTCCACGCCACGCGTGGGGGAAAGTGCCGCGATTCCCCTTCGGAGCGCGCTTGCTCTGCCTCTGCCCTCGCTCAGGTCGGGCTCTCTGGCGCTCAGCCCAGGGGCTTTGCGCAACAGCCACGCGAGACGGACACGGTGGGGGAGGGGGGAGTCGCGGGTCAAAGGAGGCAGGGAAGAAAAAAAGAGGGACAGGCCAGAACAAGCCCACTTCCAAGAAAACCCAACTGAGTCCATTCCGGTGGGCTCCAGTCATGTGATCTTAGCCCCAAGTCCTGGCGCAGGTTCTGAAAAAGGTTTGGGATCTGGAGCAGTTATATCAGTTAACAATAACAGAATTGGAAGGGACCTTGGAGGTCATATAGTCCAACCCCCTGCTCACGCAGGAGACCTATACTAGGGATTCGAACCGCCGAATTGCCGATCGACAAGCTCAGTGTCTTAGCCACTTAGTCCCAAGTCCTGGCGCAGGTTCTGAAAAAGGTTTGGGATCTGGAGCAGTTAACAGTAACAGAGTTGGAATGGACCTTGGAGGTCATATAGTCCAACCCCCTGCTCACACAGGAGACCTATACATGGGATTCAAACCACCCAACGACAAAGCTCAGTGTCTTAGCCACTGAACCACCTAGTCAGGTGGCTGTGACATCCATTTGATCCAGCCAATCATCAGGGAAGAAGATGGGAATTACAGGTAGTCCTCCACTTACGACCTCAACTGAGCCCAACATGTCTGTTGCTAAGTGAATCATTAGTTAAGCTAATTTTGCCACCATTGTTAAGTGAATCACTGCATTTGTTTAAGTTAGTATCATGGC
The DNA here is from genome assembly GCA_023053685.1 of Diadophis punctatus similis. NCBI lineage: Eukaryota > Metazoa > Chordata > Lepidosauria > Squamata > Dipsadidae > Diadophis > Diadophis punctatus. The sequence goes on from JALIGW010000003.1 coordinate 16,951,063, forward strand.
TGTTAAGCGAATCTGACTCTCCCATTGACATTGCTGATCAGAAGGTCACAAAAGGGGATCACATGACCACATGACATGAGACACTGCAGCCGTCATAAATATGAATCACTTGCCAAGCATCCAAATTTTGACCACATGACCACAGGGATGCTACAATGGTTGTAAGTGTGAAAAACGGTCACTTTTTTCAGTGCTGTTGTAACTTTGAACGGTCACTAAATGAACTGTCGAGGACTATCTGTATAATCCCAAACATTCAAAGAATACCATTTTAGAATTAATTCTACATGGTACACTTGGGATGTGTCTCAGATATTTTATCAGTCTTGAAAACCACCTCTCAGCTTTCCCTATTGCTGTTTTTCTGGAGGATGTCAAATTGAAGAAGGTTATTGTTACAAGTGGCCATAGTCACTGTGGTGAGGATCTCCTCTGGTTCCTTCACAGTGTCCTCAATTGTCTCTTATTATCCTGGTTCTACTGAAATGAGTGAACCATTGTGCAGAGTTTCTGAATTGCCTTGTGTTACCTCTGGAATTGAATTCAGCCTCCACAAATTAGTAGCTGCCCTAAATTAATATTAGCCATACTGTAATGCTATATTTCTCTTCTCAATCTCTATTTTATTCGAAACATTAAAGTAAAATGGGTGTGCCTGCTTCCCAAGTGGAGAGGAGTTATTATCGTTGAAATGCATTTATCAGTATTCAGCTAAGGGGGACAATTTATGTACATGTTGGTTTGCCTTGTTTATGCACTCTTTTGTAGTGTTGTTTAGTTTGCTTCATTTTTGTATTGGGGTTTTTTGGGGGGGTATTTTAGTAATACTATAACACAGGGGTGTCAAACTCAAGGCTCGTGGGCCGGATCTGGCCCTTGGGGTGGTTAGATCTGGAAACATTGAAGGACCGTCCCACAATGCTTCTGCCAGTGAAAACATAGCTTGGCCCTCCCGAACGCCGTTTTCGCTGGCAGAGGGTTGCAGGAGGTCATTGCATCCAAAAATGGAGATCAGGAGCCCATTTTTGCTGGTAGAGCGCTCGGACCGCCACGGGCGCCCCCGACACGAGTGATGTCAAGCTGGCCATGCCCATCCTGGCCACGCCCACCCTGGCCCCCTGAGGTGAAAAAAAACAACTCTGATGCGGCCCTCAATGAAATCGAGTTTGACACTCCTGCTATAACCTTTTTGACTAGCATTCCAAGCTATAATTCTAAACCCCCGAATTCTGCTTAACCAGCTTGTCCTAAACTTCAATAGCTTGTCAAAGAAGTCAGAGGCAGTTGCACGTGTTCAGGACAAACCCGTTTAGAATCTCTCCCTTCAGAATACGTGAGATTACTTTTAAGTAGGTTTATGAATCAGAATAGATAATATAGAAAATATGCCTCTAGCCAAATTACAGGAACATTTCTAAGTACTAAAATGTCTTAACTCAGCCTTAACTCCTATTTCTCTTGCTTTTGAAGCCCTCAGTAGCCCTACTGCAGCATGCTCAGTGCAGTTAAAGCAAAAGATTAAGACTGATTTTAGTCTCCTGTTTCTGATCCTCACAAAACATGTTGGTGTTGATTGAATTGGGTCTCCTTCAGAGCATCCTTTGCATGCCTCCTGCTGACCTAAGATGGTCCACAGCTCTGGGGAAGGTTTGCTGGATCTGGTACCGGCCTTTAAATGGCAGCTCAGTTTGTAAGGAGATGATGCCAACTAACTTGCAGACTTCTCGATTCTTGCAAATCAAACTGTCATGATCCCAACCAACGAACCCAAGCAAATCAAAACTCAAAGGTCTTCCTTTAAGAACTTCTTTATTGGGTACATCATATTGGCACAATCAAATAGAAAACCAACTCTAAATGTTTCCTGTGGTTTCAGTATAATTAAAACAGGAAATAACTCCCTCCCCAAAAGTCACAGTCACGTTGGCCAATTAGGTTAATTGGCAGGGTCTCCAGGTACTCTTCCCCATCTCTACCTACCACCTGTAGAGATGACCTTGGTTCCCACGAGAAAGTTCTGTGTTTTGTCTAGCAATGTATTTCATCTTCCTTCCCCCTCCCCACTCTGAGTGGCAACTGAGGAATAGAAAAATGGCTTCTGCCAGATTCGATTCAAAGTTGACAGAAACTATTAAAAAGGCAGGCACTCCTAGGCCATTGGCTGGAAGAGTACAATATCCTAGATCAGGGGTTCTCAACCTTTTCTTCCGTGGACCACTGGTTGAGAACCACTGTTCTGGATATTCCCAGCATCTGTGCCCTGGTGTGCCGGTGTGCCTATAGACAACATTTTTAGTTTCCTGCTTTATCTGACTTTTGGTGGGTTTTTTTACTAAAATAAAGTAATAATTTTTGAAATAAGGCTCCCAACTGCCAATCTTCAACATCAAGTTTGTTTCTAAGAGGTTTCTAGATGAATGGATCCAGTGGAATCCTTTGGCTAGAAATGTGTACACTTGTCTAGGAAAGCAGAAAAGGTAAACAGGCAGGGTGCATGGGTGGAGGAATCAAGATTTAGACAGAATTCTAGTAAATCAGTGCTATATAGCTACTTATGTTTCTTACGACCACCATGATATGCATAGAAAGTCTTCAACTATCATTTTCAAGTGTGCCATTATGTTATATTGGTGCCTTCAAGTCAGTGTTGACTCCTGGCAACTGCCTGGGCTAGATCTTGTAATTTTCTTGGCAAGATTTCAGAAGCTTCTGGCCATTACCTCCTGCCTAAGGCTGAGAGAGGGTAATTGGCCCAAAGTCACCCAGCTATCTTCAATGCCTAAGACGGGACTAGAACTCACAGTCTCCAGGTTTCTAGTCTTTAATCACTATACCAAACTGGTCCTCATAATATGCTATTAAAATCATACAAAAGCTTAGACGCAGTGTTTCTGAACCTTGGCAGTTTGAAGATGTGTGGACTTCAACTCCCAGAATTCCCCAGCCAGCTGGCTGGGGAATTCTGGGAGTTGAAGTCCACACATCTTCAAACTGCCAAGGTTCATAAACACTGGCTTAGAGATTTTAGCATTCCTACACAATGCTAAAAAATGATTGGCTCACTGTTGCACAAATAGAGGCAATCGGGATTAATCACTAAATCCTGATTTAGTTAAGGCTGCTGTATTAGAGTAATGCTCTTTCCTGGCCAATTGACAACCCTGTTCTGGGCATATTTTTTTGCGGGAGGTGCTTAAGAGCTCACTTTAGCCTCTCCAGTATAATTTCTGTTACATGTAAATGATGCTGATGCAAAAGAGAAATCATTTATTTCTACATTCCAGCTGGTGCCATGATTACATTGCACAAGGCAGCCATACAAAAACACTAAAGCTTATCGTGTATAAATATCCTAAAATGTTGGCCCATTGAGGATCCTGAGGTCATTTATTCATGAGAGAACCCTGGAGAGCAGACATTTTTATTCTGTATACTCACTGATGAGTACTAAGCCTATTTAATATGTAAACCATATCACTTTTTCAGATCAAGGAAGTTATTTTGCAAAACCAGAATACTAAGAGAAATGTGTTTTCCTTGCAGTTCTAATCCAATGATCCTTAGGCATTAAGGAATTAACTTCTTCTGTGTCACAGTCCTTCAAGTAGTTGACTACTATCCTGTGTTTCTCTTCGGTCATCTCTTCTGTAATCCAAATATATAAGAGCCCTGGTGATGCAGTGGTTACAATGCAGTATTGCAGGCTAACTCTGCCCATTGCCAGGAGTTCAATCCCGACTGGCTCAAGGTTGACTCAACCTTCCATCCTTCCAAGATTGGTAAAATGAGGACCCAGATTGTTGTGGGGAATATGCTGACTCTGTAAATCACTTAGGGAGGGCTGCAAAGCACTATGAAGTAATATATGAGTCTAAGTGCTATTGCTATATCAGATTTTTTTAACTGTCACTCCTACGGTTTAGTTTTCAGACATCTTACCTTGTAAGTTGTCCTTCTCCTAACTTACTCCAATTTGCCACTGTCTCTTTTAAATTGTGGTATCCAGGACTGACAATATTTTAAATGGGACTGTGGCGATGCCCCACCAGCTCACATACTTTTTCTCCATATTTCCTACATAAATGATGTTGCTAAATATGGTCATGAAACATTTGCAATCCTAACAACAAGTTCAGAGAATACAATATACTTGCTATACCTGCAATCTGTTCTTCAGAAAGAACAGGAACATTTATAATAATTCTGACACTAGGAGAAAGCATAGTTAAATCAGCCATGAGCAAGGACTTGGCTCCCATGCTTTTAATCTTCCAAAAGGCTCTCAAGGACCAATCCTATTTTGACGAGCTCTGGTGGATGAGTGGTTAAGTGCAGTATTGCAGGCAAACTGTGCCCACAATGCAGAGTTCGATCCTGACAGGGCTCAAGGTTGACTCAGCCTTCCATCCTTCCGAGGTTGGTAAAATGAGGACCCAGATTGTTGGGGGCAATATTCAAATAATGCTGAGATTGTAAACCACCCAGAGAGTGCTATAAAGCACTATGAGACAGTATATAAATGCTATTATTGCTATTTCCCCCTCATATGCTGGCATAGAGATTGATGATTGAAGTTGTTGTGGACTGAATGGAAAAGTTTAGCTATGATGCCGGGTCTTTTAGTTGTGGTGCGATACAAAAGGATATAAATAGCGTTGTGCATGCCTCTTGTTATTGGACAGGATAGGCAAAACTTAAGGACCCACCTGGAATACCAATCCCATAACCATTCTTCCCCTCCCTTGGCCTGAATAAGCATGCCCAGTTCATTGCAAACTGCAGACAGGTTTTGTATTTGAAGGATGATCAATATCCCATTTATTGCAGGAATATGAGTTAATAGGGCACTTAATAGATCTATCTCTTCAGGATTCTTCTTACTACAGTATATTCAGAGCATCTGAAATGAGGGTCAGTCCGGTCAAGCCAGTTTCTTAAAAGAGAAAAAAAGTAACAAAGATGCTCACATGTAAGACTCAAACCAAGGTTCCCAAATTCTACCACTGCTACTATTCATTAATAATGTTGAAATTTAATCTCTCCTGTTCTTTTCTTTTGCCTATGGCAAACACATTTTCCACCTACTTAGACCTATCAAAATCACTCTAATAATCATCCCAAAGATGTTCATCAAAGCCTTTCTTTTAAATCTGGGGAGAAAAACCCATCTGATTTTATCTTTTTTTAAAAAAAAACCCTAGTTTTTAACTTTTAAAAAATGTAGAAAACTATCTTGCAGAGTAAACTTTCAGACTACAATATCACATATTCCTAAGAAATAAAACTGTAGGGTGACTTATAACCCATCCTTCAGTTTTGTTGGGATGAATCAACCTGGTAAAAGAAAGACAGAGTTGTCTGGAGATCAATAGCAACGGTCTTGAGAAAGAACTAGAGAAGTCAATGAGCAGGACTCCACCACACTGCTTTCTGTTACCCTGTTTTCTCCAAAATAAGACATCCCCTGATAATAAGCCCAATCAGGCTTTTGAGTGCATGGCAATAAGGCCAAGCGCTTATTTCAAGGTTCAAAAAAATATAAGACTTATATTTCGTGTGTGTAAATGTGTATGGGGTGGGGAGATAGATGGAGGGATTGGCCTTGACACTGTGATAATTCTTTTTGGGAGAATGCCTACAAGAAGTTCTCAAAGTTTAGCTGTGATCACCAGTCCCAAAGAAATAGCCTCTCTCCGTTTTAATTCCACGCAAAAAGTCTTGCAAGAAATGAAATTGTAAATGTGCTTTCACAATCTGAGTAGGTAAAGATATTCCCCTTTTCGGTTGCCAGTTGGTTCAGCAACTCTGTTCTTTGTGTTTTCATTTCTAATACCGGTAGGCCCCAAGCTATTGCTGTGGCTTTCCCCCCTTACCTTCATGAATCTAATTCCTCTCGATCGATTAGATCAGATGAGCACTTTGAAACGTGCTGTTTATACAATTTCCGAATCTCTAACCTTGTTCACTTCAAGAGTAAGAAGGATGGGAATCACCAACTGGGAAATATTCCCAGATGGCTTCAGAGTAAAGTGCTGAAGCTATTGACAAGACTCCGAAAGAGACCCAAGCTTGACTTTTAGGCAAAACCTGGCTTCTTAAGCAGGCATGAGTTTCTTTAAGAGACTCTTTACCCTAGGCAACAATAATTGAAGTCTGGTTGCTCACAGAATATGACTTCTGACATTCTGAATAATTGATGGTGATGACGTGCTCCAGAGATTCATTACACGATCTGGTGCAGCAGGGCTTGATCCATCTCAGAGTTGAAGGTCTACAGAGCATTCTGGGTGCTGGCATGTGGAACCGTTGAGGCAGGCCTTTCAAGCAGAGGGCTTCATAACATCCTGAGGTTGAAGCCTTCAGGGATGTCTCAGGAAAACAACCATCTTCAACCTCTTTGTCAATAGACACCTTAGCAATATCCATGACAGGCTCAATGACCATATCAGCATTAGAACTCAGACTATCTGCAGAGGAGACGCTCATCCTGCCATATAAAGCAGAATGGAAGCGTTATTATGGATCTGCATTCTGGTTTGCTCTGTCTTTCTACCATGGAATATAGAAAAAAAATTGTTGGCTTGTTCCTCTGAAACCACCCAATGAATTGATACTTGGATCAGTGGTGGGTTCCTACCGGTGCGGTCCAGTGCGTAGCTCCGGTAGGGAGCGGCCGATTGCGCAATTTGCGTGCGACCGCTCCGGTGCTGTCTTCGCCGGTCCATCGCACACACCGCCATCTTTTTAAAAGAATTTTTGGGGTTTTTTGCTTCCGCGCATGCGCGGAAGCAAAATTTCGCCGAAATCTTGTGCGGGCGAGATTTCGGTGAGATTTTGACGATATTTTGCTTCCGCGGATGCTCAGAAGCAAAATCGCATGAGCAAAATCACATAGCGTGCGCGCACGAAACATGGAGATGCCCCTGACTTGGATGTACTAATAATGTAATGCCACAGACTGGTATCCTCTGGAAGTACAAAGACTACAGTTCTAAGCCAACTTGGCCAACATGGAGCTGTAATCCCAGTACACTTGCACTTACCAAATTGGCTGGTCTAAATTTTGATAGTATCAAGTTGATTAAAATAGTATATTTTCACTAATGCATTTGATATCTGTGACATGGCCTTTCGGACTGAACTGGGAAGATCTTTTGCACTACTGCTTTATATGGGGAGAGCCAGATGAAGTTCTATTTCAATTCTTGAATTTATCATGTTTTCCCCATCCTTCCCTGAGACCCAGTGGCCACCATAATGTCAAACAATAAATTGGCTTGTAAATAACCATGTCACAACAATGAAATAATATTTGGATGACAAATCACCAGGATATCTCAGGTCTGTAGGAAGTCAAAAAAACATTCCCAGAATAAGACAATGCAAATCATTTCCATATTATTGCCAAGAAAAATATCATCAACTCAACTCAAGGGAGTCTTTACTTTTCTTGATAGTGAGTTTTAAAAACATCTCACTTTAATGATCCAACTTTATGGACAAAATTCAATTATTCTCACTTACCCTAAAATGGAAGTGGAGCGCTTTGATGGCTTCTCAAGCACTAGCATTTTCAGGTATTTGTGGGCTAATTCACAAAGCCACTTAATTCTGCGGTTCTGGCTCTTGAACATTTTGAGTAGAGCTAACTTCTTCATTATCTACCAGAGTTCAGAAAGAAACAAGGTAAGTTTGAAAATGCATTCTACTGTTTTCTGATCTTAACCATGTCTTCCTTAACAATAGACCACATTCCTGAGCCAGTGTGTTGTAGCGGTTAAGAGTGTAGTAGTTGAATGTCTTTCTGATGACTGCGAGAGTGAGGAGACCATAAGGGAGTATTAAAATGTTGGGAGATGCCTTCCTAGTCCAGGGTATCCAACACCACTTTTTATTGGGTGCACAGATCTGCTCCTAACTATGTTGTTGCAAAATCCTGTTTCTCGTGTTTTACATTCAGCTAAGAAGATTTTAAAAATCTTCTGAGGAAACTGTACACTGTGGACAGGTTTATAAGAATTCTCCTCTGAAGATGAGAAACTTTGATATTAGGCGACCCTGTGATTCTCACAATGGAACTCACAGTATGAACAATACGAACAAGGAATGTCAGGATTTGACAACTGTTGAAGATGCTACACAGTGCTATCATGATATGATAATTCATCTCAGAATTTATGCTCATTCTTTTCAGATTATGAAGGTGACAAATTGTATTGTCTGACAAATTATGTAGATTTGCTGTCAAGCAGTTCCAGGATTCCAAAATTAAGTTCCCACTGCCACAAAGAATGGTGTGCCACAGTAGTGGGTTCTGAACAGGGGTGGGTTGCCTGTTCTTCACGCTACCAGTGCGCTGCGTGTGCATCACCATGTTTTGGCACGTGTGAGCTTGCTACGCACGTGCGTCCCCTCGTGTGATTTTGCTTCCTGCGCATGCACGGAAGCAAAATCTCATGAGGGGACACGCGCATGCACGCAATTTCGGTGCTTTTTTTGCTTCCGTGCATGTGTGGAAGCAAAAAAACCCAGCCGAAATCTCGCTTGCACGCGCGTCCCCTCACACGGTTTTGCTTCCGTGCATGCGCAGGAAGCAAAATCAGCCCAAAAATTCCTCCCAAAAAGATGGCACCGCGTGACAGACCGGGGAAGACGGCACCGGAGCTGTCGTGCGCAAATAGCGCCATCTGCTGGCCTCTACCGGAATGACAGAGTGGACCACACCAGTAGGAACCCACCACTGGTTCTGAATTAGTTTGCTACCGATTCGCGCGCATGTGTGACCGCTGCTACTGATTCTAAGAACCTGTCTGAACCGGGAGCAACCCACCGCTGGTGTGCCACCAGTATGCTTCATTACCAAGAGACCAAATACATTATTCTTAGATGTAGGCTTGATTGATATGCTCCAGATATCAATACTGTTCTTTCTGTTCTTTATGAAACAAAAAAACAAAAGATCCTGGATGAGGAGTGGAGGGTTTACTATTAGCCAGACATTCACTGGGTGGCCTTGGGCCATTCACAGTCTTTTAGTCCAATCTACCTCACCAGATGTCAGTGTGATGTGAGTTTCCTAGGGGTGTAAAGCACTATGAAGCGATATATAAGTGCTATTGCTATCCTATAAGACCCTGAAGAAATGAGGTATTTGTTTGTTTTGTTTTGTAATCTAACAAATAAAGTTGCTTCTTCCCAAACCATTCTGCCTAATTCAGGATTTGACTCATAATTTGACCAAGAGTAGGCCACAGGTTATGTGTAGTCCCTGAAAATCCTTTGGGGGGGATGGTTGTGTCCCTCATTCATTCATGCTCTCTCCTCTATTGTGGTTCCTAGCTATCATACAGCTATCTAACCTAAATTAAATTTGAGGGGGAAAGGAAGAAATGCCATCTTACCCTTTTGAGTTGGCTTATTACTTGTACTAAATTGCTTATATGTGGTACTACATTCGTCACATCAATGATCTGGGAAAGGGAAAGGGAGGGGGAGGGGGAAGGGGAAGGGGAGAGTGGAGGGAGAGAGGAAGGAAGGAAGGAAGGAAGGAAGGAAGGAAGGAAGGAAGGAAGGAAGGAAGTTATAGGGATGAGAGAAAAGGACACATGATTAATAGCAATAAAGTATTAGAACAACCTCATCTAATAAAATTAGGCTAATTCTAAATATCAAATGACCACATATTAGTGCAACTTTTTAAAGCCATACAACTGTAATCTGACAAGTAACCTTGACCAAGGCAAAAATATAATTTGAATCTATTTTATTTACATTTAAATTTAATGAGAAGAATGCAAATATTATTACTATTGTGTATTTTATCATTTTTCTTTTCTATCACACCAATATAACAGTTTTTGCTGGCAATGCTTAGAAAGTCCTTGGATTACAACATCCACAGTATTCAAGGCTGTTTCCATCTATCTTTTGATTCAAATATTTTGCTGCACATTCCAACTCAAGATTCTCAAAGTGTATCTATCTTTTAAAATATAATGGGTTAGATGCACATTTATGGTTCTTCTATCCAGTCATTGCTTTGTCCCTTTTACCCTCAGCAACTGTTCCATGCCGCCACACCATCATCCCAATTGCTGGGCTCATACATCTGACCAGCACTCCCTCCAGCTGCCCAGAAGGACCCCGCCTCAAAAGCAGCTGACGTACACCTTGAACCCACGTATGCTAACAACATTTGCTTTTTTTTCAGCTAAGAAAAGCATTCCTAACTGCCCACTGTATAAGAGGGCATCAGTGCCAACTTTTGAAGAGATTGGAAAAGAGAGGAGGAAGAAATATGGACCCAAGGATCTTGTGTTGGGTGCAAGAGAGAATGGGGAAGTCACGGGATCCAGGAGGTGGGATGAGGTTGGGGTTTGAGTAGCAAAACAGACCGCCAAATAGTTTCAAAGAAAATGCTGCAGATGAGCCTTTCCAATGTGTCCTCTAAAGCAGGAGCTGCTAATCCCGCACACACATTTTCCATGGCAACATGGAGACAAAAGCAAATAGTTACTGATAATTGATCAGTGTGATCCTTCCTGGCATGTAGAAGAAATTATAGGCAGGACTAACTCATTGGAAATATTAAGACACCGAATTCAAAATACTTTTCTTAAGCATTATTACATCAGAAATAGGCTTAAAAAAATATCAGGCAGTAGCTGCACTCAAGCCTGTGACAAAAACACAGCTAAATTAGGATCCAACCTGATTAAAATAAGATGTGACAAAAGCAAAAATAGCAGAAACTTGAGAAATACAATTAGCAAAAAATGTCCTAAAGACCAATGGCACTGACTGCTTCTTTAAGCATCCCATGTTTTCACTTAGCATCTGAAAATCATTGAAATAGATATGATATGAGTTGCCTTGGAGGGAGAGTTCCATCAATAAGTTGCTATTACCTTGGCAGAAGATGGAAGTGCCATCTATAACTGTTTGCCAACAGAAATTTGGAAAGTTAGGTTTATTTTATTTATTTATGTAGGGTCCGTCTTATCTATAGATTTATACGAGGAGTAAAATCTATACTCATTATGAAATACGGACTACACATTCTTATGATTGGCATGGTGTATACAGGTAGTCCTCGACTTACAGCAGTTCATTTAATGACTGTTCAAAGTTACAACACTGAAAAAAGTGACTTACGACCATTTTTCACACATATGACCATTGCAGCATCCCCATGGTCACATGATTTATATTCGGTTGCTTGACACAAGGTGGATCATATTTATGATGGTTTCAATGTCCCAGGGTCATGTGATCCCCTTTTGTGACCTTCTGACAAGCAAAGTCAATGGGGAAGCCAGATTCACTTAACAACCGTGTTATTAATTTAATAACTGCAGTGATTCACTTAACAAATGTGGCAAAAGACTTCCGGTTCCTGCTTCAGCGAGATTGGAAGCCGGGACCGTGAGCTCCGCGGCCAGCTCCGAACACTCCACACCTGAGGGTCCGAATTCGGACCTAAGCCCCCCCATAGCGGGGGTGAAGTGAAGGGGGACTGCCAGGAGGGTAGAGAGGAGCCACATCTCCCCTCCCCGAGCTGGCAAGCCCCTAGCTCAAGGTGCGGAGCTGTGGCAGCAAACATGGCTGCCACAAAGCTGAAGGAGAACCAGAATTAACAAGACTGAACAGGAGGAAAAGTGAGTGATTTGCAATCTGGGATAAAAAAGGTTTGCTTTTCAAAATAATCCCAAAAGTACGAGGGGGAGAAATAAGGAAGCTAAAGATTAGCAGCGGGTCAAGCATGCTAAAATTGTGGGGGGGGGGGGGGACGTTTGGGAACTAGGAGGAAAACAAAAAGTTTTTCTTGGAAGATTTAAAAGAAGATGTGGTTTTGGAATGATACCCTATTTTAAAGAAAAAAACACTGATACTTGAACTGGAAGCTGTCTTTGACTTAATATAAATTGACTATTATATATACTGGATTTATAAATATAAAATGTAGAACTGAGAGCACAGAATAATGAAGAGGAATTTCTGATTTGAAGCAGGAGCGCCATTTTGGGGGGGAAAGAGAGGGTGTAACTCTTGGAATTTTTCTTTTTGTTGGACAAATAACATGGATTAAACTTTGCTGCAAAAATGATACCAAGTGGAAATAAAGATGTGGAAAGGATACCCCAGGATACTAAGACTATTGTTAACAAGCAGTGTGTGGGAACGAAAGAAATATTTCAAGTTATGGATCGTATAGAACTGAAACTGGAAAATATAATGCAAAAAATAACAAATGCAGTTCAGACAAACGAGGAAAAGATGGAGAACTTTGGAAGAGTGAAAGAAACAGAGGAACCAAGAAACAAGCAACAAGAAAGAAAATACAACAAAGGGATGATTGAAATACAGAGGTTGAAAAAGGTAGCAAAGCAGAAGGAGAAGATCTCTAGTATGGGAAAGATAAGGAAGGAAAAGAAAGCTAGAAGGGGAAAGAAAGAAAAAACTAGAAAAAATGAAAGCAATATCAGACAACAAAAAGGGAAAAAGAGAAGAGAGAAAGATAGAGACTATAGCAAAAAAAAGGAGTTAAAGATAGAAAAGAGAGAGCTAAAAGAAATATGGGGGAGGCAACCAAAAAGAAAAAAGAAAAGAGAATTAAAACTTTGGAGCAGGGTAAAAGAGAAGGGATAAAAGAAAAACAAAAAGGTGTAAATTAGTAGTAATATTTTTGAAAAGAAGCCTGATAATAGAAAATATGAAGATTGAAAATATGTAACTTTTAAATATGTTTTGTATGAAAAAAATAGAAAAATAATATTTTTGAATATAAGTTTGATAATAGAAGAAATATGTAGAAATGAAGTTATATGTGTTGGGATATAAGTGATAAAAATTAGTGTTAATGTGTATGTTTAATCAATTTACTAGTATTACATAAGTATGAATAAATTGTTAATTGTAATAAGGATAAAATATATGTATGAATAACAGGTAGAAATGAAGTTATAAAATAACATAAGAAAAGATGAAGATTGAAAAATAGAAGAAAATATAAAGATTGAAATATGTAATTTTGAAATATATTTTGTAAGGGAAAAGTAATGATGTGGAAAAGAGGATAAAGAAATTATAAGTTGATTTTTGATTAATGTTTAGGAAATAAGTGAAGTAAAATATACTAATATTAGAAATATATAAGTTGGGAAATAACCACATCTTTGTTTTCTGGAATTAAAATAGGGATAAAATAAGAGGGGGGAAAAGACTAAAGACAGATATTAAGAGGAAAAGAAATGTGAGAGATGTATTGAAAATGAAATGATAATGGATGGTAATTATTTTTAAAACAAAAAATATTGTTAAGAATATTGTAAGGATGTATGAAACTCAGAAAGCAAATGCTCACGACATGAGATGTTGAAAGACCAAAAACAAATAAAATTTATTGGGGAAAAAATGTGGCAAGAAAAGTCATAAAATGGGACAAAATTCACTTAACAAATTAATAAATTCTGGGCTCAGTTGTGGTTGTAAGTCAAGGACTACCTGTATCAGTAAAGGGTTTCTTCTGGATCAACGAAGCGACCAGTTAAATCTTAGTCAACTGGAAGCATCTATCTCTTCTAACAGCTTCTAGACTTGAATTGGGAGACCTACAAATTGGGGATATCACATAATCACTGTTTTACTTTTATGAAGCTTAATTTCATTCAGCTTTGAGACATGGGATGGTAGAGACAGAAGGGCCTTCAATCTTGACATATGGTATATACTACCCACCATCTACTCTGGCTGTCTCCTCTATCCTTGATGTCTCCAAATGATTTTTACTGTTGGTTGATAATCCAATTTAGATAATCAAGCTCCTTGAATAAGAACCATGATTTTGAGGATTTGGATATTGCTGCAATATCATTTGTTAGATTGACAAATATAATTTGTTAGTTCAGCAAATTGCTAAAGTCAATATATAACACTGATTACAATGGAAAGAGGCCTTTAACAGTTTTGCTTCTATAGAAGATAATTCAATGTTTCTGCCTTTACATACTATGATTCATTAGCTTTCTTCCCCAAGAACAAGTTTATTTCCTTCCTTTTATTAATTATTTAATAAGATTTTAATTCTGTATACCAGGATGGGAAACATAGGATCTTCCAAATATTGCTAACTGAAACTGCAATCAACCCCAGGCAATATGGCCAAGAGTGAGGAATCACAGGATATGTGGTTAAGCAACATCTAGAAGGTCATCTCTTCTTCACATTTACATTATGGCTTGTTGATACTAATTAGTCTTATTTCTGAAAAGAACAATGTAAAGCATTAAAATCAATGCACAAAACCATAATGCAATAAAATATTTCAAATAGAAATTAGTATTACAAAGTTACAAATAATTATTCCATAATTGGAGATTGTTAGAGTCGCTATTAAAATGATAATCAACTTTCAAATGAAACTTAGGTTCCGTAATATTCAAAATGCCTCAAGAGGGAATACATTAAGACATTCTTTCTTCTTCCCAACAGCCTTCATCTTCTTTCAGGTGGTTCAGCCAGAGCTTCACAGGAGGACCTGTAGCTCATAAGCAAGATAGTTGAGAGAAAAGGTGACTGCTCCCTCTGGCTCTGAGAAGCTACTGGGCCTCTTGGGTTTGGGGAGCCATGAGTGATGTTCAAGCTGCACAGATGCTGTGACATCATTTCTTTGTGACATCAGAAACCATGACAGTAATGGCAGAGAAATTAAAGTGCTGGAGAAAAGGGTGGGAGGAGCAGGATTATGGAAAACAACTGGAAATATTACCTGAGGTGTTTTTTTTTCTGAGGCCGAGACAGATTCCAATAAGGGAATCCTAAGATTGGCTTTAGGTTAAGGTTGAGTAGGCAGTGACCTAGGGGGCCGAAGTTTAGGAGGTGCCAGCACCACCCCTCCTTCCAAATCATTCTACAAATGCAAATCTTTCCCTTGATGGGAGGCAAAGTAGGCAATATAGCCTAGGGGTATTGGACAGCACCAGCAACTCTCCAAAGGAAGGAGTAGCTCTAACTGCTTCATATTACATTAGGACAGCCCTCCTCAATGTATTGTTCTTCAGATGTGGAGTGTCTATGGAGATTCTCAGTCATCCAGGTCACGGTTCAAGAGTGAAATCCAACAGGATCTGACAGGTTCTGGAGAACCGGTAGTGGAAATTTTGAGTAGTTTGGAGAACCAGCAAATACCACCTCTGGCTGGCCCCAGAGTGGGGAGGGAATGGGGATTTTGCAGTATCCTCCCCCTGCCACGCCCACCAAGCCACACCCACCAAGCTACACCATACCCACCAAGCCACGCCCACAGAACCGGTAGTAAAAACAATTGGATTTCACAACTGTCACTGTTGTCCCAAAGGTGCTTTTTCAAGAGGCAACTGGACTCTGTTTTTTTCTTTCAGCTTTTGACTTTCAGCCAGCTACAACACAGTCCTTTCAACAGTTTCAAGAAGACTCCACACCCATTTGCACCACTCAGGTGACCCTGAGGACACAGATAAACCTCCAGGTG
Organism: Diadophis punctatus similis; assembly: GCA_023053685.1. Classification (NCBI taxonomy): domain Eukaryota; kingdom Metazoa; phylum Chordata; class Lepidosauria; order Squamata; family Dipsadidae; genus Diadophis; species Diadophis punctatus. The sequence goes on from JALIGW010000003.1 coordinate 16,966,571, forward strand.
ACCTTAACAACTCGCTAAAAGAATGCAAATGACCAGCTGTCTGTAAGGAGTATAAATCCTTTCATTCCCCACCATCCAGTCAGAGCTGAAGAAGCTTCTTGGATGAGAAGCAAATCACCTTCAAAGAAAAAAAACAAACAAACCCAGAAAGTCCAGTTGCCTCTTGAAAAAGCACCTTTGGGTTCAGATGTGGAGAGAGAGATTTGCAGAGTTCCCAGCCAGAATTGCCAAACAATTTCTCTCTTGTCCAGATAAGTGTGCTGGTCCTTCAAAGGCCATTCAGAGAATCCAATGAATAAGAAGGGACTCCTTGTCTGATATCTTAACCACTGAACATTCGATTTAAGAAAGTGTCACATATTGTGAAATCACATGCTACAGAACATCAACACACCACAGCTTATTGTTGACTTGGAGAAATTTAGTTTTCAGTTTCTTCTTCCATAGCTTCTTTTGCAAAGCCCAGCACTGCTGTTCAGTATTTGTCCCAAGCAGGGGCGGGTTGCACTTACCTCGTTACCGGTGCACTTCCATGTTGCGTGTGCGCATGCGCTCGCTATACGTGCACGCCCCCTTGCACAATTTTGCTTCCTGCGCATGCACAGAAGCAAAATCTCACCAAAATCCTGTGAGGGGATGCGCGCGCATGTGCGATTTCAGCAATTTTTTGCTTCTGCGCATACGTGAAAATAAAATCTCGCCAAAATCTCACGCGTGCATCCCTTCGCAAGATTTTGCTTCCGCGCATGCGCGGAAGCAAAAAACCGCCCAAAAATTCTGTAAAAAAGATGGCAGTGCATGACGGACCGGCGAAGACGGCACCGGAGCTGTCACGCGCAAATTGGGCAATCAGCAGGTCCCTACCGAAGCGGCGCACTGGACCGCACCGGTAGGAACCCACCTCTGGTCCTAAGGTAGAAAAATAACTTCCTTTCCTTTTCCAGCAATAGTGAAGTTCTTCTTGCAAAAAAAGAAGCATCAGAGAAGTCTATAAGGAATTACATGATGTGAGGAGGAATTTTCTCATTCTATTCATCGAGGCCTGGGCTGAAACTCAATTCTCCACTCCAAAGTTTGGCGAAATTCCAAATTAGATATGACCAATGTGGTATTGTGGAAGAAAAGCAGGCTGAGCCGGAGGGTAGGGTTAAACATGTCAAAAGAGCTCACAGGAGGGACTATTCGAGCATTAAACAGAGCTCACATCCAACCCCATCAAGGTATGTTGTTAAAGATTCATGTTACTTTATCTCTCTCAGGAGGGCAGGAAAAAAATGTTGCTGCGTTACTGGATTCTGGGGCAACAGCCAATTTTATGGACTTCATAACAGTGAAAGTGCCAAACATTCCCATACCCCTTTGAAGTCCCTGTTGCAACTGAAAACCATTGATGGTTGACTTTTGAAGGCAGGTCCAGTTATTCATTCCACAATCCCTTCCCCCTTAATAATAGTGGAACACACTGAAAAGTTAACCCTTTCCATGACTAACCACCTGGACCTTCTAATCACTTTAGGGACTGGATGGCTGAACCCAGTAATGGGTTTGACTTACCTTTGCTACCAGTTTGGAGATGTGTGCGTGCGCGCCACTTCTATGCATGCGCAGAGCGTCCGTGATGACGTCCGGGTGGGTGGGCGGAGCCTGCCACTGCCGTCGCTACCGGTACGCCTGAACTGGGACGAACCGGTAGAAATCCTCCGGTTGGCTTAACCCCACAATTTGTTAGAAAATAAGTACTATTTCCTTTGATGACTCAGCTTGCATGAATCATAATTCTCTGAAGATCAATTCCCCTACTCCAACTGACACGGAAATCCGATAAGGTGATCACCAACCTACCTGGAAAGTATGCAGATTTCACAGTCTTTTTCAGGAGGAGGAAGCTTCACTTTCCCCTCCTCCCCCCAGGGACTGTGCCTGTGCCATTGACCTAGTCCTGGGGACTAAAATACCTGCCAGATGACAGTATCCAATGTCAGCTAAGCAGTTAGTAACATTGAAGCCATATTCGGACTCCTTAATATTTGGAATTAAGGGCCCCATAGTCATGGACTGTAAGGACAACCACCCCACTCACAATTGGGGTGCCTAGGTCTTGTTTCTTGGGGACAAAAAAAGTTGGAGCTGAGGCTGGCGATTTAGAAGATCTTATGAAGTCTTTTTGTAAGTTAGACTTCATAAGACCTTCTAAATCACTAGTCTCAGCTCCAACCTTTTTCGGAATACAGAGGTATTGTTTAGCAGCACTTATATGGCTACTCTATTGTCAATAACATGCTGTAAATGCAAAGGACTTTTTCTTGTGCTGATTGTTCTTATTGGGGCTATTCTAAGAGAAAAGCTAGGGAATATATGATAGAGTGGAAGTTTTTATTTATCGATTTATTTTCACCCACCTTTTAAATTATTTTAATAAATAACTCAAGATGGTGAACACATACAATATTCTTTCTTCCTCCTATTTTCCCCACAACAACAACAACCCCATGAGGTGAATTGGGTTGAGGTAACTGGTCCAAGATCACCCAGTCGTGACTAAGATGGTTCTAGACTAGACCATCTGACTAGTTGCCAGATGTTTATCCTGAATTCCTGAAGATGACATTTAATTGTTTACTTTCAGAACTCAATTCTGATATTGAAAATGGGTTTTAAGGTACAGTCAGTTTTGGTATTAGTGTTATTGAAAAAAATTGACAAACAGAATCATCATACAATCAAGTGTTCAAAAATATATCAAAGTAATCATTGCACAAGATGTACAATAATAGATGGCAATTACATAACCCTCAGCTGTTGACATGCGGGGTGCCAAACTGGCGGCCCGTGGGCCGGATGTGTCACGTGCAGGCCATGCCCACCCCAGTTCCGTGAAGGGGGGAAATGTTGCGATAGGTCATACGACGGCAATATGATGCTGCGAGTTTGACACCATGTGCTAGAGTCAATACCAAACAGTAACCATTAGCTTTGTACCCAGTCAAAAAATAACAGCCAGTGATCCTAAGGAAAGACTTTGAGCCCTGCAGAATGGAGATGAAAATCTTTGTCTTGTTTATTTGATTTGTATTTATTTAAGACCATTTTCTCTCTCCTATTCCCAGAATTCTAGGCAGCTTACAATAACACAATAAAGCATTTATAAAATATTCATAAAACCAAACATTAAAACCAAACAATACAATTAATTCAAACTACTGTTATTCTCAAGCAGATCTGAAAACCGTACTAAGAGGATTGTTTTTATTATTCATACTCTGGTTGAAATCTTTATTACCTTGGACAAAAAAAATAGCAATAGCAATAGCACTTAGACGTATATACCACTTCATAGTGCTTTACAGCCCTCTCTAAGCAGTTTACAGAGTTCAGCATATTGCCCCCAACAATCTGGGTCCTCATTTTACCCACCTCAGAAGGATGGAAGGCTGAGTCAACCTTGAGCCGGTGAGATTTGAACAGCTGAACTGCAGCTAGCAGTCAGCTGAAGTAGCCTGCAGTGCTGCACTCTAACCACTGCGCCCCCTCGGCTCTATCATTGTAGATGATTTCTGCCTCCATTTCATTGTATGGCCATATCAGGGCTAGAGGAAATATGAATATAATTGCAGGCATAAATCATAGTTTTTTGGGAGCAGGGAGGATGTTCAGTATGCAAAAGCATAAGAAGACATCTATTGGATCACCCATTCAATCATTCTGTGTACATTGGTTAAAATTACTTGCTTGCTTTGACTGCACTGATTGGAATATTTTTAAAGATACCTCTGCAGACCTGAATGAACTCACAGATACTGTAACATCATATGTCAGCTTCTGTGAAGACCTATCTGTATCGACCAGGAACTTGTGAATATACAGTAACAACAAACCTTGGTTCACAGCTAAACTTAAGCAGCTACGTCGTTCCAAAGAGGAAGCCTATAGAAAAGGTGATAAAATGCTGTACAATCAGCCAGAAACAAGGGAGATCAGAGCAGCAAAAAGAAGCTACTCTGAAAAGCTAAAGAATCAGGCCTCAACAAATGAACCAGCAAACATGTGGAAAACTCTTTAAAATATCACTGGTTATGGCAAACCTCCTTCCCAGGCTGAAGGAAATCAACAACTGGCAGATGACCTGAATGTGTTTTACTGCAGGTTTGAAAGGAAACTACAGCCACCTATCTCCACAACCCCCATCTCAGACACACCAACAACAGCCAAGCCTCCTATAACTGACCCCATACCATTGGGTTCACAACTCCTAGTGATCACAGAAAAGGAAGTACAAGACCTATTTCACAGACAAAAGCCAGGAAAAGCTCCAGGCCCAGACAAGATAACTCCTTCTTGCTTAAAAGTCTGTGCTGACCAATTGGCCCCCATCTTCACCTGAATCTTCAATAAATCGCTAGAGATGTGCTATGTTCCTTCTTGCTTCAAACGCTCTACTATCATCCCAGTGCCAAAGAAGCCCACCATCAAGGAACTGAATGACTACAGACCAGTTGCTCTAACATCTGTAATTATGAAAACCTTTGAAAGGTTAGTGCTGTCCCACTTGAAAACCATCACGGATCCACTGTTAGACCCCCTGCAATTTGCATACCGAGCAAACAGATCAACAGATGGTGCTGTTAATATGGCACTACATTCTACAACATCTTGAATCTCCAAAGACCTACGCAAGGGTCCTTTCTGTAGACTTTAGTTCAGCATTCAATACCATCATTCCAGACGCTCTTCTAACTAAGCTAAACCAGCTAGCGGTACCTGAACACACTTGTAAATGGATCATAAGCTTCCTAACAAACAGGAAAAAGCAGGTAAAGCTAAGCAGAATCACATCAGATACCTGTACAATTAGCACAGAGCCCCCCCCCCAAGGCTGTGTGCTCTCTCCACTTCTCCTCTCTCTCTATACCAATGATTGCATCTCTAACAATCCATCTGTTAAACCACTGAAGTTTGCAGATGACACAACAGTGATCGGCCTCATTTGAGACAATAAATCCGCATACAGACAGGAGGTTGAACAATTAACCTTGTGGTGCGGACCGGAACAATGTGGAACTGAACACACTCAAAACTGTAGAAATGGTGGTAGACTTTAGGAGAAACTCTCCCATACTTCCACCTCTTACAATACTAGACCATACAATACTAGACCTTACAATACCGTCCCTGCCCTAATGTTCCCGCTTATCAGTACCCATCTTATGTATATAAACAATGTTATATCTATGTATATTACCAACATGTACTTGACAAAAATAAATAAAATAAATAAATAAATAGACAACACAGTATCAACAGTAGAGACCTTCAAATTTCTAGGTTCTACCATATCGCAAGATCTAAAATGGGTACCTAACATCAAAAACGTCCTCAAAAAAGCACAACAAAGAATGTTCTTTCTGCGCCAACTCAGGAAGCTCAAACTGCCTAAGGAGCTGCTGATACAGTTCTACAGAGGAATTATTGAGTCTGTCATCTGCATCTCTATAACTGTCTGGTTCGGTTCTGCAACCCAACCAGACAGACACAGACTTCAGAGGATAATTAGAACTGCAGAAAAAACAATTGCTACCAACCTGCCTTCCATTGAGGACCTGTATACTGCATGAGTCAAAAAAAAGGGCTGTGAAAATATTTACAGACCTCTCACATCCTGGACACAAACTGTTTCAACTCCTACCCTCAAAATGACGCTATAGAGCACTGCACACCAGAACAACTAGAACAACTATTCTATTCTATTAAATCACAAAAGCAAAGATAATAGGATGGATCACATGCTTGTGTAGTTGTTCCCCAACAGTTGTATTTAGCTTCTTCTGACTCAGAAGGCACTAGATTGTGTTCTATTTGCATTTCCCCCTGAAATTTTTTATTTAATCTTTCTGAAGAAGCTCCTTCTTTGTTTAAGAGGAGAGGAAAATAAATAAATAAATAGGGAGACAGATGGAACCGAAAATCAAAATTATTTTTTTCAGATTATAGTTTATTTTCATAATTAGATCAGAATGAGCTAACCACTTATCAATTATTCATAACCTAGGCATGTAGAGAGTTGTTCTTGTTGTTTTAAAAAAGATGTTTTTACAGATTTGGGAGCAATGCTTCACATATGCCATTGGGTCCTGACATCCCATTTTTCATTTTAGACATCGTACCTTATTTAGAAACACAGAAAGAAATTGTTCTCAGATGCAATGAATGATGAGGTTAGAAAGGAATGAGATTATCAAGAAAGCTGGATTTCTTTTAACTGATTGCAAGACTAAAAATATTAACGTAAAAATATTACAAAATGCAGGATGCTTTGGTATTTTATCAGCAGGGGGCAATGTTGCTCAGATTAAAATCACCATGGAAACTATACAGTAAAGCAGGACAGATAAGCAAGGAAGATTGCATCCTTATTTCTAATAGAACTGTCAAGTAATAAAAATGATTAGTCCATCCGCTGTCTGGCATTTAACATCTTGATTCATGAACCTGTTAAAATAAACACTTGAAGTCTCTCACAGATAGCTGATACAGTACTTGAATGACATTTATACTACATTTCTATAACAGGAAAGTTGGGCAATGGGTCATATTTCTGCTTTAAGATCAAAGGCAATCAACAGCTTTATGATGTGGGACTTCAACACCCAGAATCCCCCAGCCAGCAAGCAAGCTGGCTGGGGAATTCTGGGAGTTGAAGTCCATACTCAATGAAGCTGCCAAGACTGAGGAACACTGATCTAAATGAAACAAAATTAGCACTGTTAATTGGTCAGCATAGGTTGGTAGGCTGCCAGAATATACCACTGCAGTGCAGTAGGTTAAATTGAGAAATCTAAAACTCTCCAGGAAGAAAATTATGGCAAACTCGTGCCATATTATGCCAAGAAAGCTATGTAAAAATGTCCATAAAATTAATAGGAGAAAGGTTTGACTCAGAGGAGAGTGTATCTACTTTGGAGGATGGAAACTAGAATGTTAAAGCCACAATAATGGGCTTCATGAACACATACTTAGACAAAAATATTGTGTATTATGTTCAGCAAATTATTCCAAGTGCATTTCCTGAATTTAAAAAGTGCCAATAACTTGGCAATGTGGTTCCTTTTATAAAGGACAGCTTTAAATAAAATCCAATTTTAATTCCACCTTCTAAACTGGCAGTGAATCAATTCACTGCTGATGACTGCTGCTCCGACTCTAAAAAATAATTCATTAACATCCAGATTCCATACACAGCTCTCTTGCGCGTAAGTAGGGTTGCAAAAACAATGCATGAAAATTCAGTAAAATCCAGATGGGCCCAAAATTTATCTATCTGGGAAATCGTCTCCCATCCTTACATAGCTCTAACCTTATCGGTTCTAGCATTGAGGAGGGGACCTGTGATCATGCTGCTAAATTATATATAGGTTACAGTGGACGTGTGGACTAGTTCTTGTGCAACAGCGTTTAGATTTCCCTAACATCTTTCCTCTTTCCTCCAATATGGGTGCAAGCATGAGTTCTTGAAACCGTCACTTTTCATCTGTACAATATAATCACCCGTCCTCTGTCATCCAGTTAGAAACAGTTGGCATGGAAAAGAACAAGAGCAAGTGATCCCAAACGAAAAGACAAAAAAGGTTGATCTAAAATCAGAGAGTCAGCCTGAAGTGAAAGAGAAATGCATGAAAAGACAAGGCAAGTAGGCGAGTTAAGATAGCCCTATACATAACAACACGCAGACACAATGTTAGGACAGCCTCCTTGAATTTAATATCCTCCAGATGGGAATTGTATGGGTTCCAATCTTGGGGGAGGGAGGCAGGGGCGGGTTCCTAATCTTTTTACTACCACTCTGTGGGTGTGGCTTATTTTGTGGGTGTGGCTTGCCAGCCATGTGACCAGGTGGGCATGGCTTCTCGGACTGCTGAAGGGAGGGGAACTGAGATAGGTCCTGCCGCCCATTCCTCCTCCCCTCAGCAGCTCGAGAAGCCTCAAACGTGCGAAAATGCCTAGGATCATCACCATGCGTTCGTGGCTTCTCGGACTGCTGAAGGGAGGGGAATGGAGATAGCTCCTGCCGCCCATTTTTTCAGCATCTCACATGCTCCCTCAGCCATCCTCCCCTGCTTGGACTCACTGTGGGGTAGGAAGGCAGCGCATGCACAGTTCCGGAAGCTCGGCTTCTGGGCATGCGCAGAAGAAATTTTTTTTTAAATGTAAAAAAAAAAATTTTTTTTTAAATGGTGGCGCCCAGGCACCGGCAACTGACCGCACCGGTACTGTGACGTCACCAGCAGGCCGCTACCGGTGCTATAGAGTGGACCGCACTGGCAGGAACCCACTACTGGAGGGAGGGGAATAAGGTTGAAAGAGGGACAAGTCAGGCCCTTATTTTCACCATAGTCCCTAAGACCTTCCATAAGTGGCTCTGTGATTATGGATGTTAATATACTCCTGTTGAAGACCACTTTGTTGGGGTGAGAATAAGATCTCACAGAGGCGATTTAGATCTTTTCTTGGAATTCAGACATTTAGAAATAAAGCCGAGATTAAAAGTCTAATAGAAAACATTTATTTCGGTACAAAAACAATAAATCCTGAATAATTACATCTTTGCTAAGAAAACACGACCGTTCAGGTAAACAGCTAAGGCAGAAGAGAATTAAATGGTGGTTTAGGAATGCACACATGCGCAAAGAACATCATATCTGCTTATATTGGAATATACCATAATATTAGGATAGGGGTGCATCACCCTGTATAGACATACAACTGACAATATTCACTATGTGACACACTTGATGGAGGAAGCCAAGGTTGTGTTCAATGGTGACTTGGATGAAGGGGCTTGTAGGGCACTCTCTTGTCCTGGAGGTGACAAATCCTCTCTAAAGGTGGAACAACCAGCCTCATTTTGTCAATGGCATAGAATGGGGAAAAGATCTGGTCGCTACCACATCCTTCTCTGCCATGGTCAGCCGTGAGTCAAAGTAGACAATGAATACTCAAAGTCAACCTTCTGGAAGAAGAAGACACTTGAATGAACAAATGGTAAAACTGGAAAGGCTACTATACAGCTGGAGTTGGTGTGCCCTGGCTGCCATAGCAGAATTATACTTTGTGCAGTTCTCGTGTCCTGATTTATTTGCATGGCAGCATCAGGAATCAAGAACCAATACCCAGGTGTTACAAATGTTGGAGTCACATGTATCTGTCAAGTCATTCAAAGTGGTCCCAAAAATGGCAAAGGAGGGGGATGTGGGCAAATGTGTTCAGTAAAGGGCTGTGATGGATCCACCCCCTAGATATTGGAGATTATAATTATATCCTTTGTTCAAGAATTACATTGTTGCTCTTCAATTTTAAGGCATTGGTGAGTCAGGGTTTAAAAAATGTATACATGAAAAAGTCTATTACGTCTTATTTTCAGTGCTCATGAAGGCTGGTTAATATTTGCTTAATTAAGAACTATAGGATGCACTATAAATGAGTACTAAATCCTGAATATATCAGGCATTTCAGTTGCTTAGAGTGGAATTCAGCACTTTGGGTGACATTTTATCTACCAGCAGAGAAACATAGCATCTGGCAGGATTGTCTCCCACAGATATCTGTCCCACATAAGGTGATTCTCTTAGCCATCCTGGTTAATAGCCATTCATAGCATCATCCTTTAATTTGTGTGAGCTAGCAGCCATAGCTGCATCTCAAGTAGCACACTGAATCCCATCAATTAATTGTGCTCAATGTGCAGGAGTACTTCAAACTGATTAATAATAGATCAAAACAGATCAAATCATTTCACAGCAACAAGATATCTAGGAGAGAAAATCTGTGTGCCAGGGAGACATTAGACACTACCAGTGGATTAAGTTAACATTGGACTCACAGAATTATTAGCTGCGTAAGCAGTTTTTTGGGGGGGCAGCATTGATCTTTATACCTCGCACGTTTTTTCTGAATCCTTAAGCATTCATCATTAATATCATCAGACAAGAAAAACTGTGGGAAGAGAGCTGTTAGTCTACGGCAGCAAAAGATCTGATAAAGTGCTCTTAGGCCTTTTAATTAAAAAAATTGTTTGCCAGAAAAGGGACTTTCAGACAAGCAAGGAATTTAGTTTATCACACCTGCTGCACTGCCTGTCCTCCTTGCCTGGGTTCCTTCCTTCTGCAGGCACAAGGGAATGGAAGCACCTGTTTCACCTCCCCACATAAATGCAAAATAGTTCAAAACACAGGGACTTCCCATTTAGTATGCACAAGTCTGAAATTTCCAGTTCTCTGTTCCTTTATCGAAACCCAGAGAGACTCCGTCAAAACAAAACTCTCCGTATCAGTGTTTCTCAACCTTGGCATCTTTAAGATGGATGGACTTCAACTCCCAGAATTCCCCAGCCAGTCTTGGTTGGCCAGAATTCCCTGGCGAACCAACCAGCTAGGGAATTCTGGGAGTTGAAGTCCATCCATCTTAAAGATGCCAAGGTTGAGAAACACTGCTCTATCCACATTCCCTCTGGTATGAAAGAAATAGCCTGCTGGCTTTCAGGTGTCGGAAGGCACATTTGAGGCTACATCAGCTGCATTATTATCATTTTCTTCATATTTCCACATGTCTCTAGGACAGTGTTTCCCAACCTTGGCAACTTGAAGATATCTGGATTTCAATTCCCAGAATTCCCCAGCCAGCATTCGCTGGCTGGGGAATTCTGGGAGTTGAAGTCCAGATATCTTCAAGTTGCCAAGGTTGGGAAACACTGCTCTAGGAGCTCCATGCTCCCACTTAGGTTCCTCCTTCATTCCCTTCCACCACAACAACCCTGCAAGGTAAAGTGAGCTGAATGAGGATCACTTTTAAGCCGATGAGAGCTTGTTCCGCCGTTAGGCCCTGGAGTCCCGCCTGACCGCCCATCTTTGCAGCCTTCAGCCTTTTCTTCCCCGACTGCCGCCGCCAGCGCCTTTCTTCCTTTAATCCCCGTCCGTTTTTCACGCCTTAAGCGGTCCTGGGAAAAGTGGTCTTAAAAAAAAAAACCACAGGCGAGTCTGTGGGGGCTCCAACGTGCTCGGGAACGTCTGCGCCACTCCAGCCTCCTCGCCTCGTCCTCCGCTTCCGACCTCGCCAAACGAGGCGGACGGAAAATCAGCGCGAAGAGCAACACCCCCCTTTCCCCCCACACATACACGCCGCCCCGCGATCTGCGGCTCCACCCCCTTGGCATCTCGGCCACTTGGTACGTTCTGCTGCCGAAGTCCCAGTCAGCGCTGCCGGAGCCAGACAGCCGGAGTTTACGGCCGGTGGAGTCCTCCGGAGCTGGACCACTCCCTGGGAAGATGAGCAGGCGCTTGGGAGCGGCGGGAGTGTTGGCGGCCGGTCTGCTGTGAGAGCGTCCTTCTGCCCGGGAAGGCCGTGGAGTCTATCCAGGCGAATCGGCAATTGTACTTGCTCACGAAAAGCGATGTCAGGACCCGAAGCCCATCACGGCCACAGCCGGAGGCTTCCCTGTAAGTCCGTCGTTTGCCTGGGGGGGAAGCCAGGGTGGGCGCCCCCGGTCTCCCGTTTTTCGAACCGAAACTTTTATTAGGCATTTCTGAGAAACGGAGGTGCCAAAGCAGAACCGGCTAAGGTGGCCCAAGGCGCTTGGCAGGTGAAATTCATGGAGGTGAGAAACAGGGCTTCCTTTCAGCCTTCCAGGATCCGACTCCTCTCCAGACACAGCGTGCTACAACTCCCCGCCTTGCCCAGCCAGCAGGTGTAAGGGGGTTGTGTAGGCTAGCCTGGAGTAATGGGGGCCAGGCTGAAGAGAAGCCCCTTTCCCTTAATGTCCCCAGACCCCAGAGTCCTTGTTCCCAGCTGGGATGCGGGGCCAGGTTCTCTCCATATTTATTTATTTGTGTGTTTGTTTGTTTGTTTGTTTGTTTGTTTGTTTGTTTGGAGGTTCTTCTATGCCGCCCTACTCCCTAAGGACTCAGGGCGGCGTACAGCATTTTAAGAAACAACCAAACAAATCATTAAAAACAGTTTAAAAACAATTAAAAACACATATAACACCATACATACATGGGGGAGACATCAGATGTAAGGTGGTCTCAAAATCACCCCGTCTGCAGGAAGAGCCATGTCTTAATGGCTTTTCGGAAGGCCAGCAAGGTGGGGATAATTCGGATCTCTGGGGGAAGTTGGTTCCAGAGAACAGGGGCCCCTACAGAGAACGCCCTCCCCCTAGACCCCGCCAGCTGGCATTGTTTGGCTGATAGGACCCGGAGGAGACCCACTCTGTGGGACCTCACCGGTCGAAGGGAAGTATGAGGTAGGATGCGGTCCCGGAGGTAGCCTGATCCAATGTATATATATAATACATACAGAGAAAAAAGATGAGCTTTTATCGGAGAGCAAGGCTTCCCCCCCCCTATTTCCTGCCCTGAGTTATTGTGGGAAAGTAGCTTGACTACTCCATCATTTCTGGAGCAGGGGAATGGCTTGGGCATAAGTCCCAGGATCCACACTTCTTGATTAACAGCAGGAAACCAACCTAACCATTGCCTTCTAATTGCAGTTCATCTCTTAGGATTTTGTCACTTCAACAACAGCCCACAGCATTTCTTTCTCTAGACAATCTGACTCACAGGCTTGCATCCCCCCCCCCCCATATTTCAATCTAAGTCTCTTCCTGATTTGCATTCAGGAAATACCTATAGGCAGCTCTAAACAGTGGCTCCCCACTTCCCACTCTTCTATAAAGTCTGTATAAGGTGTTTAGTTTACATTTGAGAGGAGTTTATGGTAAAAAAAATAAATGTGTTGGTTCATGTTTTGGCTGAGAAAAATACATTTGATACACCAACTCTCTTTTTCTCTTCCTCTGTGATCAGTGTAAGAGCACAAATTGTAAAGTTATTTTTTTTTTCCTGGCAAAGAGAAAGTATTGTTCTCATAGGCAAATTCAGTGGGAGTTTATGTGTAGTTTCACAAGGTGCAAGTGGCGGATAATTGCTATGAGACAGCAAGATAAGAATAAAAGCAACAAGCCCACTCTGCGTTTCCTCCCCCTCATTTTAGTCAGAGTATGCCCTCCTCCCCTCCCCCATAGCTTTCTAAAAAAAATACCCTACAGTTAAGAAGTTAGGCTTCTTGTGTGGCTCATCCCTGCAATTTCAACCCTTGCTCTGATTTAAGGAGACCTTTTAACTCTAGTGGGTGATGGGGCCTGAGCTGGTGTGATAGTGATGTCATGTTCCTGACAAGATACTTGCCACCCCCATGAAAAGCTATGCATGAACTATCCTAAGGATGAATAATCCTAAGAAATGCATCCTCTGCTGTAATCTCTCTTCAGGATGTACTTTCAATATTAATTCTGATGAATTTACATGATTCTTACATTGATGCCATTTTTTTTACATTGCCAACTTTCTTGATGCAAAAGAGAGAAGCCAGATCTATCTTTGCATCATTTCACACACAAATATACCATACTTCCCTTTTCTTAGATATTCCTTCACTTACAATCAGCCTTTGATATTAGCAATATTAATCCCTTTAAAAATATAAATGTTATTTTTTTAATGCAAAGATGCATTTAATGTGATGTCCAGTTCTATCTGTAGGCTATGGGTTTTTTTTCCTGGTTGGGTGAAGAGCCTTCATTTTTAGATGAGGTTGCTAAAACAAGTCCCTTTTGATCTCTATTTAAAGTCTTTTTCCCCTGGCTCTGAAGAGAAATTGAGTAACATTGGCTTTTGTGAGATCTATTAGCCTGTGGCAGATTACTGGAGATAGTCGAAAGATTGGTGGTAGGTTTACTTTATAGAAAAAGAAAATAAAACCCTTCTGTTCCATAGGAGATAATGGATAAGCATGTTTTAGGAATAACATGTATGAAAAGATGAACTGGTCTGAAACTGGAGATTTAAAATCCACCCACAACTCCCATTTGAATGCTCCTCTCAGCCTTCCTTTGGGATGTGACACTGCAGTAAAAGCATAACTCAAACTGCGGGGAGATGAAGTGCAAGAAAAAGAGGGAAGGAGGGAGGAAGACCGAAAAGCTGGTGATTTGAGAGAAACAGGGTGAGGTGAAAGAACATTGCCCTGTGACCCTTCCCACTGTCTCAAATTCATAATGAAAGCTAGATTGGCCTATCCTCAAATCCCTTGAGTCTTGAAGCTAAAAATATTTTCACAGGCCACAGCTCTCTCTCCAGCGGAGACAACATCATAAGACCTGGCTATTTACAGGGCCACGAGTTGCTTTATATAGAATGGACGAGCAGGATAAAACCAGGAGCACATTAGAGAGGTTGATGAGAGGACAAGAGATCTTCAAACCCCAAGAACAACAAAAGGAGGCATCCTTGCCTGGTTCAGCCTCGGAGCTGCCTTAATTCTCTAGATCAGTGATGGCGAACCTTTTTTGGTTCGCGTGCCAAAAGGGGGGAGCACGGGGGGTCATATGTGCATGTGCCCACACCCATAATTCCATGCGGGGCTCCCCGCACATGAACGTGTGACACCCCCCCACGCTCCCAGCACGCGATGGCACACCCATTTTTTGCTCTCCGCAGGCTTCAGACCTATCTAGGAGCCTGGGGAGGGGGAAAACGGCCTTCCCAACCCCCCTGGAGGTCCTCCAGAGACTGAAAACGTTCAGTTTGCCTACTTCCAGTTGGACCGGAAGTCCCGTTTTTTTTTTTGCTCTCTCCATGCTTCAGAGCCTTTCTAGGAGCTTGGGGAGGGCGAAAATGGCCTTCCCCGCCCCCACCTGGAGGCCTTCCGGAGGCCAGATATGGCCCGTTTCAAGTTGGGAAAGCCGGACCTGAGCTCGCGTGCCCACCGATATAGCTCCGTGTGCCACTTGTGGCACGTGTGTCATAGGTTCACCATCACGGCTCTAGATGATTGAACTATGCTCTTTATGAAAAGAATTTCCTGTTCCTCAACTTTTGCTGCCCTCTTTTAGATTTTATTTTGGTTGCAGGAACAGTGGTGGTGTGAATTGGATTAGATTAGATCAGGATTAGACCAGGAGCCTAAAAGGAGTGTGTCTTAAAGAAGGGTGGATGGATGGGAAAGAAAGGTGTCTGAGGTCAGATTTGGATGGAAATCACATCTTTGCTGAAAAAAATTTATCCCTTAATCCAAATACTTGCAATTGCATGCAGTACAATTAAAGCATTCTGCACCTATAGAAATGCTATCTGTAATACCATGCAAATGTAGAAAGCAACAACCCATTGATTGCAATAAATCTAGAATCATTCCTGAAAATAGCTGTGTTGAATGGGTTGAATAACCTTAATAGTAGCATTGTGGGATTTACCTTCAGATGACAAATAATTTATGGCTCCTATGGGTCAGCACTCCTAATCTGAAGACCTCCAAAATGTGTTGAGTTTGCAGTACAGAATTACCAACTAGTCAGAGAATGCATTCTCTGATATCCCAAAAGAACAGAAAAGAGGAGCTAGGGTTTTTTTTCAGTGCTATGATTAAGCTTTTGCATTCTTCCACTGGAAATAAATGAGAGCCAGGTTGGTCTAATAATGGTTAAAGTGCTGGACTAGTAGAGAAACAGCGGAGTTATAGTTCTGGCACCTGGGTAATCTTGGGCTCGTCACTCCCTCTCATCCTTAGGAAGAAGAAATCCATGGCAAATCACTTCCAAAAATGGTGCTTAGAAATCTGTAGGGATTTGTCCAGGCAGGCACCAGGAGTCAAGTCTTTCTCAAAAGGGAAAAAAGGAAAGGGAAAATCCCCCATGACTTGCAAAAATACATCCAATTATACAAAAAGGAATAAATATATACCATGTATATGTAGAATTCATCTTTGGGGCCTGAAGAATTTGGATAACTCTCAGGTGGTTCTATGTACTTCTCACAGTCCTGAACACTGGAGATGTGAAATGAAAATGTGAAAATATGACTTGAATTACGAATTCTTAAGATAGACAGCACTTTAGCAGGCCTACGGTTTTAAAGTTAAGTTTATATCTGCAATGTGGATATAATAATCAATTTGAATTGTTATGTACAATATTGAAATAAAAACTGAAGTTTTAAATCTAAGTTTTTGCAATTTTCCTGGCCCATTCATGGAATGTATAGTCATATTTATATCTAGACAATGTTAGGTTTCATTTGTTAGTTCTCTTCTGTTTATTCACCACATCCTCCTTTTTTGTTGAAAAGGAAAGGATGGAATAATTTATAGAAATGCCCTTTCTTGGTAATATTAGTATCAGGCTTCCTTTACCTGGAAAACCCTCCTTTAAGAAATACTAAGTTACCAAATAAGAGGGCTAGATCAACTACATTTCAAAATTATTGCCCACTTTGGGAAAACTGACCTCCTTAAATCACATGTACAAAGCTGTCTGTTTGGCTGTTGGCTGCTGACCGTTTCTGGCAATGTAATGTCAGGCAGGACATGCAGTATGGAAAATGTTCTTTCTAATTCAAGAAATGCATGCTATTGAACCAAAATCTAGAACCAACCTTAATACCCTGTTTAGTTTCTGAATTTTCCTGACTGAATACAGGTAGTCCTTGACTTACAATCACAATTGAGCCCAACATTTATGTTGCTAAGTGAAACATTTGTTATGTGAGTTTTGCCCCATTTTACGACCTTTCTTGCCACAGTTGTTAAGTGAATCATTGCAGTTCTTAAGTGACTCTGACTTCTCCATTGACTTTGCATTGCAGTTTCTTGCCATAGTTGTTAAGTGAATCATTGCAGTTGTTAAGTGAATCTGGCTTCTCCATTGACTTTGCTTGTCAGAAGGTTGCAAAAGTTGATCACATGACCCTGGGACACTGCAACCATCATAAATATGAGTCAGCTGCCAAGCATCTGAATTTTGATCACATGACCATGGGGATGATGCAGTGGTCGTAAGTGTGAGAAATGGTCATAAGTCATTTTTTTCAGTGCTGTTGTAACTTTGAACAGTCACTAAACAAACTTGTAAGTTGAGGACTACCTGTATTATCAACTTCCCATTTTTCAGCCATGAAATTTTAGAAATGTCTGGGAGTTTGGGGGGAACCAAATTCTGTATGGACATTAACAGTAAACAATGTTTTATCATGGCGTAGCAATAACAGGCTCGAAAAACTCCTTTTCATACAAGTGCAAGCCCCTTGTTTTATATGGTGGCTGAGTGTGCAAACCATGAGCCATTAGCATTAGCAATTCTAATTTAACCTAACCTAGCATTCACATCTGGCTTGGAAAGAATTCCAGATGTTATGTACTAATGAAAGGTAAAGAGGTAACTCTTCCAAATGGGCTGTTTTAATCTTAAGGAGCTGCGTTTCGAGACTCAAAGATTTTTAAGAGCCTCATAAAGCAGGGGTCTCCAACTTTGACAACTTTAAGCCTGGAGGACTTCAACTCCCAGAATTCCCCAGCCAGCTTTGCTGGGGAATTCTGGGAGTTGAAGTCCTCCAGGCTTAAAGTTGCCAAGGTTGGAGACCCCTGTCTTAAAGAGAAAAGCCCACCATTATCTCTTGGGTGTATGCCTCCTCTTCCATCTCCTTTCATTCATGCCTGCCTGCCTCACAATAGGCATTTGGTATTCAGGATCTAGCTAGACAAGAAAGAATGATAAAAGCTACCACTCCCAGCTGAAATCCAGTCCAACAGTTCTGACAAGTCTTGTCCAAAAGAAGAATTTTCTTCCTGGTCTCAAGACAGCCCAGAAAAATCTAAGCCTGCCCTAGAACTCTTAGGTTAAATATATCCTCTGTTCCTGACACTTCTGCAGTTTTTAATCACCAGATCTGGCAGGTTTTCTTGCAAGTTTATTTCTGCTGAAGATAAAAAAAGGTTTTATTGTAAAGTTATTGCTAGACCAGGTAGCCACCAGATGTGTGGAGATTTCAATTCCCCAGCTGTTGTGGCCATGAGTTTAGAAGGCCCCAGACTATAGAAGGCTGCTCTATGCTGTCCTCATTTGGTGTCTTGATTTAGTCAAGTCTGCTAAAATTACACCTTATTTATACTGAAAGAGATACAAACTAAGGCGATAAAGTAAAGATGATGAGAAGAATGATTCCTGTCCTACTGGGAATAGTTGAAGGATCTATGCTTACTCTTTAAGAAAAAACAGGTGAAAGGAAGATTGTAGTACTTTTCACGAAACCAGAAGGAGTGTCAAAATAAATAAAAAATCCCTCAGAATGCAAGTCCAAAACAACGTTTAAAATTCAGGAAAGCTGTTTCTTCCATTTGATGTTATGAAAATGTTTCCCAATAGCAAGAGTAGTTTGATGATAAAACCAATTAGTGAAGGGATGTTGTGAGCTTCTCTTAATTGATGTTTGCAACCAGATGTTAGGTAAACAGTTGCTGAAGATACTTCATTTGAATTCATGTGTTGAATAGGAGACTTCCTCAATGGCTTTTAAAAGCTTTATTATTCTATGAAAAGCAGTACCTCGTTAATTATCTGTTACTTGAAACAACAGCATAGGCAAAGAATGCTGTCCTTTCTCTTTTGGGATTTATTGGTTTATCACGATAGAGAACAAAATACTGGGTTAAAAGAACTGACATACAGGATGGCTGGGGAATTCTGGGAGTTGAAGTTTTAAAGCTGCCAGGGTTGGAAACCCTTGATCTAAATGGTAATCGTATTTAGAATGACCAATTAATGAATTTGGAGTGGCTTACCTGTGTGACCTCAGCAGCTCTGGAATTTTGTTCATGTTCATAGTCTTTATGTTACACTTCCTCATAACTATGTACAATAGCTCACTGTTCTCATTTTGCAGTCAATCAAATCTAAATGCAAATTTAGGCAAGAAAAACAAAATGCACAGGTACAGTATATGTGGAACCTTGCTCAACAGTAGTAACTCTGAGAGGGACCTTGGAGTCCTAGTAGACAACCATTTAAATATGAACCAGCAGTGTGCAGCAGCTGCCAAAAAAGCCAACACAGTTCTAGGCTGCATTAACAGAGGGATAGAATCAAGATCACGTGAAGTGTTAATTCCACTTTATAATGCCTTGGTAAGGCCACACTTGGAATACTGCATTCAGTTTTGGTTGCCACGATGCAAAAAAGCTGTTGAGACTCTAGAAAGAGTGCAGAGAAGAGCAATAAAGATGATATGGGGACTGGAGACTAAAACATATGAAGAACGGTTGCAGGAACTGGGTATGTCTAGTTTAATGAAAAGAAGGACTAGGGGAGACATGATAGCAGTGTTCCAATATCTCAGGGGTTGCCACAAAGAAGAGGGAGTCAAACTATTCTCCAAAGCACCTGACGGTAGGACAAGAAGCAATGGGTGGAAACAAATCAAGGAGAGAAGCAACTTAGAACTAAGGAGAAATTTCCTGACAATTAGAACAATTAATAAGTGGAACAACTTGCCTCCAGAAGTTGTGAATGCTCCAACTCTGGAAGTTTTTAAGAAGATGTTGGATAACCATTTATCTGAAGTGGTGTAGGGTTTCCTGCCTAAGCAGGGGGTTGGACTAGAAGACCTCCAAGGTCCCTTCCAACTCAGTTATTCTATTCTATTCTAAAATAGCCATGAGATTAGTAACTTGTACCATATCCCCTGGTGATCTCATATCTGAAATGGGATTTGAATCATCATATTAATCACCTTCAGCTTTTAAGTTGGGTCTCATAGGCTGACCATGTTAATTCAAAATAGTGAGTAATTTTATTTATCAGTACATTTCATCTATGAAGTAGAGGAAGCAACGTAAGAGAGGAAGTCATTTAAGATGTTTTGGCTGATCTTGGCTGATCTCAGAAAGCTAAGGAAGGTCAGATCTGGTTAATACTTGGGACAGGAGTGTGTTAGGATAAACCAGAGTTATAAACTAGATTGAAAAATTAATAATTAAAAGAACTAGAAAAAGGCAATGACAAACTATTGACATACAATATCAACATGCAACTGTTAGTTTAACAACAGTTAAAAGTTATGACAGGAATTCAGTTGCTTGGAACCACCTTGCATTTATGATAGTTGCAGTATTTTGCAGTCACATTATCATGATTTGTAACCTTCCCAGCCAGTTTCCAACAAGCAAAGACAATGGAATTCACTTAATAGCCACACGATTCACTTAACAACCATGATAAAAAGGGTTGTTAAATTGGCTCTGTTCGTGTGATGACTTGCTTAATTCTATCTCTTAGCGACTGAAATTCTGGTCTGAATTGTGATTGTAAATCAAGGATTACCTGCCTTGTTTCTAAGAAAACTACATAAATGTATCCATTTGAATCAAAACAGCCCTTTACTTTTATAATACAGTCTGTGGTGGAATGTGGTCCAGATTCCCAAGACGGATGGATCACATTCCAGAGGAGCAAAAGACAGCAAAGTTTCAATAGTTTGGTTGGGAGAAAAAAAGGTTAAGACAGCTCCTCCCTGGGAGTTCTTAGAGTATATGTTTAATGGTGCAAGCAGTCTACTTTAGTTTGGCAAGATTTCTGCCTAAAGATGAGGAACAATAAAGGAAACTCCTTAGAACATGGGTGTCAAACTCGTGTCATCACGGCGGCGTCCCATGACATATCGTGACTTTTCCCCCCTTCGCTAAACCAGACATGGGCATGGGCAGCGTGTGGCGCATCTGACCATGAGTTTGACACCCTTGCCTTAGAACAGCGGTTCTCAACCTGGGGGTCACGACCCCTTTGGGGATCAAACGACCCATTCACAGGGGTCGGGAGACTTGCCCGGACACCGCCATTTGGGTTCTTTTACCCTCTGCGCATGCGCAGAATGCTTTGTGCATGCGCAGAGGATAAAAGAACCCAAATGGTGGTGGCGGGGTAGGGATCGCGGCAGCAGGCGCAATGGCAGGGTGGGGCGCAGTGGGGGCGCGGGGCGCGGCATTAGGAAGGTTGAGAACCACTGCCTTAGAAGAACCTCAGAGCATCTTTCTTGCTTTTGGAGCTTTACACAGACAGACAAACATTCAGGATTTTTATGGGAGCTGCAGTATGAATCATTAACAAAGTTGAGTTGCTGAGATGAACTTTTCATGCCCTTCTTGTTGTGGAACTTAGGCGCCTAAGACTTAAGAAAAGAGATTCAGAGAAGCCACAGTATTGTGGTTAGATAATTTTATACTCTAGATATAAGGATTTTCTGGGCCCACACAATGTGACCATTTGTATTATTTTAGTTGCAGAAGCGTCAAAATAATTTGGGAATAAACATCTGTTAAGAAACATAGTGGGTACATATAATCATGTACAAATCCAGCTACAACGGCTTGCCCTTGGCAAACCATTGTTTGTAAAAAGAAGGAAAAAATGATCAGCTTCATCTATTATGGACTCTATCCTGTCCATAGAAATCCAGATACTAATGCTGTAGACCTTATGTTGTCACCATGACAACCTACTTCTTAATCAGATTTCAGTAACTAACTTAGTAGTGGCTATTATTGCAATAGATTAAAATCTGAGAAAGTCAAGTTGAACTTCAAAATTCCATTGTGCTATCCAAAATGTACATTTGTGTAGGTAGAGGTAATTTGTGAGGAATTAATTGACTAATGTAAGCTTAAAAAATGGACAAACATGAGTAAAACCTTTTTAAATTAAGTGACATTTAACATTCTGTTAAATTGGCAGCCGACGCAATTTGCCACTTTTAAATATGATTAATTACAAAAGTATTCTTAGTTTCCTGGTATTTTGGTATTGTACATTTGCAGCTAATAATGAAAATTAAATTTCTTGTGTTGGACCATTTTATAGATATCCTGAGAAAAATGGATTATAAAGCTATATTAGTATTAATTTCTGGACTGTTATCTAATCTCTTGAAAAATTTCAATTTACCGTAAAAAGTACCACTAGAGAGGGTAATACAGTGTTTTCAAGAGAGTCTATTGTATATGATAGAAGAGTTTAATGTGTTGATATTAAGTGATGTGGATATGCCATACATTCAGTGTTAATGTTCTTGACTTATGTGCTAAAATTACCTCCAGAAGACAATAATGCACATCATTTCAAACCAAATTATGCAATACCAACTCTTATGCAGAATATATTCAGTAGAAATCTGTTGCCTATCAACAATAACATTTCTGACCACATAAACCAGTGTTTCCCAACCTTGGCAACTTGAAGATGTCTGGACTTCAACTCCCAGAATTCCCCAGCCAGCATTCGCTGGCTGGGGAATTCTGGGAGTTGAAGTCCAGACATCTTCAAGTTGCCAAGGTTGGGAAACACTGACATAAACCCATCTTTTGGAGGATTTACATGCTTCTTCCTTCAGAGAAAGGTACAGCACCTGATGCTAAGGTGAACCCAGCTGCTGGGAAGCCTCTCTTTGTTTGAAAAACCTTTCATGTAGATAATGAACAGATGAATGAGAAGCAAATCTACAGGTTTCATTCCCAGATCCATTCCTTTCTTACAGTCCTCGCTTTCACATTCAGCCCCAGACTTCAGGGCATAATGAGTGTGCAGCGAGAGCCGGAAGGATTAGTAGGCAATAGGGAAGCTGGTGTTTTTGGAACCCAAGTAACAAACGCATTGGGGGGTGGGGGGCAGGATTTCAAGAGAAAGCACTGTTGCACGGTCCACCCTACCCCCCAGTTGTGAATGAGCGCAGGCCCCTATTGGTTGAATGCCCTGGGAAAGAAAATGCAGCAGCAGGTATTTTTCTCTCCTTAAACACAGAATGCAGCCTACAAGAGGAAGCATTGTGAATGAATGCATAACAGTCATGGGGTACATGCCATCCTAGTGAGGCAATCTGAGTACCGGGCAGTGTGTGAGAGAGAGCCCATCAGTCCTGAAGAGAAGGAAAGGCGTCTGCTCTAGCTCTTTGCTAAAAAGAAGACAACGAGAAGGATGTAAAAAGGCTTGTATCTAAACCTTGTTGCCTTCTTGTCTGCCCAAGATATATAAGGTGGGGATAAAGAAGATGGCACCATTCCTGGCCCTCCATTGCTGTCCTAGTGCAGTCCAGCCCGCCACCAGCTGCTCAACAAAGCAGCTGACTGTATGACCAAGAATTACATAATGGCAATTCAATGCCTGTGGCCAGCTGCCCAGCTGGCTAATGAAATTTCATCAGGAATCTATCAGCAGGTTTGTGAATTTATCTGGGAAATAAATCCCAACACATCTTTTTTGATTGAGGCTCTAACATAAAGCATTTTGTCCAAGCCGTGACATGTTGTTACACAGTACCAATCCGTTCCATCTCTCTTTGTTTTGATGCCTAGTATCACTTTCTTCGGCTTGGTTTCACAGTGTGTTTGCTCAAACATTTGAACAGTTCTACCAGGAGAAGAGGAGACCCAGCATAGTGACCAGTATTACGTTAGACCACCATGGAATGAGAACTGCAATTAATTATAGAAAGCTTTCTTTCTGAGCTGAAACTAAACCTTGTATTCTCAAACAGTAGGAATAAGGGTTGGCTCTGGATATTTAGTTGAAAAGAAAGGAAGGCTGGTTTTTTTTAAAGACCACAGCATTCAGACAAGTTCTAAGGTTCAATTCTATGTCAAATGAATTCATGACTGAAACCTAATAATATTTATCAGAGCACTGTGGGTAGAGCCGAGATGGCGCAGTGGTTAAATGCAGCACTGCAGGCTACTGCTAGTTCAGCAGTTCAGCTGTTCAGATCTCACCGGCTCAAGGTTGACTCAGCCTTCCATCCTTCCGAGGTGGGTAAAATGAGGACCCAGATTGTTGGGGGCAATATGCTGAACTCTGTAAATCGCTTAGAGAGGGCTGTAAAGCACTATGAAGCGGTATATAAGTCTAAGTGCTATTGCTATTGCTATTGGCAAGTTACAGATCACCAAGAAAACCAGGAAATGAATCAACAAAAATGAACAATACAACAAAAGAACAAGTTTACATAAAATTGATTTAGATGTAATCGGAGACATAATAGGCAACCTTTAACCTTTTAGATATTGTTGAACTTTAACTTGTATCAACCTCAGTCAATAAATAGCATATTAACATCTGAGAAACTATAGTTATCCCACTCCAAAATAAAACATAACTTTACATTAGCCATGATTGCTGGTGAATTCTGGGACTTAAAATCTGCATAGTTGGATGGTGCCAAAGTTGGTGAAGGCTATTTAAAGAGAAGACTGCACCTTCTAAAGGAAGAACACAAGAGCATAAGAATAGCCTTGCTCATTCAGGCTAAGGTTCATCCTTGTCTTGTGTTTTGTTTCTCACTATAGCCAACTGGATAATTCTGGGATACTTACAAGCAAAATATGACAATACACCCTTTTCCCATCATATTTCTCCTGTAACTAGTATTTGGAGGCATGAGTCTTCAAGATTAACACCCTTGTTAACTATTAATTTACCAATCCCCTTTTAAAGCCTTTAACTTTGGCTTTAAATGTGTCTATCATCACTTGGTGGTGTGTGTAAAGCAGTATTTCTATTTTAATTGTGGGTGGATGTGTTAGGGAGCTGGGAGAAATATCAGATGAGGAAGATAAGAACATAAACAGTGCATTGCTGGATTGGACTCCTGACCCATTTAGTCATAGCAGTCTGTTCTCAAATGCCCAGCCAACTGCAGTAGGAAGCCAACTAGTCTCCCAACAGATGGACTTCAGAGGCAGTCCCACTACCATCAAGGTTAATAGTAATTGATCCCAAGACTTCCATGAATTGCTCCAACCAACCAAGCTGGTAGCCAGCATTACATCCCAGGATAGTGAATTCTAACATTTAATTATGTGTTGTGTAAAAATTTATTTCCTTTTGTCCATCCCAATTTTTCCAATCAATTTCATTGGATGTCCTCTGGTTCTAGCATTTGGGGAAAGGAAAATAACCACCGTTTCCCGGCCGGCGGCTGCCAAAGTAGGGGGGCAGAGAGAGCTGCTGCCGGCCGGGGAATGGTGTTCCCAGCGGGGAGGATCCCAGGCATGGCTGCGCGTTCGGAGCTTCTCTGGCTGCCGAGGTGGGGGGGACGGAGAGAGCTGCTGCTGCCCGGGGAATGGTGGTTCCCAGCGGGGAGGGTCCCAGGCAAGGCCACGCGCTCGGAGTTTCTCCGGCTGCAGAGGTGGGGGGGAACCGAGAGAGCTGCTGCCAGCCAGGGAATGGTGGATCCTAGCAGGGTGGAGCCCAGGCAAGGCCGCGCATTTGGAGCTTCCCCGGCCAGCGAATGGCGCTTTCGAGGTGGTGGGGTTAAGAGAGTTGCCGTCGGCTGGGGAATGGCTGCTGCTTTGTCTCGCCAGGGAACGGGTCGGTACCTGGTTGTCCTCCGGTAAGAGGCGCACCGGTGCTCTTGGAAGAAGTGGTGGGCGCATGCATGGGGTGTGGGCGCACACGCATGCGCAGTGAGGGGTTTGCATGTGTGCATGCGCAGTGCGGGGCACATGCGCAGGGTGAGTGTGGGGAGGGTTGTGCGCCCATGCGCAAATGGGGGCGCACATTGCATTATGGGTGCCGGCACACGCGAGCTCAACAGCGCTCGGGTGCTTGGACTTTTGGCACGCAACACCAAAAAGGTTCGCCATCACTGCTCTAGTCTCTTGGACAACTTTTATGTTTTTTGTGTTTAATGCTGTTAATGGAGAAATTAATAGATATTGAACAAATAATGACAAAAATATTTTCTTGACATGTCTTATTAAGAAGTATGAATTCAAACAATAATATATACTTCATAGAATTTAGAGATGTGTTATTTGTACAGGTAGTCCTTGAGTTATGACCATAATGGAGCCTACCCCTCATGGTTGTAATTCATGACAGCTGCAAAGCAGGTCAGTCATGTGATTGACCCAATTTTACAATCCTTTTTTGTGGTGGCCATTAAATGAATGTAGTGTTCATAAAGTAGCCATGGTAGCCCTTAAGCAAATGCCCTGGTCATTAAGCAAACCAATGGTCTCTATGGTTTTGCCAAAAATCAGAAGTAAATGCCAGTTTTCTGAAAAACTGTTATAAATTGTGGGTTACGTGGCCATGGGATGCTGCAAGTAGCCCTAAATGTGGTCTGATTGCTGAACTCCCATGGGGGGGAGAGGGGGGAAATCATCAAAACTTCGATTCTGGGTCAAAAGTACTCCCCAGGTAAGTCCATCTGGACTTTAAACAGTCGTTAAAAGACCAGTCTTAAATCAAGGACTACCTGTATTTGTTCCATTTGCTTTTAGCATTAGATCAGAGGTCTTCAAACTTGGCAACTTTAAGACTTGTGGACTTCAACTCCCAGAATTCTGTATAAGCAAAAGAGAATTCTGGGAGTTGAAGTCCACAAGTCTTAAAGTTGCCAAGTTTGGGGACCTCTGCATTAGATAGTTCATAGGCACTACATATGGTACTTTCCCTTGTTGTTTGCACAATATCCCTGTAACAATTTAGTGAAGTAGGTCATAGTCAACGTTACTTCCAAACTGAGAGAGTACCTACTGTAAGCTTTAGCAATCAAAATACCAGTTAATTGTCTTTCTTTCCTTAAAGACATTTTTTCCTTAGGAAAAATATGTGTATTAGAAAGTGTATACATGGAAATGATTTCTAAACCCACGGAAACATTATGCAAATACATTACACATTATACAGTACAGTATATGTGGTACCTTGCTCAATAGTGGTAACTGTGAGAGGGATCTTGGAGTCCTAGTGGACAACCATTTAAATATGAGCCAGCAGTGTGCAGCAGCTACCAAAAAAGCCAACACAGTTCTAGGCTGCATAAACAGAGGGATAGAATCAAGATCACGTGAAGTGTTAATGCAACTTTATAATGCCTTGGTAAAGCCACACTTGGAATACTGCATTCAGTTTTGGTTGCCACGATGCAAAAAAGATGTTGAGACTCTAGAAAGAGTGCAGAGAAGAGCAATAAAGATGATTAGGGGACTGGAGGCTAAAACATATGAAGAACGGTTGCAGGAACTGGGTATGTCTAGTTTAATGAAAAGAAGGACTAGGGGTGACATGATAGCAGTGTTCCAATATCTCAGGGGCTGCCACAAAGAAGAGGGAGTCAATCTATTATCCAAAGCACCTGATGGTAAAACAAGAAGCAATGGGTGAAAACTAATCAAGGAGAGAAGCAACGTATCAGTGGAACAACTTGCCTTCAGAGGTTGTGGGTACTCCAACACTGGAAGTTTTTAAGAAGATGTTGGATAACCATTTGTCTGAAGTGGTGTAGGGTTTCCTGCCTAGGCAAGGGGGTGGACTAGAAGACCTCCAAGGTCCCTTCCAACTCTGTTATTCTATTCTATTCAAATAAGGCATGGAGCTTCCACTTTGAAAATCTTGACTGCAGATATTTTAAGATGTAATGATGACTGATCTGAGCACTTTTTCACAGCTCTAAACAGGATCACACAGTTGTGTATATGGCTTTCATTGTCACACCCTTGAAGACAGAAAAATTTATATGTATTGGCTGTGTCTGTGTCCAAAAATATTTTTCTGCTGATGGTGTCAGCCAGAATCTAAGCTGGATGAAAGTTCCTCTTTGTCTGCAATAAGCTTTGAATCTCAAGCCCAGATTCTAAAATATTTATTATATTAAAGTGAATATATTAGGAACACCTTGGAATTTTTAAAATTGGCAATGGGTTCCCTTGTGCAGTATTGATTTCAGCATTTCTCTCTGATTTTAAAGAGATTAGATATGTAGTTCTCAGATATGCAGTATTTGTCAACCTGCAAAATGACTTCAGTTGAAGCCATGCTTACTTTTGCTTCGTTTCTTGGTTGCCATTCAAGGGGGAGCGGGGAGAGCATGGGGGAGGGACTCAGGAATGTGGTGCCTCAGCCGGTTAGCCATAAAATCTATCAGCCGGTATGAGAATCAAGGCCATGTCAACAGACACCTGTTGAAGTTGAACGGGAACCTACATCTGGACTGATTGGCCCATGTGACCTGAAAGATAAAGGCGGGTGGGGAGCTCTCATTCTTTTAACTATCCCTAACCGCGGGAATCATTTAGAGCTAGTTTCACCTTTCTAAGTGCCAATATGATGTACTCAATAAAGGATCTCTTGAACCTGAGCAAAGTGTTAGAGTCCTGACTTCCCTGAGTCCATTACTCAGAACGATGACATCATTATTATCAGCACCTATTCTGATTGTATCTGCTGCTGCAATTGATGAAGAACGGAATGAGCTCTCCAACCAAGCATTGGGTTTTTTTCTTTTCCTTTCATGTTTTGTTGAAGTAAGTCTCCAGGTATAATGTTAACAACCTGTGGCCTTCCTGAACTGCATCTCCCAGCATTCCTCACTCTACGCCATAGTGGCTGTGGGAGCTGAGGTTCTGGAACATCTGGAGTATCCATATGATGGACTTCAAAGTATAAAGGGTGTTGAGAGTAAGGCATTGTACTTAAATTGCTTTTTAACTCCATGAAAAGCAGAAAGCAAGTTGATCATGCAAAACTAAGACAATTTACACATTGCAGAGTTTTTACTGTCTTGCTGAGGATGCCATTTTGGAAGTAAAGCCTCAGCTTATGCCAGCTCTTATCATGCAAAAGCTTTGGGAAATTGAACAAGTGCACCTCCAGTGGTTAGAAATAATTGCAAGAGCCGAGATGGTGCAGTGGTTAAATGCAGCACTGCAGGCTACTGCTAGTTCAGCAGTTCAGCTGTTCAAATCTCACTGGCTCAAGGTTGACTCAGCCTTCCATCCTTCTGAGGTGGGTAAAATGAGGACCCAGATTGTTGGGGGCAATATGCTGAACTCTGTAAACCGCTTAGAGAGGGCTGTAAAGCACTATGAAGCGGTTAAGTCTAAGTGCTATTGCTATTGCCATCAAAATCTGATCCTTTTTCGTCAAAAATTTGCTTTTGCTTTAATTGCTGACTGCTTTCTATAGGAAAACTCAGTTAAGCAGCTGACTATTCGTGTTAATAAGCAACTGTTAATAAAGGATTCCAGAATAACATGTAGATCTTACTAGTATAAAGAGGAACCACTGTGGCTGAAGAGATATTCAATAGCCATACTTAAATATTTTTGATACTGCAGACCATGTACAAAAGCTGTCATGTGCATGGGTCTGCAGGAATTGGTGTTGACCGTGTGGTCAGTACTGGACCTTCCCCTATTTTGCTGACCTCTTGATATGTTAGTTTTTTCCTGGATCATTCCCTTGTAGTTGTGAAGGACTTGCACCTCCCACTGATGCTGTGAACTATATCAGTGGGAATGTGCACTCCCAGCTGTGCACATATGACAGTGAGGTCATTAGGGGGGTTAGGGGTTAGACTAAATTTGATCCAATATATTTTATACCTTTGCTTTTTATCTATTGTGCGCTATCCAAAGTCTTCTTGGGTGACATGGGGAGCTATATAAATTTGATAAATAATCAATGCTTATAGCAAATACCTTCATCCAACTGCCTAAAGGTTTACTGCTTTGGTAATCAGAAGATGGAGTTAATTTTAATGTGTAATAATGTGTTCATCCTGGATACTGGCACAGAAAAGGCAAAAGGAAAGAATTCTATATGTCCCTTTAGAAATTACAGTACAATATTACATAGACATTTGTTTTTATTTCTTTTGAACCACCCAAACTTATTTAAAGGATATATGATTATGCAGTAAAAAATAAAAAATTAATTAAATGGATTAGATTTGATAAATAGGGTTGCCTGAAGAACTCTGGAATGAAATTCATGGCTTCATTAAAGATGATGCCAACAAAAATACCCAGTTTTTAACAATATATGGGAAACACAGTAAGCAAAATTGAATGAAAAACATGACAGAAAATACCCTTGAAGGGAGAGAGAACAAATCATTCAGTACTAGATCAAGTGAAATCAGGTTGCTGCCTGAAAGCAATAATAATGAAGTTTAGATATTTTGGACCTATAATGAAAGGGAAGGGTCATTGGAAAAGATCTTGATGCTTGGGCAAATTGAAGGTAAATGAATAACTGGAGAACAAAAACTCCCATAATGCTTAGCTCCGTGATGGCGAACCTATGGCACGGGTGCCACAGGTGGCACGCGGAGCCATATTTGAGGGCACGTGAGGCTTTGCCCTATGTCAACTCCAGGGTGCATGTGCGTGCTGGCCAGCTGATTTTCGGCGTTCTGGAGGGATGGGGGGAGGCCGTTTTCACCCGTTGGGCTGTTTTTTGCCCTCCCCAGGCTTCAGGAAAGCCTCCAGAGCCTGTGGATGGCAAAAAACAGGCCAACAGAAGTTCGGAAACACGGGGACAGTGCGGGGGGTTGTGTGCGCATGCACGAGGGGAGGCCATTGCATTATGGGTGTGGGCACGCGCCATCACGCCATTGCACGTGTGCGCGCCCTTTTGGCACCCGAGCAAAAAAAGGTTCGCCATCACTGGCTTAGCTTTTGAACATGCTGATTGGCAATTATGGTTCAACACATCTGGTTGGACTATTGTTTATTTATTTATTATTTGTTTGTTTGTTTGTTTGTCAAACATGTACAAGATAGTAGGTGTTTGTATAAACATAACATAAGCAAAGAAGTACAGATAAATGAGGACAATAGGACAGTAAGACAGGGACAGTAGGCACAATGGTGCACTTATGCACGCCCCTTACAGACCTCTTAGGAATGGGGTGAGGTCGACTGTAGACAGTCTAAGGTTAAAGTTTTGTTGTGACTGTAAGCCTCCAGGACAGGAGAGACATTATTTTCATCATCTGCTACTGAATCCCTTTTAACTGAAACTTGTGCTAGCTGGAAATTCTGGAATTTGAAATCTCAGCATATTTAAAGGGTGGCATGTGGGGTAAATTTGCTCTTGAGTAATTGCTCAGGTAGAAAAACAGGTTGGTTGATGAACATGAATTAAAAGTAGTACACGAGCCTTATATGTATCTAGTGGTTAAACATGCCTTCTTTTACTGTGTTTAGTAGCTTTAGAGGTTCTTGAATTACTTCTTGAAACATAAAAGGTTGCCATTGCCAGGTTGATACATGGGAAAAGTAGTTTCAAATCAAACATTGGGTGATGTGTTTCTTAGGACTAGCCAAATGATTGGAGTGCAGCTTCCTACTTCTCCTGAATTCAGTGACTTGCTTGATGAAAAGTTCTGGAGAACTCAAAATTGCATATTTATTATGTCATTTTGGTTGGTATCAATGGATTTAGGGTTTCCCACCCCCCACCCCAATCTGGAGCTGAATTCATAGGCCACACCAGAGAGACACTGCCTCATCTCCCTCTTTCCTTTTTCCCCTCCCATAACAGGAAGTTTAATAGTTGTTGCTGTTGAGCTGAAATTTCCCCTGAGGCAACTGAAAAGGCTCTTCTACTTGAGACAATTACAATTTTCACTATTTGTTTTGTTTCCTTGGTTATGGCACTGCCCAACTTAGTAATCACATTTTCCTTCTGTCTGTCTAGCTAGCCAGTCCCTGCATCATCAGTTGTTGAATAGAGGAGCTGAAATGTCTTTAATTTTTAAAGGCATCTGATATTTGCTATGGAAAATCTCCTAGATTTCCCTGAGTCCCACGGGATTGGGCGGCCTATAAGAGCGTTTAAATAAATAAATAAATAAATAAATAAGGTCAAGGGGCCATTCTTATTCCAGCTGTTACTTTGTTCCTTGATTATGTGGATTCTTTTCCCAGAAAAAAAAGAGATTTCGCAACATTCAGCCTTTTTATAATGGGCTATGATTACTTGATTGAATCTGGTTCCTTTTTGTCTCTCTGTGAGTTGCATCTCTGAAATAATTTTTAAAAAACCCAAGGAAAGACTTGCTTATCTTTTATCTGTGTTCAAGGACCAATTATTGTATATGCTGGAGAAAATTTATGAAGGGATTATAGGATCCCAAAAAGAAAATGTGGGTGGATTTCATTCATATTAATTACACTGAAAAGAAGCAGATGTAGCCATCTTTCTTTTTGAAGAAGTCATGCCAAAAGGTTGCTTTATTTTCCCTCTGAAATGGGCGTCATTATTTCAATTTATTTTGGTCAGTTTTCTAATTCAGAAAATAAACAAATTGTCCAGTGACTGGTCAGAGTGATGCCCTTTGCCACAAACCGTGTATTAGGTGAATCCACTAAGATTACAAGACAGTGTCTTTGCACAGCTCAAGTAGTTTCTTTCAACTTCATAAGCTAAGCAGAACCTGAACTATTAGCTTCAAGCAGAAGACTACATTAAGAATGTAATGACCTTAAAAACTAATTAAGACTAGCTTTCCTAAATCTAAACTGACATCAGAAGGTATGCTAATGTTCTTGGCAAAGATTTAACACAGCTTTTGTCCTTTGTTTAGCATAAAAATATTGGTAGAGTTGTCTATTCATGTTCTCACTTCTGTGAGCTCCATTCAACATTTAGAATAAAATAGAATAGAATTCTTTATTGGCCAAGTGTGACTGGACACACAAGGAATTTGTCTCCGGTCCATAAGCTGTCAGTGTACATACAAACAACAAAGTAATAGATCATAGATTATAAATCACAGTTATCATAAATCATATTTGTGGCCCACAAGGTTTTTTAAATTAATTTATTAATTTATCAATATGTCATATGGGCATCAGTATGTCCCTTTTCTCTAAATTAGTTATACAGCCCCCCCATCCTGAAATAATACATTTAAATGAATTGTACTTTTCTTGTGCTATTTATTTCTTATATGATATTTCTTGTCTGCCTGCCTGCCTGTCTTCCTATCTATCATTTATATAACTGCCCATCTCACAAAACAAGCCCCTCTCGGCAGCTTACAGCACATTAAAACAATAAATAAATAAATACCTAAAAATAATTATTAACAGAAAACATCAAAACATTTGTTTATTATTTATTTACATAGATTTCATTATATAGATTAGTGATAAGTGAAACCAAGTTGTTTTTCTATAGCTAGATAGACAAATCTCAGAGGGGAAGACATATTAAATGGGAAATAAGGAAGATTGTTCCCACCATGTCAAAATGGTTTCATATTGGATAATGATTAAATTTGCCTTCAAATACATCCTCTTCAGAGGCAGTATTATCAGCATCCTTTCAAAGTAATTTTTTGGTTTTATTTGGTTTAATGAACTTTTATTTGGTTTAATGAATCAAAAGGAATCAATCAATTTGATATTTTGAAGGTAGCCTTTCTTGCTGATTCCAGTAGCCTAGGTAATTTAATAAGTCTTTACAATGTAGTTTACTGGTTCATTTTGTGTATTTCACAGAACTGGTCTGCTTTGTAATGAGTAGGGCAAACTTTTAATGTTTTTTTTCTCATCATCACAAATAAGAAGTTCATTGCATTTGTACACCACCGTGCATCCAAGAGCTCAAGGCTGTGTACACAGTGCTTTTTTCCACAAAGCAATTCTGTGCTATAAACTGTGCTGCAGTATGAAAACATTCTAGAAAGGATTATAAATTATTTGAGACTTTGGAAAGTGAAGAGGATTAGCTGGTCAGAATATAAGCTTTGGTTTGCATCATCTTGTATCATGTTATAGTTCTGTAGAAAATAGCCCAGCTCAGGGGTGGGCAAACTATGGTTCTTTGAGGACCTGTGGACTTCAACTCCCAGAATTCCTGAGCCAGCCATGCATGCATGGCTGGCTCAGGAATTCTGGGAGTTGAAGTCCACAGATCCTCAAAGAACTATAGTTTGCCCACCCCTCGCCCCAGCTGATTTGGCAGGACAGAAATTGTTGGGTCTGCTTCCTTCATATAACTCAAGATAGCTTGAAAAAAGAAAATAATTAATACTACCGGTAGTTACAAATGTTAAGTCTTCTGATTTTCACCACTCCTAAACATGCTTTACTGGGGTTTGTTCTTACTTGGCAGGAAGTGACAATAAAACAAAACTATAGAATCATGCATGAAAGTATGTAAAAATGGAAAAGGATCTTGTAGATAATTTTAGCCCAGCTTCCTGTCCCACAGGGAAAAACCCACAGAAGTGAAACTTTTTTCAAACCATTAACATTTCTCTTTAAAGAAATGTGTTTCTATCCTGCGTATTGTTAAGGACAATTTTTGGTTCTGCAAGGAACAGGAGAGAACACTTCTATATTTCAACTTTTCATTCTGATTTCATTTCAGCTGATATTGAAAATGGACAGCGGGGGCTGGATCCTGAGCAGATGCAACAACAGCAACTTAAACTTTGGGAAAGGCAGAGATTCTTTGAAGAAGTTTTCCAGCACGATGTTGATTTCTTCTTCCCAGTATCACACCTGCAGATAGAACACAGGAGACGTAAGTTCAAGTGTCAAGTTCACAGATCTTACATGGGCATCCTGTATCATCAAGTACTAGTGTTCTACTCCAAATCTCTTTTTGTGATACTTTATAGCAATTGTACCACTGCTTTTCAGCAGGAAGGCAGCTTTTTCCCACCTTGAGCCCAAAAATCCTATAAAAATAACAGCATGTGTCCTCAGCATGTGTCCTACTACATTCAGTTTTGGTTGCCACGATGTAAACAGGATGTAGAGATTCTAGAAAGAGTGCAGAGAAGAGCAACAAAGATGATTAGGGGACTGGATGCTAAAACATATGAAGAACGGTTGCTGGAACTGGGTATGTCTAGTTTAATGAAAAGAAGGACTAGGGGAGACATGATAGCAGTGTTCCAATATCTCAGGGGTTGCCACAAAGAAGAGGGAGTCAAACTATTCTCCAAAGCACCTGAGGGTAGAACAAGAAGCAATGGGTGGAAACTAATCAAGGAGAGAAGCAACTTAGAACTAAGGAGAAATTTCCTGACAGTTAGAACAATGAATCAGTGGAACAGCTTGCCTCCAGAAGTTGTGAATGCTCCAACACTGGAAGTTTTTAAGAAGATGTTGGATAACCATTTGTCTGAAGTGGTGTAGGGTTTCCTGCCTAAGCAGGGGGTTGGACTAGAAGACCTCCAAGGTCCCTCCCAACTCTGTTATTATTCTATTATTCTATTCCAGGGGTGGGCAAACTCCCAGAATTCCTGAGCCAGCTATGCATGCATGGCTGGCTCAGGAATTCTGGGAGTTGAAATCCACAGGTCCTCAAAAAACCATAGTTTGCCCACCCTTGTTCTATTCTATTCAAATAGGCTCAATGCTGTTAAAATAACAAAACATCACATACAAATCCTAGAAGAGTAAGAAGAAGAAAAAATAGGGAGAAAAACTAGTCCTGTCCGTGCTATGATGCAGCCTTGCCTTCTCTACATCATTGTGCAATTCAGTTTAGTCCACAGGCTCCAGAAAAGGCTGCCTACCCTGTTTCATGGTACTGAATGAGAGTATGGGAAAACTATGTGTTATTGGTGTGAGAACAGTCAGTAATTTTGTAATTTACTTGTGATTAATTTGGGCAGCAAGCTATGAAATGGAGATCCATTACTCCCATAATAGGCGTAGGTATAAACAATTATCAAGCCGTGTGTAGGTCTTGCCCTATGCTATTATGAGAATTCTTCATGCAGTGTGACCTCTGATAGTTCCTACATCTTTCCAGCTCCCCTAGGTAGCATTTCCTCCATGGAGGTCAATGTGGACATGCTGGAACAGATGGACATGTTGGATCTCTCTGACCAAGACACTGTTGATGTATTTCTTAGCTGTGGGGCCGAGGACAACAACAATGTAGCTACCCTATTGCCAGGTATGTACAACTTCCATAACTATCCACATCAATTATTGGCCCCTGTGTTCCATCTGGGATATGTTATGGTAAAACTCTTTGTTCAGGGGAAGTGTTGGAAATTTAACCAAGTATGTGGGCATATGCAGTTCATCAACATGTCCAGCATGGGCGTTAATGGTAGAAATTAGTATGGAGGTAGATGCAATGGGCAACAAGAATAATCTTGAGAAACAGGAAAACAGTGGTCATAGTCAGACAAAAGAAGTTTCAGTCTGAGGCAGAAATGTAATTTGAGGAAGCATCTCAGACTTGACCCTCCTTAATTCTGATGAAGATAAAGGGAGAGGGAAGGAGGTGCATTCATTAGAATAGAATAGAATAGAATAGAATAGAATAGAATAGAATAGAATAGAATAGAACAGAACAGAACAGAACAGAACAGAACAGAACAGAACAGAACAGAACAGAATAGAATAGAATAGAAAAAATATGTTAGTGTAATATTACAATAAAATAGTATTAGCATTCTTGACTTTATTTTCCTAATCTGGTCTACCTCAAAGGGCTGACAACAGAAGAGAGATGGCCTCCTAGGGAAACTCTTAGCATCCTGGCCATTAGAAATACCACCTTAACCTATCTTCTCAGCCTATGACACAGGTTTCATTGGTATCTTTTTCTGCAACTATGAAAAATACTGTAGAAACTTTAAAAAATAAACTTTTTTGTTTTGTTCTGTCACATTCTCTTTCTCTGTTTTCTAAAATTAAAGTCAGAAATAGATAGGGTAGAAATCAGGGAAGTACCAAGAAAAATATTCATAAGTGGGATGGTATACAATGGAACCACTCTTGTATAATACATTGAAAAACTATGATACCAAATAGAGTCAGTCAAAGAAGCTCTATGCCCAGGCATATTCCTTTTAAGGGAGATTGTAACTGCTTCTTAGTGGGAGCATTGATTTGGGAGATGAAGTCATAACCCAAAACAAATTTCCAGCTAGGCAGTGGACAAGGCTTGAGCTTTTTTTGTTTTATAAGTTCCCAACTGTAGTTAAAAAACTCAAATACCCATAATCAATTTAAACCCAGAAGATATTGTATGCCTTTGTGTTAACCCGGAAACCTCACAACCCTGACTAATGTTCTGCTATTAGTACAGAGAAACTCTCTTATTTTTTTTCTTTCCTACAGCCATTCTTTATTTTCTCTAAACTTTCAACAATTTCCTATTACCCATATGTATTCTTTACTCCTTTTCACAAATGTATAGCTTCCATTTTGTCATGTCTGGCCCTTTCTGTGTTAGTTTGAGTTGAACAAAATTGAAATAAACAATGAAGTAAGCACCAAAGACCATGGATATGCTGCTGTTGGCAATGGATAATTCTGGCATTCTGTAAAACTTGAAACATCATGGGCATTTATATAAATTAAAGCCTAAGGAAACAATTGGCTTTCTTACTCCCACTGACAAGATTTGAGTGTCTGTTTATCCACTTCTAACCTTAGCAATAGAAATCTAGGTTTAAGGCAGGAGCAGCCATGTCATGGGTTTCTGACATGCCCCCTAACCCTATTGTGATCCCCAGAGCTTCTGCAGCTCATACTACTCAGAGTGGCAAAATTGTTGACATCATAAGTAAAGGTTTGGATCAAAATAAGGGGCAAAACAGGAGCACTATAACCTCCTTTAGAAGTAATACTTCTATTTCACTCCACAAATTGAACCCCTAAGTTAGATTAAACATTTTTGCCCTAACTAGCTTCACGACATCCCTGTATTAGTGGCCATGCTCAATAGGCACTTGAAACCTTTTCAGAGTTGGCTGCAGTTGGAATGATTTATAAGCCATGTA
This sequence comes from Diadophis punctatus similis, assembly GCA_023053685.1. Classification (NCBI taxonomy): domain Eukaryota; kingdom Metazoa; phylum Chordata; class Lepidosauria; order Squamata; family Dipsadidae; genus Diadophis; species Diadophis punctatus. The sequence goes on from JALIGW010000003.1 coordinate 17,003,992, forward strand.
AATAAATAAATAAATTAAATAAATAAATACATAATAATTCAATGTTAAAAAGAGAGCAGTACAGTTTATGTCCATATATAGTATCAGTTTGGGAAAAAAACCTTCTGGGCTTTTCAGGACAAGACATTCCTCCCCTGCCCCCCCCGCCCCACTCCAAAAAGTGAACCCAAGGATTTCCCTGTGGCAGATACATCCCATTGCTGTTTTGCTGGTCTTTTTGGATAGAATAAAGTAGCCAGCCTTAAGAAGGGGGGCAAAGGATGTCCTCAAGTGTGTATTTGCCCACTTTGTGCCAAGAGGGCAGATTGACTCCACAGCAGGTCCGAACCCATTTTGTGTCCTGTGATAAGCAGACTGCACAGAGAGGTGTGCCAAATGTTTCAGAGCAGAAAGGTTTCAAACTCAGCCTGGAAAAGAAACCTGCTGTTTTAAAGCTCAAAGCTCATTGTTCTGACTTTACTGGAATTGTTTCAAGTTAGAAAATGCTCTGTTTGGGTTAGAAAATGGGGGTTTGGAGCCATTTGGATCTGCTGCCCAAAATTAAAAGAGAAAAACAACCCGTCTGATGATAGTAGTGTCTTGCGTGCCTGCATTGTCTGCTGTCTGCACATTCTGAACTGTTTTTTATAGCACCTTGTCGTCTTCTTCCCTCTGGCTTTTTACTTATCACATTTTCTCCCCTGCTTTTTTTTTTTTTTTTTGTAAACTTAACAGTGATGTTTATTCTGAGGAGTGGGGAATGGAAAGTACAGGGAAGCTGTTGCTTAACAACCCCATACTTGTTGCTAAGCAACAGTGCTTTCCTTACTCCTCTCTTTCTAGGTTTGCCTAAATAACAATGTCTGAAATTTATGAAAAGAAATAACTGTTCCAAGGACACAGCCAAGCTCCCCTTGATGAATCTCAAAATGCTAGATTTCTAACAGGGGTGCCCACATTTCTCTTGTGCTCTTCTTCTGCATCTTTTATTATTAAAGTTGACCCAATATTCTTGTGAATAGCTAAAGTAACTGATTCATTCAAATCAATGATCGATGGATAAATGCACAGGAGTAAACTGTGTGTATGTTTTGTTCATGTGGCAATCCTGACAAAAGATGCTTAATGTTTTCTCTTTGCTGCATATACCAGTTTTTGACTTAAGAATTCTGGATATCTTGGGCCAAATTTATTTTACAGGGAATGGCCATTTTCTATCACATCTTGCATTCCATCATTCCGTGGCCTTCATTAATCTCATTTCATGAAATAGTATAATAGCAATATGATGAGGGAGTTGGATAAAGCAGGCTGACTGTATTTCCTGATCTAAGTAAAATACTACTAAAGTTAAATGCCCTTTGCCACCATCACTTTAAGGACCATTTCTGTGATATTCCAGATGTTGAATCTACAACTTTCAGCAGCTCCAGCCAGTGGTGAGGTATGTTTGAAACTGTAGTTAAACAACATCTGGAAGGACACAGATGGCCTCACATCATAGGTGGAGGTGGAGATATCATGTGCAACAGGTTGTTATCATGCCAATTATGCACCAAATGGCATTTGTATCATAGCATAATGTGTTGTGATGCATGTGATGTCATTGTGTTCTATGCATTGTGATGTCATTGTGCTTTTATTGAATGCATATGCAGCGAATCTAATGTTTACGAATATGTAAAAATGAAATTATAAAAATCCAACAAAGCATCTAGTCAGTTTGTTAAGTCCCTGGATAGTCAGCATTGCTAACATCTCCAAAATACTTTTGAATTTGTGTAGATTAAGAGCTTTTTTAAATGCTGGGATTTAAAGCTGACCCATCTTCCTTCTAATGCCAGGAGACACTAGATTTTGTGCTAGAGGGATCAGGGCTCAGTTATACCACAATGATTCACCCTGAGAGTGATTCAGACATTTCACAGCATAACCTTCTCACATTCCAGTTAAGTAACCTCACTGATGAAATCTCCAGGCTGTGAGATTTACAAACCAGGCACCAAAGCTCCTGTCCAGAGATGGAGAAGGAATGTAAAGCATGTGCATCGCATAAAGAATAGCTCATAGATTCATTAATGGATAGGATTTAGACCAAACAACAACCCAGCTCTGTGTGGAAGTCTACAGGATATACTGGGTTCATCTGTCCCTGAATCCAATAGGCCAGTGGGTCACATATTCATTAGCATGTTTCATAATGTTTCATTAGCCAGTTAGATCCTAACTATTATTTGGGGGGGGGACTCTTACTGGGTGGTTCTTTGATGTATCTGGACCTTATGACCCCTGGTGGCGCATTGGTTAGAATGCAGTACTGCAGGCTATTTCTGCTGACTGCCGGCTGACTGCAATTTGGCTGTTCGAATCTCACTAGGCTCAAGGTTGACTCAGCCTTCCGTCCTTCTGAGGTCAGTAAAATGAGGACCCAGATTGTTGGGGGGCAATATGCTGACTCTGTAAACCGCTTAGAGAGGGCTGTAAAGCACTGTGAAGCAGTATATAAGTGCTATTGCTAAGTGCTATTGCTATTATGGCAACTTGGGGACCATGTTTCTTATCATGATTACATCACTTCACCAGGAAATATGAGGCGAGATTAATAACACTCCGTATCTTCTATTGAATAAATAATTCTGCCTTTGAAATGTAGACACTTCTGTGGCTTAGAGGTGGAGCTCTCGCCTCACAGTCAGGAGGTTGTGAGTTCGATCCTAGGTAGAGACAGATATAGGGTCTCCTGCTTGGGCAGGGGATTGGACTAGATGACCTGCAAGTCCCTTCCAACTCTGTTAATCTGTTAAATTTTTGTGTTCCGTATAGAGAGGCAGAATGTAGACAACGTAAAAATGGAGATGAATGACGCATAATAATCACAGGTGTAGTAGTGCAAGCACCTGCAGAAACTGTTGGAACTCGGGAATGTTCACTCAGGGTACGTCCCACATATTTGCAAATTTTCTTCCAGGAGCAAAAGATTCAGAAACGTTGTTCAGGAATTTAGCTCTGCCGTTGAGAAGTAGGTGAGAGAGGGAGAATGGTTGCTTAGTCCCGGGAGAGTGAAAAGTATGGGAAAGAGACTCAGCCTAGCTCCACCTTGATCTTTTTAACCTTCAAAGGGGACAGTGAAGATTTTGCACAGATTTTCAAAATTGTGTAAATACCCTGCAGGTTCTAACAGGTTCTGGAGAACCGGTAGCGGAAATTTTGAGTAGTTCGGAGAACTGGCAAATACCACCTCTGGCTGGCCCCAGAGTGGGGTGGGAATGGAGATTTTGCAGTATCCTTCCCAAGCCACGCCCACCAAGCCACACCACGCCTACCAAGCCACGCCCACAGACCCGGTAGTAAAAAAAATTGGATTTCACCACTGCCCTACAACAGTAAAGTGGCCTTCCTGGAATCCCTGCAGGGTATGTTTCTTGACGTGGCCTCCTGCAGCACTGCAAGGAGCTGACACATGTTTTCCTTTTCTTTCATCTTAAGGCAAGGTCCTACAGAGCTGATTATTTTTTATAGCAAATAGGAGGTGAAGTATTGATGCTGCAGTCTTACAAGAGCATTTTTATATCCAAGTCACATCTCTTTCTCTAGTTGGCATCTATACTACGGCATTTCGTGAACTTAGGCTGACTGAACCCATGCCATAATAAATATCATAAAATAATAATGCATCAGCACGATTCAAACCGTACAGTTAATCTGCTAAGCAAGGGGTGGTCACACCTTTCATCAAACTGGTCACCTCTTTTGGACCACCGCAGAATGTTTCATGTTAAGCATTAAGGGAAACTGTCTCACTGTTGCCTCTCAGATTACATTTTGTGATTTGTATTCTAAACTGTGCAGAATATATCCAAAGATGTACATGTTTATAACATTTTAAAATTAGGTCAGGCATGACAAAATGCCTGAAAAGGCTGCTTATGATGGATCCTTCTGGCATGGTGAAGGGTGATGCAGAACTAGAGAAAAGGGATTCTCATCCACCACTTATTATCTGCAGGGCGACTGCAAGGGAAGATCAGCTCAGTTTGTGGAACTGGGTAGCTTATCTGCACATATGTATGTAGTGCAATGAGTTCATAATATTCCCTACAGTGTGTAACTGTCAGGGGGCATTGAATTCTAGGCAATCTCCAAGGGTTTGTTTGTTTGTTTGTTTGTTTGTTTGTTTGTTTGTTTGTTTGTTTGTTTGTTTGTTTGGAGAAGGATTGATCATTGAAGAAATGCTTCCCAGAAGAAATGAAGTTTAAACTCCTCTGACCTAAAATGGCATTTTTCTTGTCCATACTATATCTTTGGGAGTGATTTACATGCAACTTATTTAAGTCCAGAACAGTAGGACGACGTATTACTTTGTACGACTCTGGTGATGCAATAATAAAATTTAGTGCGTTTTGCATTTTCTATTAATAGCCTGGTGTGCATGTGTCTGTAAAACTGATTTCAAAAAAGCAGTGCATATCTTTGAAAAACTGCAGTAAAACTTAGAATTTCCTACTGTACTTTCTGCAAAATGAAGTGGTAGCATTTGAACAAGAACTTAGGTTAATTTTGTGTCTTCGTGAATATATGCATTTGCAAAAATGGAGAAATAATTATAATTTAGATTTCAGTGCAGACTTATATAATTTTGAATTTTGAATTTTAAAGCAGTACACAAAAAGCTTGATATTCAAAACTTGCACTTTTCTAAATTTTACCACAAAGTTTATCGACAAATTTGTCTGTAAGTTGCTAAGGGAAAGGTCTGCACAAAGATGTAGCTATTCATAAAAAGAAAGAATAAAATACACTAGGATATTATCAGCTGATAATGTATGCAGGAGGGTAATATGACAAACGAAGTATGTATGTTTACAGAAATGTGCACCAACATTCATGCAATTTTAATGCAGAGTTCTCAAGTTTGGTCAAGCAACTGCAATACACAGTAGCTGTAAAGTAAAAACTACATGGCTCAGGACCAGTTTATCTGCGTGACCGCCTTCTACAGCAGGGGTCTCCAACCTTGGCAATTTTAAGACTTGTGGACTTCAACTCCCAGAATTCCACAGCCAGCTTTGTTAGCTTTGCTGGCTGTGGAATTCTGGGAGTTGAAGTCCACAAGTCTTAAAGTTGCCAAGGTTGGAGACCCCTGTTCTACAGCATTCCTTCCAACGACCAGTGAGATCGCACAGGGAGGGCCTTCTCTGGGTCCTGTCAGCCAGACAATGTCAGCTGGCGGGTCTGCGGGCAAGGTCCTTCTCTATTGCGGCTCCGACCCTATGGAACGAACTACCTACTGAGATCCGTAATACCCCCACCTTGCTGACCTTCCGGAAGGCCCTTAAGACCTGGCTTTTTCGGCAGGTCTGGGGCTAATGAGATCACCCCATGTATGTATGTGTTGCGATGTAACTATTTGTGAAAGGTTTGTTTGAACTGTGTTTTAATTGTCTTTTTATCCTATAATTGTATTTTTATAGTTGTAAGCCGCCCAGAGTCCCTTTGGAAGTTGGGAGGCATATACATTTTATTAAAATAAATAAATAAATAAATAAATAAATAAATAAATAAATAAATAAATAAATAAATAAATAAATAAATAAATAAATAAATAAATAAATAAATAAATAAATAAATCTGGTACAGTAGATCCGCTTATCCCTGAGGGCTGATACCAGGGTATTATGGGACAGGATGAACCAAGTGCCAATCATCTAATTAATGTCTTCCTTCTTTTTCTTTTTTGTCCATCTCCTTTGCCAGATTCTAACCCCTTCCAGGAAGATATTTCTCTGCAAGTGCCCAATACAGTTGAGGTCAAATCACGAATTTCGTCCACATCATCTGCCTCTACAGACCTGAATAGCTTGGACACCAGTGAAGAAGGAGCTGAGACTCCTGTGGTGCAGTCAGATGAGGAAGAATTGGAGCAAGATGGGTCTGAAGAACAGGAGATCAAGAGTTAGCGAGGTTTTGCACCCATCGTGCTATAACGGACCCTGCCAGCTTGAGATTATGAACATGACTGGATTGCTCTGATTCCCGCTGTGTAAAACCCACAGAAACTCCCTGTCCAATTGTTGTACTTGGGGAAGATTCAAGATAATCTTTCTTCCTGCAGGATGGTCAATGCATGGATAAGGCAACAGAAGAGGGAGAATAGGGTGAGGCATGGGTGCTACAGAATTAAAATAGAATTTAACTCTCCATCTTTTACACATATAGTAATGCTTCTGCTTCCCTCGCACGAGGACTCAGTTTGCTACAAGGCTACAAAGATTTAAAACAAGGCCTTTGTGCAAACCGACAGGCTCCCTAATCCTAACACATGAATGCAGCATGCCTTTAATTGTAACATAATAGAAAATGACATTCCTTTCCAACAAGCAGCTGGGATGAGGTGTGTTACTGGGAAAGGAACAATGAGGCTACCTGGATAGGAAAGATGGAGAAGGAATGGCTGAAAGGTGGTGGGACTAAAATAATTTGAAAGGTTCTTGGAATGAATCAGATTTTAATTAACTCTTTCATTCGGCTGATTTTACATCCTTATATTGCAAATGAACGGCATGTACCACAAAGCACAGGGAGAGCTCTGGAGGAGGGAAATGGGTTTCATGGAAAAGCTACACAGTCAGGACAGTCGTTAGAAAAACTTCCTTTGAACCTCCATACTGAATACCTCAGTAGCAAAGTGAATTTCAATTGCTCTCCCATAAGTTCTAAAGTAGCCCAATTATTTCTACGATGAAAACGTCTTCTCCATTTCCCCCCAATCATTTTTATTTTGTTTGATGGGAGAGAAATGGCTTTCAAGTCTTTTTCCAAGGTAGAAGAACATTTTGTAGATTTCTCATGGCTGTGGTGCTGGGTCTTTATATTTACCTTAGTTGTAAAGTGCTTGAGAGGTACTTGTGTGTGCTCTACCTTTCATTCCACAGTCCTATCTCCCACTCTCTGGCATCCCAGCCTTCAATTCAGGGGTGGGTTTCACTTACCTTCGCCACCGGTTCGCGTCGCGATGTTTTGCACGATTTCACTTCTGCACATGCTCAGAAGGTGGATTCAGCCCGAAACACAGCTGAGGAGCTCATCAGCTGTGCTTTGGGCGAAGAAATAAAGGTCAGTATTAACCCGGGGGGCAGGCAGGAGGGCTTTTTCCAAAGCACAGAACGCTGTGAAGCCATCCAAACAGAGAAAAATCAGCCGAAAATTCAGAAAAAAATGTGGCGGCAAGCACAGACCACCACAGATAGAACCGGATCCGTGACGCCAAAATTACATTACCAGCGGGTCACTAACAGTTCGGGCGATCTGGTCCGAACCGGGAGGAACCCACCCCTGCTTCAATTATATTGGTGAAAGTCAAATCAGACAAAGACTGCTAAAGAAAACTCCCATAGAGCTTTTTCAGATTAAGAAGAGGTAGTTAAAGTTGCTGTGGAATGATGCAGATACAGATCATAGGGGACAAAAAGAACTACTGACTGCCTCTTTATAAAATTAATTACACTGATAGAATATTTGTAGCTCAAGATTGAACTGTGAGGTCCTTCGTGCTCTCTGAGCTTGGTAGTTTTCTTGCAGGCGTTTCATTACCAAACTAGGTAACTTCATCAGTGCTAAAATATTTACACTAAAAATGACTCCAAAAAAATCCTTGGTATGAGGCAGAAAAAGAGAAGACTCTTTCTCCAGGAGAAGGAAGCTTTGTTGAAATTGGAGGACAGATTTTGGCACTTAAACTTTTGCTTTCCTTTTGATATATTATTACTACAAAGAACTTGTCCCCTTCATTTTATATATATAATTTTTATTAGCACTTTTCAATTTATTAAAAGATAAATATAATAATACAATGAAAGACCAACAAAAAAGAAAAGATAAAAGTGTGAAAGATTGTACAGATAGAAAAAAAGAAATATATATATATAAAGAAGCAACTTCCAATCTCCTTTAGAGCAATTGCAAACTTATTGTCTCTGTTTCCTCTTTAAAATTATCTTACATGATTCCCTTCTCATATTTTTATTTATTTTTATCCCACATTTATATTTTTTTTATAAATATTCAAGACTTTTTAATCAGCAAATCCAAAAATCATTTTTTCCCATTTCAGCGTAAAGTCCCTGTTCCAGTCTTTTATAAAAAAATACTTGTTTTATCCCTGATCAAACAGCTCCGTTTTGTCATTACCACCAATTCTGCCATCTTCACAATCCATTTCTCCATTATGGGTCTGGCAGTATTTTTCCAACTTGGGGAATATAATAGTTTACCTGCAGTTATCATATGCAAAATCTATAAAACTTTTCTAATTGGTTATCTAGTTTCATTTGAATATTAGGCTTTAAAATTCAAGTCAGCCATGCATGGCAAAATGACCCTTCATGTTTTTCACATTTCCAACATGGGTTAGAGCAGTGGTTCCCAACCTTTTTGTGATCGAGTACCACTTGGAGATCCCGTACAATTGCCGCGTACCACCTGGTTCCAGAGAAACTAAATTCGATCAGATATCACTTTATTTCCATAATTGTACCGTTCCTTTTTTGGCCCCGCGCATCCAGCAACTGGATTCTCGGGCCGCTGGGACCAGGTGGGTGGCGTGTGGCAACAGTTACAAATCGTTGCCAGATTATCTTGTGTTAGGCAGTAAACATTTTTGTGAAGTAAAAAATAACTAACTAAAAATCGTTCATGACCCCGAAAGTGTTCACGTACCACCTGGAAGGCCCTCGCGTACCACTAGTGGTACACGTACCACAGGTTGGGAACCACTGAGTTAGAGGTACCATTATACAGGAGCATGTGTCCCTTTACATGTTGCTGAAGCACTGTTTTGTAGCTAATGAGGAGTGATGCTGGAAATTTCATTTCAGCAAATCTGGAGCCCAAGAGGTTGCCTGTCGCTGATATGTAATGGCCACATGTGAAGGATGCATGAGATGAGTCTCAGAAAGTTCCTGGTAAAATCTCACCACCAGTATGAACCAGAGAGTTAGCTGTAACATCACTTCATCTCTTTTCCAAAACCTTCCTACTTCCTCACTATGGGAACAATAATACTGAAAAATACATCGGTTGCAATATCGAATTCTATAGTTTTAAGAAATTGTACAGCCAATTGTTTGCATATGTATTTTTTTTAATGTAATTGTTTTGATCCAATATAGGCTTTAGAAGTGCCCCACCTCACAGGGACGTTTGGGAAAAAAATCCAAGAAGGTATATATATGTAAAGAGCTTTGAACATTAAATGCTAAATGGTTTCATTATCATTTTTTTATTTTAGCTATTAGGGTCAACTCAAAATCCTGGATATGTTTAGTAGACAAGTTAGTAGTTTGGAGAAGGATGATGTTCTCCAAAAAAAACCATGCTGAAGATCATAACAATATGCTAGATTAGGCTAAAGTGAATAATTTGTGGTTAACTATGTCATTGGAATCAGCGGTGGGTTGCTCCCAGTTCAGACCAGTTCTTAGAACCGGTAGCGCCGATGGCGGGAGGCTCCGCCCACCTGCCCGGGACGCTTCTTGCACATGCACGAACTGGTGGCAAAATTATTTACAACCCACCACTGATGGGAACCAAGCAACTTTCTTAGTAAGTTATGTGGATCAGGCCACACTTCATCCCTTCAGTCGAAGGGAATTCAGGCAGCGGGATAGTTGAGACCTTGTGACTCCGCTGTCAATGGGGACAGTTTGTAGGGTTTTCCTCCACTGCACTGTAGGATTGAAGATACAGATAGTCTTCAATTTATGTCCATAATTGAGCCCGGAATTAGGATCATAAGTCCTTGCAATCATTAAGCAGGACACCATGTGACAAGACCCGACTTTAAAACATTTTTCTGCAGGCATTACAGGAACACAGTGGTTGTTAAGGGAATGCTGCAGTCATTAAACAAATCCATTATACCCAATGGATGGTGTTTGCTGAAAACTGCCAGAAACCAGCAAAACCACCAAAAAGTGCAGTCATGTAACCACAGGATGTGCAAACAGCCATAAAGGTGAACCAGTTGCTAAGGACACAAAACAACATGACTTGGGGGTGGGGCCAGCTACTGTAACTTCAACATTGGGTGGCAAGTACTTTTTGTGGGGGGGTTCCATTGCAACTTGGAACAATCACTTAAGCAAACAGTCATAATAAACCATGCCTGAAAAATGTTACAAGTTCAGTGACACGTCAAACTGTCAACATCTTACATGCTGAAACATTTAAGAGTAAACTAGTAGTAGATTTAGTAGCAAAATCACTGTGAATTCGGTAGTATTCATCTGAATGAGAACTTTTGTGGTTTGGGGCATATTGTTGAATTCCAATTGCCATTAGCCCCAGCCAGCATAGAGAATGAACAGCCATACGAGTCTCTGTGGGGGAAGAGGTTTAAGAAAGCATCAAGGGTGGGAGCTGCATGACCAGAGCCCCACCCAAATGTTATGTGCGGGGGAAAAAGGTGAGGCTTCAAATCTTGTGGTTGTGGCTGCCATCTCGACTACTTTTAATCCCCTTGTATAAATGCCCCTGAACAATAATGATAGCCATTGTAGTCGATAAAGATTTGGCAGTCAGTCCCACAGGACAGAACGATTATGGAATGTTTCAATATTCCTGATACTTAATTCATCTGTTTTTATTTGTTGACAACCTCACTGTGTGAAATTGCTGCCTTTGTTGGATAGAGTCCTGCCTGTAGCTCTTAGTCAATTGGTTGGATTAATCCATTAAAATATGATGACTGACTAAAAAAAATGTCTCCAAGTTAAATCTCTGCTAAATCAAGTGATAATTGAGAAGCAACAATTGGGTCAATTATAGCTAGAAGTGTTGCAGGATCAAAAGCAATCTGATTTGGTGGTATTTACATGATTTGATGTATATGGCATCAAGTGAAGAATACTTGAGTTTTAAACACAGTAACATATTGATCCTTAATAGAGCACTGGAAATAGGGGTGAGGAGAGAGAAAAACATGCAGAGTGCAGTTCTGTAACAAAATGTATACAACTCTGTAAACAGCCTATAAAACTCTCTTATTAGTTCCCAGGTTTGTGACCACTAATAATGTTAGTTTACAGACTGGTAACCAAGGCTAAAGATCAAAATTTTGTAAGGCAAATTTAAAACTGTTTTAACACTGAAGTCTACGTCAGGCACTGCAGATTTACTCCTCCAAAGATAAATCACAAAATAATTTGAAGGCTGGAGCCAGGGGCAGGGGGGAATCAACCTTGACTATTTCACAAAATCAATTGGTTCAAGTTAATGGAGTGTATAATTTTAAAACAATTGTTTCCAGATCCACATGGAACGAGTGTGGGGTGGAGAAGGAGCCAGGTTGCTAAATTGCATAGTAGAGAAGTGCTATACTTGCTTGAGTTCTGAAGCATTTACTCTGCATAATTTTTGAAGTGTGCACAGTGCTACTAGGGAAAGGAGCCCCTCTCATTATCAGTGGCAAATTGTAAAGGCATTAATGTAATTAATTAATGTAATGACATTTCCCCCCAATAACAATCTGCCTTCTGGTACCTTAAATGAATGTCCTGCCTTGCTATCTGCACTGAAAGAGAACAGGTGTTCTTTTTCTCTGTGGCATCCATTCACATCCCTGAAAAGTCCTATCTCCCAAAATCTTTGCTTTATTCCTAGTTCTTTCCCTCTTCTATGGTTTATTAGGACTAGAAACCTGAGGCTGCAAAAATCCCGACAACTGCTAGATGGCGGCAAAGTGATACAGTTTCAATTCTCTGCTACCATCCAGTGGTCATCTGGATGTTTTTAACCCTAGGCTGGTAGCCTTGAGTTTACACAGTGAACCTCACCTTACCATAATCTGCTCAGTGAATCCACTTTCCTGAGCCTGCATGATTTAATTTAATTTAATTAATTTAATTTAATTTAATTTATTTCTATGCTGCCCAACTCCCGAAGGTCTCTGGGCGGCTTACAACAGGATATAGAAAATACATTTTAAAATGTCATAAAAGATTTTTAAAAACAGTTAAAAATCACATACATACATATCATTCAAGGCTGGACCTCGCAAATTGCGAGATCAACGGCCCCAAGCCTGCCGGAAAAGCCAGGTCTTCAATGTTTTCCGGAAGGCCAATAGAGTGGGGGCAGTCCGGATCTCAGGGGGTAGTTGGTTCCAGAGAGCCGGGGCAGCCACAGAGAAGGCCCTTCCCCGCGGGCCCCCCAGCCAACACTGCTTAGCTGATGGGACCTGGAGGAGACCAAGTCTGTGGGATCTTACCGGTCGCTGGGAACTATGAGGTAGAAGGCGGTCTCGAAGATAACCTGATACACTAAACCATTAACTGATGGCACATACACATTCACATAACCCATTAGTCCAAACTGGTGGGTGGCTAGATTTTGTGGCTCACAAACCTTAGAAAACTGACATAGGAAACCACTGGCTTCAAAAGAATATTCAGGTTGCCCATGAACTCCAAGTTGGCTTAAACCAGAACGGTGATACCTAGTATAAATGAGAATATAAAACTCTCCTTGAAAGAATAGAATAAGCTCAAGAGGAAAACAAAGTGCAATGTATAAATAACCTTGGGCTGGCTCAGTTCCTGGGGCTCTCTGTAGTTGCCTGGCATCTGTACTGAGTCAACACATCTGACAGCCCTTTATGGCCCTGGTTGCAGCTTTTAGCACTAGAACTTCCGTCCAGGTGCAAATGACTCATAGAATTTCTCTTCCCCCACTCCCTCTTGCAAGTGCAGCTCTTTAGTCATTGTTTTTGAGAGAAAGGTTGAATAGAGAGGGAGGGGCTGAAAGGGGGAAGACTTTGGGAGGAACAGATGGGTGGTGAGAAAGTCCAGAAAAAGAGATCTGGCAGCCACAAAACTCCCCCCTTCCCAGTAAGGGAAAAGCCAGTGAAATAATGCAAGTGTTTTGAAAGGTCAACAGCAGAACTGCAGTCAGAAAATAATTCCTAATGGCTTTGCAGAGAAAAATGTCCTTAACATTAATCATATCTGATCATCTAGTCTAAAGCTTTTCACAGAAAAGCAATGAAAACTGTGGGAAGGGAATTTAAACAAGTAAAATGCATTAAAGTACAAAAGATACGGTACAACTTGTGACAATTCCATTAAGTAACTGGCCAGTTTGGTTAAAGGCCAGCTAAGGCTTAACATTAAGTTAGGTGCCAGATGCATGGAGAATGAAGCTCCTTCTTCTTGAACAGACATGTGAAGAGCCTTAATAGCAATAGCACTTAGACTTATATACCGCTTCATAGTGCTTTACAGCCCTCTCTAAGCGGTTTACAGAGTCAGCATATTGCCCCCAACAATGTGGGTCCTCATTTTACCAACCTTGAAAGGCTGGGTCAACCTTCAGCCAGTCTGGATTGAACCTCCTGGCAGTCAGCAGAATTAACCTGCAATACCGCATCCTAATCACTGCACTACCTTATAAAACTTATAAAACTAGACTTCTTCCACTTCCCTCTGTATATTGTATTTTTCGGAGTATAAGACGCACCTTTTCACCCCCCAAAAGAGGGTGAAAACCTGGATGCGTCTTATACACCGAATGTAGCCCCACCTACCCAGCCACCCCCACTCTTTGGCCTCTGACTTCCAGCAATTTACCTGCTTGCAGCAAAGAGAGCCTGTAAAGCCAAGCAAGTCAGTAGCAGCTTCCTGACCTACAGCTGATTTGCCACGTGCTAAACTGAAACTGAAACTAGCAGCAAAGAGGCAAATAGCTGGGAGAGACACACAGATTTTTATTTTCTGCTGAACTGCATGCAAGGGGATAAGTGAATAACTATAAATGTCTGTAGAATGTTCAAATTATTAAACTTATTTTTTAAAGACTGCTTTATTATTGTTCTAGAGCCAGGGGTCTCCAACCTTGGCAATTTTAAGACTTGTGGGCTTCAACTCCCAGAATTCCACAGCCAGCTTTGTTAGCTTTGCTGGCTGTGGAATTCTGGGAGTTGAAGTCCACAAGTCTTAAAGTTGCCAAGGTTGGAGATCTCTAGACAACCTAACAAAATAAAGAAGCTTTTTAAAATAAATGCTTGCTCTGAAGAGGTCCAGTGCTATTGTATCTTCTTTTAAATAGTAGAGAATACTTCCAGAAATTTTAATTAATTTTAACAGCTCTGTACGAGTATAGTCTGAAATGTAACAGTGTCCTGTTTAGTATTAGAGTTAAATCCTGACTTACCTTGGAGTAGATCTATTCAAATAATTGGGAGGAGTACATTTAAGAAAACTTTCTGGCATAATGTACATTTCTCCAATTCTTTGCTATTTCTATGGGTCAGGCACACATGCACAGAAATACACAGCAAACAGTGTATATCATCTGTGCTGTTGGCTGTTGGCTGTTTGGCAAATTGCTTGGAGGCAGAGGCCTTTTTTCCTTGTTTTCCTCCCCCAAAACTAAGGTGCGTCTTATACTCCGGTGCATCTTATACTCCGAAAAATACGGTAATCATTAATAGATTAAAATGCCTATCTTCTTTTGCAGCTAGCAGTTCTACAGGGATATGGGAGATCTAGGAACATAAATATAAATAAATAAAATAAATCATACAGCTGAGTTCACACAGTGAGCATGGCTTGCTTAACCATGCTATACTATATAAGGTACAACTGACACCAGATATTTCCACCAGATGCTAACCCATAAATCATGGTGTTCAAACTACACTGTAGTGTAAGGCTCATTCAGCACACAAGGCCCCAATGAAACAATCACTTTACACTAAGCTGTCATCATGCACACTTAATAGACACCAAATTCAGAAGAGGCCCACGCCCACCAAGAGGCTCATTGCATGAGGGGTGGAGGAGTCATTTTATCTGCTGTGGTCTCGAGAAAAAAGTCTACTTCTGCCAAGCAACTGTTTGCATTGGAACAAATATACCACAAGGTGCCAATGACAACATATGTCTTGCTTTCTGAAGGTAGTGACAGAAGAGAATCTGGTGAATTCCTTATTATGTGCCATGTAAATATTAAAACATTTTAAATATTCTCAGATAATTAGTCAGAAGTAAGTACACAATTTAAAGGGTTGATCTGATTCTTCCTTTCTTTCTGCAATAAATCATGTTTGATCAACTTTGCTTTCTAAAAGTCCCATGTACAAGGTCAAATGAAGTTGAGAAAATGGCCAGTCCTTTATGAGGATGACTGACATCTTTGTATTATCGCTTTTTGTTGTTTTAATTACTGTATTATCACTCTTATTACATGCAACAAGATGCAGCTCAGTGGTAAGAAAAGTAAGGACCTGCAATTAGGCAGGAAAAACCAAATGCATGTGGATATAGAATAGGACAGTGATGGCGAACCTTTTCGCACCGAGTGCCCAAACTGGAACGTGTGCCGGAGCACCGGAAATCCGAAGACCAGCTGGTCTTTGGGTTTCCTGCACTCCAGCGCACGTGAAGACCAGCTAGCCAATGCACATGCGCGTGCTGGAAACCAGAAGAGCAGCTGGTGACGGCACGCGTGCCTACAGAGAGGGCTCTGTGTGCCACGTCTGCTACACATGCCATAGGTTCGCCATCACAGGAATAGGAGGTACAGCCTCAACAGTAGTAACTCTGAGAAGGATCTAGGTTTTCTGGTGGATCACCACTTAAGTATGAGCAAGCAGTGTGCTGCAGCTGCCAGAAATGCCAACACAGTTCTAGGCTACATCAACAGAGGGATGGCTTCAAGATCATGGGAAGGGATAGTACAGCTTTATACTGTACTGGCGAGATCACACCTGGCATACTGCATCCAGTTCTGGTCACCATGATACAAAAAAAAAGTTGCTGAGGCCCTAGAAAGAGTGCAGTGAAGAGCAACAAAGAGGATAAGCTAAAGATGACAGCTAAATGATATGACGAATGGCTAAGGGAACTAGGTGTTTAGCCTAATGAAAAGAAGGCTCAAGGGAGACATGATAGCAGTCTTCTAAAACCTGAAGGGCTGTCATAGGGAAGAGGGTGTCGATTTATTCTCCATAGCAACTGAGGGCAGAACAAGAAGCAATGAGCATAAGCTCCTCAGAGGGAGGTTCAACCTGGAAATAAGGAGGAATTTTCTGACAATCAGAATAATTAATCAATGGAACTGCTTGTCTCCCTGAGTTGTGGATGCCCTACTACAGGGTTTCCAAGAAAAGATTGCACAACCATTTCTCTGAGATGGAATAAAAATTCCTGCCCTGGGCAGTTGTTGGACTAGAATACTTCCAAGGTCCCTTCTAGCCCTATAATTCTATTATTTTTATCACTGTATTATTTTATACTGTGTGTTTTTATTTGGTAAACACTCACAGTCTTTAGGAATCAGGCGATGTATCAATCAATCATTTCCCATCCAAAACTCTAGTAATCAATGTACATCAATCTTTAACCTGCCATTATCACATGCTTGCTCTGTAAGCCTCAAAATGCTACTCTGAATAGGGATGAAAGGGAAACTTCAATAACATAACAAGCTCAATAATCTTTCATCCTGAAGCCCTTGTAAGCCAAAATCAATGTTATAAGAAACGTGGCTCCGAAGCACAAAACGTATCACCCTCCCACCATAATCCAATGTTGGCAAACTGCAAAGTTCACATGACTTGCTAAACCACAATTAAGCAAACCACCTTATGGTGTAGCACAGGGGCATCAAACTCAAGGCCCACGGGCCGGATCCAGCTCGTGGGGTGCTTAGATCTAGCCCGTGGGGCCACCCTGGAAACAGCAAAGGACCAGCCCGCAGTGCCTCTGCCAGCAAAAACGGAGCTCAGGAGGTCTGCATGTAGCCCTTCCAAGCTCCATTTTCGCTGGTTGAGCGCTCGGGCCATCACAGTTGCCCACAATACGAGTGACATCAAGCCACACACACCCTGCCCCCCCCCCCCGAGGTCAAACACAACCCTGATACGGCCCTCAATGAAATCGAGTTTGACACCCCTGGTGTAACACAATGTGCCATCCAGGTGATTCAAGCAAAGTCTACAAAGATCCAAGTGACCACTAGATGGCAACAGATGTGGAAGGTCTATTCGAGCCTAAAAAGATTAAAAAGTGCACAACTACCTTTGCAGGATGGACCTCTGTAAAAAATAAATAAATGGGCTGCAGTCTAAACATATCGTGATTGCCCTCTGCTGGAAAAAAACATTTCCCCACTGTCTTAAAATCTGAAATACTTGCAGAGAGGCTGACTTTAATATAACTTTAACTTCTGCAAACGATACAGCTGTAGTTTAATGTCTATGAACTCCTTAGAGGGGCTAGAGAGAGAAATGGGGGGAAAGAAGATTTACAAATAACTTCACAGATTTAATTTCATGACTTTGTTAACCATAAGTTTAAATATATTATTTTTTAGCTTTTACTGAAATATTTCATTAATATACATTTAAAAACTTGTTTAAAAAATTTCATTGTCTTTTTCTGTTCAGCAATGACCAATTGCCATATTTATGGTAGAAATGTCACGTCGAATAGCACAGATTGGATGTAATATAACCATTCCCATTCCATGGAATTCATTAACTTCACAAATCCAGAGCTCACTGTATTGGTTCAATCGGATTGTTGTCTGGTGTTAATTCCTGCTTAACTGAGTGTTGGTTGCTGGATAGGATGTATTCTGATCTTTTTGATTTTCTTCCTATGTTCTTTTAATTCTTCAGCCTGAGAAATTATTCTGTTTTACTGGTAAGTTTTCATGTTCTTTTGCAATAGGCAACTGGTCCTAATGCATGTCAATCACCTTAGCTTCTTTTGGGTTCTTCTGGGTTCATTTCTTTTATTTTTGCCCAGTGGATAACATTCCATGTTATCTTTGACTTCCCTGAGTTGCAGACTGACCTTCTTGGATATAGCCCCCGCTCGCCTCCACCCATTTTCACAATTCTGCGTGCCTACACTTGAACTGCTTGGCAAGTCAAGGCAAGTGTTAGCTTTCCAGCCTCCTAGTTCTCTGAAAGCAGTTTGGCCAAGCCCAAATTTCTTTCCATTAATTCCTATCCAAGCCAACTTCCTATCCATTAATTCTTGTTAGCATTAAAATGCATAAATAAAGAAGTGCTTTCGGTTTTCTCCGTCTATCCCCAAACAATAATTTTGCAATACAAAAGGGAGCCATAAAAAGCTCTTCATAACCATATTTCTTCAACAGAGCCAGTGCTAGATAGCTGCATGGATATTGTTTTCTTGATCTTATTCTTTCAAGCGGCAATGTTCAGAGAACTATATTTTCATATGCCCATACTACACAGGAGTTTGTCATTATAAATTGCTATATTTGTCTGGGCTTAGTAGCCACAAAAATGTTTAAAATCTATTACTGTATTAAAAAACCAAGAGAAAACATATGGGTTTTTTTTTGCTATTGTTTATATCTTTGTGTAATAGCAATAGCACTTAGACATATACCGCTTCACAGTGCTTTACAGCCCTCTCTAAGCGGTTTACAGAGTCCGCATATTGCCCCCAACAATCTGGGTCCTCATTTTACCAACCTCAGAAGGATGGAAGGCTGCGTCAACCTTGAGCCGGTGAGATTTGAACAGCTGAACTGCAGCTAGCAGTCAGCTGAAGTAGCTTGCAGTGCTGCACTCTAACCACTGCGCCACCTCGGCTCTAACCCCCATGCTTTTGCTTATACAGAATGACATCCCAATATTCAAACTCACCCTGGATTTCATCTCAACTCGTAGTGGCTTCACCGACAAGCCCATGTAGTTTGCTCAGCTGCAAGATGGAAGTGGTTTAACTATTTTTCCAAATTCTTAGTCCAGCACAAAAGCCTAGGATTTCCTGGAGATCCCCCATCCCAAATACTAACCAGGCTCCTCCCTGCTTAGATGTTTCATGATAAACATGAAGATGACTTATCTCACAATAAGCAAGACTGGCTAGGCACGGCTACCTGCTATGACTGAAATTTGGAGCAGCGGTTCTCCAACATTTTAGTCTCAGGACCCTTTGGCATTCTTAAAAATATCTGAGGACCAGAAAGAGCTTTGGGTTACCTTAATTGGGACTGGCAACTCCATCCCTAAGCAAAGTCATCATTAAGCAAAGTATCAGGCGACTGCCACGCTTAGCGACAGCAGCTCTGCCAATTCCATTGATGTCATTAAGCAACTCACCAGCAAATTTTAAAAGAAACATCATGGGAATACGATGTATGGACCTCTTGCCAGCTTCTCATTTAAGTTCGCTGGCTGAAAGCCACTGGGACACTTGCCAGCTTCTCCATTAAGTTTGCTTGCTAAAAGCCACTGGGAGAGTTGCAAATGACAATCACATTACTGCAAGATGCTGCAATGATAGTAAAATGTGTGACAGTTGCCAAGTGCCTGAAATGCGATCACGGTGGGGATACTGCAATGGTTGTGAGAGGATTGGTTATAAGTCACTTCGAACAATCACTAAATGAATGGTCATTGAGGACTACTTGTATGTAGGTTACAGCTGTCAATATTTACTGATCAGAAATTAAAACAAAAACATTTTAAAATATTTTTTATTTCACTTCTCTGGCCCCTTGAAGGGATCTTGAAAACCTCCAGGACACACTTGAGAACTGATGATTGACAACAAAGTTTCCCCCAAGGCCAGAGGTCTTCAAACTTAGCTACTTTAAGACTTGTGGACTTCAACTCCCAGAATTCTCTTTTGCTTATACAGAATTCTGGGAGTTGAAGTCCACAAGTCTTAAAGTTGCCAAGTTTGGGGACCCCTGCCCAAGACCCTCGCAGCAGTTCACAAAATCAAAATTATTTGCCATATATTGAAGATATTTGCAAAAAATTTAAAAAGTCACTCTATTCTTTATATTTGTTAAAAACATAAGGTTACATGAAAAATATATTACTTATCTTAATATCCAATGGATTTAATACTATTATTTTTAAATAATTCGATAAATAAATATTCTGTGAGTGCATCCTTTTTATTTTTTTAATATGGTAAATATTGATAAATGTAACCTATACAAAACAAAAGCTCTTTTGGGGTCCTCCATAATTTTTAAAAGTGGGAAGTTAAGAAACACGGATTTAGAGCATTTGAGAGTTATCCTCTCCTCTGCGGACTCGGAATATAAGAAAAGTTTTTAAGAAGATGTTGGATAATCATTTGTCTGAAGTGGTGTAGGGTTTCCTGGCTAAGCAGGGGGTTGGACTAGAAGACCTCCAAGGTCCCTTCCAACTCTGTTGTTTATTTTATTTATTTATTTTATTTATTTATTTATTTTGTCAAGCATGTACAGTATAGTAGTTGTTGTTTGTTTAAATATAACATAAGTAAAAAGTGCCGATAAAAGAGGACAATAGGACAGGGACAGTAGGCACAGTGGTGCGCTTATGCACGCCCTTACAGACCTCTTAGAAATGGGGTGAGGTCCACTGTAGACAGTCTAAGGTTAAAGTTTTGGGGGTTTGGGGAAGAAACCACAGAGTCAGGTAGTGCATTCCAGGCATTGATCACTCTGTTGCTGAAGTCGTATTTTCTGCAGTCGAGTTTTTGGAGCGCTTTACATTAAGTTTGAATCTATTATGTGATCGTGTATTGTTGCGGTTGAAGCTGAAGTAATCATTGACAGGCAGGACTTTTTGATATATGATTTTATGAACTACATTTAGATCAGATCGGAGGCGACATGGGTGTAAATTGTCTAATCCCAATATTTCAAGTCTGGTGGAATAAGGTATTTTATTGCGAGCAGAGGAGTGGAGGACTCTTCTTGTGAAATATTTCTGGACTCTCTCGACTGTATTAATGTCCGATATGCAGTGCGGGTTCCAGACAGGTGAACTGTATTCCAGAATTAGTTTAACAAATGTTTTGTATGCTCTGGTTAGCAGTGTAATATTGCTCTGTTGTTGTTGTTGTTGTTAAAAACAACGGAGACGTGTCGCTCTATTTTCTTGTCTCTACGTTATCGCAAGAAGAGTTCCTATTGGCGTCAGGGAGAAAGGGGGGCGGAGTTGCCGAGGCTCGCAGGCTCTCCGTTGACCAGCTAGAGCCGGGGAGAGGCGGAGCTTCGTCTTCCTGGCGCGGCGAGAATGGAGGTGGCCGTCTCGCTGCTGGGCCTCCTGCTTTGGGCCTCGGGGTCGGCGGAGAGCGCCGCCGAGGCTCCTCGGGACTCACTGAGAGAAGAGCTGGTGCTGAGTCCGCTGCCTTCCGGCGATGTGGCCGCCACGTTCCAATTCCGCACCCGCTGGGACTCGGACCTGCAGCGTGGCGGCGGTAAGAGAGGACCTGCAGCGGGGAGCCGGGGTGGTGGCAGAGCCTGTGCGGGGCGGGTGGCCAACAGGGCAGGTGGCTGCGCGCACCTGGGTGGGTTCGTGCGTTCTGGGCACCCGATGTGTAGTTTTCCTGCCCTTGGGAATCCTCGTTTGTAGGGACAGGGAGCAGCTCTTCCTGTTGGCTTCTTTCGAAAGGGGTTTTAAGAAAAGCCTCGGTGCCCTCCAGATTCTCCGCTCTCGAAATCCTCGACGAGCGGAGGGACTTTATGCGTTCACTCCCGTTTAAAATATCGGAAGAGGTGGTCTTGCAAGCCTGGCCGTTTGGGACTAGTATGGTTTTTATTGATCCCGGTACTTAGTGTCATGTTTGAAACAGCCGAGAGCTTCCTGTTTCCCGCAGTAAGGCTGACTTCCTGTTGTAACTGGTGGCTTCTACCTAAAAAAAAAAGCCTTCTCCTCCAACTGGGCACCTTTCCCACCCTTTAGGTTTGGGATAGGGTTTCTGGAGTGTGTGGTTGCAACCCCTCTGGAGGATGCTGGGTGACAGAAGGGGCTAGGGGTGAATCTATTGAATAGTCTGAATAATAGCAGCCATTGCTTTAACTGGAGGATAAATATCCCCAGAGATGCTTTTTTTCAAAAGGCAACTGGACTTTCTTTGTTTTTCCTTGAAGATGTTTTGCTTCTCATCCTGGATGCTTCGGTTTTTGGATGAGAAGTGAGACATCTTAATTTAATAGATTTGTATGCCGCCCAACTCCCAAGGGACTCTGGGCGGCTAACAACATATAAAATCATTGTTACATAAAAACATCTAATTAAAAAATTATAAAAATTAAAAAAACATCTGACATTCATAAACCAAGGGGGGAGACCCAAATGTAATCTAATTGGTCTCACTTTCACCCCGCCTGCTGGAAGAGCCAAGTTTTTATTGCTTTTCCAGCAGGGTGGGGATAGTTCTAATCTCTGGAGGGAGTTGGTTCCAAAGGGAGGGGGCTCCCACAGAGAAGGCTCTCCCCCTCGGCCCCGCCAACCGGCATGGTTTGGTCGATGGGACCTGGAGGAGACCAACTCTGTGGGATCTAAGTGGTTGTAGGGAGGTATGCAGCAGGATGCGGTCCCGAAGGTACCCTGGCCCTGAGCCATGTAGGGCTTTAAAGGTCAAAACCAACACCTTAAATTGGGTCCAGAGACTAATGGGCAGCCAATGCAGCTGGCGGAGAATGGGTGTCACGTGGGTGTACCTAGGCACACCCACCACAGCTCGCGCAGCTGCATTTTGCACCAATTGTAATCTCCGGATACTCTTCAAGGGTAGCCCTATGTAGAGCCCGTTGCAGTAATCCAGCCGGGAGGTGATAAGGGCGTGAGGGAGGGTGAGTAGAGTATCCCTCTCCAAGTAGGGTCGCAATTGGTGCACCAGGCGAACCTGTGCAAAGGTCCCCCTAGCCACAGCTGAAAGATGTTGCTCCAATTTTAGCTGTGGATCTAGGAGGACACCCAAATTGCGAACCCATTCTGAGGGAGTTAATTTCTCTCCCCCAAGAACCAAGGAGGGGCAATTGACACAATCCTTGGGAGGCAATATCCATAGCCACTCGTTCTTGTCAGTGTTGAATTTTAGCCGGTTCATCCCCATTCAGACCCTAACATCGTCCAGGCAGCGGCCCATTACGTCCACAGCTTCCCTGAATTGAGACGGGGTGGAGATGTACAACTGGGTATCATCAGCATACTGCTGGTACCTCACCCCGTGTCGTCGGATGATCTCACCCAGCGGTTTCATGTAGATTTTAAACAGGATGGGTGAGAGGACCGAGCCCTGCGGCACCCCACAAAGTAGGGGCCTAGGGCTCGACCTCTGCCCCCCTGTCAACACCAACTGCGTCCTGTCAGAGAGGTAGGAGGAGAACCACTGTAAAACAGTGCCGCCCACTCCCACCTCGCCAAGACGACGCAGAAGGATACCATGGTCAATGGTATCAAAAGCCGCTGAGAGGTCAAGTAGCACCAGGATGGAGGAGTGACCACCATCCCGGGCTCACCAGAGATCATCCATCAGGGTGACCAAAGCCGTTTCCGTACTGTAGCTGCGCCTGAAACCCGATTGAAAAGGATCCAGAAAATCAGTGTCATCCAACATCCTGTCTTCAAGGAGAAACAAAGAAAGTCCAATTGCCTTTTGAAAAAAAGCACCTTTGGGACCACCGTGACCTTGGGTGAATTAGAATCTCCATAGACATTTGCAGAAGGACAGATAAAAGGTGGGGCAGATAGGCGTGGGAGAGAAAGAATGCTGTTCTCACTGCTTTCCCATTCCGTCTCCATTTTCTCCCAGTCTCCCATTATCGGCTATTCCCTAAGGCTCTGGGCCAGCTTATTTCCAAATATTCAGTGCGCGAGTTACACCTCTCCCTCACTCAGGGCTTCTGGCGGACACGGAGCTGGGGACAGCCCTACTTGCAAGCTCCTGCAGGTGCAGAACTTTGGGTCTGGTTCCAGGACACTGTCTCAGAGTAAGTAGGTTCACAGTCTCCATTCGTTTATGTATTTATTTGATTTACTTATATCCTGGGTAGAACTCCTCCAACTGATTTTTTTCTCAATAGAAAGCCTGTGAAGTAGGTTGTGCTAAAAGAAAGCTTCAATAAATCAAGTGAGTTGCTAAACCTGGGCTTTATGGATCCTGATCTAAAGCTTTAGCCACTTAGCCTCCATGGGCTGTGACAATTAAGAGCAAATATATTAAAGTGACCTCAGCCTTCCTTTTTTGCTTGGTTACTTGTATTTGGTTATTTATTTAAAGGCTGGTACAGAAATTGTGATTTCCATAGGTCGTCAGTCAATGGGAAGCCTCCAGAAGGGCTGTGGTAGTTCTGTCTCACCATTTATAGAGAAGTTTGATTCTGTCAGTCTGACCATATGTAAAGAGGATGGTGGGAAATATAATGTAATACATTCCAGAGAGTTGGGAAAGGCTTGATCTGATCGTCCATTATTCATGCCCATCATATGTGGGCATGAATTGCACATATATTAAACCATAATCAGTTTGGGGTTCTCTTGGCTTATAGTGTTGTATGAATCCATTAAAAGGGGGGGCGGGTGTTACAGGTTTATAAATGATGGTTGATAGTTTAGCAGTGGTATCACGTGCTGGTATCTTTTCTGCTTTTTTCACTAATGGTGTCTCTGATCTACTTGTGCATATGGGCGAGAAAAAAACCAGTAGTTATAGCTGGCTGCTGAGGGCATGGCAACCCTATAGAAGACCTTGGCTGACTCTGCAGTCCCAGGAACAGCTCTCTTTTCTGCAGGTGCAGTGAGGGAGAAAGAAAAAGGAAGCTCTTATTCACCACCCCCAATATAAGACAAACATAATGCAATATGCTCTAAGCTGAAATCTGGTCATACTTGGTTTTGGATTTCCACTACTTATACTCCAGGCATTCCCCTGCCTCCTTCATTGCCTGTAAATCCTCAGTAGACCAAGCAGACCTATAAGCTTGATGAATAGACAGCGGTCACAAGGAGTGAAACCGCCTATGGGTTGAGATTGTGTGACATTCCAGTCCACCATCAAACCCTCAATCAAAAGTTTTGATGCCACAGCATCAAAAGCCATCTGCTTACACAGATGTGGGATTCTGTGGGATCCGGAAGCTGCCATGGGTGGCTTTTACAATCAGCCCTGTATCTCTCAGTGGATACATTTTAACCAAATAGTGATCATCCCTTAAAAAAGAAGTCACCTATGGCTCTTCCATCCACAGACTATTCCCCTCAGAACAAAAATCAAATCTAGGGTAAAACTTGGTGTTTGGAGAGAGAGACCATTTGTAACAGACCCATGGAAGTTAATGTGGCAATGTACTTCGGAGCTGATCTTGAATGACATGACTACTAGACATGTATATTGACATCTCTAAGCACCAACAGATGGAGTGCTTTCAATACATTCTGAAAGTTTCAGGTATGCTCACTAGCCAAAACATTTTTTAAAAAAACCTTTGACCTCTGATTTAGGGTGAATCCAGTCAGAGATTGTAAACATGGCTAGTTTTCAATGGTATATTACTATTGTGACTGTTACTGCTTGCTTTGTTTCTAGATAACAATGCCCAAGCTTCTGATATATATATATTTCAAATTTTAGATACCGGGATTCTCTGCCACAAAAATTGCATTAAAATGACGTGTAAATCTGCAAACACAACTTAAAAATTTAAAGATGAAATTGCTTTAAATGTTTTAGCAAATACATCTTTTAAATTTCAGATAACTCCTTCACAAACATATTACAATGCTTACTACATTTTCTTTTTGTAGTGTTGACAAAGCTTGGAATGATCTTAGTAACATCCTCTCAGGAATATTCTGTGCCTCTTTGAACTTCATTGATTCTACCAACACAATCATCCCAACTGCATCCTTCAAACCCCTGGGACTGGTGAATGGTGAGTTTATATTTATTCATCATATTTATTACTTATAGATGTAAAGGGTCTTATAAAATAAATTATATGGGTGGTTCAACAAAGTCAGTTAAAATTTAAGAGTAACATAAAAATAGTTTATTGAAAAGTGCTATTTAAAAAAATCTGGGTTCTTGGATAATTGGAAAAAAATAATTAAAGGTACTGTGATTCTGGCAATTTACAATATAGAACGCTGACATTCTTTAATTTAAAATGACATGCAGCCAAAAAAATAAAAAGGAATGGAGCTAATAATTGTTAGAAAGCCCCAAGGAACAAAAAGGGTTTTAACAGCTTTTGCAAATCTCACTGAAAGTACTATTCAGCCTCGTTAAGAAGAGTTCTTAATTGAGTTACCGTAGTTGAGGCATTTCCATTTTTTTCAAGCATTTTTACAAACAGATATTGCTTGTCCAACAGTAGTTTCTCTTCTTTTCTCTCTGCATCCCCTCAATCCCCCAGGACTGATCTGAGGCATACAAGAAGTACAAGAAACCCAGTCCATCAGCAACATAATAACCCATGTACTATATGCTATTATATGTGGGATAATGTCATTTACAGAAATAATAAAAAAGGAAGAGGCTAAAGGTTTATACTAGATTTCAGTAATAGTCAAGCTGCAGATTTCTTCAGTATGCCCTTGGAATCATGTATATTTACAGGGGATAGGCATATGTCTGTAAACCTTCTCACCCAGGTGTTCCCTGCTTGGGGCGTCTGAGTGTGCTGGACTTTTAATTCCCATAATCCCTAGCAAAATCCAAGTTTGGGAAGGTTCTAATCTTTGGCTCCCTCGTTCAGTAACAGATCATCGTTTCCTACGATATGCTGTCTTGCCCCGTGAAGTTGTATGCACTGAAAATCTCACACCCTGGAAGAAGCTGTTGCCTTGCAGCTCAAAGGTGAGACGTGTGTTAGCTGCAGTAGTTGAGCCTTAAAGCAGCAGCATGTCCTTTGACCCCTGGAATTCTTTCACTCTTGTAAATATTACTTGGATATCTGCAACATCGCTTCAGGGGTTTTGTCTCTTCTTTGATGGGTATGTGTAACTTGGAATTGTACCATAGTATCATATGTACATACAGTAGTTGCATAGTTCCTAAACCTCTTTTGGATTCTGCAAAAAAAAAAAAAGGCTTCTTTTTATTTTCCAGGCTGGCCTGGCTGTTCTGCTGAAGGCTGAGCGACTGTTCCATAGCAGTTACCACTCCCAGGCTGTGCACATCCGTCCCATCTGCAGGGTGGGTTTTTGGATGTTTGGTTCATCTGTCTGCTGAAAGAGTTGAGGACAGAATGCCCAAGACTGATAACGCTGAATCTATAATCGTACTTCCCTAATACAGTGGAAAGTGGTTGTCTTAAAAATTAATTTTTTTAAAAAATGGGTAAATCAGTCCAAATGTTTAACTAGTTTGGCAACCTATTACCACCATGATCAACCTCTTATCTTTGAAAATCACAAGAACAACACTTTGCTTGTGATCCACAGCAATTGGTATTTAGTGGCAGTTGTCTCTAAGACCTGAGGTAAAATATAACCTTCATAAGCAGAAATGACTGATAAGCCTAACGTCCACAAAATTATATGGCAATTCCCTTTTAAATTTCCAAGTTGATGGTCAGTGCTATATTTGCATCCTCCAGTTATATTATGGGATTTACTATGAGCTAGATTCAGAAGAATTTGCTTTTATCTGACCCGAATCTTCCACCATCAACTTCGTTGACTGAGGAGTCCTTGGAGTTCTCTGAGCTTTGTTGTTTGCTTGCAAACATTTCATTACCTGACTAGGTAACATTATCAATGCCATACATTGACTGATTCAGTGATCCAAAGCTTTGCCTCAGCTATTAAGTTGGGTTTTCTTATTTGTTTTGGTGGTGTGTTTATAAGAGTTTTATTAGATGTTGGAGTGCACAGATATCAGGAGTAAAGCACTGGCTGCCACAACGGTGACTGTTTTCTAATAGGCAAAAATACCAGCAAGTAATATATGCCCCCATTTAAATCAAGGCTGAATAAAAGATTGGTTCTGAAAAATTAAAACTGGCAATGAGCAAGTTTAGCAAAAAGTTCCAAGCAGTTATATTGGGGCTCTTAAGAACCAAAAGAAGAAAGTTATCCCTGTATATCTTTATGTTGGATATGAGATCTTATTTATATGTCTTAGGATTTACCATGTGTAAAATTTGTTTTGCTGGCGTATTTACAATTCTCAGGGCAGATTACTCTAGAAATGTTGGGAAGAATCTTCAGATTATTATAGTCTAACATGTTGACTTTTTAAAATGTGGGGTTTCTCTCTTTGCCTTTTTATTTCAGGACAAATCTTGTTTGAGCTTATCTTGGGAACTCAGGCAGATTCTCACTGTTGTCTTTGATAGTTTTGCCAGTGCCCAGGGAAAGAAAGGTAACTCAGACTACTGTCTCTGTATTGGTACTGCTGGCCTGGATTCATCTCTTAGTTGATCTTGTGTCGTTCTCTCTTCAGACTGGTCGCTCTTAAAAATTTTCTCTCGTACCCTCACTGAAGCCTGTCCTCTGGCATCTCAAAGCAAGGTTTATGTTGATATTTCCAGCAAAACCAAGGTAACTTTTTTTTGGGTCAACCATGTTTGAATATAGTTGTAATGTTAATAAGCTGGGCACTGTTGTTGTTGTTGTTTTTTTGTTGTTGTTTTTTGAATAAGACTAAAAAAAACTAGGAATTGGGAGGGATCAGGTTGATGCCACTGGAGAGAACAAGTCTTGTTTTGTTGAGGCTTTCTAGACTTTTGAGTGGTTCCTTTAGGTAAAATAGGTGCTTTAAGCAGGAGGGAGGGGGGATTGCTTAATGTAATTTGAAAATACACCTAACCAAATTTCGGTAATGTGATCTGCAGTATTTGCATCAAAATAATGGCTGGGGCGGGGACACAAAAGGTTGCCCTCTTCAGCACAAGATTCCCAGCTTTATCCGTATTTCCATAGTGTAACTATCTCCTGAAATGGGCTTTAGACTGAGCTCTAGTTGGTTGAAAAAATCCTGATGGAAGCTCTCCATGTAAATGGACTGAGTGGGTATTGTGTTCAAGGAATTTAACTTTTTGCAGTTGAAATGCTTGATACCTTCAATAGTCAAATCTGATTGTTTAGTGAAGGCAGTGTCATGTACATTTTTTTATTGTATTGTCATTTTTATTTTTTGTAGATTTCTTTTTGTAGTTTTGGTAGTGTATAGGAGGTCCCTTACTTGGTGTAGGTATCTTACTTGGTTTTGCTGATTTACTGGATCTAAATTGGTTTTTTTAAACTAGGTGATCATGCTTCTGTAGCTTATATGTAAAGATTTATAATTACAGGTTTCCTTACACATTCTGATGTTTTAATTGACTTTTGAAATGGTTATTACATGCTCTATTGAAGAATTATTATTCTCATGGATATACACATTCAGTGCATAGAAAGAGTACCCGTGACTTGCTGTGTTTGCTTTTCAGTTTTCATATTTCCATGACAGTGGAAGAATGTTTCACTGGTAGAATTTCCAATGAATTGGGGAACTTGGGAAGTTGTGATACTGAATACACAGAGAGACTGCCTCAACAACTTTTGTCTAGTTGCCTTTATAAACATAAGAAGTTGCTCTGGAATGCACACAATGAAGGAGGTGTTGAGCATATTTTTGCTAGCTGTGGTATGATGATGTCACAAAGCAAATGAGTGTGCTTATATTCTCAGGCGCAAGAGTTCCTGGATGTTTCCCCAACTCCTTTATCTGTCTATGAAGCATCAGTCCAGGGAGACAGGAGAACGTATGCAGTCTATGACCTTCTGAATCCAACACTCTTCAACACATCTCGCAACCTCAATGTGATATTGAAATGGAAACGGCCTCAGGATAATTGTGAGTGATCAGTGATTTCCTGGCTATTTTAATGGCATAAAGGAGATCATTGCACTGTGTCAATTAAATCTATTAACGAGGACTAATTAGTCCTCACACCAGGGGTGGGTTCCTCCCGGTTTGGGCTGGATTGCCCCAACCAGTAGCAACCCACTGTCGCTGCCAGTCCGTGCACGCCATTGTCTTTTTTTTTTTTTTTTTTGCATTTTTTGCGAATTTTTCCCCTTCCGCGGCTTGAAAAATGACCCGCCCGCGGGTGAATTCTGACCTTTATTTCTTTACCCGAAGCACAGCTGATGAGCTCCTCAGCTGTGTTTCGGGCTCTTTCCTGCTTCTGAGCATGCGCAGAAGCCAAATCGCGCAAGGGGACGTCGCGATGCGAACCGGTGGCAAAGGTAAGTGGAACCTACCCCTGCCTCACACACTCCGATGGCTTAATTCTTTAGAGCTGAATTTTATCCATGGGCATTTCAAAATATTGTTTATTTTGAAGTGGGACAGCAGTAAAAAATCTGATAGTATTCCCAACCATCCAGGAGAAATTTCTTTTAAAGAGACAGCACATAAACTCTAGAAATTCAGAGAAGTGTTTATTGTCCTCTCATACACAAGTGTCTAAATCATCAAGCAGTGATTTGGTCACATATTATAAAAAGTAGGAAACAATAGTCCTTGCTCCCAATAGGCAAACAATGGGGAAATCCTATGTAAATAAAAAAATGGAGTTTTTCTTCTGAGGTGTTGCTTTAGGTGTATTTCATTTGATACAGGTGCTAAAGCTGAGTTTCTAACTCATCTAATTTGTTTTCCTTCAGTGGGCTTGGCAGTACCGGTGCTCCATGCTCAGCGCTATGTGAGCGGTTATGGTCTCCAGACAGGAGAAATCAGCACTCTTGTGTATAACACACATCCCTATCGAGCTTTCCCTGTGCTTCTGCTAGAGACTGTGCCCTGGTACCTACGACTCTACATTCATACCTTGACCATTATTACTAAAGGAAAGGAAAATAAACCAAGTAAGATAGAAATTCTCCCTAATACATGCTTCTTCTAATCCTTTTCTTTATAGAAAGCGAACAGTGGAAATACAGAATTCTTGCTCAGTTTTTCCTTTGCTCCACAACCAATTTGCATCCATTGGTACTTAGATCTAGAGAATTGCCCAAGATTACCATCCACCTTTAGGGCTGATTGTTACAATTTTCAGAATGTTGGAAATCTTAGTTTATACAGCTGATTGTGAGCTCTGGACTTGAAATCCACACTTGTTTAAATCAAGGTTCTATATTGTTTCAAAGAGAATCTCTGGCACAACTTTTCTCCATGGAGGTTGGAGCTAGCATTCAGAGTGGGTTGTCCTCGTCCAATCAGATTGAGGACTGAGTCTGTCAATCAAATCTGAAGCTCCATCCGCCATCTTGGCCCCAACTTAGACTCAGTCCTCAGAGAGGACAGACATGGGTTTTGCATATAAACAAAAGCTATCAATGGAGCAAAGAGAGTAATATGCAAAGCCATTATTTGGGTTTTACTTTCTAAGCCCCAGTTTAGCAATATCTGCATGTAACTATTCCATTACATATTTATTTGCATCTAGCCACAAATTTCTGATTTATAAGCCCAGAACAAAGAATTAGGGTGTGTACATTTATTTATTCCAATTGTGTCAAAACTGCTGAACAGGCAGGAAGCCTCATAGCAAGATTAGAGGCAAAGTTATTTATTTACAATATTTATGCCCTACCTCAATGGAGAGATGGGATGATGTACAACAAAGTTACATATAGAAAAAAACAAAATACAATGTACAGTTATTAAAAACCTCAGTATATAACTAAAGAACCATATAAATGTCCAATAATTTAATTGCTCTAATAGTTAAATATTGGTGTTCTGACAGGGTTATTTTATTAAGAGTCTGGCCGGCACATTTTGTTCCAGATATAACTTGTACCAGATACAGGTAACTGTCCTGATAAGGTTGAAAGTGATGCATGAGCTGAAGGCCTTCCCTGATCACAACTTTTGCTGTTTAAACAAGAAGCCCCCAGCTCATAAACCACCTCCTCCACTCAGCATTATTCGCAGGATCAATGTTCCTGGATTGCACTGATATCTTTTGATGGCAAGCAACTCCTATCTTGTTAGATTTAATCCAAGCTACTTTCATTTGATCCAGATTACAGCATTCAGGCATTGATTCAAAATTTTGACAGCATCTGCAATGCAGCATTAAAGTGGCAATATGTAATTGAGTGACATTAGCATTTTGGTGATGCCTCCATCCATATTGCTGAATGACCTCCCCCAAGCAGTTTCATGTAGATATTAAACAATTTACGGGAGAGCAACAAGTTCTGAGGCAGCCCACATTGGCATTCACAAGAGCTTGAGAGCTACTATCCCGTGACAACTGACTGGAACCACTGATTGAGGTGGGCTTGGGAATTGTTGTTATTCTGTGCCCACAACTCCCAGTAATCCAGAAGGATACTATGCCATGGTTAATGGAATTTTAAAAAATCTAAAAATAATACATGGATGAAATAATTCGTGGCTACTAGCACAATAGAGGATATCCATTTTGGCAACTACAGTGATTTGCTATATAACATGATTGCTTTGGGTTTGACTTGTATTGATTTCATCAATATCTTTATACATTTTCTTAGGACTATAAACACATCATTTTTTTTAAAGGATTAAAATTAAAAATAAATGGCCTGTTACTTTGGAAATAAGCCCTACTGTATTCTGTTTGGCTTTTTAGCCAGCAGTACAGTCCTATGCTGGATTTGTTTTTTTCACAAATGAACTGAGGTGTTTAATCAGAATCCCAAAGATTCTGATTGCGTTCCATAGGGTTAAAGTGGAGCATTGTGATCTGCTCTGAACAGGTGTTGTGGAGATCATCTGGGCCTAAGCAAGAACATTCTTCAATACATTTATATGAACCTCAAGGAAGGATTTTGTTTATCTGAAATGCTGATTGTATTTCTTTGGTATTAGGTTATATACATTATCAGCCAGCACAGGACCGAAAGCGTCCCCATCTCCTGGAAATGTTGATTCAGTTACCAGCAAACTCAGTCACCAAGATCAACATCCAGTTTGAGAGAGCCTTGCTCAAGTGGACCGAATACACACCTGACCCCAACCATGGCTTTTATGTGAGGTAAGAGGAGACAGTCTGTGCTCCATCCCTTTGAATCCTTGACTGCTTGTCTTTCTGAAGGGGCTTATAACCTTAATTTTCTTTCTTTCTCTGGTTTTTAGCCCATCTGTCCTAAGTGCCCTAGTGCCAAGCACTATTGCCATAAAAGAGGAAGATGAAGATATAAAACCACTTTTTGCTTCACTGTAAGTCCCTAAACCTTGGCAAATGAAGGAGGGTGGAAAGTGGGAAATGTGTAGAGTTGACATTGCTGCTTTATGTAGTGCTATTGAACATGGGAAGCTGCTTACACCAGCTTTCATTATTTGGCCATTTAGTCAGCATCTGTTCCATTCTCCCCAAGATATTTCTTGCCTATTCTTGCCAGCTCCATTGGGTAGACCAAACCAGGAAAGCTAAAACCACTTTTATTGAGATTGGTTATAATAACAAAACGTTGCAACCTTCTGATCAAGAAGTGAATAGTACCACTCTATACTGCACTAGTAAGGCCACACTTGGAATACTGTGCCCATTTCTTGTCACCATGACACAAAAGAGATGCCGAGATCCTAGAAAGAGTGCAGAGAAGAGCAACAAAGATGGTAAGAGAAAAGCAGCAAAGATCAAGTGGAGGCTAAACCATATGGTGAACGGCTAAGGGAACTAGGTATGTCTAGTCCAGGGTAGGCAAACTATGGCTCTTTGAGGACCTGTGGACTTCAACTCCCAGAATTCCTGAGCCAGCCATGCATGCATGCCTGGCTCAGGAATTCTGGGAGTTGAAGTCCACAGGTCCTCAAAGAGCCATAGTTTGCCCACCCCTAGTCTAGCCTAACAAAGAGAAGGCTTAGCCATCTTCAAATATTTGATGAAGTGTCCTAGGGAAGAAGGGGTCAATTTATTCTCCATAGCACCCAAGGATAGGAGAAGCAGCAATGGATGGAAGCTTATCAGAGGAAAATCCAGCCTGGAATTAAGGAGAAATTTTCTGATAGTGGAAAAAATTAATCAGTGGAACAGCTTGCCTCCTGAAGTTGTGGGTGATCCATTGCTGAAGGTTTTCAAGAAAAGATTGGATAACCATTTGTCCAGGAAGGAATAAGGATTTGGGGTTTGGACTAGACTTCCAAGGTCCCTTCCAGCCCTATGATTCTATGACTTCCAATGACGGCAACTATGATTGCAGAGATTGTCATTTGTAAGCATTGCAGCCATGCTTTACAACTGCATTGCTTAGCAATGGAAATTCCAGTTCCAATTGTCATTCTAAGTCAAAAACTACCTTTATGGATGGTTTCAGATTGGATAAGGCTGACAGCAACAGAGTGCAGTTTCTTAAACACTGACACCCCACCCCCACCCCATTGCCTGGTATTCTAACTGGGATCACCAGCACTTGAATTTGGAAGCCTTCTGCATGCAACGCTGCATGTGATCTGTCACTTGAGCATTTTCTTTGCTCCTGAAGCAAGATAATACTTGCAGGAGTCATTATCTTCATACAAGTGGGAATATTATGCCCAAAATATGTTGTATTCATATGTGTAATCCTATTTGAACGCTAATACCATATGAAGTAAATGTCCAATTCCTGAATGAAGCCTCATCCTAAATATTTATGGTAGTTTGTGCATGCTAAAGCACTGGACACAGCTAAAAAAAACCAAGGTCTTTTGACAGAAAAAAAGTTATATATCTTTAATCTTCCTCAGCCAGTGGCGCTGTCTACCTCAGATCTCAGAAGCTATGGGATCATACTAGGTTAGGATATGGCTGGAGGACTACCTGTGATTTCCAGGATTACTGGATTCCAGGATAGCAAAGTTGAAATGCATGTTGGAGGAAGGCTGTGATTTATCAGATCTATAATCTGCAAAGAAAATTGCATTGGTCACCAGAAGTTGGGCTTGACTTAAAAATACTTGTATCTTAAACTCTGATTTTAAGCTCCTGCTGATTTTTTTAATTTCCCAGATTTCCTTCCTTTGATGGCTCCAGCTACTTTGTACGTCTCTACACTGAACCCCTCCTGGTGAATCTGCCAACACCAGATTTTAGCATGCCATATAATGTGATCTGCTTGACTTGCACTGTGGTAGCTGTGTGTTATGGCTCCTTTTACAATCTTCTGACCAGAACATTCCATTTGGAAGAACCTAAGAAGGGAGGCCTGGCCAAGCGACTGGCAAACATAATTCGTAAAATAAGAGGTGTACCACCTCTCTGAGGACAGCTGGTGCATGTACTTCTGAAAGCTTTAGGAACTCTCCAGCCAAGAAATGAAGGGCCAACTTGTGAGAAGGTAGATGGTTGAAGCAGGGTACCTTTTGCAAGACTTAATTTATTTTCTCGTTACGGATTGTTTTTCATGGTTGTTGGATAGCTTCCTTCATTGCTGATCTCAGGACTGTAAATAAAAATGCCCAGGGGATAAGCTTACTCTCTTGAAGATGTTTACATTATCTGGAAAGACAACTTCAAATAAGCCAGAATTGCTCTTGAATTTTTATCTCCTTGGTTTTGGTAAAGTAGAACCACTCCTATCTCATTAGCTAATTTACTTCAATTGCCCTGTATACATACTGAGCTTGCACCTTTTAATTGCCATGTGCAACTTAACTGAAGGCAGAATTTTTTTGAGAGCAATGCATCAACGCTGTGTTGGTGGACTTAGAGAAGAAACACACAAAATATTGAATATATAGATTTGTGCTTGAGGGCATTCTGCAGACATTAAATTTTGGCAAATTGCTATTTTAGAGGAAAAACAATTTGAAGCACACTGATGCAGTTGTCACTGAAGAATGCAGCTTCTAGAAATCTCCATAACAGTTTGTGAGCGACCTGGACAAAGAATACTCTAAAACAGAACAAACCATGGTGCTGGACTAGTGATACCCACAGGATTTAGATTAAGGTGATAATCTAAATTGGGAAATGAACGCTGTTTGTATGCAAACAAAAATGTTTAAAAAGGTTTTAATATATAATTGACAAGTTGTATTAAGGTCTTCATAAAGATCATTATTTTAATCAGTCTTCCATGTACCATACTGCCTGATAGCCAAGCAAAAATTTCACCTGAGTGAACCCATAGAAATCCACGCAAGGTAAGGAAATTGGTCAAGGGATAGATTAGAAAACTTAACCAGTTTTTATCCCATGTCCACCAATCCAATCTGAAAGATACTGTTATTTTGGTTGATGGTGAAAAGCTAAGGAGAATCAGACTTGGATAGTACTTGGATGAGAGACTGTCAGGGAAAATACCTAGTCTGTAAATTAGACAGAGAAGTGGAAAAAGCATTCTAGAGAAAGGCAGTGGAAAGCACTTTTGCAGTATTGCAAAGAAAGCTACAAGTATGTACAGTGGTGATAGTTTGTGCATAGCTAAAACGATTCTGATTAAAGATGCAACACCCAAAACAGTGCAATGTCTCATCTTTATTGACCTCTGAGTTAAATATTGTTTATTGTTGATGTCCAGAAGCTGAGGGGGTCTGTAGAGAGGAAGAAGCTCATGCTAAATCTGAGTGCTATGGGTTCTAAGGCCTCCAAGATCTGGGAGACTTTCTCACATGATCCAACACAGTGGGCATGCTCCAGATCCCTTCTATTAAGCAACATCATTTGATGGGACCAAGAGACACATCATCTCTGCCATGGTGCCTTCCCTGTGGAACACCATACACCTGTGATCCAGATGGCCTACATCTTGCCAGTCTTTTGTGAAGCACTTCCACTTGGGTGTCGGGACAACGATATTAAGTCTTTAAGGGATGATTAGGCAAGATACGTGACCGGCCGCAGAGGCAATGTGCTTTTAGGCTGCTTTGTTTGATCCTGTTTGCTGTTTTGATCAGATATTAGCTGCCTAGAGCTGCAATTCTGGTTGGATAGCCATCTGAATTGAATCTATAAATATTATAAAGTCCAAATGTGATCTTTGGTCCAGAAAAAAAAATTAAATCTCTGTTCAAAACTACATTTTGATTTGCATTCAGATTTTTTTACTCTTGCCAAAATAACTTAATCTATACGTGAAAGGCAAATTGCTAGCCATGGCCAGCTCTTCTTTTTTTCCAATAAGTTTTATTTCTTTTTGGTTTCTCAACATCTCATGTCGTGAGCATTTGCTTTCTGAGTTTCATACATCCATACAATAGTCTTAACAATATCTCTCAAACCACTCACTTTTCCTCCTGCTCAGTCTTGCTGTTTCTGGTCCTCCTTCAGCTTTGTGGCAGCCATATTTGCTCTCTCTCAATATTGATAATATCAATACACGTCGTCAGATAGGGGCTTTCCAGCTCGGGGAGGGGAGATGTGGCTCCCCTCTACCCTCCTGGCAGTCCCCCTTTGCTCCTCCCCCTCTCCGCAGGGGCGGCTTAGGTCCGAGTTCGGACCCTTGGATGTGGAGTGTTTGGAGCCGGCCACGGAGCTTGCGATCCCGGCTTCCGATGTCGCCTATGGCTAGCTCTTAACGGGTTTCAAAGAAAGTTCATTACTATTATCAACAATGCATCTACTTTGTATGTTCTATAATCTAACCACATGAATTTACATATTTAACACCATATAAAATTTTGCTGTTACCTTGTTACAAAGGTAATTCATTGGAACATTAACTTATTCTATTTGCTGATCCTACTGCTACCACATTGGGGTTCAGGTTATTGAATTTATGACTATGACTATGGCTCATTCTATGCCAGGAGGCATATTGTCTTTTTCACTAGTTCTCTAACAATTAGGTGGTCATTAAGAGTCAAAAACATTTGAAAACTATTAAGATAACTATAGGAACAGGACCGACTCAAAGGTTGACTCAGCCTTCCAAGGTTGGTAAAATGAGGACCCAGCTTGTTGGAGGCAATATGCTGACTTTGTAAACCACTTAGGGCTGTAAAGCACTTTAAGCAGGGAATAAGTCTAAGTGCTATTGCTATTATATACCACCAAAAGATGGTATCTGCATCAGAATATTGAGAGAGATTAACATTTATAATACACACTTTCTGGCCATTTTGTTTAAATATGCCTTTGTCTTTCTATTCAATTCATATTTGAAAATAGCATTTGTTTAGCTATTTAATGCAATGAAATAAACCCATATATTATTCCTTCCCTAGTATTTGAAATATAGTACAATTTTTTTAAAAAAGTCTTATGAAAGAGGTATAACTGCACAAAAAATTGAACCTAAGTAATGAGCAAGCTATACAATTTGCAAATCAACGCTGAGTCTCAAAGCTGGTAGGCAAATCATACAAGAGCTACATAAATTCGCTGAATTTCAATATGCCACAATGAGATCACAGACTTTCTTTTTGGCAGTTCCCATCTAACTCAAATGCTTTCACCAGATTCTCAAGCTTAAATAAAGTACTACTAAGCACTCCCATTTGTGTGGGTGCCGAGGAAGGGTGTCTGTGTGTAAAGACAAGATAAAACTCATAGGAGTGCACACATTTATTTGATAAGTAAATACAAAAACAGTCTTTCAGCTTAGCAGTCTCATTAAAAGCCATTCCACGTACAAAACATAAGGGGTCTCAAACTCCATTCCAATAAAAAGAATTTAACAAAAAAAACCCCAACAATAAACCAAATGAAAGAAGCAGCCATTAACAATCAAATGTCCTTTTAAACAAAGCGATTCGTATTGCTTGCTCTCCACTACAGCCAACGGGCAAAGTTCATAGACACCCGCATCAATTTCAGGTCCCCAATTAAATGTTACAAAGATTTTTTGTTATTTTTCAGTATCTCTGAAAAAGTCAAAAGCTTCTGCAAATAAAAATATTTCTGCGAAGACCATGTAAGAGTAGTTTCCCCCTGATCTGCTATCTTTCTGCCTGCATGTAATGCATACGAAGTGTGGTCTCCTCTCCACTTAGATTCTGAATAACAGAATAACAGAGTTGGAAGGGACCTAGTAGGTCACCTAGTCCAACCCCCGCCCAAGCAGGAGACCCTACCTACAACATTTCTGACAGATGGCAGTCCAGTCTCTTCTTGAAAGCTTCCACAACTTCTGAAGGCAACTTCTGTTCCATGGGTTGGTTGTTTTCACTGTCAGAAAATTTCTCCTTATTGGAAATTCTGGTTTGCTCCCTTTCCACTTCAAGTTGTGGCCGCAGCCCCAGACAGCATGGAGCCCCTCACCTTTCCAGGGAACTGAGCCCCTTTACCGTATTGCGGACGACAGCATTTCCGTCGCCGCCACTGAACGAGGCAAGAAAGAACCAGCTTCACTTTCGTCATCACAGTACCGCAGCCGCAGCCGCCCCCCAACCTTCGCCTTCGAAATCCGTTGTCTGTCGCATTCCAGTCCGTACTTTCCATCCAGCTTCCCTCCTCGTTCTCTTCCCTGCAGACTGCACAGTATTTATAATGCATCTTCTGCTTCCAGCCCTAACGAAAAAGACCTTTCCGCTTCGTCAGATCGAGGACGGTGGGGTTGTCTACAGCAATGCCTGCTCGGAACACCCCTTGATTCTTGGGAACAGCTCGGCGATTTCTGTAGCAGAAGAGAAAAAGTGGAATGAAAGGCTCGCGCGGAAAGCCGAAGGCTATCCAGGCTTCCAGGAAAAGTCGAATCGCGAGCGCTGTAAAAAAACAAAAAGGCGCCGGGGTGGACGACCCAAACGACAGTTGAAGGTCCTACGTCAAGCGAGAGACCTGCGAGCGAATTAGCGTGGCGAGGGGCGACGGGGCGCTATGGCGTGGAGGGCAGGTAATACAGCTGCCGGGGGCGCGGTTGGGAGCTGGCGAAGGTGTTGAGGGCAACTCTCGCCGGGAAGGTACAAGCCCGGCGGATTCACTCCTGTCCCTCGACGGCAACCCTGAAAACATATGTCGTAGCCCTGGGTGCGGGGAAGGGTGTGTCGTGTACCCCTAAGCAGGGC
The DNA here is from genome assembly GCA_023053685.1 of Diadophis punctatus similis. Lineage (NCBI taxonomy): Eukaryota > Metazoa > Chordata > Lepidosauria > Squamata > Dipsadidae > Diadophis > Diadophis punctatus. The sequence goes on from JALIGW010000003.1 coordinate 17,043,654, forward strand.
TTTGGCGGCGTGCGGGAACGGAGTGGGCGCCTTCGTTTCGGCGGGTTCTGTATCTCGTATGGGCGGAGATCATCTTTCCTGGGCTGCGGTGTCAGTGGCGGCCGATCGGCTGGACCGAACGATCACTTCTCCTCCCCACCACACCCTCCCAACAGACCCGTTCCCAGGGAGGATCGACCTGGGAAGTTCGGCTCTGCAAACGTAAAACGGATCGGGCAGAACCGCCCCCCGCTTGCCCAGATCCCGAAATTTGCTTATGGAAAACCCTGCAACAATATTGGCTGCTTTTCGGTTCGGCCCTGGTCCTAAAGCAGCTCAGGCAGAGGGGGGCAAAAAAGAGGGTAGCCAGAAGTCATAAATTTAATTGGCCAGTGCCGGATCTTTCGAAAGATGTCTGGCACAACAGGAACAACTAGCTTAGCTGGTTGCTCCAAAAGGCATAAAATAGAAAGGGTTGTGGGAACTGGATCCACGAAGGGCTGTTACCCAAGTCGCAGCGTGAGAGACCCAGGGTTTGACAAGAGCACTTTGGGTAGAGGTGTTGCTACTTGTGAGCTCCATAGAGGCATATATAAAAGGCTGCTGTTGACACCGAATGATGAATTAAATGGGTCTCGTGTCTCGACCTGTCACCTTATTAAATATTAACTCCTTTTACAGAGGTCATTATAACTCTGTAATTATCACTATTCATGGTAGGCCTTTTCTAATCTTTTCCATCATACTCATATGCCTTAGGCATTAAGAATACAGTAGGATAATAGTAAATTGGTTTCTACAAGTGGTAGACTAGTAAAATCTGCCATGTCTTTTTCTAAAATGGGAGTCTCTATCTTAAGGTGTTTCAGCATAGTGATTTGGTAATCAGTTTTAATAGTTCAATAAAAGATCTACTGGTAGTACACCAACATGTTAACACAAATTAAAAGATATATGGACTGTTGGGAACTGAATAAGGGAACTGAATAAACATTAGTGTGCAAACCTCTTTCCTGTTACAGCTTAGCACTAAAGAGCTTGAACAGAGGATTTTTTTTTCCTTGCTGGAAAACTATGGAAATAATGCAGCTAATGCAGCTTTTGACAGCTGTATATTTTGGATAACTTTAGTTCTGTGTGGAAACTTAATGTTTTAGAAAAATCAAGAGGCAAATTATTCCTGCTGGTATACTGGTATATGCTGGTATAAAGAAACTACCAAGATAGTTTGATTCCACAGATTAACTGTTGGGATTGTGCGCTAAAAATTATAGTCCAGATGTGAATAAACAAATCAGAGATTGTGACAATCTTAAATAATACTTTATTATAATTGAAGGCCCTCTCCTACTTTTATGTGAATTTTACTATTTACCTTTTTGAATTTAAGAAGAGGTTTTTGTTCCAAATTGTATAGTTCCAGGAATTTTTGATAATTTATCTGTTTCAACTTCATATAATCTTTCTTCCAGCTCTTTTTCAATCCTCTGATTAACTATGTTTTGTACAAAGAATATTTATATGAATGTACTTCTTTAAATATTACTCCACATTTGACAGTAATAATTTTTATCTTCTTCTGGTATCATTTTGACTCCAGTATACATGAATATCTTTGGTTTTTTTTAACTTTATAATTTGCCGATGGAAAACCAGTTTGATGCAGTGGTTAAGGCATCTGGCTATAATACAGGAGACAATGAGTTCTAATCCCACTTTATGCTTGAAGCCAGCTGGGGCCAGTCACTTTCTCTCTTCCTAAGAAAAAGGAAGGCAGTAGCAAACCTCTTTAAAAAATATTGCCAAGAAACTGTAGGGACTAATCCAGATAATCTCCAGAAGACAGCACTGATTTGAAGGTACCCCCAAAAAATGCTAATAAATCACAGGGAAAAAGTTGTTAGATATATTTGGTCTTGTATCATGAATAATTATTTGAGGTGAATATACTTCACCTGTATTGCTTTTGTGACCAAGATAGTTTGCAGTGTATTGTTTCTGATACACAGATAAATTTCAACCTATTGCTAAGGCCCTCAACAACAAACTCTTTCATTTTCTTTAAGGGAAGAAAGTCTATCTACCTACACTGAACACCAAAGCTACAAAAAAAGAAAAAGATTTCTCTCAATGAAATTGCATGCACTAGGGTAAGAGATTAAACTAATTTTCATTCATTCGCAGCAAAAATAAAATACTGCTGCATTATTTGATTTTTAGCTCCTATAAAAAATGGAAATTTAATTTTACTGATATATGGTGGAATAAAAAGGCACTGAAACCTGTCTTAAGATGAAAATCCTGATTCATAATATTTATCCATTTATCTGAAGATTTGATTTTATTGAAGAATAACAAGTCTCTTTGCCAAAAGGGAAAAATGGCTCCTTTTCCTTTTATGCTTTTCACAATTGGAAGATCTAAGATGAATCTAGTATTTTATTTAGTACTTTATTTCTGTTATTTCCATATATTTATGTTATATGTTATTTCTCATACAATGAAAGTGTATAGCTTCTACTCATATGGCTTGCATTTCTGAGAATTCATATTATTGAACAAGATTCTTCTGGTTTTAACTTTTTCAGCTCTTCTTGATAGCTCATGTTCTTCTGGTAGATTGTGGGAGAATGTTGGATAAAAGCATTATATGGTTTCTTGTCCTCAAATATTTAGAACACATAAATGGAAAATGTAGGCCTCTCTTGCTCAGTGTTCATGAAAACTTTGTAGGATGTGGCCACGTATAAAGGAGAACTAGTCATGGTCTGTTTCATGCCACTCCCAGATGATCTCATGATATTGGCATGTAAATGTCTCCAAGTTGCAACAAATAGGAATTAAGTTTGTAATGGATGATATATGCTAAAGAATGTGGAGAGGAAAGTGAACAGGCATGAACTGCAAAGTTATTGTTTTCATTGTTCTTGTACTTTGAAGTTAATGCAAATTTGATAACTTGAATGCTCCTATCTTATATCCTATATTCGTGATGGCGAACCTATGGCACGGGTGCCACAAGTGGCACGCGGAGCCATATCAGTGAGCTCAGGTCCGGCGCGCATGTGCGCGCCGGCCAGCTGATTTTCGGGCCTTCTGGGCCCACTGGGAGTCAGGAAACAGGCTGTTTCCAGCCTCCAGAGGGGGTGGGGAAGGCCATTTTCGCCCTCCCCAGGCTCCTAGAAGCCTGCAGAGAGCAAAAAATGGGTGTGCCATTGCATGCTGGGAGTAGGGGGGGTCATACGCGCATGCGCGGGGGTGCATGGAATTATGGGCGTGGGCACGCACACACGTGATCCCACGCATCCCCCCCCCCCTTTTTGGCACGCGAACCAAAAAAGGTTCGCCATCACTGTCCTATATCCTTATATCCTCCTATCTTATATCCTATCCTATATGTAAAGTCATCAATCTTTCCTGATGACTTCAATGCAAGATTCAAGGAAATATCAGATGATCAGTAGTACAATATGTCTAATTAATTCACTAATCTAGTTATTCTTGGGTAATCTCAAAAATCTAAACAGAGTTAGAGATGAATAGTACTTGATAGGAAATCCTAGACTGTACTGAGATTGGAATTTTGAAAAAAACTTCCCAGAAGATGGTGGCAAAGTACTATACTACCATGTGGGTAGCAAGAAATCAGCAAAATCACTAGGAGTTGAACTGGATGAATCACTTGAGCTGGCTTATACTTAAGTGGTGATCAATATGCAATTTTTATTCAACATACAGGTTTTATAATACACCAGAAATACCTAGTGTTTTGATGATTCTACGTAAAATAGTAAAAATTGAATTGTGTCAAATCCAAGCTGCTTCTCACTTTGGAAAAATTTATAAATGAGTGATAGGCTTCTAATTCCCATAAACATCTGCTTCCACCTCTCAGATGCTGGATTCTAACATCAGTAAGGACACATTTAGATCTCTGATTCCTATATAATGATAGATCATAATGTTTGTTTATTTTGGTTTAAGTGTGTGATCTAACTTACTGTGCCTTGCTCAATTAGCTGTGAAAAAACCCTCACAGTATAGCTCTCTGTTTTGTTATGAATGTCTTTCCAACAGCTACAGTAATGAGCAAAACCATTCATACTGTAGCTGGATTCACGCATCATATTCTAAACTTCACAATAGAACGAATGGCCAACTCCTATTACAGCTTGGCTCCTACATCATACTTAATGATAATACGAATAAACCATAATTTGATAGTTTGATAGTAATAAAGCATGATTTATATACCATGATGGTTAGATTTATATAACACTTTAAATCAAGACTACCTCAACGGAACTCAATGTGTGTGTTCACAATTTAATGGATTCACACAACATTGTACCAGGTTTTTAAATTACAGGTTTTTGAAGAAACTATAGCATCCTATAATATGCTAATCCTGGGTGTGCGCGTTATTTATTTATGTCCTGCCTTTCCTGTAAGAGTTCATAGCATTCCCTCTTCCAAATTCCCCCATAGCAACAATCCTATGGGTAGGTTGGGTTGTGGGAATCTTCAAAACCACAATATGGTGAACTATGATAGAGTCCTTGACAGGGGCAATGGTACTTGGAAAGGAGTGCAACTCAGGATTCTGTACATGCTACACCCTTACCAGTAAAAGAAGGAGAAATGTTATTCACTGATTTTCCCCATTCCCCCTGCACGTTTCCCCCTCTGAAAATATCCAACAAGTTGACCAGCAGTCTTAAGAATAATGGGTGGAAGGTGTGAATACCATCCGTTTCCCAATTCAGTTTCCTGGAACCTTAAATGGATTTTGGGTTTGTCCATCATTTAGTAGAGTAGTAAGTTACTATCTTGGCAAAGTTAATGTACTTACTTATTTCCATATGATGGGAAATATACACTGCTACAGGTATAAAGTTAATTTTAATGATCAGCTTTCCTATCAAATACTAAAGCTAATTATCTTAGTGGTTCATAAGTTGTACAAGGGTGATGTCACACAATATTTTTTTTTATTTGAGATTCCTTTCTTCAGCTAAACCATAATCTGTTTCCCAGATTCAATAAATTCTTAGGAGTGTATCCTCAATTACATTTCTGTTGTTCCAAGAAGCAAGAGTATGAAAATATAACTAGCTCATTACCTTTTTATATACCAAAATGGGACTGTTTCTTTAAAATATATGTCCTCATTTTTAAGCCCCTTATTTTCTTAGCATTTCATTTGGAAATTAAAAGTTAGTTTATATTTCTGCCCAATGCTCAGAAACTAGTGGGATTGTTCTGTATGTGAGAGGGCCTCTCTCTTTCTCCCTGGTTCCCAGTTTTTGTTTTCAGCACTTTCATTTTCCCCCTGTCATCTAAGTTGAGCAGCATTTATTTGATGCGTTTTACATTTTAAAAATGATGCATATAGATTTTCAACTCCCTATGACATTGTCGTATAGCTAGATCAATATTTACTCCAAATAGTTGATGATGCAGGTCTGAGAATGAGAAATGGTGTCTTTAAAATCCTATTTACCGTATTTTTCAGAGTATAAGATGCACCTTTCCCCCCCTAAAAGAGGCTGAAAATTTGGGTGCGTCTTATATTCTGAATGTAGTTGTTTCAAAGCTTTTTTCCCCAGCCCTAACAAGGTGCTAACAAGGGCTTGCAGGCTTTTCCATTGCTACTCTCTCCAAATAAGGTTTTTTCCAGCCCTAAGTCTTTGCAGGCTTTTTTTCATTGCTACTTGCTCCGAAGAATGTTTTTTTCCAGCCCTAACGAGGTGCTAATGATCTTCCCGGCTCCTACTGGCTTGCAGGCTTTTTCATTGCTACTCTCTCCGAAGGAGGTTTTTTCCAGCCCTAAGTCTTTGCAGACTTTTTTTCATTGCTACTCCCTCCGAATAAGGTTTTTTTCAGCCCTAACCAGGGGATAAAATAATGTGCTGAAGCTGACCAGACTAAGGACGCTAGCCAGATGAATACCTGGTAGGCAGATTTGTTTCCCTATTTTCCTCCCCAAAAACTAAGGTGCGTCTTATACTCCGAAAAATACAGTAGTTCATTTAGGTTAATTTAAGCCAGGTAGTCCTCGACTTATAACCATTCATTTAGTGACACTTCAAAAAAGTGAAAGTGACATGACCAGTTCTCACAAGTACAACTGTTGCAACATCCCCATGGTCACATGATCAAAAGTTGGCTGCTTGGCAACTGGCATATATTTACAATACCTGCAGCATCCCAGGGTCATGTGGTCACCATTTTCAACCTTCCCAGCTGGCTTCTGACCAGCAAAATCAATGGGAAAACAAACTTGATGAACAACAACCTGATTCACTTAACAACTGCAATGTTTTGCTTACCGACCATGGCGAAAAAAAAGGTCGCCAAATGGGGCACAACTCAATTAGCAACTGCTTTGCTTTGTAACAGAAATGTTGGAGTCAATTGTGGTCGTACATCGAGGACCACCTGTAACTGGCTCTTATATTGGACTGTTCTCTATCAGCCTCAGTATTTGAGAAAAGGAAAGAACAGCATTTCTTGTAAATGATGTTGATTCCCCCCCCCCCCCCCGAGTTATAGTAACTTCGTTGCAATAAGGAAGATGCGTAGAGAACATATATCCAATTCAGGAAGCTGTTGTCATTCATATTCGGGAAGTTTTCACATGTTGATCCTCATAAGACAAGTTTATATCTGAGATCTCCCCCTGTATGTATGTTGTTGAACGTTCTTTTTTAACTCTTTTTAACTTTTTAAAACTGTTTTTAAATTAAGTTTATTGTTTAGTGTTCTCTTAAAATGTTGTACGCCGCCCTGAGTCCTTAGGGAGTAGGGCGGCATAGAAGAACCTAATAATAAATAAATAAATAAATAAACAATGGGAATTGTTTTTGGACTTTTTTCAAGTGTATACTCAAAAGCAAGGGACACAGGCATATTGAAGAAGTTGTACACAACAGAAAAATGACGGTGCTGCTGCAAATGTTCTATGCCCATTCTATCCACTGTCTTGGGAGAAAAATTGCTAAAATTTTCTGTTGCAAGAAATAGTGACTAGGGATTTGGGGATACAATAACATCCTGATCCCCAGGCATCATGTACTGTCTCCAGAGGCTGCTTATTATCTCAGCAGGCCATACTGGAACATATACTGCCTGTTTCCCAAACTACTTACCTATGCCATAGCTCAAAAATTCCAAAATCACCACATCACCATTTTTAATGCACAAATGCTGAAGCTCTCTATTCCACCTCTGCCAAACATCTACTTTTTATTTAGGTTATTGTAGGTTAAGTTCTGGATTTCTGCTGGATTGTATTAGTAAGCAATACAAATGTAAAAAAAAATGTGTTACTGACCTGTCCTTTTTTTCCCCTCTCTTCTTTTTCTGTCAAGATTTACTTGCACAGTATTTCCAAGTTTTATGAAGACTGATTACCTGATTGGTGAAGAGCTGAATGTGCAGAGGAGAAATTTCATACTGCGACTTGGATTGCTGCCATCACTGTGACATCCTGATCACCAGGCATCATGTACTGTCTCCAGTGGTTACTGCCCGTCCTCCTCATTCCCAAGCCCCTCAACCCAGCCTTGTGGTTCAGTCACTCAATGTTCATGGGCTTCTACCTTCTGAGTTTTCTGTTGGAGCGGAAACCTTGCACGATCTGTGCCTTGGTCTTCTTGGCTGCTCTGTTTCTCATCTGCTACAGCTGCTGGGGGAATTGTTTCTTATACCACTGCTTTGGTTCCCAACTGCCGGACTCTGCTCATGATCCCAATGTAGTTGGCACCTAAAATCTTCTACTTGGTTGCACTTTTTTTTTTCCTTTTAAAAGGACGGTTTCATGGGAAGGAGGGAATATAAGGCATGTGATTGGAGTACACGTTTCGGTTAAAATGTTTCATTCATGTTTATCCGCACTTCCACAATCTTCCTGTACAATTTGACAAAAGTTGTTATTAGTAATAGCTGGCAGTGCTGTCTGTTCGAGGGTTTGAAGCAGAGCTGCTAAATGGGTGCCATGCCTTCGGTATTATCGTTTGAGTTCGGTCCTTCCATTTCCAATTTGGTGGTGAAGAGACCTGTTGAGTGTTGTCTAATGTCAAATCAGAAGGTAGCCCTCCGTCCTTTGGAACATGAGTCTCTGATCTTTTTGAAACAGTTGGAAAGCTGTTTCTCCACCCTGAGTTCAGTAGAAAGCTAGTGCTTCTCACGGGGTTCATCTGAAGGGGAACTATCAAGTGGTTAATAAGCCCAACAGCACCTGGAGCCAGAGGCTGCTTATTATCTCAGCAGGCCATCCTGGAACATGTATACTGCCCGTTTCCCAAACTACTCATCTGTGTCATAGCTAAAAAATTCCAAATCATCACGATGCCATTTTTAATGCACAAACGCCGAAGCTTGTCTCTCTCTCTCTTTCTCTCTCTCTATCCCACCTCTGCCAAACATCTACTTTCTATGGAGGACCCTGAATTGGAAAGAAAGCATGCACTGCTGTAAAGCTTGGGAAATCTTTTTTTATTGTGTTGCTTTTGAATTTTAAGCTGCCAGTGTTTCTAGCTTGAAAAAGCAATCGGAGTGCGGGAATGGATCACTATACCAGGTCTGGTTTCTCCATACCGAGGTGGGGCTGTCAGTGGAGTAATGTGCTGCTTTTTTTCTTTTAGGCCAAAAGTATTATGTTATCACAAGCAAATGAGCCTGTGTTCCCATATATGGGTGAAAGAAAGCAACATCTGTTTAGGCTACATATCTTCATAGGATTCTGTGAAGCCATTTTTCTAGTGGTACCTGGCTCATGGTTTTATTCTTCTCTCCTTTTCTCCACCAACACTTTGCTTTCTTTCCTCCTCAAGAGCTAATTGCTGGTATGAAATTATAAGGTAGCCTGAGGAAAAAGCAAACAGATACTTTTTCTCTTACTTTCCAAAGTTATTTTCTCATTTGTCTCTACACAATCTTCTTTGGAAGAATATTGCTGAAAAGGCATTTTTGTCTCACTCAAAGGACATGGAACTGAAAATCCAGTCATGACACCTCAGTAGTTTTTTTTATTATTATTATTTTTGTTGGTTTGTTCATTGCACAGCTGTCAACAGATTTAATAAAGCTTTATAAACTTTGGTCTGTGGATTAGTGCCATTTATGATGCAGTCACATTTTCACTGGACTAAGACCTTTGCTTTCGCAGCAGCTTATCTTTTTCACAACTTCCGTAAAGCCATTTTTATTTCCAAAGTGATTTGGTTGCAAACCAAATAGGTTTTCATGTGCCAATCTAGACGCTGACCTGACCAATTTCACAAAATGTTCCAGTGACTGTGTATGTTGATATGGAAAACAGTAGAACTTTCTGGACAATAATGGGTAACAGAAACTATTTTCTTCCTTAATTGGCTTTCCTAAATCTTTTAACAGTACAGGGTCAAGACCACAATTGGGGATGGAACATCCTTCGCTGTTAAGTGAGGCATGTGAGATTTTACAGGGTTTTTTTTTTTTTTGCCATGGTTGTTAAGCAAATCACACAGTCATTAAGCAAATCTGGCATTCCCCACCCCCAATTGATTTTGCTTGTCGAAAGTTGCAAAATGGCAATTAAGTGACTCCAGAATGCTGCAACCATTATAAATAAATGCTGGTTACCAAGTGTCCAATTTGGCTAAAATTGGGCAGCCAATTCTGGTGGTGTCTAGATACCCCCCTCCTTTTTTTTTAATGTGTATTTTAAATTGGTATCCGACCGCAATAAAGCAACAAAGCCTTAATCTTCCTTATTTTTTGTAATGTAAGAACTGCTTGAATTGTGCATAAGTAATAGCCTTGATAGTTTTTCTTAAAAAAATATTTTTCCTGATTATTTATTTGTAGGACATAAGCTGATCAATTTTTTTCTCTGACACTTTCCTCCCCCCCTCCCCTAAACTCTGCATTAGCAGTTTCTTTTTCTGCCTGGGGAGGCTCATAAACAAAACTATAAAACCTACATTATTGTAGCTTATTAACTCTTTTAGAACAATAAGAAGAACAATAAATTTTGCAGCTTTAATTTGCCTGATATCAAATGTGAAATTCTCTGACATGGGTATAATTGAGGGAAATCATAGATGTTAATCAAGAAAGTAAAGAGGTTTTAAAGATACAGCAAGAGTGGTAGATTATAAAACACAGTTTTAAATTACAAATTTTAGTTTTTGGTAATTATGTAGCATTTCTAAGGTTTGAAATACATATACTTGCTATAAATTTTATTTCTTTTTAAGGTTGTCCTATTATTTGGGCAAAAATTTGTTTCACACTTTAGAAAAAATGTGTTTGTGTGCTAGTAGCAGAAACCTGTCTTTGACAATAATTACAGGGAAGTTTTATTTTGCTATTGATTGAACTTTATTCCCAGTCAATAGTAAAAGATGTGTTTAAAGATAGAGACAATCCTATTATTTTATAAATATTTTTAGATAGCTTCACTGATCACCTCAGATGTATATCCTGCATTTTGTTGAAGCACATAGCATTTCCTCCAGTTTTCCCCACAATTACCCTATATGGTAGTTTGGGCAGAAAAAATGACTGGGTCAAAGTCAAAGGATGAGGGTGGGCATGAATCTGGATCTCTATAGTAGCAGTCCAACAACTTAATTTCTCACTAGTGTTGGTGAATCTATGATACGCCTATCAAAAGTGACATGCCACTATCTTTTGGGTGACACATCCGTGTTCACCAGCACCCCACGATTATTCTTTTAAAAAAAACACCCTGCTCTCATGCAATTTGTGGAGGTTGCACAAGAATGGGTTGTGAACTCATGTGGCCTCCAGAGCCTTTGGAAGTCATACAAGAGCACGACCCTCTGGGGCCTCTGCAAATCATGAAAGATTTGCGGCATCGTTTCATGTGGTTTTCGGATACTGCAGAAGAGCTCCAAAGTGACTTCAAGGACAAAGGCCTCATGCAACTTCAAGCAGCCTCAGCTAGGCCACAGGAGCCTGTCAACAAAGAGAACGCTGCCTGAAAGTAAGTGGCATGCAGCCAGTTCCTGTGGAGTGCTGGACTTCAGGGTAATTGCATCTTGGGAAATGGCTCAAGGCAGTCTTTAATCTACAATGGTTTTCAATCTTGGCAATTTTTAAGATGTATGGACTTCAAGTCCCAGAATTTCACAGCCAGCCATGCTGGCTGTGGAATTCTGGGAGTTGCAGTCCACTAATTGAGAAACACTATACCAGTTTTCCAGAAGAGATTTAGTTTTCAGTTTTTGAAGTACTCTTCAATACTTCATAAATGACTTAGATGAGGGAATAGAAGGGGAACTTACCAAATTTGCAGATGACACTAAGCTGGCAGGAATAGCTAACACCCAAGAAGATAGGCTCAGGATCCAGACTTGATCTTGACAGACTTGAGCGCTGGGCCCTATCTAACAAAATGAAATTCAATGTAGAGAAAAGTCCTACACTTAGGTAAAAAAAACCAAAAGTATACATATAAATTGTGTGAAACCAGGCTTAATAGCAGTGACTATGAGAGGGATCTTGGAGTCCTAGTGGACAACCAGCTAAACATGAGCCAGCAGTGTGCAGCAGCAGCCAAAAAAGACAATGCAATCCTAAGTTACATCAACAGAGGGATACAATCAAGATCAAATGAGGTACTAATACCACTCTATAAAGCCCTAGTCAGAACGCAACTGGAGTACTGCATGCAGTTTTGGTCACCACACTATAAAAAAGATGTTGAGACTCTAGAAAAAGTGCAGAAGAGAGCAACCAGGATGATTAGGGGACTGGAGACTAAAACATATGAAGAACAGTTACAGGAACTGGGCATGGCTACTGTAGTGAAGAGAAGGACCAGGGGAGACATGATAGCAGTGTTCCAATATTTGAGGGGCTGCCACAGAGACGAGGGGGTCAAGCTATTTTCCAAAGCACCTAAAGGCCAGACAAGGAATAATGGATGGAAACTGATCAAGGAGAGATTCAACCTAGAAATAAGGAAGAACTTTCTGACAGTGAGAACAATCAACCAATGGAACAGCTTGCCTTCGGAAGTTGTGGGAGCTTCATCACTTGAGACTTTCAAGAAGATATTGGACTGCCATTTGTCAGAAATGGTGTAGGGTCTCCAGCTTGAGCGGGGGGTTGGACTAGATGACCTACAAGATCCCTTCCAACTCCTAATCTGTTAAGAATCTATTAAGTTCCTCTGTTGTGTGAGCTATTTCATTTTCTACAGAATGCTACATATAATTACAGCTTCAAATACAAACTGAATGCTTGGAATTAACACTTTTAATTAAAATATAAATAAATAGAAGTGCAGTATAAAGAGAAAAGTAGATATACAAATGAAAATGCTTTTAACTTGCTTTATTTCAAAGGCATGTGTGAAAAAAGCAAGTAAATGTGTTAATAAAACATAAGAGCTCAGATTATATAAATGAAGAATGGCAAGAGGGATAGACAATGGAACTGGGTGATCAGCAAAAGTTTCAGCAGACAAAAATAATTACCGGAGAAATGTTGGTTCACAAAGTGGAAAAATTGAACTGTAGTCTCTCCCTTGATGAAAATCCTTATAGCTGGGTGCTGGTGTGTGACCTTAAATTGTTTGTTTGTTTGTTTGTTTGTCAAGCATATATGATTATAAACAAAGTATGAACAGTAAAACATGATTGAATATATATGGAATAGTACAAACATGAATAAGAGTAAAAGAGGTAAGAATATATGTGAACATTAGGACAGGAACGGTAGGCACGATTGTGCGCTTATGCACGCCCCTTACCGACCTCTTAGGAATGGGGTGAGGTCGATGGTAGATAATCTGAGGTTGAAGTTTTTGGGGTTTGGGGAAGAAACTACTGAGTCAGGTAAAGTGTTCCAGGCGTTGACAACTCTGTTGTTGAAGTCGAATTTTTTGCAATCAAGTCTGGAGCGGTTTACATTAAGTTTGTATCTATTGTGAGCTCTTGTATTATTGCGGTTGAAGCTGAAGTAGTCATTAATAGGTAGGACATTGAGGCAGATAAATTCATCAGTTGGCTCCAGGTAATGAAGGTCTAAACTTAAACCTAACCTGAATATACTGGAGAGATGTGGCCCACAGATCATGGTCACAGAAATCTAGCCTTTGGTATAAGTAATGCTAGGCATAGCTCCTCCTAAATGAAAGTTTAAATGTATTTATATCCCCTTATAAGTGTATAAGACTCAACAAATGAGTATTTATTGTGGGTTTTGATAGACCTGGTTTTTTTTTCTTTTGTAAATTCTGCAGCTAGGTAGACTGGAGTTTTTGTTTCAGCTCATATAATTTTTCAAACATCTGCCAGGGGAAGTTGGCTACCCATCTTTAATTTTGAAAAACTAGGTAGGATTGGATCTGGTTAGTGCTCCGATGGGAAACCATCTGGATACCACAGGGCTGTAAGTGGAAAAGCATCCTGCAATGGCAAATTATTTCTGCATCTATTTAGAAAATTACATCCATGTGTTAATGATTATTTTTAAGATCCAAGAGTTCTTTCCCACAAGCTTAAAGCATTCACTTTCCTGGGAAAAAGATTCTTAATGAACCATATTCACTAAATAAGTAATAAAATACTACAACACAAAATAACTTGTTACTATGATCTGATTTTAGCATCCAGGCGATGGGAGCTTTGGGGATTTTTTTATGGTTTAATTTGAGATTTAAAAGCCATGTAAAGAGATTACACCCATAATGCCATAATGGGTTTTGTTTTTAAAAAAATATCCTTCAGAATATAGAAAAAAAATATTTCTCTGTTCATTATATTAGAAAGTGAATTATAGGCAACAGATTCAGGACAATGCTTTTCATAATTAACTTATTATACATTAAATGCTTGTAGTTAATAACTTAGATCAGTGGTTCTCAAGCTGAGGTCCGCGGACCCCTGGGGTAGGGGGGGAGCAGCAGTGTCATCACAGGTCCACTAAGGCTTTTTAAATTTTATTTTTATTTATTTATTTTTGTCAAGTACGTGTTGGTAATATACATAGATATAATATTGGTAATACATAAGATGGGTATTGATATGAGGGAACATTAGGACAGGGACGGTAGGCAATGTTAAATCTTGAATTATATCTTGGTGATCTGTGGCCACAAAAGGTATTTAAAGGGGGTTTGTGGTGAAGAAAAAGTTGAGAACCACTGGCTTAGATGACATTAATTGGACAAATGTACAAATAAGCCAGAGCAAAATTTTCAGGTTTGTGGGGGGCAGTATTTCACTGAGGGCCAGTTCTGAGGATCAGCAGGGAGTTGATGCTTCTTAGCCAAGTGCAAGACATATTAAAATTTGTTTTCTTACAAAATGCCCTTACTTGGATAACAGCTCATCTGGAATAGCAAATCAGATTTGTTGGTTTGTTTGTTTTAGATCCTTTATATAGCAGCCCATTTTATATCAATCTCCGGATGGCTTGATATAATAAAGCAACATAAACAACATGTTAAAACTATATGCAGTCTTCACTTAATGACTGGTTGCTTACCGACTGTTCAAAGTTACCCTAACCCTAACCCTAACACCCCCCCAGTACCTGAGTGTATGTGTGTATGGCCATACACACATACACATGTCACCTGATTGCATTTTGGGCACATGGCATCTAATTCATCTTTACAGCCAGTTGTAGCATTCTGTGGTCATATGACCACAATTTATGACATTTTTGCTGGTTTCTGACCCTTTGTCTGGTTTCTGGGGGGAAATCCTCGTAGGAATACATGGATTTGCTTAATGACCTTGGTGTTCACTTAACCTCAGCATTCACTTAACAATCAATGAAAAAAAATCTGAACAACACTGAGTTGAGTCAAGTGGATGCCTTGACTTATGACCATTGAAAATTTTGTTAGGATCAGGTCAAAGACTACCTGTATTAAAACATAAAGGTTAAAAGCAAAAACCTGGCACCAAATTAATGATGCTATTTCCTCCGATGTCCACAGATGTTTTCATTTAATGCTGCTATTTCCTCAGATGTAGCAAGCCTCAATGCAGAAGATCTGTTGCCTTACCCAGACTGACACTTCATTTTCTGCAAGAAAATGCAATAGTTCTTGGCACAAATTTCCCAGTTCTGCAGTTACATTAGCAAGATGATAGGTATTTTGGCTGTGCTATTGGAGGATTCCCTAAATTTGAGTGATGTGCAATTCAAACCTCAAAAGGGAATAAATATATAACAGATTTTATAAGATGGGTGCGGCAAATTGATACTTGTGCAGCTATTTCATGCTGTTATAGATTTTCCTTCAACTAGATATTCAACTGCAGAGTAAATATTCAGTATAGCCCAGGGATGGGAAGCTTGTGAACCTTTAGATATTGTTGAGTGACAGGACCTAACAATACAATGACATGCTGCTTGAGACTGCTGGGATGTATACTGTAGTTCAGTAACCTCTGGAGATCTACATATTCCCCTCACTTCTCATGCTAGAATAAACTATAGACATTTTGTAGAATTTAAGAATTTAAGAATTTAAGAATCTAGGACAGGGGTCGGCAACCTTAAACACTCAAAAAGCCACAAAGGTCCTAACCAGAAGCCCACCGTTCAACTCTGGAGCTGACAGGAAGTCCGGTTCCCACAGCATAGAGTCTCCTCCTAGCGCGGTGTCCTTTATCCTCTACCAGTCCTAACCGAAAGGCCTATCAATTGTGGAGCTGACCGGAAAACCCGCCCCTTGCCATAGAGTCTCCTCCTGGCACGCCTTGCTTCCCCCCCCCCCCCCGCCAACTGGAAACTCCTCTCAAAATTGTGGTGCCGACTGGCGACAGGGAGCCGCAGCAGAGGGATGAAAGAGCCGCAGGTTGCTGACCCCTGATCTAAGAAATAAATGCTTTAGAGGCCTTTAGATGAACGTATGTATTTCATGCAGCTCTTTGTGAAATGGAAGATTACATTTGCATTGTAGAGAGTTTAAAAAGTAATTTGTAAGATAGTGTCAGTTAGTACAGGGGCAAAAAGTCAAAATAATTAACTGAGTTAGAACAAGCTCCTAATGTGAGCTTATGAGAATATTTTTTATATCTTAATATCTGTTTTGCTATTGATTCATGCTCCTCGGTGGTCACTCTGCAAGTGCAAAACCTTCCCAAGATTTTTTTGTATCTTAATTTGCCACTCGTGCCATCTTCATTTCTTTGAAATCTTTGAAAAATCATTGCTATGTTTACTGCTTTGTACTCCTTGGCGCTCTCTTGCTGAGCTACATAACAGCATATCATTTAAACTTTTCCAGATTTAGAGTTTGGATTTAAGAGTGAATATCTCAAGAGGACCCCAAAACAGACAGCAGCAATAACTTTAGCTGCTTGCCCTTTATACCAGCTAAAATTACCTGTCCATCTTCTCCAGTATGCTTGTGTATTTAGTTGCAGTCATTCAAACATCTTCTGTAGTTGGGTTTGTTTGTTTGTTTGGGGGAGAGGGGAGCCAGTGGACACATTTGATATTTCAAGAATGGATGTTTCCACAAAATATCTGCCACAGAAGATCTTTCCCATTCGAAAATGGATGTCATATTGGCTGTCTTCAGTCATGGAGAATATTTTGATTAAAGATAATTTATTCCACCATCCATTCTAGCAAATCCCAGGGAGATATGATTTATTGTTGGTTTGAAACTTTGCTTTAAGGAAGCTGTACAAGGATTTCCTGATGATGGCAGAATATACCTTCTATCACATTGGAGTTCTCTTTCTCAGGAGAGCTAAAAGCATCTTCATAAGGATTCCAGGGTCTCTTGGCAGACCCCTAGTGCAGGCTTTCAGCCATCCTTTGCTCTGGTCTGATGATAGCAATAGCAATAGCACTTATATACCGCTTCATAGTGCTTTACAGCCCTCTCTAAGCGGTTTACAGAGTTCAGCATATTGCCCCCAACAATCTGGGTCCTCATTTTACCGACCTCAGAAGGATGGAAGGCTGAGTCAACCTTGAGCCTGGTGAGATTTGAACAGCTGAACTGCTGAACTAGCAGTCCACTGAAGTTGCCTGCAGTGCTGCACATGAAGATACTTCCACCTTTGTCTATGGAGATTTTTTT
The DNA here is from genome assembly GCA_023053685.1 of Diadophis punctatus similis. Taxonomy (NCBI): domain Eukaryota; kingdom Metazoa; phylum Chordata; class Lepidosauria; order Squamata; family Dipsadidae; genus Diadophis; species Diadophis punctatus. The sequence continues at coordinate 17,060,707 of JALIGW010000003.1, forward strand.
TCTTAATATTTCATAAGGATCTTTATGTAAAGTCAAGTTCTGAGAACTGTAATGGTTCTCACTTGCCTTGCTTTTCTATGCAAGAAAATATAATGCAGCTGTATGCACGTGCTTAAAGTCCAAAGGAAATTGCACTTTTGGCCGTTGCACTTGGAATAAGTCAACTGATTAACTTTGAGTATGATGTTTCTTGCTTGACTTAAGCATTTCATTAATTGGCTTGACAGCTTTAAGTGTCATTACTTATTGCCTCATTAATCCAACAGCAGCCCTGATTAGTAAGGTTGACTGTGATGAAAAAGATTCCAAGTGAAGGTCAGTGTGTGTGTGTGTGTGTGTGTGTGTGTGTGTGTGTGTGTGTGTGTGTGTGTGTGTAAATGCACGTGCCTAGGTAAAAGAGTGGAGATAATTTCAAATGGCTTTTCACTCCCAGACTATATATGGGTCACTAAGTGCAGCTTGAGTATCATACCAGTTTGAAAAAAAAGGTTGAGCCATTTGATTTGAAGCTACATACAGAGACATGTCTACTTGTAACTATAAAACTACCGTATTTTTCGGAGTATAAGACGCACCTTTTTCCTCCCTAAAAGTGGCTGAAAATTTGGGTGCGTCTTATACTTCGAATGTAGCTTTTTTTTCCCCCAGCCCTAACTAGCTGCTAACAGATCTTCCCAGCTCTTACCTTGCAGGCTTTTTCATTGTTACTCTCTCCAAAGAATGTTTTTCCAGCCCTAAGTCTTTGCAGAATTTTTTTTCATTACTCTACTTGCTCCGAATAAGTTTTTTTCTAGCCCTAACCAGGTGCTAACTATCTTCCCAGCTCTTACCCAGCTCTTACCAGCTTGCAGGCTCTTTCATTGTTACTCTTTCAGAGGAATGTTTTTCCAGCCCTAAGTCTTTGCAGGTTTTTTTTCATTGCTCTACTTGCTCTGAGTAAGTTTTTTTCTAGCCCTAACTAGGTGCTAACGATCTTCCCAGCTCTTACTGGCTTGCATGCTCTTTCATTGTTACTCTCTCAGAAGAAGGTTTTTTTAAGTCCTAACCAGGGGATAAAATAATGTGCTGAAACTGACCAGACTAAGGATGCTAGGCAGATGAATACCTGGTAGGCAGATTGTTTTCCCCTGTTTTCCTCCCCAAAAACTAAGGTGTGTCTTATACTCCGGTGCGTCTTATACTCCGAAAAATACGGTAGTCTTCTGTTAAAGAGGCAATATTATTTAAAATTTAGAGCCTCTCCGAGTTCTGTGTCTTCAGGTTCATTGAGATGATAAGGCAGCCTGACAGTTTTGTATTAGAAGCCTGAGAAATGCGAGTGGCGTCTGAAAGCTTTGAAGGTAGGCAGAGAGATGTCCGGGTTTTGTCACCCGGACACATTGTTTAAGGTGTTTTTTGTCTTGCTTTCAACCATCTCTTTTTATAGCGTGAGCTGGTGTGTTCCTCAAAGACTGTAGCTCTCAGATCAGGAGACCTTTTGTATTCCTGCTCTAGAGGATGGCCTGCACAATTATTTTATTCTTTGATTCAGAAATACGATTAAAATGTAGGGACTCTTGGATGATGGGAGAAGCCACATTGATCTTTTGGTTCTTTTGCACTGTTTGATGAGTAAGATCAGGAGAATGTAGGAAATTCAACACAATCCCTCTTTTGCCTTGTAGGACGTTAGCACCCACCCTTCTCCTAGAAAAATGAAATATCCTAGGAAATATTTAAAAAGGCAGAATATTATTCTATATATCCCCGGAAACATGCTTTTAGGCAGACAAAAGACTCACTCTTAGTAGCCCCCACCATTGTCAATGTGCCAGCTCACTCTTAGTAGCCCTCACCATTGTCAATGGGCCATTAAGGACTGGGCCTAGCTCACTCATTCCCCCCAACCTTTGTAAATGTGCAATCTTATTCTACATAACAAGCATCTACAGGAAGAACCATAATAGGAATCCCAAAGCCCTTTCATTACACCACATGGGACCTGGGAAGATTACATCAGCCAGGGACTCAGGACAGCCCACAAGAGTTGCCTCTGCATGGCACCATGGGAGTCTGACAGCCAATGGGATACATTTCTAAACAGGAACAGGAAACTCTTAGGGCGGGGCCCAAGAGAGGGCATAAAAGAAGGAAATTTCAGCATCTCGACCCTTCTTTCTCTGGACCCAACATCTGGAAACATGTGATCCACCTTTTCTGTTCAGGAGCTCATGCCATGTGCTCTCTGTTCTCCATTAAACCTTCATTCCAAGCAACTTCCATGAATCCAGTGTCCAGTGTCCAGTTCCCCACTTGGAACTGAACCCAGAAGAATAATACTTCCAACAGCCTCACACCTCAGAAGCCCTTGTTTCCCATCTGGTTAATGTTCACTCTGTTTTGGCAGAAACAGACTGGCCAATGGTGGAACATAAAACTGGAGATTCAGCCAGCATTTCTGACCTCTTTGTCCTCTTCATCATCTCCCAGTATTCTTTTGTGGTAAGAGAAAAAAAACCCAATAAATGAGTGAGTATTTCCAGGGCTGTTGCAGAAACACCTATAAGCTCAGTCATGGATGAGTTACACCAAGGCATGATAACGTGTTGATTTCTACAGGGACGTAAAAAATCTCACGAGGCACAATTGGAATTTACAACTTCAGAGGAAATGCTGTAAAGGGTCCGCCTAAATTTCCCACTAGAATATTAGCTGTCTCACAAAGTCCTGTGGGAACCATGCCGATGGAGATGGGCAGGAGGCCTGCTTTGGAATGGCAAGGCCCTTAACAGTGGAAGAGTCCGGCATAAATTCTGAGGATGACGAATGATCTGCTTTTAGAAAAGCAAGAGGGTTGAACATCAGGAATGTGCATATCACACCACAAAATCTCTGAAGAGAATTTCTCTTGAATAATTGATTTATTATTGCCTTGTTCTCTCTAATCTTCCCATTGCTGATCCATCTGGGTTGTACAGCTCGCTTCCAGGTACTTTAATCACATTCTTGGGCTCCATTTTTCATCAAAATGGCTCCTTCTTGCATGACTGCAGTTGACTTGTGCAATAAATTAGATTATTAATCCATATTAAAGGTCAAACCGTCTTTGGAGAGTGGGGGTAAACCATTCTTAAAATTATAATTATTTACACATTTTAGGTAAAGAGACCAGGCAGAAATACCTCTTATTATCTTTGGTATGACAAAACTAATAAAAGAGATGAAATACCTTAAAAGATGTGGGACCTGCTAAGAAACAGCTTGTGGGGGGAGAGAAAGAGAATTGCACATTCCTTCCAAGCCCTGGATCCTGTTGCCCTGGAAACAGCATCTCCCACCAGCTGTTTTTCTGGCAATGCCCCACCTCCCTCTAGGTTCACACAGCCATCATTCCATGGATTGGCAAAGGTGGGGAAGGAGAATGCAAAATATATTATATTACTCTATGTTTGGAGCCCTATCCTTGGGGATTTGAAGGTATGAAAACAACCAGATACGGCATTCCACAACAATTCAAAAGGAAAATATTCACGGCACAGAGCTACGTTAAGGGGAAACTCTAACCAAACTAAAAGGAACATTTTGTAGATTTATCACCATGGCTTTAATGGATTGTTTTCACTCGGCAGGTACAATTAGTTCTCCCTGGTAAAAAGATATTCTTCTGTTTTAAGACATGATGCTTTCATATCATTCTTTTTCTCTCATTCCTACATATATTTTCCTGTTATCATGCAACAAAAAACTGTCAGATTCAGAGCTTATTCTTCCTCTCTGGTAGAAGCAGGTTGATTCAAGAATAATCCCAGCCATGTGGGTCAGTCTGGCTGTTGTTTTCCTGGCTCTAATTGGGAACCAAGCCCATCCATCAATATAAGTGCTATTTCTTGCCACTGAACTGGATAATTCTGCCTCTTGACTGGGATTGAGAGGTTTCTCTTTTCAAATCTCAGGTTCTGGTGACTCAAAATTTGCTTCTTACTCAGTAATGGTGGGAAGTGGGACAGAAGCTGCCACGGTCCTTTGTTAGGCTTTGGTTTTATTTTGGAACACATTACAGATTCTCTCCTACTAAATACTTTTTTTCCCTCAGCACCAAAGGCAAATGTCTTTCAAATGTATTCCCCCTTCTTTTCCAAAACTGGTTTTGGTGCCATTCACATATATCAGGGGTGTCAAACCTGATTTCATTGAAGGCCGCATCAGGGTTGTGTTTGACCTTGGGGGGCCGGGGTGGGCGTGGCTAGGGTGCATGTGACCAGCTCGATGTCACTTGTGTCTGGGGTACCTGTGGTGGCCTGAGCACCCTGCCAGCGAAAATGGGCTTCTGAGCTCCATTTTAGGCTGCGACGGCCTCCTGCAAGCCTCTGTCAGCGAAAACGGAACTCGGGAGGGCTGCACGCGGCTCTCGCAAGCTCCGTTTTCACTGGCAGAGGCACCGCGGGCCGCTGCTGTTTCCAAGGTGGCTCCGCGGGCCAGATCTAAGCACCCCGCTGGCCGGATTCGACCCCCAGGCCTTGAGTTTGACACCCCTGACATATATCATTCAGAAAGTCTCACCAAATCTAGTACTGAAGTGGCACTGCCACCTTTAGTAATGAAGCCATTATTAAGCAAGGCTAGCCAAAGGCAACTGTTTAGCAGACTTTATACAACAGATTGCATACATTTTGCTAGGGCTGCAGAATTTCTAGTGTTCCAAGATATTTGGGCTTTCCCTGGGCAAAGGGACACATCTTTTCAAAGAAGATGGTCAAGACCTATTCTTCCTGGAAGAGAAGGAGGCTCTACTCACGGTCACTCATGCCCTTGTCACCTCTCGTTTGGACTACTGCAACGCGCTCTACATGGGGCTACCCCTGAAGAGTATCCGGAGACGGCAACTGGTGCAAAATGCGGCTGCGCAAGCTGTGGTGGGTGCCACCAGATACACCCACGTAACACCTATACTCTGCCAGCTGCATTGGCTGCCCATTGGTCTCCGGGTGCAATTCAAGGTGTTGATTATCATCTTTAAAGCCCTACATGGCTTAGGACCAGGTTACCTCTGGGACCGCATCCTACCTCATACATCCCTACGACCAATTGCAGCACCCCCCCATGGTCATGTGATCAAAATTCAGATGTATTTATTTAAGAAATTTAGGTCCCACAGAGTCGGTCTCCTCCAGGTCCCATCAGCCAAACAATGTCGGTTGGCGGGACCAAGGGGGAGAGCCTTCTCTGTGGGGGCTCCGGCTCTCTAGAACCAACTACCCCCAGAGATCCGAACTATTCCCACATTACTGGCCTTCCGGAAAGCCATTAAGACATGGCTCTTCCTGCAGGCAGGGTGAGGGATCATTGAACATCTCAATCTCCCCCTTGGTATGAATGGTGTCTGTTGGTTTATTTTCCTATTTTTAAAAATTGTTTTTATGACCGTATTTTTAATTATACTATTGCTGTTCTTGTATATGCTGTACGCTGCCCTGAGTCCCTCTGGGAGTAGGGCGGCATATAAGAATTGCAAAATAAATAAATAAATAAATAATTTTTTTCTTGATCCTAGTGCAGGAGACAAAATACATGTAGTCCTCGACTTACCTTAGTTTGATTAGTGACCATTCAAAGTTACAACAGCTCTGAAAAAGTGACTTACGGCCGTTTTTCACACTTGTGACCATTGCAGCACCCCCCCCATGGTCATGTGATCAAAATTCAGATGTATTTATTTAAGAAATTTATATTGGCGCCTATTTGCACATGGCGACTCAAGGCGGCTTGCAAGAATAAAAAACCTCATATAAAAAACAATAAAACTAATAAAAGAGAGAATCATATAATAAAATAATAAAATAATAAAATAACATAACATAATAAAATAAAATAAAATAAAATAAAATAACCCTCCACCCCCCGCCCCGGCGACAACACATCACACGAACCATTTAATGGGCTCCATCCCACTCTGCGTTCCCCAGGCCCGCTGGGCAGAACCAGGTCTTTAGCGCCTTCTGGAAGAGTGTTAGAGTCGGGGCCATTCTAATCTCTGGGGGAATGATGTTCCAGAGAGAGGGAGCTACCACGGAGAAGGACCTTCTTCTGGGTCCCAGATGCTTGGTAACTGACTCATATTTATGATGGTTGCTGTGTCCCAGGGTCACGTGATCACCTTTGGTGACCTTTTGACAAGCGAAGTAAATGGGGAAGCCAGATTGACCTAACAGCCATTTTTACTAATTTGACAACTGCAGTGATTCACTTAACAACTGTGGCAAGGAAGGTCATAACATGGGGCAAAATTCACTTACCAACTATCTCACTTAGCAACAGAAATTTTGGGCCCAGTCATGATCGTAAATCAAGGACTACCTATAATGGGATCAAATTATCAAAAAGCAGATGCTGATTAAATATTAAAAAGGATTTTCTAACAGCAGTTTGACAGTGAAATTAATCAGAGAGGTGGCATGTTCCCTTCTTCAGATTGTTCAAATCCATTTTTGTCCTAAATAAAAGATGAGGAATTAATTTTTTACTTAATAAAGAATTAAATGAGAATTCAAAGTGATGTTTATTATTTTCGTGGCTCCAGCTTATGGGAAGTTGGCATGTTTTCATAATGTAGATTTAATTATTTTAAAAGCCTTTTCTACCTCTGTGCCTCTGTTTACATCTTTCCATCAGAGTGCCATCAATTTGTTTTCTGATCTTAGCAGCCACATAGATTTTTCTCCATGACGATGATCTCTATCTAACCTGTTCTTTTAAGCCTCCCAAAGGTGCACTTATTGTTGCTATAACTGAGTCCATCCACCTTGCTGCTGGTTGTCCTTTCCTCCTCTTTCATCAAGTAGCAGTCCTGAATTGTTTGGTCTTGGAAACATTTCCAAATGGGTGGGTTCATATATTGTATCAAGCTATGGTTTTGTTAGTGATGTGCTGAACATACTGTAGTTAACTGGTTCACAAATACCATATTTTTCGGAGTAAAAGATGCACCTTTCCCCCCCTAAAAGAGACTAAAATTTTGGGTGCGTCTTATACTCCAAATGTAGCTTTTTCGAAGCTTTTTTTCCCAGCACTAATGAGGTGCTATCTTCCTGGCTATTCTCGGCTTGCAGGCTTGTTTTCATTGCTACTCCCTCCAAAGAAGTTTTTTCCCAGTCCTAAGTCTTTGCAGGATTGTTTTCATTGCTACTCCCTCCGAAAAAGGTTTTTTTCAGCCCTAACCAGGGGATAAAATAATGTGCTGAAGCTGAAGAGACTAAGGACGCTAGCCAGATGAATACTGGTAGGTAGATTTTTTCCCTATTTTCCTCCCCTAAAACTAAGGTGCATCTTATACTCCGGTGCGTCTTATACTCCGAAATATACAGTAATACAAAAGTATAAAAAGGTTCACAAATTACAATGGTTGTGCTTTGTTTTCAGGGAAAAAACCAAAACCAGGGGTGGGTTTCTCTTACCTTCCCTACCGGTTCGGAAGTGCGTCATTTCGGAATGGTTGGAATTGTGCGTGCGTGCCTCACATCCGGGTACTGACCCTCTGTGCATGCGCAGAAGCCTTTGTGCATGCGCAGAGAATTATTTGCCAGCCGCTTTCAAGCAGCAGCAACCGGGGAACCGGTTCAGGGGCGTGGCAAGCTGGCTTTCACTACCGGTTTGGTGACCGTGGCCAAATTTCTGCCACCGGTTCGCGCGAACCCACCACTTACCAAAACCCTTTTGAGCTGTGATGGAACTGTGAATTAGAAGTGTAATTTACTCAGGACTCCCTCCAGTTTGAAAACAATGGATGTACAAGTTGTGAATGCATAGATAGGCTCTTCTACTCAAACCTTTGTAAAGAGAAACCAGTCTACTTTCACCATTGAATGAAGTAGTCCTTGGAAATGAAGCCACATCTTTGCAATGCAGCCCCTGCAGTCATTTTCAGACATTAGAGTGAAGGTGTTACTTACTAGCCTGTGTCATTTTCAGGTGGTTCAGGAAACAAAAGTTTAAAAAGATGATCTTCTTCTTAAGTGCTAGTGCCAGAGGTGGGTTCATCCCGGTTCGGACCGGTTTGCCCGAACCGGTAGCAACCCGCTGGTGATGTCACGATGATGTCACGGAACCGGTTCGGTCGGTGCCGGTCCATGGAGGCCACCATCATTTTTTTGAAATTTTTTTTAATTGTTATTTTTTTGAAATTTTTTCCCAGGTTTTTTTTTCTTCTGAGCATGCGCAGAAGCTGAATTTCCAGCACTGCGCATGTGTTGCTATCTTGTTTTTGGCTTTTGGGGGGGGGTGTTATTTTTTCAGCACAGCGCATGCTCATGCATGCTTTGTGTGCGTGCGGCCACGAGGCGCGGCCACGCGGTGCAGGAGGAAGCAAACCGGCAGCGAGGTAAGATAGAACCACCCCTGGCTAGTGCTATTTCTGTCCAAGGGCACTGAAATCATAGAACTGAAGAATACTTGAGCTTAGAAGACTAACATCTACAAACTGATGCAGGAAGTTCTTTTTTAAAAAAAGCATTGGATGTAATAGCTACACCTACGTGGTTGAAAAAGCTTCTCTTTTTTAATAAAAAGAAACAGTTAATGTTAAATATTGTGCGTGACTTTCTTCCCAAGATGATGCTTTTTTAGATTTCAAGAAAATTATGCTTAGCAGAAATCCTCTTGTTCCCAAATAGAAAAGACAATAGCAGTGATGAAGGCATCAGTTCATGTGTTACAGACTTACCCGGAAGCTGACAACGAATGAGAAAAATACCCTTTCATTTTGTAAGCAGTTTTATAGTGCAGAGTTTTAAACAAAAAACGAGTCTTTTTCTAGCCAAAAAAGCAGAAAAGCCAAAATAGGCTGACGTAAGGTAAGCAGTGAATAGAGATGGATTGGCTGGACACTTTTCAAAAATGAGAGCTTGTACAGAAGAGTATGTATGAAGAATGAGAAAAATGTTATGATTCCTGTGCACAGGATGAGCAGCTCAATCCCTCCCTCCCTCCCTCCCTCCCTCCCTCCCTCCCACCGTCTCTCTCTCTCTCTCTCTCTCTCTCTCTCTCTCTCTCTCTCTCTCTCTCTCTCTCTCTCTCTCTCTCTCTCTCTCTCTCTCTCTCTCTCTCTCTCTCTCTCTCTCTCTCTCTCTCTCTCGTCAAGATCCAAGCTATTAAATAAAATCAATTTCATAACATGAACTGGATTCTACGGTAGTATCCAGTCCTTTTCAAGAAAAATATTCCAAATGGTGGGATCTTTCTCGGAATAAGATATACACTTGAATAGTATCTCTACAAAAAGTAAATTATACATAGTATTTACTTGTGCACCAGTCATCCCACATATCTCATTATAAATCGTTCTAAAATAGCTGTCCCTAATCCAGTACTGTAGATAGCTGGGATTCCAGAGCTAATTGCATTGCTGGCAAATTTCCAGGATTAATAGCTATAACACCTCTGGTAATGCCTAACTGGGCTAAGCTGCAATAAACATGCAACATGTACAGCTCAATGTAGGTGAGTGGTGCGGTGGCCTAGAGGTGGAGCTCTCACCTCACAGTCAGGAGGCTGTGAGTTTGATCCTAAGTAGAGGCAGATATTTCTCTCTCTGGGCACACTGAGAATACATCTGCTGAAAAAATCTCCGCATTGGCATCAGGAAGGGCATCCGGCCAGTAAGCACCCAGCTCCATTCAGTTGCTCAGACTCCACCCCGCAAGGGATTATGGGGTTGTTAAAAGAGGATGGTTAAAGGAGGATATACAGCTCATTGTAGGGACCTTGTATGGATTATCTAGAGTTCAAAACTGGGAAGATAAGAAACTGAAACAGGCAAATTGTCATTTTCAGAGCTCAGACTAGCTCTCCCCTACATGTAGTAGAATAGGAGTCACTGATCTAGACAACAATCTACGCTGAATTTCAGTGCCTCCATTTAAGAATGCATTTAAATAAGGCTTTTAATAGTATATTTGTCCCTGCATCAGATTCAGATTTTATTCAAAAGATTTTACACCATTCTCTTCAGCACATTTAAGGTTAGGATTACAAAATAGAAAGATTCTTGGACTTGAATGACCTCTTCCAGTTCTAGGTCTCTTATCATTTTAGTCATTTTTGCAATATCCATTGTGTTTATTTTCACAATATAAGAAGTGGCACTCACTGATTCGTCACATTCATACTAAGGCAGGAATGTACATCTTTCTTAAATCAGATGCTACATTTAAAAAAAGTAGCTGTTGAAGATCTCAGGTGATGGCACCTGAATGGTTGGGGTCAATAGCAATAGCAATAGCACTTAGACTTATATACCGCTTCATAGTGCTTTCCAGCCCTCTCTAAGCGGTTTACAGAGTTCAGCATATTGCCCCCAACAATCTGGGTCCTCATTTTACACACCTCGGAAGGATGGAAGGCTGAGTCAACCTTGAGCCGGTGAGATTTGAACTGCTGAACAGCTGAACTAGCAATCAGCTGAAGGTCGCAGTGCTGCTTTTAACCACTGTGCCACCTCGGATTTAACTATAATGGAGAGGTTTAGGATCAAACTCAACAAAGCTTAAGGCACACAGTTTTGTCCTTAACTCACCCCCATTTTACCTAAATGTTTAGTCTTGCTTGCTTTGGAAATCTTCTAAGGTCTGTGGAAGGGATAGGGACAAAGCAATAGGCTGCCCGGCTTTATACACTGCTGTTTTGTTTATACAATATTTCCTAAGCCTTGCATTAGTTGGATTACCACATGAAACAAAGCCATAAACCATGGTTTCTAAATGCCAGAGATTAGTGAGAACAATCAACCAATGGAACAGCTTGCCTTCAGAAGTTGTAGAAGCTTCATCACTTGAGACTTTCAAGAAGAGATTGGACTGCCATTTGTCAGAAATGGTGTAGGGTCTCCAGCTTGGGCGGGGGCAGCGGTGGGTTCCTCCCGGTTCGGACCGGATCACCCGAACCGGTAGTGATCCGCTGGTGACATCACAATGGCGCCACGGATCTGGTCCGGCCGGTGGCGGTCCGTGGGCGCCATCTTTTTTTTTAATTTTTTTCCAAATTTTTTATTGTTTGGAAGTTTTTTCCTCTGCTGCTGCTTGAAAAAGGGCCCTCTCACCCACCCCTGGGTTTATACTTACCTTTATTCCTTCACCCAAAGTACAGCTGATCAGCTCCTCAGCTGTGTTTCAGCCTGATTATAGCTAATGAGCATGTGCGGAAGCAGAATTGCACGTGGGGATGCAATGCGAACCGGTGGCGAAGGTAAGTGGAACCCACCCCTGGGCGTGTGTGTGTGTGTGTGTGGACTAGATGACCTACAAGGTCCCTTCCAACTCTATTAATCTGTATCTGTATCTATCTATATACAGCCACAATCATGAGGACCCATGGTGGTGCAGTGGTTAGATTGCAATACTGCAGGCTAACTCACTGCTCACTCCAGTTGTATGATTCTGAGCTGGTCAAGACTGACTCAGCCGTCCATCCTTCTGAGATCTGTAAAATGAGGACCCAGATTGTTGGGGGCAATATGTTGACTCTGTAAACTGCTTAGAGAGGGCTGTAAAGCACTATGAAGTAGTATATAAGTGTAAGTGCTATCACTACTGCTATCATGCTACATGCTAAAATAGTGATTTATCAATATGTAGCTGCTGTCCAATTAGAAGAAAATATGCCCTCCTACACCTATACGGGATTACTATACTACAAAATTTGCTCTTTGTGGTCTTTCTTCATTTCTAAACATTGCCATTTACTTTTATTCAACAAAATTGTGTTTTTATGTCTGTGTGAAAAAGAAATAGAAGTACACCACTGAATTAAAAGAGGACTTTCACCTTCCTACATTTAGGAGTTTTAATATTTCAAAATTTTATTTTTAAAAAGGAGTTAGATTTCAGACACTGAAAAGGCAAGGGCAGGAGAGAGATCATCACATTCTCTGCATAGTAACCGAGATTTTACAAAATGTGTGTGTTTTCATAAAAAAATATAATAGCAAAAGAAATCCATATTCAGACGTGTTCAAACTTCATGCAACAGCAGAGCCCGTTCCAAGATTCCTCCTTGATGGGCCTTTTCAAAAGCAAAACGAATAAGGAATGACAAAGCCAACACAGGAAGTTTGTTTAATGCTTTCTTCAGTTCATGAATTAATGGCAGAGGTCAGCCAGGTTCCAATCCTTAGATGGGGTCTGGTTTCCTGCCTCTGGGTCAAAGACTACATCATGCATGAATAAAGGAAGTGATGATTTTACAAAAGGAAACCAGCAGCCATTTCTTTCTTTCAAAAATTTGCCCTTAATAAAGGAGAAAAGCAAGACTAAGCATGGTGTTCATTTAAATTAGTTATTTGTCATCATTATTGCTACACCAAAATCAGGAAAGAAATCTGCCATTTTAAACTAAACCTTGACTTTTTTTAAAAAAATGTACAGATTTGGAAAATGGTCATTTTTACACAGTAGTATCTATACATGTACACAGTCATACATGCACACGTTGGTTTTAGCTCCCACAGTAAAAGTTTTCAGAAGTTGATATGTGCTCCATTTTGCATTTGTTAAGGAGCTGTTTCTCCATGATGGCAGACTTTAATCAAGTATGTTATATAAAAGGTATTGGCATGAAAAAGCAGTACCCTTGTTCCTTATTGGCAAAAAAGGCTTATCTCCAAATTTAATTACACAGCAATAGTAACACAAATGGGATTTCCTTGGAAAGAAGGATTATCCCCTTTAAAAGAATTGCTCCATCTTTTACCAAATATGCCCACCCAACCCCAGAACATACAACATGAAGACACAAATGCTAACAAACAAAATGCTCTACTTTTTTTTTAACCACAGTATTATACATGAGGAAATGGAACAAAGATTTTATGAAGTTAATTTTGGAGCCGGATCATCCGGCCCCCACTTTCTCCGACTGTAGGTAGGAGTTGCTAGAAATAACTGACTTCCCAACCAATCCTAAATGTAGAGAACTACAGTAGACACCAGAGAAGATTTTAACCAAAACACCTCGTAATACATAGTGTTTTAGATTGAACAATTTTGTTTTAACAAAGGAAAATGGTAATTAGGATGTATGTCAGCACATTGCAATTCTGAAAAAAATGGCTAACATCAGAAAGTCATTCTGGTCCCATTGATGGAAGGAGGTACAAAGCAAGATGTGTTCTGTTTGGAAGGAGAAGGAAAGAAATTGAAAAGTTTAGAGATGTGGAAAGGCACACTCCATTCCTGATTAAACTGCTTTCTCATTTGATGAGAGATTGTACAAGAATGCTCCATCGATCAATCAGAGATTTCAAAAAGGAGCAGGGGGAAAAAAGTTAAATTGAATTTTGCAAGTACAAATAGAGAAAAACAGGCAAGGCATATTACAAACAAAGGCAAGAAAGAGTTTTGATCGTTTGACACAGCATCATACCCTGGTCATATTAAAGAAAGGAAATTGTACCCTGTTCTCAACACAATGAAAATAGGAGTTTCGTTCTGCAGGAGAGAGGCATTTTGGCATGTAACTAAGAGAACAAGTCATGGGCCCCTCCCATTGTTCTACCCATGAGAAGCCATTGCTAAAGTTTATACCTATTGCTGCAGTCATTGACTATTTTGAGGTCCTGAGGTACGCACACACCTTGGCATAAGAAACAGATTTGGCTCAATTGTCTAGAAAGGATATTGACATCCTCAGTTTCAGAAAAAAACTTGAATTTGAACTATTTGGGGAAAGAGCTTGTGCAAACCATAGGAACTTATACCTTGTCTCAGATCCCTTTTCCTAAAAAGAGCAGTTTTGAAACTGAGTTAAGAGGAAGCATGTGAAACCTGGTCACCAATTCAAATCATTTCTGGTGCTTTCTCACCTATGCTCCCTAGTTCTCTGATGAAAACAATCTCTTGGAAAACGAAAGAAGCTTTGGGAATATTAACTGAAGCACTGATAGAGGTTCTATGTTCTAAATACATAATTGTGAGAATGACACACTTCTCTGCATAAGGCAGAGGCATGAGATCTCAACTTTGGACCTTTCTAAGCAAACACTACCAACAACCCCCCACCCCCCACCCCCCACCAACACACCATATCATTCTAACATACACGATGACATCAACAAGAATGGAAGAAGAAACAAGCCAGGTATCTACTTGTCTAGAGCAAACAACATATAAACTTTTGGAAGTAATTTTGTTCTGACATAAATTGGTCATGAAGGATAGTTCATCAGGGAATAAAAAAGTTTTTGCTATTGAAGGGTTGTTGTTGTTGATTGTTTGTTTTTGGCACATCAGAGAACATCAAAAAACTTAAGACATGGAAAAATAAGATCAAGTGATGGCAGGCTGACAATATTTTCCAGCTAAATACAATTGCAACAAACATTCTTCTTATTTTTTTTGTAGGGGGGGGACATGCACTTACGCTGACATCCAAAGTCATCAAGCAACACTCGCTTGGCTGACTCAAGGGTTATATACAGAAGAGGACTATCTTACAATTGGTAAGAAATTCTCCCAGTAAGACAAAGCTGGTGCACAGCAAGAGTTTTTTGTACCACACTGGCAACAAAATTGTTGCAACAAAAGGCAGATATGTTTACATATGGCTTGGATTGCTATTAGTCCTTGGATTTAATTCTTCGCAGAGATTTTCACTGGACTTAGCTAGACATATCAGTAAAGATTGCTGGACTGGCTTTCTTTGCATCTTTTTTCACTTAAAGTTGTATGCGTTGCCAGTTAGGTTTCCAAAGACTGCCTCAAAGCCACCTCCAATTTCTGTTCTCCATAGGGAAGGAGCTGTTTCTTGGACTGTAGGCTTGGGATCTCAGATGTCAAAACACTCAATCTAGAGAATGAGATCAGCAGTACAAAATATATGACTCACACGTTTCGAGAAGGACAAAACTATCTGTCCAGTCTAGTCTAGTGATAACCAATATAAATATTGTCTACACAAAGTTGCTACTCACCTGGTTCTGCATGGGCAGCTAAGTGTGAATCTAACTATGTCTGCTTCAAAAGAAACTAGAGGGACTTCCATCAATATTCTTTTCTATAAATCTAGGTTTGTTGTTACAGCATAAGATCATTTTTGTGGAAAAAGATGGAGCGGTCCACATTCCACAGATGAATTTTTTCCTGTTTAAGATAGTAGTCAACTGGTTTATTTTAAAACATTTCTTCGGCCTCTGCTTAAGGCCATGGCCTAACCTACAGAAAAGTCATGTAATATGAATCTAGAATGCAGAGTTCTGTTTGCCCTAGTGTTACTGGGTCTGAACATACCTGCCAGGTCCCAGACAGTGTCTCAGGATAGTCCTACCAGCTGTTGTTCTTACATCTGTTCCAGGATGCAGATTTCTTGGCTAATATAACAGGCATGCTGTACCAAGCCAAGTGGAGCTCCGTTCATTTTTCTCCTCTTGGTAAATGCCATTGAGCTAAATCACTATGACATTGGTTTACAAATAGTGACCATGTTCAGTTTGCTGCCTATGCTTTCTTTCTTTTCTTTTTTAATAGGATGGAATAGGCCTATAACTAAGATGTAAGTCAATTTCTACTGTGTATATACAAATCTAAATGCAAGCTACATCTTGTTACTCGGATGTAAACTGATGTAAAAATATGTTTGAATATGAAAGTCTTTATGGGGTCATGGAAAGTTAACAAATTAGCAAAAAAAGAGACTAGTAAAGGGTGAGTATCCACAAGTAAAGAGTCTTATGGCCACATTGTAAAGTACATGCAGTTATGTGTACTGTGATTTTTCTAACAAGCAGAGGAACATCCAATTGTGTTTGTTTTTGTGTTTGTGTGTGTGTGTGTGTGTGTGTGTGTGTGTGTGTGTGTGTGTGTGTGAAAGAGTGTACAGAGATGTATGTTAGTGTTTAAAACCTTTCTAGCTATTTTCACGTTAAATATAAGATATTTTACTTATTTTTCCCCAGGGGTTAAAAAAAATTGCTTGGGATGGCATACTGGTCCAGACAATTAGCTTGGACCAATATGCCAATATCCCTGTATATATACAGGACCTTCTCGGTACATTTCCTACATTATTAAATTGTGGCGCTACCTTACAAATGACTTTTACCAAGCACCATCATTATATCTTCATACAGAGGCCAAAGATTTGCTAAATCATTTGACCTTAAATGGCATGATCTAATTGGAATAGGATTTTTATTACTGTACTGCCCTATTTTTATGCTTTCAATTTTATTTAAATTGTTGTAAGGTTTTCCCTAAAAGAATGTTTAAAAATTAAAGAATTACCTTACTCTCCAGAAGTGAAAGATTAAGTAATCATTTCTTCACGATCCCTTTGCCAAACTTTACATGGTACATTAGTTTTTAATGTTATTAATTTTTATTGAAAGTAAAATAAGAGAACAGGGTTTTAGATTTCTCAAAGACAATACTCTTCATATGTTTTGACCACAATTATCATCATCCACTTCCTGGCAGATGGGGTTTTTAATCCAAAGTAGTTGAAATATATTGGGTTGGGGAAGGAAGACTAAGAATCACTCTGAAAGGAGCCCACATGGATTTTGCAGTGTGTTTTCTGGATCAGGAGACTGGATTTAAATCCCTGAAATTATATTCCTTAAACTGGGAAGACAGTTAAAATGGCTGAACGGGGAAAGTGGGTAGGGATACCAGATTTTTCAGAATTATATAGGCTTTCCTAAATTTTGAATATTTTTACTTCCGTCCGTCCAGTGTATGTTGCTCAATCATACATCATGGCAAAGAAAATAGATGGCCATTGAAGCAGTGATTAGACCATGATTATAATACTAGATAGTAAACACAACAGGCCACTTCCTGCTGCAGTATTATGCTTCCAAGGCACTGAGGAATCCCAGACTGGGTTAAAATTAAAAGGCAGTGATGTGAGCCGAGTGTGTGCTTAAAGAATTTATAGAATGCTAGGTGGAAGACTATTATTTCCTAGGCAGGAGACTGGTATTAACAGCTTAGCAGTTCAGTACGGGTAGAGAAAAGAAGGATTTATGATCCTGCCACCTTACCCCTTTTTACGGGCTGAAGAAACTGATAATCTTCAGCTGTCTATTGAATGAAAGGGCTAGATGGAAGACAAGCCTCCAGTCCAAGATCTAGCTCACTGTCCTGAACAATTTGAGGATCGTTGTTTGCTCTTTGACATTATGTGTCCTATCTTACGCAAATGCTGGGTACGGTTTCCCCAAGAATGTCCTTTACTTCATTTACAGCCAGAAGGCAAAGAACAACCCCTTTTCTAAACAAGCCCAAAACATCCAGTTCTACCTATTATATGGCTAAGATTGGCAAGTGCACCTCCACAAACAGGACAAGACTGGATAGACAGTGGCACAGAAGAAAATGGTGTCAAAAATAAAAAAGGAGAGGATTACAAACACACAAAATGTGCAGTGTCCACAATAGAAGCGAGCTACTTTTTTTTTCTTTTCCTTGGATTCAGTCAGCCTAGATCCAGATATTTGAATACAAGTAGGGAAATTGTGCTGGTTTTATCCATAAAGAAGAACAAAAGCCACGAGAGTCTGAAAGGCATACTTCCTTAGCATCCGCGTTCAATCAGAAATGACTCAAGTGCTTTGATGCAGGACGGTCCTGCATCAAGTGCAGGATTGTCCTGATTGCAATTCCTTCTAATCATACATAGTCAGGAGTGGTTTTGATGGAGGACACATTCCTGAAAATAAGTGACCTTCAGGAGTAGGATCCTTGCTCTTGATTATTATTATTATTATTATTTGCAGAAAGTTTTGGTGTTCCTGAAACTCCTCTGCTGTACTACAACCAACTTCATATTGAAATGAGACTTTGTTCACTCACAATCCATCAAGGTTTTTGTTAACCACAAACAAAGTCAATTGGTGCAATCCTTAAAAAGAAGGGCAAATTGCCAGAATGATGAAAACACCCTGGCTAATACTCCAGCAGGGATCCTAATATGATTCAAAAGTTCCTCTCTAGAGCACATTTGCCATTGGAGCAGCATAAAGTCTTCTGGCAACTGGTCCAGTCCTCAGACCTATAGATTTTCTCCTGGCTGATACTGGGGCTCTGTTGATGTGAAGTAATCCTCCAGGAAAGCTTGGAGGTATTCAAAGGTTGGCCTTTCCTCAGGATCCTTTCTCCAGCATTGGCACATCAGATCGTGTAGAGATTCTGGGCACTCTGGTGGACAGGGCATCCGATAGCCTCGCTCCACTTGATCTAGGACTTCCCGATTCACCATGCCTATGACACAAAAAAAAGGAGAAAGAGACAAAAGAAGAAGAAGAAGAAGAAGAAGAAGAAGAAGAAGAAGAAGAAGAAGAAGAAGAAGAAGAAGAAGAAGAAGAAGAAGAAGAAGAAGAAGAAGAAGAAGAGAGAGAGAGATATACTCTTAATGTAATTGTGAACATTTAGTGAAAATACTTGCAAATTGTACCTGGTTTCACAATTTTGTTCTTCTTTATTTTGTTGGAATCAAATAGTATACCCGTGCTTCCCCGAAAATAAGCCCCAGTCTTATATTTTTTTTGCCACCAAAAAAGGCACCAGTGTTGTGGCTTGCCCACGTCCCGCGAAGCTGGTAGCGGATCCGGAGGTTCAAGAGCCGACCATGGCACGGCACTATCATCTGTGTACCTGGCACATGAGTCTGACAGCGAGGAGGATTCAGTGCCAGAGGAGGAAGACCAGCCAGGGCCTTCTGCACCTTCTCAGCTGGTGCAGAGTGAGTCATCAGAAGAGGAGGAGCCTCTGCTGGATGCTAGGGCACGCAGAGCAGCTAGCAGGCAGGAGTGGCTCTACAGAGGGAGGTCTCCTCGCATATAGAGCTGAGGGCTAATGGGCCACGCCCTCAGGCTACTTAAGGCTGGTGCACTCGGTAGTGGTTGCTGGAAGCAACAACTGTGATCTGTTAGCACTCAAGATTTCTTTGCATCAGCGTTCCTGCTCTGAGTCCTGTATTTTGAACTATCAGCTCCTTTGATACTGGTTTCCGGGATTCCAGCCAACTCTAGTGAGTAAAGAGATAAGCACAGAGTAATTGCCTGTTTGTTTTGGACATTGAACTCTGGCTAAAAGCTCACGAAGAGAATATTGAACTTTATTCACCAAGACTCTCTTTCTGTTTGTTCCTGGACTTTAAATCCTGACTTTTACTAAGCATCTTTATTAGTAAAAACTCCTTTATTTCTTTAGCAAACAGTTGTGTGTGTGTCCTTTCTGGAAGTTCCTGTGCTGGGACACAACAACCAGGTCTTATTTTCAGGGGGGGAAATGTTGTCCACTGACTCACCTCAATTGCGCGTGTCACCCCCAGCCTCTTTTTCACTATCATAGGCCTTCAGGAACTTCTTCATCCGGCAAGGCAGCAAGGCTTTCCTGAAGGCCTCTTCAGCCGATAACAAGAGCTCTGGATCAATCTGGAGCTGTGTTATCGGCTACAGAGGCCTTCAGGAAAGGCCTTTAGGAAAGGCCTCTTCAGCCGATAACAGAGCTCCGGATCGATCCAGAGCTCTGTTATTGGCTTCAGGAAAGCCATGCTGGCTGCAGAAGAAATGGGTTGAGGTGTGCGAGGCCTGGCTGCAACTATCAGAAGGTAAGTAGTAGGGCAGCTCCACCCCCCCATCCCCATCCTAGCTTAATTTTTACCTGTGCACCCTGGAGTGGGTGGGGTCTTAATTAGGGCTTATTTGGGGGGGGCAGGGGTTATATTAGGCGCATGTGTAAAAATCAAGCTAGGACTTACTTTCTGAGTAGGTCATATTTTCGGGAAAACATGGTACTCTCCAATCAAAACATACAGAGACATTAGTCAGATTGGCACTCAATGTCTGTTGTATGCTATCTGACAAGTGTTTTGGCCTGGTCAGAACCCATCCAAAGTTGAGAGGGTGAAGAGCTGGAGAGATGAGGTTTAGTTGCCACTGCCTGTATTTACATGGATTGGTCTTCATCACTTACGGTTAGTAGGGCCCAGTGGTGAAATGCTCCCGGTTTGGGGCGGGCCAGTCGGTCGTCGTAGAGTCGATAGAACAGATAGAGATCGCAGCCCGAGCCTTCCCCCACCCGCTACCCCCACCCGCCTGGACGCCGTCATTTGGGTTCTTTTACTCTCTGTGCATGCATAGAACGCTTTGCGCATGCACAGAGGTTAAAAGAACCCAAAGGTGGCGTCCAGGTGGGCGGGGGAAGCGGGTGGGGGAAGGCTCGTGCTGCGATTGCTATCGGCTCTATTGGCTCTATGACGACAGACTGGCACGCCCGAACCAGGAGCATTTCACCCCTGGTAGGGCCCCCCTTTCAAGGGGAAAGAAATGTAGTCTGAGCCAAAGTATGGCCAGCCACACTCTAACCTCCTCTTTCATGAATTATCTGGTTTTCTTCGTATTGTATTCCTTCATTAGATTTTTATTCCACAGGAACTCATGGAAGATGGAAAGAGTTCCCTATAGATGTTTTTGAAGCTCTTGGCACCTATATCAAAGCTGAACACACACTTACCGGGATATGGTACTCGACCTTTGGTGGCAAGTTCTGTCAAGAGTATTCCAAAGGACCAAACATCTGACTTGATAGTGAACCGACCATACAGAGCAGCTTCTGGGGCAGTCCATTTGATGGGAAATTTAGCACCTAAGCACGGAAACAGAAATGTAAATAAAAAGGTTGAAAACTCTCATTCAGATTTTCTTGTCTAGGGATCACAAAAGGAGGGGACAAACGGAGGTGAATTACATTCACATGTGCTGCCATGTCTACCAACTACTTTTTATCATTCATCCACTGTAAGCAATACCATAGTAATTTGAAACATACCTAATTATATATCTTGTTGGCAAATGAACCTCTTACTAGTATCTGTTGAGCGAGAGGATGCCTACATCCTACTGATACTACCTTCAGGGGTGGGTTCCTACCGGTGAGGTCTTGCCTGTTCGTCGCCGCAGAGCCGAAGAAGCTGTTGGCATTCGCGGTGCGGGGCTTCCCCCGCCCGCTTTCCCCGGCCGCCGGGACGCCGCCATTTGCGTTCTTTTGCCCTCTGCGCAAGCAGAATGCTTTGCGCATGCGCAGAGGGCAAAATAACGCAAACGGCGGTGTCCCGGCAGCCGGGGAAAGCGGGCGGAGAAAGCCCCGCGCCATGAATGCCAACAGCTTCTTCGGCTCTGCAGCGATGAACAGGCAAGACTGCACCGGTAGGAACCCACCCCTTCTTCCCCTCTGAAGCAGCAATTCTTTAGCAGATGGTATTTTTTACCTAAACAGGTTAAAGAGTGATCATACCTTGTCTTGCTGTGTATTCATTGTCCTCAATCAGTCGTGCCAGTCCAAAGTCAGCTACTTTGCATACCAGGTTCTCTCCCACAAGGATGTTGGCAGCTCGGAGATCTCTGTGAACGTAGTTCATCCTTTCCACGTAGGCCATGCCAGAGGCAATCTAACATCATTCCAAAGGCAAATTAAAGTCTGAGGTAGTTTGACAATAATTTTGTTCTGCAGATTTTACTCCTTGAAGAATTAGTCAAATTGACAAGCCGTATTCACTTCATATCAAGGGAAATTCTGGGTTACAGTCATTTGTGCAGTAAAGTCTTGTATGATGGTGATCTTAAAATCTCAGCATAAGATACAGACTACATAACAGTTAATGATGAGGCTGACCACCATTTTTAAAGAAAATTACTGAGGCCTCTGCTGCAAACTAAATAGCTTACTTGGAAGCACTCAGAATTTCATGAGTGTTTGCAGAAGATACTTATCTACAGTAAGTCAGTTAAAATTATATAACTACATTTGCACAACAAATAAAGCTTCCTTAATGTTAATGCTTCTTTGTGATTTGGCCTGATGCACAAGCCCAAGCTATTTGCTTAATTTGTAATTCATTATATTTTGCAAAAATTTTAAAAAGTGGATTAATTCAATAAGCAGGTTATGTTATTTAAATGCAGCCAACATATATTTTCCCTGGCCTGACTCGCTTCAAATTACAAGAAGAAGAATCTTCTGATGTGAATGTATTTATTAAAATGGCTATATTTCATTTTATATAAATAAATCTTAGATAAGATGCAATCAATTCAAACTAGACAAAACAACAACAACATAGCTCCAACAAATCCAGTGTATTAAAACTCCTATCACTGAGATCCAAAAGTTTGGGGAAACAATACTTTTTCCTTGATACACAAGCTGATGCCATTCTAACTGGGTGTAGTGGTTGTGGTGTTTGAACAGAAAAGCCTCAGTCTCTCTCTTTCTCTCCACATAATCCATTGCAATGAAATGGACAGCAAACAAATAAATAAAACGTAATGTATTGCTTCTCATGGTGGGAGACAAATAAAAACTCTTGCTAACTGTAGATCTTAATGTTCAGGCAGCTGTCCACAAGGAGTGTCCCAAATATGGTGATTCCAAACAGAGTGCTGTATATTTTTATTCACATATTTGTGGATGAGCTCCTCATGTCCATATTCAAAGCGAAAGAGCACAGGAAACAGTAGATTGCTTTCTATACCAGTTCAGAATCTACCTCCCAAATGCTGAGTCGTGATATAGATGTGAAAAAGATGCACTAAGTCAGGGCTGTAAAACTCCCGGACCATGGGTTGGATGCGTCACGTGCTGGCCACACCAATGCCTGGTTTTGTAAAGGGGGGGGAGTCCTGATACATATTGTGACGCCGCTGTGATGATGTGAGTTTGACACCCCTGCACTAAGTTATCTGCAGCCTATGCAAAGCTTTTTACACTCACCTGTGCAGCCATGTCCACCAGCTGGGGCAATCTCAGATACTTGCCCATCTCTCCCTTCAAAAAATCCAGGAGGCTCCCTACAATAGAACAGACAGTTATTAGAAATCCACTTAGGGGAAAATCACAAAGTCATTAAGCTTTCTAAAATCCTTCATTATTATCACTTAGCCACACATGTAAATGGGGGTGTAATTTTCTACTCGAGTTTTATTATGACATGTTAAGCAAGAACTGAATTGTGAACTGCCTACAAGGAATCACACTTCAGTGCTTGCTAAACAGTGTATGAATTCATTCAATCCCAAATTACAACACCACATATTTAGTTGTGTAAATGCATTTTTAGCAGTCAGCCTCGTGTTTCACATGCTATTGTATTCAGTAACACAGAAATTATAAATATAGCTAGGAGAAGGTACTGTATATTTTCCTTCCAGTTTCAGATTTCTCCTCTGTCTCTGTTCTGCCTATTTCAGTTTGAAGGAGGAGAAAGCATATAGAGAAATTTTTGTTGTTGTTAGTTGCGAAGTCGTGTCCGACCCATCGTGACCCATGGATAACGTTCCTCCAGGCCTTCCTGTCCTCTACCATCCATCCTGAAGATGAAACTCAAATACTTTGGCCACCTAATGAGAAGGAAGGACTCACTGGAGAAGAGCCTAATGCTGGGAAAGATTGAGGGCAAAAGAAGAAGGGGAGGACAGAGAACGAGGTGGCTGAAGCAGTATAGAGAAATAGAAAGCACAAATAATAGCAAATGTAAGCACCTTTGCACATATACTCTGTTACGATGTAAATTGGCTCTTCTGAAACCACAGCATACAACTGTACCAGCTTTTCATGGCGCAATTTCTTCATAACCTGAGCCTCCTGTAGAAATGCTTCTGGAGACATTGTCCCAGGCTTTAGAGTCTTGATTGCTACTCTGGTGGTACCATTCCAGGTCCCTGGAGAAGAAACAGAAATAGTTTTCTCAACAAGAAGCATGACTTGTACAAGCCTAGTTTGTCAGGTACCAATCTCTTCAGATATTAAAACATGTAAGCTACCAGATTTGGAGTATGCTGATACTACAGTCACTGTTATATACAGTAATATACAAAAGAGCCATGATGGCGCAGTGATTAGAATGCAGTACTGCAGGCTAATTCACTGCTCACTCCGGGAGTTCGATTCTGAACGGTTCAAGGTTGACTTTCATCCTTCCAGGTTGGTAAAATGAGGACCAAGATTGTTGAGGACAATATGCTGACTCTGTAAACTGCTTAGAGAGGGCTGTAAAGCACTGTGAAGCGGTATATACAGTAAGTCTAAGTGCTATTGCTAATGTACATCCAAGTACAGATGGGATGTACTGTACATAGTGAATACAGCAGAATATAATTACTGTCAAAAGCAATAATCCTTGTGAATTTGATCCACACGTCCAAAATGTCCATGCTGTTCTCTTATAGATCCACAATTTCAGAAAGAACTAGTCAAAATGTAATAGTCAGAAATGAATGTCAAGCTAATTTTAAACTTTGCATCCCTCCCCTAAGAAGTTGGAACTGCAGGTAGAGTTCTAATTCCACATACAGTTCTGTAATATAAATGGAAATGCAAAAACAGTCCTCCAGTTTGGTATCAAACAGCCTTAACATTCTTTAATTAAAATGATTAAGAGATCCTCTTGGATCTGTTTCCTCAGAAATCTTATACTGCGGCTCTTAAGATAACAGAATGCTCAGCTCATCCATACTGAACCAACTTGTAACTAGACTTTCTGTATCTTGTCTGAGAACATTCATAATATTAATACCCTATGCAAATTGAAAGGTATTAGTATTTAGTAGATGGCCAATATCTGCTTGAGATGTGGAGTTTGGTCCCACTATCCTTGTCATTATCTTCATTTCCATTGATTTCAATGAGTCTGTTCAAAGGATTACATTTGGAAACTTCCCACAATCTTTTATATTTGATAATTATGTGTTTGAATACTCTTATTTATTTGTTCATTGGTTTATTGATTTGCATGCCACCTCAGTCACTCAAGTAACTCTAAGCACCTTACCTATTTGGATTAAAATAGCCATTGAATAATGAAATAGTAAACAGCAGTAATGCATGGTTAGTACAAGATCCCACATTTTTTTGTCTACCAGCTGATAACATATTACTAAATCAGCTGTTATAACTGAACCTTACATCTTTTGCTATAGCAAGTCATAAAACAATGCAGCTGATTCCTTAGCAACTCAAGTCATAGGACAGCCAAAAGTGAAAAGTTCGCTCAATGCTTCTCCATGCCTGAAAATACATTTTCAGAAATGCACCGTTCATCAGATAAAATGATCATGTCTCTTCTTGGAAATTCTTACCCATCCAGACTTCTCCAAAGCAGCCTTGTCCAAGTTTGACCTCTAGCCGCAAAGATTCCCGGGGGATTTCCCAAGCATCTTTTGCCAAGCCCTGTGTCTGAGGCTTGCTGGTTGGGCAAACATTGGTAAGACGGTGGCACAAACCATCTGCATGTTCTATGAAAGAATAAAATCAGTTGCAGAATGAAAGAACACCTATGATGACCCAGATTGTTGGGGGCAATATGCTAACATTGTAAACTGCTTAGAGAGAGCTGTAAAACACTATGCAGCAGTATATATCTCTAAGTGCTATTGCTATTTATTTATTTTAGACCAGCCTTATCTCCATTTTAAGTGTCCATTACTTGACTGGGATTATTATATTTACTCTACTTCATGTTTCAATATAGGGTGCTTGGCAAGAACATGAGCCCCAGTTCAGAGCAGTTTAGGTACCTCTGATTGAATATCTCCTACAGCAGGGGTGTCAAACTCAATTTCATTGAGGGCCGCATCAGGGTTGTGTTTGACCTCGGGGGGCCGGGGTGGGCATGGCCAGCTCGATGTCACTCGTGTTGGGGGCACCTGTGGTGGCCAGGTACTAAGGCATGAATTCCCTCAGACCCTCCCTCACTCTCATTATAATCTCCTTCCTTCCTTCCCTTTTCTTTTTCCTTGCCTCTTCATTTTGCTTTCTTCTTCCTTCCCCTCTTTCCATAGTTTTCCTTCCTTGCTCTCTTCCCATCTTCCCTTCTTTTTCTGTCTTTCCTCTTTTCAGTTCAGTTCAGTTCAAACTGCAGTTCAGCAGTTCAGCTGTTCAAATCCCACCGGCTCAAGGTTGACTCAGCCTTCCATCCTTCCGAGGTGGGTAAAATGAGGACCCAGATTGTTGGGGGCAATATGCTGAACTCTGTAAACCGCTTAGAGAGGGCTGTAAAGCCCTATGAAGCGGTATATAAGTCTAAGTGCTATTGCTATTTTCCTTTCTCCTTTCCTGTCCCTTCTTGCATGCTCAGATGCAAAAAGGGGAAACATTTCTCCTTTTGTTTTGTTTTTAGTTTGTTTTGCTAGCCTTCTGCCAGCAAAAACGGAGCTCAGGAGGGCCACGGGCGATCCTCCCAAGCTCCATTTCGACTAGTAGAGGTACTGCGTCTACTTCCTTTGCTGTTTTCAGGGTGGCCCCGTGGGCCAGAGCTAAGCACCCTGCAGGCCGGATCCAGCCTGCGGGCCTTGAGTTTGACACCTACAGGTTGTCCTCATTTAGTAACCACAGTTGGAACCTACAGCTTGGCCATTAAATGAAGCGGTTGTGAAACATCAAAATTTTATGATCTTTCTTCAATTTTCCTTTGCTTTACTGACTGCAGATTGGTTACTTTTTCATCACTGTTGTAACTGTAAATAGTCTCTAAATAAAGCAGTCACTAAATGAGGACTATGAATATGTTGGTTTAGACATTACTCTACTTGCAAACTTTTGAGTTATGAACTTTCACCCATACAAATAAACCCGTTTGTAACTCTTGGAAGTTGGGCAAAGGTACACTATAACTAACTCTTCCTTCCTTCTCCTGGTTTCTGCTCACATACTGGTTGCTGATCTTCATGCATACCGTTTGTTCTTTAGTTGTGTAGTGACTGTGTGTGGGATCTATTGTAGTGAATGTTTGGAATTAAACGCAAGAGTGATTTTTATGCTTGTTTGGCTTTAATAAAGCAGACTTATGAACAGCATCTTGGAACATAGTCTGTTTGTCAGTAGAGGAATGTCTACGTTGAATATATACTATTCAGTGTGTCACTGTATTAGTCACAAAATGTATACTTTATTCTCTTTTCAAGAGCAATGAACAGAAATCTCATATAGCTTGCAGTGACAGTTCAAAGGTAGAAAAGCCATATACTGTCAAACATTAGAACAGTTAAATTTGGATCCAATGATGCAATCTTTCATTGTTCATTTCAGATTTGATTATTTGAAGGAATGTCTTTCAAATATAGTCCAAATATATTCACTCTTTTCCTTATTCTGGGGTATCCTGGACAGAGATCCTTGCAGAGGACACAGCCCTCATTAGAAGCTGAAATGACACTTACTGGAATAATAAGCCACTAATTGCTGAAGGCTGCTGAACTGTGTACGGGATGTGATATAAAAGCCACCATTGTCCAGTTTGCGAATTTTGTAGTGCTTCACATTGAGGCCCTTGGCATTGTCAAAATCTGAGACAGAAAGGCAGTAGGCACCTGTAAAGAAAAAGTGAGATCTATTTAAGCCTATAATCTTAAAGTTAATTTGCAATCAATATTTATTAAGACTGATTAACCCAAGATGACAAGGCTATATTTTGTGTCTAAGTATGTGTGCACCTTCCTACCTTCCTTCTCAAAAAAATTATCAATCCTAGAAAAAAACCACCAATCTCCAAATAATTGAAGGTTTCACATCAAAGCATACATGCAATTAGGTTATATATATAACCTATATATTTGGCCAAAAGGCAAAAAGGAAGCAGTATGCTCCCTCCCATATTTGGGTATACCAGGGTGATTCGACAGAAAAAAACATATATAACCCTTCCCTGGTACAAGCTGATACAGGAGCAGAGCCTGTGGCTTAGAGGTTAAAGATACTGCCTTATAGGCAGGCTGCCCAGGTTCAAATCCCAGTAAGGGTATGGCTATCTGATGAGAGCTAAATAGCTTGAAATAGATCTATACTAGTCTCCCTTCATTTTCATTATCAGCAAAAAAATGTGTTAGATATATGTAACATGTCTCTTATACAATGCAAGCTGCTAATTCCATTTCATAAAGACATTTTAGAATAGGGAAAATACTGAATGCATACATAAGCAAATCTGTCAAAGCAGAATTTCTTGATCTTAGTTATATAAAAGTAGATACTAATGCTACAGTCACCAGGATATCAGCTTCACAGCAGGATTAAGATCTGGGGAAGGGGAATGCAGACGGGACAACTTTGAAGAAAGCAACGGAGATACCCTGGCTGATCTAATTATGGCCTGCAGATGAATCCGTCTTCATTCTGATCCTGTCAAACCTCAGCAGCTAATTTGTATGGGGTTAACACAGAAGGCCTTGATGGCAGGTCTTTGCTACAACTCTTAAGCGGAAGAAATCTATAGGGAAAACTATAGAAAGGAAAACTTTTTCCTTTGCTGTTAGTTCAGTGCTCCAATTAAATGGAAAAAGTGTTGCTCTATTAATATGACTCTGGTATCAGTTTCAGGATATTACACAAAATTCAGGATTCCAAAATGTTTTCAAAACATATACAGTTCTGAATTAGATCCTTGTTTCCTCTATGACTTGTACTTTCATCTCAAAATCTGGCCGTGGGCAACACTTTGACCACAATTAATAACACAATCTAAATAATTGACACCAACATGCTTAGAAACTCTTGTAAAGGTCTGAGAGATTATTAGGAAAACATATTTCTAACATTGCTGTTTAACATTTATGAATAATTTTTTTAAAAAATGACCCAAATCTTTGTATACGTATCACCCTCACCCTCATGGTCTGCGACCTCTTTTATAAATGGATGTTTAATCTTATTATTTTGAATAATTATTATTGGGAATTTGTCTAACAAAATTGGATTAAAACCAGACTAAGTTAGACATGTTTTATTTTTATCTAGGAGAAAAATAACTCATGGATAACTTTGAGTCCTATGACTAGCTTGTCTGGACCAACTCATTGAAAATGAATAATGGCAGGCAAATGAATAGTTTGAAGGTACTATGTTGAATGTTGTATGATCTCTTGTGCCAAGTCAGCATCAGCTACAAACAATACTTGATTTTAAAAACCACTCAGACCAAAAGCTGAGATTCCCAGCAGTCTGAAATTTGTACCCGTTATTATTTTTCTCTAAATATGCATATATGAGACCAAGACATACATGCAAACTTTACAACTCTAGGTGTGTTTCACTATTAGAAAAACGCAATATATGGATAATGCTAAATCAACTCTGTGCTTGTGCAAATTTTGTGGCTAGTACATGGACATTGTTTGTTGCTGTTCTTTTGCTCACAAACACAATCTCTATAACCTGTTTCATAAATGTAACAAACAGCAGCTCCTTGGCAGGGTAGAAAGAGAAACCAGTGTTTCCTGTTGCTATTAGTTACCCAGCTATTTTTCCCATCCAATGACCTAGTTTCTACAGTTTTTTTTTCAAAAAAGAGAAGTACATCACTGAAGTCTCTGTTTACATTTAAATCCTATCCAGTTCTCCACCCTTCACACCAGTATACAAGAGGGAAATAGAGAGGATGTAGTCTCCTTGATGAGGGACGCGGTGGCTCAGTGGCTAAGACGCTGAGCTTGTCAATCAGAAAGGTCAGCAGTTCAGTGGTTCGAATCCCTAGTGCCGTGTAACGGAGTGAGCTTCCGTTACTTGTCCCAGCTTCTGCCAACCTAGCAGTTCGAAAGCATGTAAAAATGCAAGTAGAAAAATACGGACCACCTTTGGTGGGAAGGTAACAGCGTTCCGTGCGCCTTTGGCATTTAGTCATGCCGGCCACATGACCACGGAGATTTCTTCGGACAGCGCTGACTCTTCGGCTTTGAAACGGAAATGAGAACTGCCCCCTAGAGTCGGGAACGACGAGCACATATGTGCGAGGGGAACCTTTACCTTTAGTCTCCTTGACAGAACCAAATGTATGTATTGTAGATAGAATTGACAAGGAGGGATAATAAGCATGTTATTAACATAAGAAACAGCATACCTCTTGTGATTACTGCATGCCATTATACTGTATATCAGGCAAGAAAAAAGACCCTTGGAGAGACAATACATGCTCCAAGACCCCAAGTCTGAAATCTTTACATGGCTGCAATAGTGTATTGTTCTTAAACTAAGATAACCCATATTAACTGCTGCAGATAATTGCTTTTCATTGTCTCAGACAAATGGCATAAATAGAAATTCATGGGGTTCCTTTGCCTCATCCTTCAAGGCTAACAATTCTAGTTACTGTAGTCTGAAAATATTACATTTTCTGCTTTAAAATGACAGAAAGCTCTGGGAGCTGCAAAACGTGTAATGAAAACACAGGCATTAATACAAGTCTTAAAAGACAAAGAATCCAAATTCTTCCTCGTCTCTAGAAAACAACAGGAAATTGCGAGCCCCCCCCCCCCAGTGTGTATGATGTGGACACATCCATGCTGAGTTCTTGCATAATTTTTAAAATGTTAATTACAGCCCATGACCACTGAGATTTTGCCAATATTTAGGGTGAATGAGAGATAATCCCCAGCTTCGGGTAGGCGAATAGTGTGTAATTTAGCTCTTAGAAGTTTGGGTAACATCCTTCTACAGGCAGAGACAGAATTCTATTGTCTCTGTTGAAGTGGAAGACGGAGTTTCTAACACATTCTCCTGTAAGCATCCTTTTCTTTTCCAATTATTATTACCTTTTGTGGTCTCACTCTCTCTTGCCAGAAAAGTCCCTCGGGGATTCTCTGGATTGAGCAGTAATCGTTCAGATTCTCGGCGCGTTATCTTGCCAAAATACCACCTGCAATAGTAGAATACAGATAAATGTAGCGAGATCCCATGTTCATTTAAATCACTGCAAACATTTCTACAGACAGAGGAATCCAATATTTTCTCCTATAAATATGTAGCCTCCAAAGGTTAAAGGTCATGCCAAAATAATTTTAGTCAACAGGAAAGAATGCTGGTATTTTTCAGCTACATTCTAGATGACAAAAGTCTAGATTGGCAATGATTAAAAAGCTCATTAGATTTCGGCCCCTTCAAAATATTGCATCATCTGAAAGCAAGAATAATAACAATGTGAGGTTTTGAGAATTTACACATTTTAAATTATTTCAATTTAATGGGGAAGAATATTAAACACTATTGTGGGGTGGGTAAAGCATTTTGGGATGGATTAACATCACTGCATTTCTAGGGCCCATATTGCCACAGTTTATAAGCTTCTAAGATCTCAGAATTCAATTAGGAAATGGCATGTAAACATTGAACGGGCCCCTCTCATTAAATATTCTGATTCTTGAAAAGCTGATGCATTAGGGATCCTTTTTTGATGTTTTAGAAATCTTTTTCTTGGATCTGTTGATGTTCCAGCTTCACAGTTTTTCAAATATGTTTTAATCTGATCTAATCACTTTGTACTGCACTCTTAACGTTTACATTAAGCTCTAAACCTTCCAGTTGGTGTCAGAAGCATTAAATGAGAAAGCATAAACATCAAGGTGCTGTAAAATATAATAACCTCCATAGAAGTAGCCATTCTGCTACTCTGAAATTAACCATTCATAAATACAACCAGATGAAAGGCAATAATAATGCAATATCAAGACTGACTATCTCACTGGTACAAGATGCTGTGTTGATGGCCATGATTTAGATGACTATAAAAAGAAACTAAATCCATTTATTATGCCTATCAGCAGGTAGTTTTCTCTTCAGGTAGCATGTCATTAAATGCTGAGGCAACACCATTCCTTTGAAAGAAGAGTTTCACAATGCAAAGGAGCACATATGAAAATCTCTCTTCAAATCATTAAAGCAACTACATCTTCTTTCAGATTCATATAGTTGCTTTGGAAGCTGCCCCCAGTTGCCAAGTGTCTAAGATTTCTCCAGTTCAGCATTCTAGATTCTCCCTATACAAAACGTTAGTAATAAAATAAAAAAACAAAGAACAATTTTCCAGAATCTTTTCAATCTTAGATTTGAAGGAAGAGACCAATAATGTATATCAGTTCCCTATAGCTTGTAAAAGATTAATATGCCTGCTAATTTGCTATTGAGGACCCAGATTGTTGAGGGCAATATGCTGACTCTGTAAACCACTTGGAGAGGGCTGTAAAGCACTGTGAAGCTGTATATAAGTTTAAGTGCTATTGCTATTTGTTTTCAAAGCTGACCTAACAAAGTCCGCTTGGAACTCTCCTTCTATGGAGTGCCTTCCCATCACAAATAAGATTAGCAATCTGTCTTGATATTGAAAAAGTTATATGGTTTTATGGTTTTTAACAAATGAGTAGAGAATATACTTGAGATGAAGGCTGGCTTAAGCTATCTGATATATTTGTATCTATCAGTACCTTAGTAAATGCCAGAAAAATGCTAAGCGTCTTGATTATTGATATATTATTTCTTTTATTTCTGAAGTAAATCTAAATGTGGGAATTCATTCTCTTGAAACACAATGTGTTTTCTGCAACTAAAAATTCTTCCTACTATCTGTAAACATACCATTTGACACTGGAAGTTATCTAGAGAATATGCATATTTGTGAACTAGCTGAAAGTCACATACTCAGGAACTCTGTTTAAGAGAATTACAAAATTATTTGAGGGTTGCCCTCAAAAGGTTATAAGTAGAATGATTTTGCCAATAATATCTGACAAGAGGCTTAGCATAATTCTTTTCAATCTAGTTATACTATTTTAATTACTCTTCTGCTTGGATGGAGTCTGAAGGTGCGACGTAGTTACTGGGGATGTAGCCTTTCTGGCCAGTTGTGAGGGAGTGAGCCAGCCACCAATCTCCTTCCCTGGAAAACACAAAGCAAAATAATACATCAGTGAAAATCCATTTAATCCATTTAATTAAAATACATTGATCAAATTACCTTCTCTATCCCTCATTATTACCAGTATTCCCCAAATATTTTGCTTCCGTTCCGCCTACCCATTGGCTTAGGCCAAATCTCTATTTGGGGCACATTCTGTATTAGATGTTGGCCAGAAAACTTCATGAGGAGACTAATTCTAGAATTTTCAACCAGCATGACCTTTGGCTAGGATTCTGGGAATTGCAATCCCAAGATATCTCAAAAGCAGCACATTGTTAAGAGAAGAAGAAAGAAAAGCTCCCTAACAGTCTTGGTTCTTTTCTTGCAATAGATCGTTTGAATTTCTAGAAAATACAAGAAAATGAGATACAACAAAATTTGGCAGGACTATTTATGGAGATAGCCGAAGCAAAATGATATTTTACATTCACTGTGATTCAGATTTGCTGGGAGGCAATTCAGATTTGCAACATGGATGCTTGAGGCCAAACACATTCCTATACATGAAATAGGAATTTATTGTTTAAAATCCTTTTTGGAACAAGGCAGAGATTGTGGTTTAGCTATCCATTCAATTTCGTGCATCTTCAAACAATACCACACAGTTCTCCATGCCATAAATAACTTATAATAACCGTTTTAATTTATGCTTTGAGACATATTCATATTTAAATATGCATACATATGAAAATTAATTTGTATGGAATGGTGGGTAAGAATACGCAGAACTGACACAGAATAGAAACAGAAAGAAATACCCACTGTCTATTTTGCAGGATACCCATTGGCCATCCTGGTTTCGGAAACGAGAAAATGGCAATGAAATATAAATCAGCCCATTCAAACACTATTTTTCAGACAAGGTCAATGAATGCCTGCTCTAAGTAACAAAGCTCATGGAAGAAATGCATTATTATTATTATTATTATGGTTGGTCACGCAGTCATCCAGATGTTTAGACTGGATTTGGCATTTGGTATTTGATTAGTCTGGTTAAGTGACAAACCAACACAAGGTCCTTTTAAATAAGGTGTTTCCTTACTTAAAAGGGAAGGGTCAACACCCTTTTGAAAATACCTTTGCAGCCCTTTGAATTTGAACCAGATCTGGTTGCTGAAGGAAGCATTGGAAGTCCGTGAAAGCAGAGGTAGGATCAGGAAGGAAGTAGGCATACAAACATAAGAAGAAACATTGTGATAATAAAAAGGGCAGGCACAGCCAAAGCAAAGTTTAAATGTGCAACATCTTTAAAGCAGCTGCCAATGATTTAGGCCGCCTGCACAGTTTGTGAATTATTGTAATCCCACTCCTTTGGAGAGTACACCTGGTGGAGAGAGAGGCTGCCATGTAATAGCATTAAGAACCTAATATTAATACTCATTTCTGCTGTTCAAAAAAGATGAGAAAGAAGCTGGGGAGAAACCTGAAAGATAGTCCTCGACTTACGATCACAGTTGAGCCCCAAATTTATGTTGCTGAGCGAGATAGTTGTTCAGTGAGTATTGCCCCACCTTACGACCTTGCCAGTTGCCACAGAATCACTGCAATTGTTAGGTTAGTAATGTGGTTGTTAAGGGAATCTGGCTTCCCCATTGATTTTGCTTGCCAGAGGGCCGCAAAAGGTGATCACGTGACACCCCCCCCGAACACTGCAACCATCATAAATATTAACCTGTTGCCAAGCATCCTAATTTTGATCACGTAAGCATGAGGATGCTGCAATGGTTGTTAAGTGTGAAAAATGGTCATAAGTCAGTTTTTTCAATGGCGCAGGGGTGGGTTCCTCCCGGTTCGGACCAGATCACCCGAACTGGTAGCGACCCGCTGGTGACATCACTGTCGGTGCCGTTCCGTGCGTGCCGCCATCTTTGTTTTGGATTTTTTGCGAATTTTCCCCCTTCCGCGGAGTGAAAAAGGACACTCCTGCCCGCCCGCGGTTGAATTCTGACCTTTATTTCTTCGCCCGAAGCACAGCTGATGAGCTCCTCAGCTGTGTTTCGGGCTCATTCCTGCTTCTGAGCATGCGCGGAAGCCAAATCGCACAAGGGGACGGGCACGAAACGTCGCGATGCGAACCGGTGGCGAAGGTAAGTAGAACCCACCCCTGCAATGGCGTTGTAACTTTGAACAGTCTCTAAACGAACTGTTGTAAGTTGAGGACTACCCTTATGCTGGAGAAAAGGAAACAAGCTTACCCAGAAACCATAAAAACAAATGCCTCTAAATGGATAAACTAAAAGGATAGGCCTTCCTTAGTCTGGGCCCCTTTTGATGTGCTGACTAAAGAATTCAAGGAATTTAAAGTTCACACATCCAAAGGGTCACAAAGGCTGGGAAGGCTGGGAAGAAAATAGAGAAGGCAACCTGCTTCACAGAACCAATTTGTGTATTAGCAGAGTTAACACAATGATGCAGTATCTTCCACAATGCTATTTGTTAGGCAGGTTATAAAAGAAATATGAAATTAATTCATTTTACGTATTTCAAGGGTGGTATCATAAAGCATTCACCAAAGACCATTAAGAGATGGGAAGCTCATTCTGAGGTTGCATACAGGTAATCCTTGATTTACAACTACAATTGAGCCCAAAATTTATGTTGCTAAACAAGATAAGTTAAGTGAGTTGTGCTCTGTTTTACAACATTTTGGCCACAGTTGTTAATTGATTCACTGCCGTTGAATCACTGCCGTTGTTAAGTGAATCATGTGGCTGTTAAGTGAATCTGACTTCCCCCATTAACTTTGCTTATCGGAAGCCAGCTGGGACAGTTACAAATGGCGAACCCATGATCCCGGAACTCTCCAACTGTTGTAAATATGCCCAAATTTTAATCACATGACCATGGGGATGCTGCAACAGTTGAAAATGTGAAAAACAGTCATAATTCAAAGATATTTACAAGTAAATGTCTTGTATTGAATTGACTATTATTATAGGGTTTATATTTTTCAACTTCGTTTACTGACTGTGCTTCTTTGGGCTTTATTTTGATTTCTCCTGGGTTCTTGTTGTATAAACTCAGAAAAATAGAGATTACTTAGCAGACTAAATGCAGAAGTTATCAATATCCTAACAGTTCCTGCCATCCCTTAAGGCAGTGGTTCTCAACCTTCCTAATGCCGCGATGCTTGACCCGCCCCCCCACCGCGCCTGCAGCTGTAACCCCCTCCCCGCTGCTGCCATTTGGGTTCTTTTACCCTCTGTGCATGCGCAAAGCGTTCTGCACATGCACAGAGGGTAAAAGAACCCAAATGGCGGCATCCGGGCGAAGTCTCCCGACCCCTGTGAAAGGGTCGCGACCCCCAGGTTGAGAACCGCTGCCTTAAGGCGTAACATTGTTTTTCACACATGGGAAATCCAGTAGCAGCAATATCCAGTCTTTACAGGAACAGGTTAACAAATTTAGATTGGGAAAGTGCTTAAAGGCCGCTTCTTCTCTCTACTAGTGAAAGTGTCACATTAAATAAAATTCGCAATGCATCTTAGAAAGCATTAGGGTAAAAAAAAATTTATTGGCCTTGAGACCAGCACCGCAAAGTCCCAATAGAAGAATTCGGTAACTGATTTGTACTCCAGATCCAGTAAAAGCGGAGCAAAATGAGAATAAAACTTTAATTATCCAGACAAGCTTCAACCACAACTTGCTATACTCCCAAGAGTGAACTAGGTCAAAGGTGAGGAACGCAGCCAGGACTTCATTCTGCTCCTGGCTCTGCGTGACCCAGCCAACAAGCATTCACAGAATGTCCAGGTGTCTTGGAATGGCCTTATCATGCAGAGTTGCTCCGAGACAGCCACTAGCATAAAAGCACCGGTGCAAATATTCAGTCTAATCCTCCACAAATCCCTGGGAACGACAACACTGGATTCTAAATTCAAATTTATCTGAGGTTTCCAAAGGCTTGGGAAGTTTACTGACTGTATTGGTGTGAATCCACCCAGTTTTGCTCTTAAAATATGTTCTAGGAAGAATTACAGAACCTTTTAGTGACAATTTTTTGCATGTTTTCCCCTAGTGTTCTTCTGGTGCAAGCTAAATAGCAGCTGGAAAGTGTGTACTATGTTACTTAACACTGATCGTAGAATTATATGCAGCTGCTGTGTAGTTATTGTGATATTTTAAATCAGGCCTGTCAAACTGGCGGCCTGCAGGCAGGCCACGCCCACTCCAGCAAGCAAAGGCAAAAAAAAGTCATGATAAGTCATGTGACACGATCGAGTTTGACACCCGTGTTTTAAATCAAACGTAGCATTAATCATGGTCTATACCAGGGTCAACATAACAATTAACAGAAATGTATGGGTCCTTTTCTTCTATAGCTGGCATGTTAGTCTTTACTGTATTGGCAGTTAGCTACCACTGTTTTGTTTGTTTGTGTTTGTTTGTTTGTTTGCTTGTTTCATGTTTTATTAATTCTTCCAGGAAGAGCAGGATGTAACTGACTGGACAAAGCCTATCAATAAGACAGCAAAAAATTGCTATTATGCACTACATACTAACATGCTGTGATTGAAGCACAAGGATTTTAAAAAGGCAAATTTGAGGGGAATGTCAATTACCTCGCAGATGTTCTGCTATTTGAGGTGTCAGAATTTAGAAGAATCTCCATGTAAAAAATCTAAAATAGGGTTTTGGATACCAATTAGGATGGCTCCTTGCTGGATGTAGGAAACGCAATGTTAAAGCATTAATGAGAACTACTCCATTCTGCTTAATCCTGTCTTCTATGTGTTGATCCTTTATTTAAGAATTTTTTTATCTGGAAATGTCAGGAACAGGTAAACTACAGGTAGTCCTCGACTTACAACAGTCCACTTAGTGACCGTTCAAAGTTACATCAGCACTAGAAAAAGTGAGTTATGACCGTTTTTCACACTTACAACCATTGCAGCATCCCCATGATAAAAATTCAGATGGCTTGGCAACTTGTTCATATTTATGACCATTATAGTGTCCTGGGATCATGTGATCCTTTTTACGACCGTCTCACAAGCAAAGTCAACGGGGAAGCCAGATCCACTTAACAACTGTGTCACTAGCTTATCAACTGCGGTGATTCGCTTAACAACTGCAGTAAGAGAGGTCATAAAATGGGCACAATTCACTTAACAAATGTCTCACTTAGCAACAGAATATTGAGGCTCAATTGTGGTTGTAAGTTGAGGACTACCTGTATTATGCACAATGGAGCTCTGTTCCTCTCCTTTAACCCCCACCACCACTTTTGATATATTTTGGAATGCTGATTAGCTGAACACACACGGGAGAGAACACAGCAGTCATTCAAAGATGATAACACTGCAAAATATCCCAAGAGGAGAGAGAAGGATAGGGTGTTATTTAAGGAGTAATTTTGGGTGAAACAACAGATTTCTCTTAGTTATTATAACTATTGTGAAGTGATGGCCACAATGAGAACAAAGGCTTTTCATCATAATCAGTAGAGTAACATTGCCTTAAAAACTTTAATTTTCATATTGGGAGAAATACATGAACTTGTCGTTTTCCTCTACAAACAAAATAAAACAAAAAACATAGCATTGCCCCAATTATCAGAGGTCTTAACCATTGTGATGCTGAAATGACAAAGTAAGGGTTGTGATGTCAAATGCAAGTGCTGCCCTTTTGTACTTGTATTCTGATGATTGATGGAAAGATTTTAAGGCAGAGGTCTTCAAACTTGGCAACTTTAAGACTTGTGGACTTCAACTCCCAGAATTCTCCAGCGAGCATAGGGATTGAAGTCCACAAGTCTTAAAGTTGCCAAGTTTGGGGACCCCTGATTTAAGGGGTAGAGTTTGTGTCACAAAATCACAACAGATTTGGTCACTTGATCTCTCATATCTATGCTCATTATAGAAAATTAACCCTAAGAACTATTTCTCCCTGAAAGGCCAGAGGAAAAAGGATAGTCTTAATGTGCAATTAAAAAGCAGCAGCACCCAAAAAACCCACAACCCCATGTGTTATGACATACTATATAACACCATTTTGAATTTTTCAATTTAGGTAGCAAAATATTTTAAACTACTTTTGGCAAAATACTGAAAACACGGTGTTAAAAGCAGATGTTCAAGCTCCAAAAAACCCTGGACATCAGTTCAACAGCTGCTAACAAAGACTATTTTAAGTTATTTCTGTAGAATAATTAGAATGTCCAGCTGATGGCAGCATCTAACGGATCTTGATGTTACATTGGCCACCAAGATGCATTACATTTCTAGTTTTATCCTTATTGGGAATCGTCAGACATAGCCAGATATTATACTGTGGGTTCAAACTTTTTAGTGGAAATTGAACTCACAGACCATCACACTTTTGGATAACTATATGTAATGCTTTAGATTTAGGACGTATCCAGATCCTGATGTTCAATAGCTGCAGAAGGAATATCTACAAGTCTTCAGAACAGCCTTTGTTAAATTCCCAGAAGAGTTTAGGACCATGATGGTGAACCTATGGCACACGTGCCAGAAGTGGCATACAGAGCCATCTCTCCAGGCACGCAAGTCGTTGTCCGTTTTTCTTCCGGGATCTGGCGCACTGGCCAGCTGGTCTTCACACCCATGGGAGCACCAGAAACCAAGAGCAGCTGCCCAGTGCACATGCGCGTGCCGGGAAGATGATCTTCCGGTTTCCAGCGTGTGCATGCGCACTGGCCAGCTGGTCTTCTCACATGCATGTGCACCAGAAACTGGAAGCCCATCTTCCCCAGTGCACACATGCTCACTGGGCGGCTGCTCTTCCGGTTTCTGGTGCGCACATGTGCGCTCCCATTTCGGCACTCGGTCCCGAAAAGGTTCGCCAACACTGGCTTAGGATCTTGAAAAAAACTAAGTTGATTGGACTGGTTGGTTTTGGATTCAGAGTCTACCAGGATTCAGACCACTAGGTGTGTAATCTAGATCGGGAAATTGGGCAGCCATCCTGAAAGAAGACAAAGGCAAGATACCTCTGTACTGTTGCCAAGAAAATACCACATAGGTATTCACATAGTCTCTTTTGTGACATTTTGATTTCTGGTCATCATTTTTTACATAGAGGCTTGGTAAAGATTCAGCTAGCGATCGAAAGGTGCAGTTTCAGGTTACAGAATGGATGGAAGTTGGGAGTTGCATATTTGCAATATCCTTCAAGTGCAAAGTCACAGGGCCATAATGACAAAGTGGATGTGCTCATGTGATAAAACAGAGCGTTCCAGAGTCTGCAAAATCACACTTAAGTTGCATGCTGCTCAGAGTACCAATAGCCAAGAGAATTTACTAGTTGAGCTTTCATCCTCAAGTGACATGGTGCTTAGACAATAAATGTTAGCTACATTCTCACAACCATATGCTGATCAATTTCCTCTATTCTAGTGTCCTCCAGATATGCTGGTTGAATATCTATGGCAAGCCTGTCAAACTGGCATCCTGCTGGTCAGATGCGTCATGTGCAGGCCACACCCACCCCAGCTCCACAAAAGCAAAAAATGTTGTGATACATCACGATATGTCACGTGACGCGATCAAGTTTGACACCCGTGATCTATGGGAATTAAAGTCCAACATTGTTATGTCAACAAAAGAAGGATCTTTGTTTTTAATAATCACATATTGCTGTTTCCTACATTTTCTTATAATAGAAATGTAACTTAAGGAAAGAGCTACTCAGCTATTATGAATATTTCAAATATAATTGACTTTCTCCATCTTATTAAAAGCAGCGTCTATGAAGACCTTTAAGTTGGTATTGTTTACACCTCCACTTAAACATTTAATTTACAGTTAAACAGATTGCCTTGTTAATCATGCCAATGTTCAATTTATGACGTCAGCTCGATTGATTGGCATAATGAGATTATACCTGCACCTATGGGAAGAAAGACTTGTTGGGAAGGTATAGCAAAACACCCAGTATGCCTAGAGAAACTCATCTATTAAAGGAAGTTGTCAATTTTTTTCCTCTTTCCATACACAGACTCTCAAAGCTCAAGCCCAAGAACATTCTTGAAATTGGGGCAGAAGTTGAGGGAGCTGAATCAGAGACTCCGAATAGTATTCACTTGAGAAGAAAACCTGAAGATGATTCCCTGCATATTAGAAACGGAGCAGATGTCCTCCTTCTGGTCATGGCATATCAGTGTCTGTCTGATTTTCCCACAGGGAGAAGCTAATTTTTATACTTTTTATAACAAAAAGAATTTTCCTCTAACATAATCTTTAGGGAGCATATCAAAAGATCACAATCTTCTAAGAACAAGTGTGCAAGATAGCATCACTTAGGAGAAGGAGATACGGAAAAGATAAATTTACCTAAATGAACCGGCAAGGCCTGGATTCAAAGCCCTTTTCAGATGTAATAGAGGTTAGATGCCTCTGAGTCAGTTACAATCCTTTCTGAGCATAACCTACTTTGCAGGGTTTCCCGGAGGATAAAATGGGTAGAATGAAAAGAAAAATATTCAACTTGTCTTGAGCTCTCAAAGGAAGGATGGAGACACAAATGGGATAAATAAAATGAGTTTTGCAGAAGGTATAATCAACTCCATTAACCCACCCATCTTCCCAGTATAGGAAGCAAAGATTCAATAAAATATTGGGGATATAATCAGATAATGCCTTCAAAACACAGGAAATGTTACAGCAAAGATTATAGCCTTTGCAAATACAGTGGTCCCTTGGTACTCAACTGCTTTGAAACTCATTGTATCTTGTAGTCAACGCATTTTGACGTGAAAATTTTATCTTCGTAATTTGTTTGGTACTCAACATACTGTATGCTAGAATTTGTCAGTGTTGGCTACCTTGTGACTCACTACATTATTTCTCATGGGAAAATTTTGTTTAGTACTCATCATTTTTGGTACTCATCACACCTCACGGAACCAATTAATGATGAGGAGCAAGGTACTGTACTTCAAGCATTCTCACATAAAAGACAATAAACTTTTACTTTCTGGTTCTTCACACAGCCCCATTAGAGTTATTGAGTTTCAAATATAGAAACATGGTTTCAGGAGAGGAACAGAAACCCCTTGCTATTTAAAGCAATTTGATCCTGGAAACAGTTTATCTTTTTGAGATGACATCCCTTTGGACTTCTTCAATTCAGCAGAGGATGGACTTTGTCTTTCCCAAATCTTACTAGACCGTCTGAACTACACTTTCCAATATTTTCTACCAGCACTGGATTTCCAACAGCACTGGAATCTTACGGAATCACGGAACTTAATAAAATGAACTCAGGCACAGCTCTCACTACACTTACATTTCAGCTCAGAAAGACATTTGTAACAGACAAAGTAGAATCACTGAGGCATAAAATAATATATATTATATAGATGTGGTATGCTCGCAGAAAAACTGCCTAGCTATCAAACATTTGCCATAACATGGCAATGTTTTCAGATAAAAGTCTCAATGTTTAGATAGCAGCACTGACAAAAACATTTGAGATGATGTTTTGTCATAATATATCAGTTACCACTTATAGACGATCAGGTGCTTTTCTAAGTTCTCCTTCTAATCCCCTTTATTTAAGCTAAATAACATGGAAGTAGCAAAAGAGCTGAAAAACAAATGAGGAAATGGTAAGCAAAGGAAAATTCTAAGCCTCAGGAAACTCCCCAAATTTCAGCCGCTCTAACATGATAGGAAAGTATTTCTCGGAAGACATTGTGACATGGAATAAATGTAAGGTAAAAGAGGAAGAGGAGAAGATGATAAAACTATCTTCAGCTTGTTTTGAACCCATAATCTGCTTCCAGTCTGGTAACTATGTAGAATGTGGAAAATTTCCTGACAATAACTACTTTTCCACCCATTCCAGTGGAATGTCTTAAAAAGATGACATATGAATCTCTATTTTGAAACTAATTGGAGAATTCACATGGAAAAGCTGGCTGTGGATCAACTTAACCTTTATTCTAGTTTCTTAAGAATGAGGGAGCTAATTGGATGCCAATTCTTTTGAAATATGAATGTTCCAATAGAAGACAATATATCTAGCTTAGGGTGGAACTGTGATATTGGTGGTGCTCTTTGAGCTTGGTTGCTTGCTTCAGACATTTTATTACCCCAAAAAACCTATAATCAGTTTGAGTAACTGAGGTGTTTGCTTCTCTCTTTACACAGTGTAGCTTGTCCTGAGCACATTGGTGGAGGTGTGGTTTGCTCCTTGGTGGACTTTGATTAGGGAATTATTTTCTGCTTGATTGTTTGTCGGATGTTAATCCCTGCTTATCTGGATGTTAGCTGCTACAGAGGATGTGTTGTGGTCTTTGTTTCCTTCTGAGCTTTTTTATTGTATTTTTAATTGTGTGCAAATACGGTTTATCTATCTGTTGGTGGCTGATTTGTCTAAATGCCAAACTTCCATGAATTCCGTACTGTTTTTGCATTTAGCTCAATCTAGGATGTTCAGAGTTTCTCAATTGAAACTGTGTTGAGTGTATGAATTTACATCGGAATGTCTCAAACTGAAAAGTTTTCTAAGTATATTCATTACACTAATAAGAACACAAATCAGCTCTCAAAACTGAGAAATATCAGCCTTGCCAAATTTCAAGAAGTTTTGAATGTCAACTTCTTTAAAAGCCAGGCACTAATTATAATGGAGGTATAATAGAGAATTGTTTTTGTTGTTGCAATAACCCTATGACAACAATTATTGTTTTTAAAAGAAGCAAATATTATTATCTCTTATCAAATCATGTAAATCGCACCAATATTCAAGAGACTTTAAAATGCTTTCCACCCCTTTGCCTATATCTGCTTAAGTCCTGGGGTTAACTATAACATAGTGATGAAATCTTGCTGCTCCTTCAACACAACGTGCCAATGGAATGTGCTTTTTCTTTTGGAAATTTCCTCCCTCTGCAATACGTTGCTAGGCAGAAGGCCAAGAACCATAGCCATCCAAGAAATTGCAGTTCATTACTGCCACAATATCACTGTGAGAACCCAGCATTTATCCGCAGTTCCAACAGTGCAGTGATATTGGATACTGTCGATTATATGGCTTAAAATTCATTTCTCTCCTACAGGCTTCACAACAATGCCATTTAAAGGAAAACTCATCTTCTTGTGATAGCTGTTTTCTTCTTGGCATTATTTAGATTAGCAGTAGCATATCAACTGTATTTCATTACATTTAATCCAAGTTGGGGGGGAGGGGGAACCACACAATTGCTTTGCAATTTAAAAAAATCTGTAAGAGTTTCCAGTGAAAACTGTTTTTTTTTTTAAATAAAAGAAAACGAAGGCTTAGAAATGCAACAGTGATGTTTACATTTGAGGATCAATAGTTGCTCACTGGTGTTAAAAACAAATCCTTTAAAAAAAACCCTGCATATTTTAACCATCTAACTGGGATCAACTAGTTTCTTCCACACTATGATATTATGCACACACTCATTGGAACTTTCTATTTGTTCTGACTTCATATTTAAGAACGGACCTGAGTTCTTAA
The DNA here is from genome assembly GCA_023053685.1 of Diadophis punctatus similis. NCBI lineage: Eukaryota > Metazoa > Chordata > Lepidosauria > Squamata > Dipsadidae > Diadophis > Diadophis punctatus. The sequence continues at coordinate 17,104,840 of JALIGW010000003.1, forward strand.
TGGATTTGAACTTAAGTTCAGATGAACCTTCAGAACTGAAGAAGCTTCTTGGATGAGAAGTGGAACATTTTCAAAGAAAAAAAAACCCAAGGAAGTCCAGTTGTGTTTTGGAAAAAGCATCTTTGGGACAATCATGACCTGGATGATTGACAATCTCTATAGACATTCACCTTTTCCAACCAGTGTAAGCAAGAAATATTCAGAATTTTATTTTATTTGCAGCACCCATATACATATTGCCAAAGTTATAGGATTTTTTTTAAAAAAATCCTGATATATTACTATTTGAGAATAGTAATGCTGCAAGAGAAACTTTATCTGTGAACTTGTTTTGACCTTGACATTGTCAGCTATTAAAATGTTTTTCTTCAATCTTAAGAAATAGCATAATAAAAAAACAAAAAAAAGGTGGCCAAGGCCACGTAAAGTCAAGATTTACAGTATATTTCTGGTTGGGACAATCAGCATATTTTCTGAATAAAAAAACTTTTGAGCCTCCATACTTAAAAGCTTCAACAGACACCTTATCAAGTGTGTGTGTGTGTGTGTGTGTGTGCAGTATTTTTTTCCTTTATAGATAGAAGGCATGCAGCTGGGTCAGTGGGAAGAATCTCAAAAGATGAAAAAAGCAGGTGTTTGTCAGAAAAAAGATAAACCACTAATACTTTCATTCCCTGGGGAAAAAACCGCAAAAATAGCATTTTTATTTGGCTTCTTTTTAACCAATTACTTGGTTACAGAGCATGCAGATGTTCATAGCACCAAATAAGGAAGTAAAAATAGGAAAGGGGCAAATGAAATTGTATAGTATGTAACACAGACTTGGAATTGTTTTCATCTTGGTGGTCTTTGCTTAGTTAGCTCGGATAACAACACAAGCAGGACGCTCCCTCCCTCCTCTCACTGACATACAGTTGTAACCTCAAGTTACAACTGTAATGCTCATTACAGTCTTAAGTTGTGCTGGATGTAAATCAGGTCACCCACATGATCAACCTGATTATGTCATTTTTGTGATGATCTTTAAGCAACCACCGTGGTCATTAAGCAAATGCTGTGGTCATTAAGTGAACCCATGGTTTGCTGTGGGCCGGTTTTGCCAAAAAGCAAAAGTAAATGCTGGCTTTCAGCAAAACGTTGTAAAACACACTGTGGGATGCTACAAGTGGCCATAAATACATGCCAGTCATGTGAACACCAAGGGGGCAGTCATTGGAATTTCAAATCTGGGTCATAAGTAACCTCCAGAGAGGTCCATTGTAACTTTGGATGGTCGCTAAGGCGACTGGCTGTAAGTCAAGAACTACTTGTACCTCAAAACCCGACCCATAGGTTCTAGTCCATCCCGCCAACATTGCTGAACAGTACACACATTCAGAGAGAGAGCCTAGCAATGCAGTCAGGAAAGCAGATGCAGCATGATGCTTCTTGAACCAAGCCATGCCATTCAGACTACAGAGACAGGAGCAAGCAGGGAATTTCTATGCAGTCATTCCTTATGCCAGAAAAACTTTGGGGGGGGGGATAATACAGTAGAGTAACACAGAATCTGTTTTATCTGTAGAGGAACCAAGGAATTAAAATCACAGAAATGCCAACTCTCCTTTAATAAAAAAGCAATATTCAAGTTCTTCTGGTGTTTCTTGTGTATAATAAAAGGGAGGTACAGAAAACCCCAGACCCCGCCTCTATTTTACACACACACACACACACACACACACACACACACACACACACACACACACACACGAAATGTCATTACCACATCTATATCCATATCAGTTTTCATCTTTGATGTAAATTATTGGAACCAATTCAAGCTTTGTTGGACTACTTCCATTCATGGCTGAAACAAATGTCTGCTTGCTACGTTAGAAGTGTACACACACACAAACAGTCTAGAATATATTAATCCATTCGCTTAGAAATTGACAGATCCAATTTTGTGGATTTCCTTTCATTAAACTACATGAAAAATTATACGCAACTATACTAAACCCCTTGGCTTGCAGAGGAATATTCAACACTGTTTGTTTATGTGATGTGAAACCTAGGTTTTTTTTCACTCTTAAAATATTTAAGTTGATGCTCATGATTTCTCTCAATTACCACATATTCGCCACATTCTTGTTTGAAACCAAAGGCCAAAGCTCATTGGGAACAGTGTTTCAAAAATGCATAATTTGTTGGTATGCAAGAAGAAAGAACTCATGAAACCAATATCGTGTAAAAATAAAAGGCTAGGATTTACGCATAATTTACAAAATCAAGCATCTTAAACAGTCCTTAACATTCCATCCTGCAGACATGAAAACATTGGTTAGTACCTTTCCCCCCCCCCAATATCAAAGAAAAGATACACACCTGACATCCACTTTTCGCCTAAATGAAAGCATGAGGAACAGGATAAAAGAGAATGAAAACAGACAGAGCTTAGATTAGATTAGAAGAAGTGCAGTTTTTGAACAGTATTGAAAGTAAGAACAGTAGATTGGACTGATCTTTTCTTTAGTAGAAACAAGGCATTTCATAGTGGACATCTCCCTCCCACCCACTTCCAATGCAGATCTAGAAAGTTTTGAAATTGCTTCCTTCAGGAAGAGACAGCTTCATCCCAATTTCACAGTGACAATCCAGAAAAAAACAACAGAAAAGTAGAACATGAGAGACATGTGAAACAATGTTTATGTGCAACTGGCTGCCAATATTGATGGGCTTTCTATACATTTTTCATTTCCTTTTCTTCTTTTGCAGGTGTGGATGGATGACCTGTCTCCATGGTACAAAGTGGAACTTTGTTTATATTGGTGTGTGTGTGTTTTTAACAGTAGAGCCAGGACATCTCAAAATAGGAGAGGATTGCTCCTTGATGCTTCAACTGAGGTATAAGAATTCAATATATTTGTTAAACAAAGAAAAACATGGAGGTTCTACTGGCAACTCTACAGATGTCCTGAAGGGAGAGGTGATGCATTATGTCCAAGAGTTTGAAGTGGTTGTACTTCTTGTGAAATGGGCTTTAATTTCCCATGGAATAGGCTTATTCTATATTTATTTATTTATTTATAGTTAAATTTATATACCGCCCTTCTCCGGGGACTCAGGGTGGTGAACAGCCAAGTAAAAATACAATATAAAATTTGGTAAAATTTGGTAAAATCTTAAAAACCCCAAAAACTTTAATATTGTTTAACCTAGCCTGATTCTGTTGTGGCCCACCAGTGGCCTGTACAGCTGATTCAGCTGATTCAGACAGCGAGGAGGCTGGTGTGGTGATTCGCCAGCGGTCTGTGCAGCTGGTACCAGTCGGACAGTGAGAAGGCTGGAGAAGACTTGGTGCCAGAGGCAGGGCCTTCAGAACCTCCAGAGGCTGTCATGAGTGCAGAAGAAGAAGAAAAAGAGGAGGAGGAGCCTGTTCTCAATGCGCACGCGCGCAGAGCTGCCAAAAGGCAGGAATGGCTCCTGAGGAGAAGGACTACTCGGGAGTAAGGCTTGGGGAAAATTGGCCACTCCCATAGCCTTTTTAAGGAAAAGGACGGACCAATTTGCAGGAAACAACTTCGTTCATTCCACTCTTGTCTTTGATTTCAAAACTCCTGTTCGTCTCTTGTTTGAAAGATGTCAACTTTCCTGCAAATTGCTCCTGGGCATTCTGCCAACAACAGTAAGATTGTGTGCTGTTATCAGACAGACTCTTTGTCTGACTTTTGGTTCTTTTTGCTTGGACTATTGCCGGCTGTTAAGAAGGTTAATTAACAGCTGTTGCTTCGAAAGGACTGATTTATCATTTCATTGATTTCAGAACGACTGCTAAGACAGATAATTAGTAGTTTGTTAATATTAAAACAAGGTTTGTTCGGAAGCTGTTTGTGCTGTGTTCCTTGGTCCAGCAGCTGGGTCAGAACAGATTCAGGTCTGGAGACTATACCCTGTTCCCCCCAAAATAAGACATCCCCTGATAATAAACCCAATCGGGCTTTTGAGTGTATGGCAATAAGGCCAAGCGCTTATTTCAGGGTTCAAAAAAGTATAAGACAGGGTCTTATTTTTGGGGAAACATGGTAGTTGTTGAAGCTTTCAAGCCCAATCTGGGCTGTTTTACAGTTGTTGTAAGACTGTTTGAGACTCTTCTCATGCAGAGCTTCATCTAACATTTAGTTTGTGTGATTCTTTCTCTAGCTGGATATTACAGCTGTAGCCAAAGGAAGAAACAATTGTTCCTGGCCCTGCTGAAAGACATAAAATTTGGATTCAGATTCAATGGGAAGAGGGCCATGTCTCTCACCTTGAAGCAGACTTCTGATAACCACCGCTTGAGAGTATTTATCACCTTTGCGGATGAAAGGTAAAGCTCCCCTTTAGTCCTTAGTCTCAAGATATCATTCAGGCCCTCTCCAAATACTTTGCCACTACTGAATGGACCTGATAGAAGGACTGACTTTGATTCAGAATCCATGTGGCAGTGTCTCAATGAAAGTTTTCCCCTAATGGCCACATTGGCTACTATGTCTCTGGCTGAAAAATGGATTTTACCCAGGTTAGTCTCCACAATGAAAGAGACAGACCCGACTATGGGTCCCTATGACCAGTGTGCGGTAAGCAAGATTAAGTGTTTGGTCCATAATATAGAGGCCATAAACTATATTAATGCTATAGCTCTCCTGGCCTTGCAAAATCTCAATTCTGATGTCCCCTTGATGAGGTGTTCTCCCCATCTTTATTTACATTTATTTACATGTATTGAATCATTTATTTATCATATTTCCTAACCACCCATCTCCTTCAAAATTGGCCCTGAGGTCAGAGTTGCCATAGGAATGGACACCACTATGGGAGTGTTAAGAAAGTCTATGACCATCTATGGGAAGTTATGGAACATGCCTTCTTTTTTTCATTTAACTTCCACCAAGAAAAAAATGTTTTCCCCTGCAAAACAGGCATAGTTCATGGGCTGATGGGGGTCTCCTGGTGGAAGTGAAATGAAGAAAGAAGGCATGTTAATGTACCATTGGAGGCCTCTCTCCTCCCTCATTTCCGGTGTGAGGGAATTCCTCTGATTTAATCAACAAGCTATTGAACATGAACTTGTTTGCCATGCAGTTTGTAATATGAAGCCATAAAGAAAAAATGTAAATAAAAATGGCACAGAAAGGAAGTAAAAAAGAGAATATGAACAGATTCCTTGGTAGAGCTGAAGCAATGCTGGTTCAAAACTGGGATGGAGCTATTCCCTTTCACAGGAAACAATAGCAGAACTTTCAAGGCCTACCTCCAGAAAAAAGTGGGTAATATTAACAATGGAATGCTCCAGCTTCACATCACAGATAGTCCTTGACTTACAACCATAACTGGGACCACTTTGGTAAGCAAAGTGGTCATTAAGTGAATCGTGTCTGATTTTACAACTTTTTTTGCCATGGAAATTAATTGAATCACCACAGTCATTAAGTGAATCAGGGTCATTAAGCAAATTCTTCATCCCACATTGACTTTGCTTGTTGGAAACTGATTGGAAAGATCGCAAATGGTGATCATGCGACCCCAGGAGGCTTCAACTGTCACAAATACATGCCAGTTGCCAAGCCCCCGGATTTTGATTATATAATGGCACGGATGCTGTGATGGTAATAAGTTTGAGGACCAGTCATGTCACTTTGTTCAGCACTTTGTACAGTTGGTAAATGAATGATTGTATGTTGAGGACTACTTGTAGGTACATCTAGAAAAAAACAAAGAATCCTAAAACTGATTTTAAATTATATTTCTAGGAACTGCAGAGTGCCTTCAAAAACATTGTCACGATGTGAATTTTGATTGTCAGCTGTGCTCATATACTATACTCTATGATGCTCAGAGATTCCTAGCAAAGCAGTCACGTGATGGGTAATCTGCGCATGTCTAACATTCCATTGTATTCTTCTTCTGTGATAGTCCTCTGTCGAGGGAGGGCGTATTTTAGATTGCAGAAATGTAGCTATTAAGATTATTGGTTATTATATTATTTTCTACTGAAATAAATATTTTATTAATTAGATTTTCTTATCGGGCTTTATTTGACAAGGATTAGTTTCTAAGGAAAAAGATCTCATCACCTCTAAGCTGTATTTCTTATTCCGTCAAACCTAATAAAGGTTTTTAAAAGGTTTTTTAAACCTAAAACAAGTCTTTATCTTTAATAAGATGAAAATCAATCAAAGCTATGTATAGATTAAATAGTAGTACAATAAAAGCACAGTTTCCATTTGAGGGGATGGAGTGGTATTAACATAATTAATCTTAATTGTTTGTACTGCTTTGAAGACAGTGAGGTTTGTCTGTTTATTTTAGGATGAAGACCAAACTAAAAGTTTGTTTCTTGCATCTGAAGATCAGTCTGGTAAACGGGAGTACATAAAGTAAAGTACATAAATCTTACGTACAAGACTCCCTTAATGGATCTGAAAAAGGCTCCCTAAGGTTGCGTCTTTAGGAATCATTGATAACATAGTATTTACACAGTTACAAAATAATAGCGAATCTAAAGGTTAAAAGAATTTTGTGAAACTGATTTGGTGGTTATGAAATGGAGAATACAGACATTCAAATCTGCTTAGCTCAAGTGACTCTTATATTAACATAGGATAACAACATCTGTTTCAAAATTGTAAAGTTGGAGGGGGCATATGGGCCATATCTATTCTTCTACTCGGTGTGCTAATTGAAATTAAAGCATTCCCACTAAATATCTGGCCAATTTTTGCTTAAAGCTGTTCACTAAATGAGAATTCACTGCCTACCTTAGTTCTCCCATTCTTTAGCTTCATTCCTTCTTAATTCAGTGCTATTAATCATCTTCATAACAAACCAAACATCCAATCTGGATAAATTCTGGCTATTAACTAAAATCCTAGTAACTCTCAATGTGGGCATTGTGGAAAGAACTGCAACACAGCACTTAAAATAGAGAAGTATAACACTTGCTACAATGCTCTCTTTACAAGAGAGAAGGAAAAAAGGGAAATAATTAACCCACTGTCTTTCATAAACATTAACCCACTGTCTTTCATAAACGTCTCTTGTTGTTCAAAGTAACTTTAAGAAAGAAAGGAGGAAGGCTTCAAGCAAGAGTTCAGATAGGTTATAGGGCAGATGAAATGTTTAGACAGAGGAGTAATAAATGAAATATTTCCAACAAGGAAGCAGAACGAGGGACCAACATCTTCCCTGAAAAGTCTGTATCTACCTGTTCAATTAAATAGCAAATGATACCACTAATTGGTCATAACATGTTTTAAATAAACTGTATCCTCTTCAGTCTTTATCCTGCCTATCTTCATGGTGATTTTACGTTAGCCTTCACCAACTGGGCACTTTCCAAATACTATCAGACTACAAGTCCCAGAAATCTGTTTAATTGGGAAGTGTTGAGCCTGACAGTTCCAGCATACTTTATAGTACACCAGCTGCATGTGCCAATGCCCCATTCTTTTAATTTGTTATTTTTTTTAAAAAAAGTATCTAGACGGAATGCTCCTTAGAACATTTTTTTCTGTGTTAAAATGTCTATTAAAATAAATTGGGGTGGGCAACCTGTCTCTTTCCAAAACATCCAGAGTTATAATTCTCAGTATCTCTCACCCTGGACCAGGAAGACTAAAGCTGTAGTTTAGCAGCATCAGAAGATATATAGATGGTCAACCTTTTTTTTTTTAAATTTCCAGTTGCTGAATTCCAGATGAATTTAAACTGGATAACAAAAAGTTAACTCAGCAAGATCTATTACAAAGATCTATTACAAAGATTACCAATTCCAATGGATTTGAAAATTGCTCCAGAAACTATCTTAGAATTGCCTTCCTTTTAACACCCATGCTGTAGATTACAATAAATACTTCCTACATAATATTTTAGAGAGAAAGAAGCTTTACATTTGAACCACTGTGGCATTTCAGTAGAAAAACCTGGCTCAACACCTGTACCAAATACAAAAGTTCTTATAGTGACAAAAAGTACTTACGTGTTATTGAGGATTTGGAGGCGTTCTCCTTTTTTGAAAGAAAGATCTGATTCTGTCCGTGATTCATAATCATAGAGGGCCACAAATGTTGTGACTCCACCTGGAACAACATACATTCACACAATAAACACCAGTCTGCAAGAAATTAATCAGCATTGTTACTGCATTATGAAAGGATATGTAGGGAATATACTGAATCTTTTTTTAAAGCATCTCAGTACATTCAACTCTATCTGTACAGGAACCATTTCTGTGTATTTGATTATCCTCCTTTTCTATATAATAGCAATAGCACTTAGATTTATATACTGCTTTACAGTGCTTTATAGCCCTCTCTAAGCAGTTTATAGAGTCAGCATATTGCCCCCAACAATTTGGGTCCTCATTTTACCCACCTCGGAAGGATGGAAGGCTGAGTCAACCTTGAGCCTGGTAAGATTTGAACTGCCAGATTGCAGGCAGTCAGCAGAAGTAGCCTGCAATACTGCACTCTAACCACCGCACCACCGCAGCTCATCATTTATTTATTTATTTATTATTAATTTATTATTTATTTATTTATTTATTTATTTATTTATTTATTTATTATTTGTTCGATCTTATAGGCTGCCCATCTCCTGATTATTAAACAAATAGATTAATAAATTAAACAAATTTATTATAAAACAGATATTCATGAGCAAATGGAGTATTCTGTTTCTCCTTCTAATGTAGTCATTATTCAATAAGCATTTTGGGCAATGGTTTAAATACTGTAATTCTAATATCTTCACAATTTTACATTACAGAATCATAAGACTAGAAAGGATCTTAAAGGTCTTCTAGACCAACTCCTTGCCCAGGGCAAGCTCTAGTAATGGAGCACCTTCAACTCCAGGAGATGAGCTTAACAGCTCTCCTGGTCAAGAAAATGCTCCTTATTTTGAGTTTGGAACTTTGTATCATTGGAGATGATGGGAATGAGATGAAATGAAAGCATAGCTTCTGCAAGCACAAAAGTTAAAAACATGTGGTTGGCTATATTCGCACAACACTGAATGAAGAGATTGGCCTCATAAAGATATGAAATCAGTATCTTGGCTACCTAATATCTCAGTGAACTGTGCTAATGCAGTCATTATGTAATATGTATCCAGGCTGGGTGCATAATTTATAATTTCCTATTGCATGAAAGCTTAGAAACTGGGTTAATTGAAGAAACCATGGGGAAGCCTTGAAAGTGCTCTTCACTTTAATTCAGCCATCAGCAAAGAAACCCTTTGATGCAGTTCCACAAAATGAACATCTTCCTTCTTCTTCTAGACACTACCGTAGATCCAATGCACTACTGTATATCAAAACAGCTGCTTCACTGGTTTCAATTGTCCTCTGCTCATGCTGGCATCTGCACAGAAGACATTTCCACCAAAACAAACAAGCTGGGCAAAGAGAAGGGGTTTGGCACAGCATTTCAGTTGGAGGCACTGAGGAAGCGCATCTTGCTTCCCCCTCCCCCAATGATATAGTCTTGCTTTACCTGATATAACCCAACCACAAACTGTGTTGGCTTGGCCAGCCCTAATAAGCAAATTGTGTGAACTTTTGATCACTGCATCCTCTTAACCCTAACCCAGGGGTCGGCAACCTTAAACACTCAGAGAGCCATTTTGACTCGTTTTCCACAGAAAAGAAAACACCGGGAGCCACAAAACTCTTCCAGTGCCTGACTATTTCCTGAGCGGCCACCAAACTAGCATATATAGTTGAATTAAAGGTTCTGTTTTCTTTTGAAACTTTTATTTTCTTGGATTTATCCATGATTGGCCTACCGGGGGTTGAAAAACTTAATAAATTGCGTATTGGCAGTTTTGAGTGACAGGGAGCCGCAGCAGAGGGATGAAAGAGCCACATGCGGCTCCAGAGCTGCGGGTTGCTGACCCCTGCCCTAACCCTAACCCTCAGTTTTAGACATAAATGAAGTATATTTGAGATAACCAAAATAGTTCTCGATTAAAAGTTCCTCCTGTGACAGAAAACATACTGACCAGCTAAAGGGCCACAGCGCTGAGGAGAAGTGACCATATCTGATGTATTTGAACCCCCAAAGAGCTTTGGTTCTGTAGCTGCATTTCCAAATAACCGACTAGGGGTACGATGAGTTTCTGGGACGGTGGTCTTGCTGGGAGTTTGAGAGGTAGAGCAGCTGCCATGTATATTTTCTGTGGAGTCCAAACTGCGTCTCCGTTGGCTAGGGTCTTTGGGTTTACTTTTACTGCTCCCCATGGTCCAAGCTGCAAGAGAAGAAGACAGCAAAGGCGATATTATATGTATATATATTTGCTATGGATGGTAGCTCTTCAATTCTGGAAGACGCAATAAGGTTTCTGACTTGTTGGATGGCCAGGTCAAAAATTAAGCAATTAGGATGAAGTGGCTGCTTTAAAAGAAGCACACTCTGTTCTGTCAATTATTATTTGCTGGGAAAGCTTTTATTCTGGTTACTGTCTATAGCTTTGGACTTCTTGCTGAGCCTCGAAACACAAAAGCAGAAGCTACCTCTGTTATTCCATGAACAGATCCTTACAAACGCTTACTGAAATAACCAGGTTCTCCTTGATTTTCTAGGCTTTAATTTCAGCTCCAATAGTAAAGAAAAGGGTTTCAACGGACAAGAAGAAGGAACTTAAATCTTCCTTTGGATTTTCAAAACTTGGCCAGCATAATCATACGGTCCATTTAGCGTCATAATCTATACTGTATATGCCCTAAAGCTCAGCTGCTCCGGATAAAAGCTTAAAGTAGGTTCAGGCTTAGGCCTGACTGAGCATCTTTCCCAGAGGGTTGCTGCTGAAGCACATTTGCCTGTGTAGCACTGTAACAAGGGGTGAGTTTGACCTCTTCCTGACATGTTTTCAAGGACTTTGGTTCAAATACACGCAGTAACAAAAAGAACAGGGTTGTAGTTGTCACATCAGTTCCGCCAAAGAATAAAAGACAAGAATTATGCCCCTGTCCCAAGGTAGCAGCAAATTAAATCAAACATATTGTCCCAAACCACATCGTAATATCTAAGGCTACAATTCAAATAAGAGCTATACCTTTTCTAATGATGCAAGAATGAACATCACCAAGAAATCATGTCCATTTTTCATTGTGATAGATAGATAGATATTTGTTGGCTTTGAAGAGATCCCTAAGCATTTTGAATAGTGATCTAGTTCATACGCTGAGTTCAGACACCAACCAAGCCATACCGAGGCTTGTTTGTTTCTACTTGGCTTACCATGATGATTGCACCTATACATAATCTTCTGCAAATTGCATGGTTGGAATGTAATGTGAGAAGCAAACCAATTGGTTTATTGAACAAACCATGGTTAAATCAACAATGACATAAAACAAAATACGAATTTAATCATGCACTTTGGAGATGAATGATTGACAAAGATGATAAAAACAACATGCAATCTATACCCCATTATTTCAACAGATGGTTTTGGTGGAGGAACCTTCATGTGGAGGGGACATTGTACACAAGGATACTGTAATTATTTTATCAGAGACCGCTCCCCAATCACACAAGAATTTCCATGCTAACAACTGCCCTAAATGTACCAGTATGTTGTGTATTTCTGATCCTGTTTCTCTATCTTTTTGTGTTGGCTAAGTACGCACAACACACTTAACTAGGGCACTGAAATTTCTAGATTTACATAATACATTGAATCATTGCCTAATCAAAGCCCTGGATTTGCATATCAGGCTAAGTCACACACACATAATAAGATTCAAGTTAAACAAGCTTAGTTATAGTATACTGAAGAATTAAACCACTAGGGTTTTTTTGCTGATCTGATTAAGCATGGTTCTGTAGATGCAGCCATTCTAGGTTCCTTATATATTCCAAGGTATATGCTTTAAAAGCACTTTTAAACATTTATCTTCCCTTTGTTTAATGACCTTGCAATTGATTTCACACCTGGTTTGCTGGTGATGTGAATCAAACCTGAATGTTTGACTGGAGAGAAGGATTCCTCTTCTCCTTGTGCTTGCCTGTTTTTAAATAAAGCCAGATGAAGTGCTTTTGGAACTACTCTGCTATCTCAAAGCCTCCTTTCTCACTGATCTGACATGGCATAATAATGGAGCCCTTCCTGCAGCTGATTTACTAATGAGGACAAGTCCAAACTGGTAGTCTACAGAGAGAACGGCTGCAAAAGGACAAGACGACTGTTGCAACGAGTTAGACGTTTTTCTGTCCGGATAGTAAGGCCCTCAGTATGGACTCTTTATAAAAAAAAAACATGGCCAGTATTGTATTATTTTTAACTGCATTTACAAGCAAGCAATAATGGGATTTGTTTAGTAAACCTAGCCATTGTTGAAGGAATCAGTAACATGGCATTACATTTTACCTCCAGCTAAATATTAAAAGAAATTAAATGGCTCCACCCTGCACTTTCTGTGGTAAATCCCTAGTTTTGGTGAGGCATGAATGTGTCCCCAAAGCACTTGATGAATACCTGACAGGATGGAATGTTTTGTAAAATAGACTCCCCTGTGTAATTTCATTCAAATAAAGGCCGAACTGGCATAAACCAAGCTTCACCTTTATAATGGAATATTATAGAATAATGAGGAACATTGGTTTAACTCCTAGAAAATTTTCAATTTTCTGGCTAAATTTAGGACATCAGTGAGTGTTATCAGTAATTACATCAAGCAACTTTCTTTCCCCAAAATCTGGCTTCCATTTAACTCCCACATTCTATAAAAATGAGAATTGCTCAGACAAGGAGCAAACAAATAAATATTAAATTCTGTATTTCAGATTACCGCAAAGAAATATAATCCTTTCATCCCCACCCCACCCCCGGCTGCCATTCTGTCAGAACTAATCCTTTCATCCTCCCCACCATCCAGTCAGAACCGATAAAGCTTCTTGGATGAGAAGCTAAACGTCTTCGAAGAAAAAAGTCCAGTTGCCTTTTGAAAAAGCACCTTTTAGACCAGTGGTTCTCAACCTTCCTAATGCCGCGACCCGCCTCTGTGCCCCCACCATGACCCACCCTACCGCCGCGCACCCCGCCGCGCACCCCGCCCCACCGCCGCCATTTGGGTTATTTTACCCTCTGCGCATGCGCAAAGCATTCTGCGCATGCACAGAGGGTAAAAGAACCCAAATGGCAGCATCCAGGCGAAGTCTCCCGACCCCTGTGAAAGGGCCTTTCGACCCTCAAAGGGGTCGCGACCCCCAGGTTGAGAACCGCTGTTTTAGACAATCATGACCTGAATGACTGAGAATCTCCCTTGATATAAATGAAGGATTGCAATCGAAGTCTAATTATATGACACAGTTATGTCTTACCCATGCAAGTTGGGTAAGATAGATTTTTAGTGGGCTTCAGAATCAAGCAAATTTGCATATATGACTGCATTTATTTCTTCCTGTTGCTCTGAGTCCCAAACCTCTAATCATTTACTTCTTGGAGTTGTTGTAAAGCTTGCTTCCAACCCTCCTCAAGGTATTTTTAGCACTTTATCTTTTCGTTAGTTGTGCACTTTGCCATTCAAATGATACTTGAACTGTGTTCTAAAGTTGTGAAGAGATTTTAAACATAATGATTTAACAGATTAACAGAGTTGGAAGGGACCTTATAGGTCATCTAGTCCAACCTCCAGCTCAAGCAGGAGACCCTACACCATTTCTGACAGATGACAGTCCAATCTCTTCTTGAAAGTCTCAAGTGATGAAGCTCCCACAACTTCCGAAGGCAAGCTGTTCCATTGGTTGATTGTTCTCACTGTCAGAAAGTTCCTCCTTATTTCTAGGTTGAATCTCTCATTGATCAGTTTCCATCCATCATTCCTTGTCTGGCCTTCAGGTGCTTTGGAAAATAGCTTGACCCCCTCATCTCTGTGGCAGCCCCTCAAATATTGGAACACTGCTATCATGTCTCCCCTGATCCTTCTCTTCACTAGATGAGCCATGCTAGTGAAAAGGAACACTTCATGCAAGATCCAATCTGGGTAGGTCACCGGGACCAGAGGTTCAGTCTTCTGAGCTTTCAGATTCATGCTGAAGCGCATCCTCAGGGAACTTCTCTCTCACCAGAATGTAGGCTTTGGGCTATTCTATGTGTAATATTTATGTGCTGCCTGGTTGTCTGTGACTTTTTAGTTTTTGATTGGGGTGTTGATGGCCAGTTACTAAGTTGTTTTTTTTTCCTTGTCCTACCAAATCCTTGGCTCCTAAGTACCTGATAAGCTGGTGGTAAACCAACACTCCTGTTGACTGAAAAGGGGCCTGCTTCCCAGACTTCAATCATTTCCCTGGCTATTTTTGTATCTTCTCGGCCAACAATCTTAGTAGCTGCGAAACTGAATGTATGTCCTTGTTCATTGCAATGTGAGGCTATCAACGAGTTCTCGTCTGATCACTTGTATTCTTGCAACCTATGGGCTTCCTCTCCATCTGTCCTAGATAGTCACAGGGGCAACCCATGCAGGGGAGCTGGTGGATTCCGAAAGTTCAGAATCCTAAACCTCTGGTATTGGACCAACCCAGATTGGATCCTCAACATTATCCTGGGACACGTATATTTGCCTTCATTCAGAACAATTCATCCCTAATGCTGCTATAAGCAATATCCAATATTTCCTAACATATTATCCTGATGGACTCTTCCTTCCATCGACCTTCCATCAATGACAGCATCTATGAATGTATCTGTATATGTACTGTGTATGTATGTCTGTGTGTGTGTGTGAGAGAGAGAGAGAATAACAGAAAAGTTCCCAATTTTTGACTATGAAAATAGGATTATAGAAGTATCATATTTTGAAATCTCTCCCTTGGCAAAATAATGCAAAATGACTGCCTTGGAAGAAGAAATGCACAACCAAATAAACCTAGGAAAATCGTAACAATGCCAATTTTCTTTTTTTTTGAAAAAGTTTTTTATTATTATTTCCACATAGACAAAACACATATTTATAGATTCATTCTCGTTGCATTTTTCTATACATATTCTTATTTTATATATATATATTTCTTATATTTTCCTTAATGCTTTATTTGATTCAGGGTTGTTTCTTCTCTGCCTCAATTTTTTACAGCCCCTCCCTTTCCACCTTCCTTCTTCACCTCCTCTATCACTTCCTTATTCTCTCTCCTCTCCTCTACTACCCCTTCTACCCTCTCTCCTACTTCTCTACCTCTCTCTTACAATGCCAACTTTCTTCAATGCCTCTTTCATCAGTTTTAAAACAGTTGCCAATTCTCTCTTAAAAGACCATGTTAACACTAGAGCTAGAATTAAAGGATAGAGCGTAATCTCCTTACACATACACACCACATTTGTAAATCACTGACAGAAGGAGGAGGAGGAGGAGGAGGCTGACTGCTTTTGTGACCTTTCATGCATGAAGAAGGGACAATTCTCCGCTCCACTTCTCTTAAGTCAGTAGGACAAGAAAAGGAGGTGAAGGTTGTTAGTCGCCCATGGCTATCAACCCAGCTTATGCAGCAAAGTCTTTGATAAAGAAATAATGCCATTTTATCTAGAACCCACAAGGTCATCCTGACAGGGAGAAATCAAAACAAAAGGAAATCTAGCGAAGCCAGCATTTTTAATGTTGTGGGTAAAATTCATGAGTTACTGTACTTTTCGGAGTATAAGATGCATCTTTTTACCCTCAAAAAGAGGGTGAAAATTTGGGTGCGTCTTATACACCAAATGTAGCCCCACCCAGCCACCCCCACCCTTTGGCCTCTGCCTGCCAGCAATTTACCTCTTTGCAGCAAACAGGGCAAAGCCTGATTAGCACTAGAAGAGATTATCTGCCTCCCGACCTACAGCTGACTGAGGCTTGCAAGCCACGTGGTAAAATGAAACTAACTACCGTGGCTGTAATGAGACAAATTGCTGGGAGATAAACTGGTGGCAATGTTAGACTGCTGAAATTGCAAGGAGGTAGTCTATAGCTGCTGTGGCCTAGAGGTAGAGCTCTTGCCTCACAATCAGGAGGTTGTGAGTTCTATCCTAGGTAGAGGCAGATTCTGTTAATATGTTATTTTGTTACATGTTTGTAGAGTGTTCAAATTATTAGACTTATTTTTTAAAGACTGCTTTATTATTGTTCTAGACAACTTAACAAAATGAAGAAGCTTTTTAAAATAAATGCTTGCTCTGAGGAGGCCCAGTGCTATTGTATCTTCTTTTAAATAGCAGAAAGCCTTCCAGAAAGCCACATCAATTTTAAAGATCTGTAAAAGTATAATCTGAAATGTCTTGTTTTAGTATTAAGTATTAGTATTAAAATAAGGCAGCTGAATTAAACCCTGACTTAGTCATGTTTGGAGTAGATTTATTTAAATAATTGGGAGGAGTTAGTGTGATTACATTTAAGAAAACTTTCTGGGATTAATATACTGCCATAATGTACATTTCTCCAATTCTTTGCTATTTCTATGGGTCAGGCACACAAGCACAGAAATACACAGCAAACAGTGTATATCATCTGTACTGTTTGCTGTTTGGCAAATTGCTGGGAGGCAGAAGCCTTTTTTCCTTGTTTTCCTCCCCCAAAATTATACTGCAGTGCCTCTTATACTCCGAAAAATACGGTAATTCTTGCACAAAATTGTATTCTACAAAGAATCAGAGTTGAAAAGACTCCATAAGCACATTCGTTCTTGATAAGCCTAAAAGATGAAGAATAAGGTAGATCTTCTGCCTTAATTTTTTTTTAATAGACTCTCCCAAAGCCTTTGACTGACTGCTGTTGGAAAAAAATAGGCAAAATTGCCTGGGTCTTACCTTGCCACAGAATTCGTCCATATAACTAGTAAAACTAGTTTCACAGTTGTGTCTTTTATAAGAGTTCGTAAAAGCACTAGCTCTTCAAGTAGCTATATACAGTATTAGAGAAAGAGGAACTCTAGTATTTAAGCCCTATTTGTTTATTTAGGTGGGTGTATAGGTGGTGGGTCCTGCTGTGTTTGAAAGGAATCATTTTATTTAATACGGATTTGTCACTAGGAAGTTAGCCCTGACAATCATTATGAGCAGCTAGCTATTTCTAATTAAAATAACATTTTCCATGTAAGAAATTGTCCTCCTTGCGTTCCTCCCTCCTTCCAAACATACAAACATACACCCACTTCATAGGAAACCAGAGGACAGAGTCAATAAAATCAGCAAACTCTCTGAAACTGCAATCAACAACAGGGTTATAAATTAGAAAGATTTGATTTGAATCTTTCCTCTGGCTATGTTATTTTAAACATAAAACTATGTCATTATTTGTTTCAGTTCCTGTGCAGTTAAGCACTGCAATTATTACTCTTTTTAGTCATCCTTAGTTTGTTTTCACCAGCACCCAGGAGAAATGAGAAAAGAATTAAAATGGCCAGAATACCCATGGTTTCTCTTTCTCAAACCATATTAGTTAAAATAAATGATTTATTACCGACAACAACACTTTCAAATCATGAAATAAATTGGATCCAATTATGTTCTTCTTTCTTTCTCGGGGATAGGCTACATTATTGGGTAAGGTAAATGTGCTAGTCATTTCCGGCTCTAGGGGGCTGTGCTCATCTCCGTTTCTAAGCCGAAGACAGCACTGTCCAAAGACGTCTCCGTGGTCATGTGGCCGGCATGACTCAACGCCGAAGGTGCACGGAGCGCTGTTACCTTCCCACCAAAATGGTCCCTATTTTTCTACTTGCATTTTTTACGTGCTTTCAATCTGCTAAGTTGGCAGAAGCTGGGACAAGTATCAGGAGCTCACTCCGTTATGCAGTACTAGGGATTCGAACCGCTGAACTGCCGACCTTCTGATCGACAAGCTCAGCATCTTAGACACTGAGCCACCGCGTCCCTTAGGCTACATTATTAAGAGAAGCTAAAAACAACATACTGTATAACACATTGTATTGGCTATAAGCTTGCCTTAACTATACAGGTAGTCCTCAAGTTATGACAATTGAGCCAAAAGTGTATGTTGCTAAGTGAAACATTTGTTAAGCGAGTTTGCCCCATTTTACGACTTTTCTTGCCTCAGATGTTAAGTGAATCACTGCATTTGTTAAGTTAGTAACATGGTTATTAAGACTTTGCTTGTCAGAAGGTCCCAAAAGGTGATCACAAGATCCTGGGACGCTACAACTGTCATAAACATGAACCAGTTGCCAAGCATCTGAATTTTGATCATGTGACATAGGAATGCTACAATGGTCATAAGTGTGAAAAATGTGTCTTAAGTCATTTTTTTCAGTGCTGTTGTAACTTTGAACGGTCATTAAATGAACTGTTGTAACTCGAGGACTACCTGTATGTATCTCCACTGATCTACCTTACAGGACTTCTGGAAAGAGGACACAAACTAGAACTGGTTAAAGCAGAAGGTTACATCCAGCCTTCAACTGAAAATAAATACCCAAATGGATCAGCACTACATTTTCTCTTTATCTAAAATTTTCTGAGAAACATGTCCCCATCTTCCTTTTATAGATAGTCATTAGCTTATCTAATAATATCTGACCCTAAAGCTCTTAGTTGAGTAAGCATGCTTTAGTTGTAGGGGAACAAGTCTAAAATCTGGAATGTCATGGAGCAACCTATCCCAAATAGGTACCCTAGTGAGTTTTTAACTCCAAAATGTTTTGCCGTTAGGTTAGTTGGGAATAAAAGATGTATAGTTCAAAACATCAGGAGGGCACTAGGCAGGGTACAATATATTTTGCATAGATAGTATGGAAAGATTGCCAAGCAATAACCCCAAACAATTACAGTATTCTTAAAGACAGATCTTGTAAAGCTTCCTAATAGGCTGGGAGCTATCATAAACCTTGTTAGAATATTCATGGCTGGGAGAGCCAATGGTAATAATGTCAGCCAATGAATAGGCATAGCAACTAAGTCAGCCAATAAAAGCTTAAACCCATCTGAGTCTGTGCAGAGAATCGAAACTGAAGCTATAAGGCTGGGCGTGGTTCAGCCCACTCTGTACTCTCTGTCAACTCTGAACTCTGAACTGAAAGCTTGTCTGCTGCTAGAAATGAAACTGCTTGTAACTGTTGCTACATTGAAGAAATAATCTACTTGTGGTATTGTGTGTGTGTGTGTGTGTATATATATATATATATATATATATATATATATATATATATATATATATATATATATATATATATATATATATATATATATATATATATATATATATATATATATATAATTATGTTTATAAAGAAGTTAATGAATCCAGCTGAATCAGTTATCTGGGTGTGCTTCTGGTTTTGATTTATGCAACGAACTCTGATAAACCTTCTCTGATGCACCATCAAGAAAATGGGCAATGATTAAGCCTGAACATGGAGACCTTCTGGTTAAGAAGGAAAGAAAGGACACTTTATCTGAGCCTAAATTTGAGACTTTCATACCCTTCTTGACAGAATTTCTTTTATTTTGACACAGAATGAGTCCTATATGGTGTTTTCTGTTATATTGGTCAATCTATAGCAATAGCACTTAGACCTTTATACTATTCCATAGTGCTTTACAGCACTCTCTGAGCAGTTTACAACATCAGCATATTGCCGCAACAATCTGGGTCCTCGTTTTACCAACCTCAGAAAGATGGAAGGCTGAGTCAACCTCGAGCTCCACCAGGATCGAACTCCTGGCTGTAGGCAGAGTTAGCCTGCAATACTGCATTCTAACCACTGTGCCAACACAACTCAATTATTATGATCAATATATCAATGTATTGATCATAATAACTGAAAACATCACACACAAGATATATACTGTGAAAAAAATATGCTTGTTTAGGAAACTTAGGACATTGCATTGTATTTTCTTTATATAAAATACTGTTTCGGGATGTTTTCCTAGATTGCTTCCTGCAGTCTCTTCCAAAGGATGGAGAGTAGGAGCCAATAAAATGTGGCAGATAACACCACAATTAAATGGGAACACTAAAGCCACCTGGAGCTACCAATGGGTTTACAGGTTCCAGAATGCATGGTAGCAAAATTGCAAAGAAGGGACAACAAAAGATGATTCTAAAATGGCCTTCCCAGAATTGGTGCCATCCAGAACATCAACATTGGAATCCCTCAGCCATGCAGCCAACAGCCATGTTGGCAGGGAGATAGTTCAAATATCTCTAGAAGGCAATAGGTTGAGGAAAGCTGCACACTGGGCCAGAAATAGTGTCTAACTCTAAAGGATATCTGTCTGCACAATATTTATGTACAGTTATTTGAACAATTAAACACCAGGTCCAGATAAATGACTTTTAAATCTTGGAATATCCCTCATTATTTAATAATCCTTTTGCCAGAACCCCACCCCACCCCACATCATCAAGTGCTAATTCAATGACAGGATGCTAAAAGGCCCTGCACAGATTATTTCCAGGTTGAATCACCAAACAAATAAACAAAACTCACCCCTGTGGAATAAATACTTCAAAGCGAGCAAATAAGTAGTGCATTCTTCAGGACAATTGTACACAGGGGTGTCAAAGAGAATTGTAGTCTCACACATTTTTTTTTAATACTGCAAGGTTATGTGGTGGCTGTGAACTGTAGCAAAACAGAGCAGTTGCTTTATTTTACTGGGCCATATTTTTTTTCTAACGATTTCCCCACGTTTTTAAGTGGTGTTTGATTAGGAAAATAAGTAGCATTTGACTGACAGCATTTTAAGAAAGGATGTTTTATAATTGTACTCAAAAATAGGTGTACTGGGCGAAGGTAGGCTGTTTGAATTAAGTATTTCAACTAATGATTGCAGCATATACAAATAAGCCCAGCCCTTTTATCTGGATTTATGACATTGTATTTGACTTTGAATAAAGGACATCTTGAGACCATAGAATGAACCTTTTCTTTTTTAGGGATATCCCTACAGCTAAGAAAGAGATTATTATTGGAATTTTTAATTGCAATTTGAAATTATGCAGTCCAAATACATTTTTATTAGCTCACCTGAAAATACAGACTATAAATAACATATTAACATATTAGCCGCCCAGAGTCCTTTGGAGTTGGGCGGCATATAAATTTAATAAAATAAATAAATAAATAATTCTAACCTCTGCATTTCCTTACATTAATAAAAAGATAATCTACAATTGGGATAGGGTTGATGGTGATTCATGGCCTTTGATTACTGTATCAGATGCTTCTCTTTAGAAAGAAACCAGGCCAGAACAAAGAAATAGAAAGGTCAAGATAATATCTCCACTAAATTTGGTAGATTTAAATAACATTTTTAGTAAATTAGTAGTTAATATGATTACTTTTCATATCCCATCTTCAATAGTGTCAATGGGAGGGGAGGTTCAATACATGCAAGACAATGTTATGGATCCATATGGCTTCATGATTGAAGGTCCATTGTTTGACACGTCTGAGATACCGATGCATATACCAAAGGAGCAGGACTTCAAACGTGATGTCACAACTGCCATCTTGCCTGTTTTGACACACAGAAACACACAGACACACACCACAGAGGTCAAATTACCTAAGTATGTTTCTGTTTATGTATAATCTTCTCATGAGATCCTGATGTCTGAGCGAATGGTTGTGTATGCTGCTTGATGTGAAGCCAGGCCTTCTCTATGGGGAAACCTGTGTTATGGAATGGCCACCCTTCTTCTTTAGTCCAACCCAAATGTGACGTTTTATTATGTTGATTGATTATGTGCCGTGGGTTGGTGTCAGTTCTTAGCAACTACATAGGTAGATTTTCTCCAGGATGATCTGCCTCCAACTTGGTTCTTCGGATATTCCAAAATACATCCCTCCCTGCTGTAATTGAGCCTATATACCCTGTTTCCCCCCAAAATAAGACATACCCTGATAATAAGCCCAATTGGGTTTTTGAGTGCATGGCAATAAGGGCAAGCGCTCATTTCAGGGTTCAAAAAAATATAAGACAGGGTCTTATTTTCAGGGAAACAAGGTACCTTCCTACTGCTATTTTCCTCATTTCTTTTCTTCCATCTTTCCCAATATTATAGACTTCTCCAGAGAGTTAGGTTTTCACACAATGTATCCAAAGTATGGCAAATTGAACACAATCTTTTGGGCTTCAAGTAAGAACACTGGGTTGATTTGTTTTGATGATCTATTTGTTTTTCCCCCTGACAATCCACAAGAATCTTTTTCAACATCAAAGCACAAAAGCTTCAGTGCTCTTTCTATCCTGTTTCTTCAAAGTCCAACTTTCACCTTCTCAGAAAGCTACAAGGATGACGTGTTATAGGCATTTCTTAAAAACTCAGTTTTTATGTTGTTGTTTTTCATAACTGTAGCTTTCTCTAACCATTCTACTTCAATTGACTTTTTTTTAACTTATTTACCCTGTTTTTATTTTGCTTTATCCAGTATGCCATTTTGGGATTTTTTTTAATAACAAGAAGTACAGAATGTCTTTTAAGATTCGCAAATTAATTTTATTTATTTATTTTTTAAAAAAATTATACAGCTGCCCAACTTACTCCTGATGGCTCCGGACAGCTTACAAGAATAAAACCCCAATACAAAAAAACAATAACCCCCCAACGCCCCCCCCCCAAAGAATGTTTAGCATTTTTTTCATAGCCAAACTCTGTTTGGAGTCGACTTTTGCCTTGGATCTGCAACCAATATAAAGGAATAGGAGATGAATGTATTGGACTGTAGCATCCATTTAAAAAAAAAATCATTAACATGCTTGCTTGGCTTAATAAATGTTGGGACCCAACTAATTTGGAAAGAAGCAAAATGGTGAGGCTAATATATACCTTTATCTTGCTAATTTTCCAGAGATATTTTTTTCAATCTGGCATAGTTTGGTTTAGCCATTGTTTCCATAAAAACGTTCCCTTAGAACAGCAGGAGGGAACCCTTGTTTCAAGGACAACATTGCCTTAGTGGCAGGGTGGTCCAGACCCCCCGCAGAAAATAAGTGAGGGAGCGGCCTTTTTTTCTCTGCCATCCAACTTTTCATCTATCCCATTTTCTCCTAGTCCAGTGGAAGAGGAAGTTGTTGCCAGCGGAGAGCTTTTTTAATTGCATCAAGTACAGGACACACTGGTTTCGTTTTAATCCTTAGTGCGGTTGTTTTCTTTTGTGTGTTGGTGCTTTGTTTACATATCCGCTGATGCAATTCACTTAAAAACACTAAGGGGGTCTCTGTTGAGAAGGGGAAAATGCATGTCTCAGCTTATCCAAAATTCCCCCACTATTTAATCACTTACCCTAGGGACGAGAAATATACATTGGTTTTCAAAATACATACTGTCCCTGGAAGACAATCACTCTAGTTCTTAAAAAAATTTTTTAAAAAAGGAGATATGACTTGGATCCTTTGTAAGAGACCTCCTTTGCCAATCAACATCTTGTGAAAGGGGAAAATAGAAACTGTTGTTTTTCATCTCCAAAACACAGCATCGAGCTATCAATGAGGAACAGGAGTTGTATTCTTAACTCGTATGAATTGAGTTATATTTGTATGAATATATAAGTCTTTCTCTAGCTGATGTGCTCAGGCGCATTAAATGCTGACTCTGGCATGCTGACTAGGAATAAATGGAAGCTGGAGAAATAGGAAGGAAAAATCTTACCAAGAAGCGCTGGGAGATAAATCCTTTTCATTTTGAACATTCTGCAATAATTTAAAAACGGTTTCCTTGGAGCTGATGAAAATTAATAATGTTGCAATGTTATAATTTACCTGAGCTGCCTGTAATTAAAAATTACTCAAATGATAGCGAACGCTTTAGCGAAGGTGTTGATTTAATGTGTGGCAGCAGTGAAAGGGGCAAATTCTATGCTGGTGATCATTAGGAAAGGGATGAAAAATAAAAATGTCCATGTTGCAATCTTTTATATATATATATCTGTAGTGCATCTGCATGTGGAATATGGGATATCATTTTGGTTGCCATTTCTAAAAAAAGGATATAATATAGTTGGGAAAAATGCTGAAAAAGATCATCACAATCAATCAAGTGAGATACTAATACCACTCTATAAAGCCTTAGTAAGACCACACCTAGAATACTGCATCCAGTTTTGGTCACCACACTATAAAAAAGATGTTGAGCCTCTAGAACCATGATGGCGAACCTATGGCACACAGAGCCCTCTCTGTGGGCACGAGCGCCGTTGGCAGCTGCTCTTCTGGTTCCTCGTGTGCGCATGCATGCCGGCTAGCCTGGGGAGAGCAAAAATAGCCGAAAAGAAGGCCGAAAATCAGATGGCCAGCGTGCACATGTGCGCTGGAGCTGACACAGGGCAACGCCTCACATGCCCTCGGATATGGCACGCGTGCCATAGGTTCGCCATCACTGCTGTATAGTATCTTTTTTGCCAGTTTATGGTAGATATAAGCTGCTACTAGCGGAAACATCAAAGCACCATTACCTTACTAACAGAGGTAAGTCATAATAAGAGAATTATACAATTAAGAAGAATGGGTGGGGGGGAGGATGAAAACAAACCTATTCAATTGTATAAACTCCCATCTTTCTGTATCCAATTAGCATCATAATAACTCCTGGTAGGTAATTAAATTGAGTGGCATAATTTATTCAAAGTTACCCAATGAGTTTCCTAACTGAATGACTGTTTGAACCTTCATGTCCCTAATCCTAGCTTAATATTGTGGCCATTGCATGATGGATCCTCCAATGACTGCCTGTAAATCCAGGAATGGTCAGAAGAAAGCATTCCATTGAAAAGTATGCACCACTCCCATGTTTTAATTAAATAGCTTCTCAATTTTGTCTCATCTTTTGTTTTTCCCTAGTTGGTGGATGAGTCTTTAAAAAAAAAGCCACAGTCAACTGTAGTGATAGTAGCAGTATGTTTTACAATGTGTTTACTATTTGTTACTTGGAGAACCAGCTTGGTGCAATGGTTAACATATCAGTCTAGACACCTGGATACTGTGAATTCTAGTCCCAGTTTAGGCAAAAAGCCAGCTGAGTGACTTTGGGCCAGTCAGCCCTAGGAAGCAAACCATGGCAAACCACTTCTGACAAACCTTGCCAAGAAAACAGAGACTAGTCCAGGTAGTTTCCAGCAGTGGTGGGTTGCTGCTGGTTCAGACTGGTTCTCTTGTACCGGTGGCGGAAATTTGCCCCCACCCGCCGAACCGGCAGCAATGGCCGGCTGGCCACACCCTGAACTGGTCACCGCTCCTTGAAAGCGGCTTGCAAAGTACCCTCTGTGCATGCGCAGAGGCTTCTGCACATACACAGAGGGTCATTTGTGCGACGTGACGGGGCAAAATGCGCACTTCCCGATAGGGAAGGTAAGTAGAACCCACCCCTGGTCTCCAGGATTCAAAACCTCCCTCCCCCCTCTCTCACTACACCCACCCACCCTCTCTCTCTCTCTCTCTCTCTCTCTCTCTCTCTCTCTCTCTCTCTCTCTCTCTCTCTCTCTCTCTCTCTCTCTCTCTCTCTCTCTCTCTCTCCCTCCCTCCCTCCCTCCCTCTCTCTCTCTCACATACACACACACACACACACATACACACACCAGAGTTACAGATTAGTCCAAATTATACCTTACATTTTTGTTCAGAACTTATGGATGTATCCAGGCTTCTTGTATTTCCCCACAATCCTGTAAAATAAGCCAGACTGAGAGAAATAACTTGTCCAAATTCCCTGATTGAGCTTTTGTGTCTGAGGGCAAACTAGAATCTGGGCCTTTCTGGTGTCAATCCAAACCTTCACCCTTATACCACATTGGCTCTCACTGTATTCTACTTCATGGCCATTAAAATTGAATAACATAATATATCGGGGGGTGGGTGGGTGTCAAAGGGGCAACGACAAAAGCAGAGCCATACTGACACAACAGAAGCGGCACACTGCATGCAAATATGAAAGGGCGTTTGCAGAACAATGGCCCGATGCTACTTTCAGCATTTTCATAAAGGCTTTGGATCTTGCAGTTGCCTCAAAGCACTTTTAAAAAGAGAGCTGATCAAGGAAAAAAGACATCTAAACTGTCGTTTTTATATCTAGCAACTATTTTTCATGAGAAGAGAATATGAATAAGGATCCAGTTTTGGAAGCCATTCTGCCTGCAATCTGTCATTGTTCAACCCAGATATAGGTTTCCTGATTTATACAACCATATCTGACCATGTTCAGTGGTCAGTGATGATTTCCCATTCCACCTGATGAACGCAGATTAGAAAAACAGGTTCTAGCAGGTACCATAGCTACCCAACCTGGTGAACTCCAGACGGACGTGTTGAGATGTCAACTCCTACAATCCTCACACAGCCAATCAGTTCAACCTATCTGAAAAACACTAAGCTGAAGTGGAGAATGAACTCTTGCCTACTTATTCCTCCGGCAACACTTTGTTTCCCCCTGCCTAAAACCCCAGCAAAAGTATTGCTCTCGGTCTTCCCTCCCTGTGGTTTTAATCAGTGTGTCTACCTCCCCCACCTTTCCCCTCTTACAACTGCAGACAAAAACAGCTGCCAAAGAGAACAACAAAAGAAAGTCAGCCAAAGTGGTGATTTCCTTATTTCCTTTGGCAACCACAGCCTAGGCAGCAGAATAGATGGGAGCAATTGCAACAACTCTTAGCTTCTCTGGAATGTAGAGCAAAGACAATGAAAATTGTAAAGGGGCTGCCCAGATGCAACAACCTTGTAGCTGCCTTTACAACAGCTATATGGGAGATTGTCTTCAAAAAGGGCCTTTTATTTACTTTTTTAACATTAAGGCATTTGACAAAATATCCAGTCCTATTCTGTTTGGCAAAGCAGCTAAATAAGGGCTACCGAGATAAGTGGATAAACAGCTCATTCAAAAATTATATTACAAATACTCATCGGTAGTTCCTCATTAAACTGGAAGGAGATGCTAAGTGGGATATCACAAAATCAGTATTCTTCAATGTTTTTATTATAGCTTGAAAGAAGAGATAGAATGTTTATCAGAAAATCACAGAATTGAGTGTGGTAGCTGTTACCTCACAAACAAAAATGAAATTGAAATGAGTTCTAATAAGTTGAAGACATAAGTTGAAGATGACAACCAACAGGGAAACACAAAATATTCTGCTTGGGGAATAGCAATAAAAGGATAGGATAGGATAGGATAGAATAGAATAGAATAGAATAGAATAGAATAGAATAGAATAGAATTTTTTTATTGGCCAAGTGTGATTGGACACACAAGGAATTTGTCTTGGTGCATATGCTCTCATGCATAAAAGATACATAAAAGAAAAGATACGTTCGTCAAGAATCATAAAGTACAACACTTAATGATAGTCCGGGTACAAATAAGCAATCAAATCGTATTAGGAACCAGTCAATATAAATTGTAAGGATACAAGCAACAAAGTTACAGTCATACAGTCATTGGTGGGAGGAGATGGGTGATGGGAACGATGAGAAGATTAATAGTAGTGCAGACTTAGTAAATAGTTTGACAGTGTTAAGGGAATTATTAGTTTAGCAGAGTGATGGCGTTCGGGAAAAAACTGTTCTTGTGTCTAGTTGTTCTGTGTGCAGTGCTCTATAGCGTCGTTTTGAGGGTAGGAGTTGAAACAATTTGTGTCCAGGATATGAGAGTTCTGTAAATATTTTCACAGCCCTCTTTTTGACTCGTGCAGTATACAAGTCCTCAATGGAAGACAGGTTGGTAGCAATTGTTTTTTCTGCATTTCTAATTATCCTCTGAAGTCTGTGTCTGTCTTGTTGGGTTGTAGAACCAAACCAGACAGTTATAGAAGTGCAGATGTGAGGGAAAACAATTTGTTTGTTCTTACCAATCACCACTTTTAAATCATGGCATGTGGTACAAATGTGGCAACTGAGTCTTACAACTGCCAGTCAAAATCTGGCACCTGTAACACCTCGCATTTTACCAGTAAATAATAAGCACACCATCTTTGTCATACTAAAAGCAAGCCAGCACATTCCCTGCCTCAAAAAAAAAACACCTTCATACATGCATTCATGAATTTAAATCTATACAGATGTATCCAAGAGGTGGAAGACATAGAAACATGCAGACATGCCCACTCAAGATTCTCAGCTCACACACCACTTTAAAAACCCATTTAATTAAAAATGAGCTCTGGCAGATCAAGTGGTATTCAGGGGAGACAAAGATAATTTAATGAAATATTGGTATGTTCACTCCCCTCTTCACAAAGAAGAGAGGCCAAACACCAGGATGCCTGGCTTTACTAGAACCAACTAAAAAAAATGAAATAGTTTTAGAGAAGGACCATCAACTTAGTCTAGCCAAGAATGTCTTGAATAAACAAAATTCTTGAAGCTCAACTCTGTGATTAGATGGCAAACTGGAATTGTGACTTTATTGGACAAACTACAAGTAGTCTTCTGATGGGATTACAGACAATTGGCTGTCACCATCAGTTGTATTTGTGCTTGGCAAACAAGATAGGAACAACTTGCTAAGACAAGCAACATTCCACATACATGATCTGTATACACCTAGCAACAGATTACTATCAGCTACTCAACGGGGTAAAAGGGAAAAAGGAGGGAGGTTTGTAAGGAATAAAATGGCTTTCAACCATATGGTAAAACAGCTTTTCCCAACCTAGTGCTGTCGAGATATATTAGGAGCCTCCAGAATTTCTAGCCAAAGATGAGGCTGGCTGAGAATTCTGGAATTTGCAATTTCAACATGTCTCAGTGGCATCGAGTTGGAGAAAGCTGCTGTAAGAGTATGAATGCATGTACCAAGCCAGAATTGTGAAAAGAAGAAAGAACTGCAACAATTTACTCACCTCTGCTAAGATTATAATAATACTAAAATTTCAGGGTTGGTGGCTTTTTGGGGATTGAAATAGAACGATTTCAATCATGGACCTTTTGAATCATAGAATTGGAACAGATCTCAAAGATTATCTAGGCCAGTGTTTCCCAACCTTGGCAACTTGAAGATGTCTGGACTTCAACTCCCAGAATTCCCCAGCCAGCATTCGCTGGCTGGGGAATTCTGGGAGTTGAAGTCCAGACATCTTCAAGTTGCCAAGGTTGGGAAACACTGATCTAGGCTAACTTCCTGCTCAGGGCATTAGGAGGAAAGTTGTATTAGTTCATGATAGCCCAACATCAGAAGGAAACAGGTGCTTTAAACTCCTGCTCAGTGCTGGATCTACTAAACTCTTTATTGGAAGGGAAAATGCACTTGATGAAGTAATTTGTTTCATTATTAATTGGAACTTGGCAGTCTTTTTCTTCTTCTTCAATTTAATCGTGTCTGATTCTCTGAGATTGCTTGAACAAGTTTCTGTAGTTTCTTGTCAAGGTTCTTTTTAGAAGTGGTTTGCCTTTGTCGCCTTCCTAGCGCTGAAATAAAGTGACTGGCCCAAGGTTATCCAGCTGGCTTTGTGCCAAAGGCAGGACTAGAACTCATGGTTTCCCAGTTTCTAGCCACATGCCTTACACCAAAATTCCTCCTATTATTTAACCTGAATTTACTTCCTCCTGTTTTTTGTCCTGCTTTCTCTGGGGTTACAGAACAAACCCATTCCCACTTCTAAAGGACAGCTTTAGGTCTGAAGGCTGCTATAATATTCCACCTCAGTATTCTCTTCTGCAGTTCTTCTACACAGTTCTTTCAACTGTTTCCACTCTTCTTACCAGAGGTGGGATTCAGCAGGTTCTGACCAGTTCTGGAGAACTGGTAGCGGAAATTTTGAGTAGTTCGGAGAACCAGTAAATACTACCTCTGACTGGCCCGGCCCCCATCTATTCTCTGCCTCCCAAGTCCCAGCTGATCAGGAGGAAATGGGGATTTTGCAGTAACCTTCCCCTGCCACGCCCACCAAGCCACGCCCACCAAACCACGCCCACAGAACCGGTAGTAAAAAAAATTGAACCCCACCACTGCTTCTTACCACTTTGATAGCTTTCCTCTAAACTCACTTCAGTTTGTCAATGTGCTTTTTGGATTCTTAATGCCCAGATTTATATTGCCTAGACCAGTGATGGCTAACCTTTTACAGACCGAGTGCCCAAAGCGTGTGCGCGCGAATGCACGTGTGCGCTCCCAAACCCCCAAAATGCAATGTGTGCGTGGCCCCCGTGCATGTGCCCACCCCCCGCACATGCACGTGTGCCCCTACTCATGCCTCCCACCCCCCGTGCTTGTGCGCACAGGCCCCCCGCATGTGCCCCGTCTCCCAGCATGCCCCCCACCCACCCCCATCTGTGCAGCAGAGACCCAAAGACCAGCTGTCTGGTGTGAGGGGCACGCGCATGCGCAGCAGAGCTGAACTGGGGCAACGGCTCTTGTGCCATCAGAGAGGGTGCTGCGCGCCACCTCTGGCACGCGTGCCATAGGTTCGCCATCACAGGCCTAGACTGTGGAAATGTCAAGAAATAGAATTCCAATTCAGAAGTGATCAAGGCAGTGTAGAGTGGGACAATTGTTTCTGTGAGCTGTACTGAATACTCCAGTTAATATATCTGAAAATAACATTTGCCTTTTTAGCAGTCAAATCACAGTATTCATTCATATTGAACTTCTGGTTACTAGAATCCTCAGTTCTTTTGCACCTACCCTATGATAAAGTGAGGTCTTCCTTATCTTATATGTGTGTTTTCCATTTTTTTCACTCCTTACAGCAATAGTACTTAACTGTATATGCTGCTTCATAGTGCTTTGCAGCCCTCTCCAAGCAGTATACAGACTCAGCATATTCCCCCCAAAAAATCTGAGTCCTCATTTCACTGACCTCGGAAGGATGGAAGGCTAAGTCAACCTTGAGCCGTTCAGAATCAAACTCCTGGAGTGAGCAGTGAGGAAGCCTGGAGTACTGCATTCTAAGCACTGCGACACCATGGGTCCTTATCTCCAAGGCTTCATAAAAATTTTAACACAGTAACAGAGTTGGAATGGATCTTGGAGGTCTTCTAGTCCAATTCCCTGCACAAGCAGGAGACCCTATACCAGGGGTCAGCAACCCGTGGCTCTGCAGCCACATCCCTCTGCTGCGACTCCCTGTAGCCAGTCAGCTCCACAATTGGCAGGTCAGCTGTTCAAATCTCACTGGTTCAAGGTTGACTCAGCCTTCCATCCTTCCGAGGTAGGTAAAATGAAGACCCAGATTGTTGGGGGCAATATAAACATACATTGCTTACTGGTGTAAACCGCTTAGAGAGTGCTTGCACTGTGAGGTGGTATATAAATCTGATAAATCTGATAAATCTGATAAATCTGATAAATCTGATAAATCAAATAAATAAACAAACAAACAAACAAACAAACAAACAAACAAGGTTTTCTGTTAGGACAGGTAGAGGAAAAAGGATGCTGCGCAGGAGGAGACTCTATGGTGGGGGAACCAGATTTCCGGTCGGCAGAGGAAGAAGGACACCGCGCTAGGAGAAGACTCTATGGTGGGGGAACCGGATATCCAGTCGGCTCTAGAATTGAATGGGAGGCTTCCGGTTAGGACCTTTGTGGCTCTTTGAGTGTTTAAGGTTGTCGACCCCTGCCCTATACCATTCCAGACAAGTGGCTATCCATGTTCTTCTTAAAATCCTCCACTGATGGAGCACCCACAACCTCTGGAGGCAAGTTGTTCCATTGGTCAATTGTTCTCACTGTCAGGAAATTTCTCCTTGTTTCTCTCCTTGTTTAGTTTCCATTCATTGTGTCTTGTCTTGCCTTCTGGTGCTTTGAAAAATAGATTGATCCCCTCTTCTCTGTGGCAGCCCCGCAAATATTGGAATACTGCTATCATGTCACAGAGGTGTGTTTTTTCAATCTGTTCGTTTCAACTATCAGTCCTTCAAGATCGGCAAGGGATTTTAAGTAAACTGTAGGGATTTTAGGAATGCTCTTTGCTGAAGGGTAATCTTGAAAATTTATACCAAACAAAATCAACATGGGATTCTTTTGAGTTTCTTTTTCATGCTTTTCTCTTTTTCAGGACTGAGTAATCCTTTTTCCTCCTTAACGGTCATTGTTCCCCTCCCCTTTCCCAAGACGAGGCATATATTCATTCACACTGGACCACTTTTCAAGCCTAAATCATTTTGAATTTCCTCTTTCTCTTTGAAAGTATTAGTCATTTTTCCAAGGCTTGTGCGATCTGCAAATTTGATAATCATCTCCATAATCCCTTCATTAAGGTTATCCAATATCATTTTCCAAACTGATGTGGAACCATTTATGAATATTTTTCGGTGCAGCCATTCAATAAGTTATAAATCAGCAGCCCATATTTACCATTTTATTAATGAAGATATCTTGAACAGTTGTTAAATGATAACTCTGACTAAAAATATTTCTAGCTTGATTTGTTTGTGACAAACTACGCTGCCCTAAATGTAGAACCCAAGGTAGGATGTTCTGCCTTCCTTCCATCATCTGTTATGAATTCAACAAACCTCCATCCTCTTTGCTTTTTCTTTTGTTTCAGACACATACAAAAAAAAGCTTTTTGTTGTTGTTTTTGGTATTTCCTGTAAGTCTCAGTTCAGTCTCTGCTAAAGCCTAACATAGTCTTTATAATTTATGTACAGCATTGAATCTTTCCTTGATTATACACTTTTCCTTCCATTTCTTATGCAGGTAGCCCTCAAATTACAACCTCGGTAGAGACTTGAATTTCCATAGTAATAGCACCTATACTTATATACCACTTATGGTGCTTTACAGCCCTCTCTAAGCAGTTTACAGAGTCAGCATATTGCCCCCAACAATTTGGCTCCTCATTTTACTGACCTCATAAGGAGGAAAGGCTGAGTCAACCTTGAGCTGGTGAGACTCGAACTGTCGAACTGCTGGCAGTCGGCAGTCAGCAGAATTAGCCTGCAATACTGCATTCTAACTACTGCGCCACCACAGCTCTATTTCCATCGTAAGTTAGTGTGGCCATAAAGCAAGCCATCACATAACCAGATCCAATGTTAAGACTATTTTTACTGCAATGGCTAAGTGAATCACCACTGTCGTTAAGCAAATCTGACTTCCCAAATTGACTTTGTTTGTGGGAAGCTGGCTGGAAAACATCACAAATCATAATTGCAGGATCACAAGACTCTGCAACCATCATAAATGCGAACCAGCTGCCAAGTGCTGGAATTGTGAGCCCATGTCTGTGGAGATGATGCCACAGATATAACTTTGATGGTTCATAAGTCACTTTTTCCAAAACCATCTATTGTTAAGCGAATGCGCAAAGTCAAAAATTACTTGTAAGGGGATCTTTTTCTAGACCAAGGCAAGTCCAAAAATGCCAGGGAATTTCTAGAAGACTGGCACTCTGAAACATCAGCAATCAATAGACACACAGACCGTGTGGCTGTTGATAAAAATAGGATCGCTAACATGATCGCCAACGTCTGATGACGGATATGGCATAAGAAGAAGAAGAAGACACACAGACATTAACAACATCTATAGACTATGCAAAAGAGATAAAAGGAACAAAAAGACCAAAGCACCTCTCCACCAGCAATCAACGCCCAGATCAGCATAGATTAATGTCACGATGTGAAGATTGCCAGTTGTGCATCTCTACTATTTCTAGATTTACTGTATTTCCTAATCAAGCAGACATGTGATAAGTTTTACTACGCATGCGTGCATTCCAGGAGTTTTGTCTCCTCCTATCTTTTTTTTTCCTTCGAAGCCTCACCCGAGGCAGACGTGAATTCTTAGCTGAGAAAATGTAGCTTATTAAAGGTTT
Organism: Diadophis punctatus similis; assembly: GCA_023053685.1. Lineage (NCBI taxonomy): Eukaryota > Metazoa > Chordata > Lepidosauria > Squamata > Dipsadidae > Diadophis > Diadophis punctatus. Next base: position 17,138,544 of record JALIGW010000003.1, read on the forward strand.
ATATCTTTTGTTATTTTTGTACTGAAATAAATATTTTATTAATTAGAATTGAATCTCGGTTTTATTCTAAGTACGAATGACTTCAGGGAAGCAAGATCCTATATCACCTCTTGATAGGAAAATTCCTATCCAACAATTAATTCCAAGATTAACATCAGACCAACAATCAAGTAAACAATACCCAAATCAAGTAACTGCCAAAGAAGCCAACAGCAAACAACCCAATCAAAGAATCTCTAAGGCCGCCCCCTCCAACACTGACAGGCAAGCCACTAGAATATAAAACTGACAGCAAACATAAGCCGAGGTGGCGCAGCGGTTAGAGAGCAGTACTGCAGGCTACTTTAGCGGACTATGATCATTTGAGTTCAGCTGTTCAAAACTCACCGGCTCACGGTTGACTCAGCCTTCCATCCTTCCGAGGTAGGTAAAATGAGGACCCAGATTGTTGGAGGCAATGTATGTATATGTATATGTATATGTATATGTATATGTATATGTATATGTATATGTATATGTATATGTATATGTATATGTATGTATGTGTGTATATATATATATATATATATATACATACATACATACATACATACATACATACATACATACATACATATATATATATATATATATATATATATATACATATATATGTATATATATGTGTGTGTATATATATACACACACACACACATTGCTTAATGGTGTAAACCGCTTAGAGAGTGCTTGCACTATGAGGTGGTATATAAATATAATAAATAAATAAATAAATAAATAAATAAATAAATAAATAAATAACTAAATAACTAAATAAATAAATAAATAAATAAATAAATAAATAAATAATTTTTTTAAAAAAAACAGCACTCCTTACTAGCACTGATGATGTTACCTAGTTTGGGTAATGAAACGTCTGCAAGAAAACAAGCAAGCTCAGAGAGCACCAAGGACCCCTCAAGGGAATCTTTTTCTTAGCTTTTTTTTTTTTGCAAATGCAAATTCAGCTTGTTGGAAGTGCAACAAAGAGATAGGCACCTTGTTTCATATCTGGTGGATGTGTCCCGAAGCTAAAGGTTTTTGGAATAAGATTCATAAATGGTTACAGGAAATCATGGAAAGAACAATAGAATTCAATCCGGAATTTTTTCTGCTAGGAATAATGAAGAAACAATACCCTAAAAATATACAATACCTAGCTTTGCATATCATTACGGCAGTGAGAATAGCCTATGCCCAGTACTGGAAAAATTGTCAAATACCACCGGAAAATATATTGATCGACAAAATTTACAGATGTGCAGAAATGGACAAACTAACGATGGATCTTAAAGGACAAAGTAATTCAGACTATTACGAGATATGGACTAAATGGTATAACTGGACAAAAAGGAGAAGAGAAAATGAAGAACAAAAAAGGAAAAATAAAAAATCGTGAGACGTGAGAAAAAAGAGGAAGATATGTAAATATAAAAGGATTGTATATTATTGTATATTATTAATTTATTATAACGGATGTGGACGTATGTCAAAATATTGTGATGTTTGAAAATAAAAAAAATTTTTTAAGGGAATCTTTTTCTGTTTATCATTTTAGAAACTTTGTATGTACACTGCCCTCTTTAGATGACTTCCACCTCCCCTTCCAATAAGACTTGTTTGCAACTCTGCTTCACTATCTGGTTCTGTAAGGTATTATTTTTCTTCTTCAGGAACTCAAGTCATAGGATCTGACCTACCTTATCTTGATCTATTGATCATAAGGCTGCCACTTCCCACCCTCCATCTCCCAAAGACACATTTAAACCAGACTACCTGAATGGGAAAAAAAGTAAATATATGAATTTGAAGGTTCTGCATAGTATATTAGCTGCTGTCACTGCACTCTTCTGGACAGAGAGCTGATGTTGTTCATGGGACCTGTAGAGCTTCTCTCCCAGCTTTGGTGCAGAAAGAACATTCTTTGTTGTGCTTTTTTGATGATGTTTTCGATGTTAGGTGACCATTTTAGGTCTTGAGATATGATGGAACCTAGAAATTTGAAGGTCTCTACTGTTGATACTGTGTTGTCTAGTATTGTAAGAGGTGGTAGAATGGCAGGGTTTCTCCTAACGTCTACCACCATTTCTACGGTTTTGAGTGTGTTCAGTTCCAGATTGTTCCGCTCGCACTACGAGGCTAGTTGTTCAACCTCCCGTCTGTATGCGGTTTCATCGTTGTCTCGAATGAGACCAATCACTGTTGTATCATCTGCAAACTACAGTAGTTTAACAGATGGATCGTTTGAGATGCAGTCATTGGTATATAGAGAGAAGTGGTGAGAGCACACAGCCTTGGGGGGGGGGGGCTGTGCTAATTGTACAGGTATCTGATGTGATTTTGCCTAGCTTCACCTGCTGCTTCCTGTCCGTTAGGAACCTTGTGATCCACTTACAAGTGTGTTCAGGTACCGCTAGCTGATTTAGTTTAGTTAGAAGAATGTCCGGTATGATGTTATTGAATGCTGAACTAAAGTCTACAAAGAGGACCCTTGCGTAGGTCTTTGGAGATTCAAGATGTTGTAGGATGTAGCGCAGAGCCATATTCTGCACTAGATCATCTGTCGATCTATTTGCTCGATATGCAAATTGCAGGGGGTTTAACAGTGGATCCGTGATGGTTTTCAAGTAGGACATCACTAGCCTTTCAAAGGTTTTCATAACTACAGATGTTAGAGCAACTGGTCTGTAGTCATTCAGTTCCTTGATGGAGGGCTTCTTCGGCACATATACTAAAGAAGGGGAGGTAAATAGATAGAGGAAGAAGCAGAAAGAAAAATTCAATGTTTGCTAACCTTTTTAGTCTAATGACAAATCTGGAATTTTCATAGCTTGCCTATTGGCATTATGCCTACCAGGGAGAATGGGACCCACAAAATCCCATTTATAAAATGTCTGTCATGATGAAGAACAGATAGAGACGACAGGGCTAATTAATTAGGGAATCTGCAGGGAATGAAATTAGTTGAGGGAATCTGGGTCAGATAGAGAAAAATGCCTGAGAAGCATTTGAGGGGGTCATAAAAAATGAGAGCCATTTCCAGGCTTTGAACACAGCTCTACTTAACAACTATACAACATACCGTATTTTTCGGAGTATAAGACGCACCATTTTGCCCCCAAAAAGAGGGTGGAAATGTCGGTGCGTCTTATACACCGAATACAGCAATTTTTAGCCTCCCGAAGCCCCGCCCCCGCATCCAATTTTTGCAAAAAACAGGCCGGTTTTTTTGCAAAAATGGGGGGTTTTTGCCTTCCCTTACCCCCTAGGAGTGCTCTGCAGGCTTCCCAGATCCTTTGCAAGCTCTGTTTTTGCAAAAAAATGAGCAAAAAACAAGCCGTTTTTTGCAAAAATTGGGGCGTTTTTGCCTTCCCCCACCCCCTAGGAGTCCACTGCAGGTTTCCCAGATTCTCTGCATGCCCTGTTTTTGCAAAAAAATAAGCGAAAAACGGGCCATTTTTTGCAAAAATTGGGGCGTTTTTGCCTTCTAATTACCCCATCTAGCATGACTGGAGGAGGAATTCTGAGAGTTGAAGTCCACTAGTCTTAAAGCTGTCAAGTTTGAAGACCCCTGGGTTAGGGGTTAGGGGTGCAAGGGTCTTCAAACTTGGCAAGTTCAAGACTTGTGGACTTCAACTCCCATTCCTGAACTAGCATGACTGGAGGAGGAATTCTGAGAGTTGAAGTCCACTAGTCTTAAACTTGCCAAGTTTTAAGTTTTTTAAAAGTATACATGGTTGTAAAAAATGTACATGGTTGTAAAAAGTATACATGATTGTAAAAAGTATTCTGCTACACTGGTATTTTATTAAATAATATATTACTGCACCATTTGGTTCAGAATACTTTTTTCCTTGTTTTCCTCCTCTAAAATCTAGGTGCGTCTTTTACTCCGGTGCGTCTTATACTCCGAAAAATACAGTATTTGAAAAATGCCTGAAAGTTGCAATTGGTGCAAAATGCAGCAGCTTGGCTGTGAATGATGCCTGCACGGAAAACCTGCATTGGTTGTTAGTTGCTTAAAGGCCACAGTTTAAGAGGTTGGTCTTAGTATGTTTTTATTTGCTGTACACATTTCTAAAGTCATCTCAACTTCTTCATAAATCTGGGTGATATATGAATTTAAAACCAAAGCAATGGAACACCACCAGATAACAGCAACAAAGGAAGATGGCTATTCTGGTAGGGAAAAAAAAATTCACATAAGGAGCCCATCTTTAAAATCCCAAATGGCCCTGAATGTGAATGTGAATGTAGTTTTTCCTGGTCTGAACCTGTTACAATTTACAGAGAAGCCTTTTTTTATCATGCTAGAGAAGGCCTTTCCTGTACAGCTTCTTGACAATGGAATGCACTCCCTCATTCCTTTCTCAGCATTTAGAAAATCTACAGGTGTCTCTATTTTAAACAGGCTTTTATTTTCCAATTTTAACATGAATTTAATGTTCTTAGCTTTTGCATTTAAAAAAAAAACCTGTTAGCATCTTGAATGGCCATCTGAATGGAAAACTGGGATAAAAATGCTGTTGAAGATTTAACCCACAAGGAATTTGCTTAATGCCTTTAAAAGTCATGCTAAGCTCACAGCATGACTACACCTTCCGGCAATTTGTTCCTAGGATAAAATATATTTCACGACAAGTAAAATGTGTTCTTTTGTTTCACAAAGTTGCCATAATCCCCCCGACTTTCATTTTCCAAAGAATTGCAAAACCAGGACATTTCTGCAGAGTAACATTATTTTAGGAGTCAGAGGGAAAACTTGAAGCTCAGATTTTGTCTTCTAAACTTGCAAACTTGAGCAAACCGTTCATTTCTATTTAATTAAGCAATGCATTTTTCATAGAACCCAGCAAATGCCTGATCTGCAGAGAAAGCAGAACAGTGCTTCTGAGCATGGAGGATCTATCTATATGCTTTGGTTAATAAAAGGAGCTTCCCTCTTAGAGGTGGCTTGGTGGTCAGAGAAGGAGATATTGCAGCAAAACAGTAAAGACATATGAAGAACGGTTGCAGGAACTGGGCATGGCTAGTCTAGTGAACAGAAGGACCAGGGGTTACATGATAGCAGTGTTCCAATATTTGAGGGGCTGTCATAGAAAGGAGGGGGTCAACCTGTTTTCCAAAGCACCTGAAGGCCAGACAAGGAATAATGGAAGGAAACTGATCAAAGAGAGATTCAACCTAGAAATAAGGAGGAACTTTCTGACAGTAAGAGCAATCAACCAATGGAACAGCTTGCCTTCAGAAGTTGTGGGAACTTCATCATTGGAAGTTTTCAAAAAGAGGCTGGACTGCCATCTGTCAGAAATTGTATAGGGTCTCCTGCTTGAGCAGGGGGTTGGACCAGATGACCTATAAGGTCTCTTCCAACTCTGTTATTCTATTCTATCTTATACTTGGGATCGCCAGCTACCTTAAAAGGTTTCTATGTTCATCCATGAGTCACCTCCACCATGGAGTAATTTGGAGCAATCAAAGTATCCCATCCTTGTCTCAGATGCCCAACTCCTTGCTTTTAAACAAGCTCTGTCTAGACATGAGTGTTTCCCCTTTTAAATCTATGCTGTCATCAACAGCTGAGGTCAGCTGTAGACAACGAAGTCCTTCCAAAAGTGTTCATTAACGGCTTTCAACATGGGAAGCTGTTTTTCAGTAATTATCTCAAGTACCCACCAACCCATTTTGACTCTCTGCACATAGCACAGTAGCTTGACATTTGGAGAAGAACCAATTACAGGGGACTTAAATCATCTGCCAGTGAGAGCAATTGTCAGTTCTATGTTCATCCCCTGGGTGCTCCACCATCTGGACAAGAAGAGTCCCCTGACACTTCAAAGCAAAAATCATACACAGCTCACATATGGTTTCTGCCTATTATTTGCCAGTTTATGCCCTGGGGTGCTTCCAACCTGTCCAGATGCAGCAGGAGAGCAAAAGAAAAATTGATCAAACCAAAGAGAATACAGGGAGAAAATCAAAGTTTATATCCGCTGTGTAGAAGAAGTGAGTAAGAATTAGTCAGATGAAGCTTACCCCACTCCTATAAACATTGTTTTTCCAGTTAATCATAGGAAACTGCCCAATGCCAGCCTATCCCTATATTGTTTACTTATAGGAGCACCCATTTGTGCCTGGAGGCATCAATGTCCTTACAAACACATCTCTCTATTTAATTTCTTTTACACTTGAGCTATGTGCATTTCTGCCAAGGCTCAGAAACAGTCAGGGAGACAAAATGTTTTATTTCTATTTTTGCATTCATTTGCCTCTCAAGCTGTAGAGAAACGGATCCAATAAATGGAGAGCAGCCTTCTCATAAACCCATGCATGGATCCAACCATGCGAATGGCACATTTCACTCTCTCCAGTTCGCCTGACTCTATACGTCTACTACGCTGCTCTACGACTGTAATAAACGTTTGACTGATACATACACTTCCTGGGAGGACTTTGCTGCAGGCATGCTCATGTTCTCCTCCCTATCCTGATCCTGATTGGCCAGGACAGCTGCTGCTACCGTAGTCTGGATTCCTATGGAGCTACTGATGTTTTAACCTGGAGGTATGTGACAAACTGCTGAGTTCCTGTTGCGAAAATGAAGGTTTCTTTAAAAGTGTTTTTGGACATGACAATCTATCCAAGCATAAATCTCCCAGCCAATCGGAACATTAGATTGATATGTGGAAATGAGAGTTCCCAATGGCCAGGGCAGCAATCAATAACACGGATCCAATACATATCCTTTGACATTTAACAGTTGACACAGGGTCATTTCTTTATAGCAGCATCCCCATATTTTCAAATCACTCTCTGAAACACTGCTTTATTAATACATTATTAAAGATGGCTTTTTCATTTAGCCACAGCCTGACCTGCGTGCATTTACAAACACAGAGACCAATTTCTGAATTAAAAGATCTTACGTTTTTCCTGAAAGCTCATGTGTAGAGTAATTACCTATTTGGAAAACTGTACAAATACTGTACAAAAGCTAGAATCCAAATAGAAGTTGGGAGGGAAATTGTTTTATTTATTAAGCGCGTTTACTTCTGATCTTTTCTTCTATAGGTTAAGGCAACTCACGTGAAAAAGAAAGAATATTAAGCATCACAAAGAATATGGTGCAAAAAGAACCAGCAAAAACCATAGAGCTGGAAGGGGACATTTAGGTCAGTGGGTCTCATTTCTTAACTCTGGAATCCAGATTAAAGCATTTCTGACAGATGGCTGTCCAGGTTGTCTTAAAGCATCCTGCAAAGAGAGAAGCACTGCCTTTTTAGATAATTGGTTCCACTGTCAGACTGCTCATTTAATTAGGATGTTTTCCTAGTCTTTCAACTGGAAACTGCTTTCCTATAATCTAAATCTGCTATTTGTGCATTGCACAAGATTTATATATAAAAAAAAACCCACAGGTTTTCACTTCTGTGTAATATCCTTTGAAACACTTGAAAAGAGCTATCGCATCATTATTCTCTTCTAGGGATTAAATTTACCCAACTGCCTTTCAATTTCTCATCATAAGCATTAGCATTTAGTCTAATCATCTTCTTTGTTGTTTCTCCTTTATATCTGTTTTAATGCGGTGTCCAGAAATTTATTTATTATTTACAGGTATTTCTATGCTGCCCAATTCAAATAATTTCTGGTGGTTTAGAATAATACTCCTCCCCAACTCTTTTTAGGAGTTATCCTAAAAAGGCTGCTGGGTAAGAATCTGTAGAAGCATAGACATGCAAGCACAATCTAGGCTCAGCACAGGCTTGTTTGTGAGACCGATCATATTAACTTTTTGTCTTTCACCACAATCACTCTAGCCATCTCTTCACTCACTTCGTTTCCCAGAGCTCCTTAGCAAATCCAGGTGTATCCTGGAATTTATGATTGACAAGAGGCTGCTGAAAAGCAATTACATCCAACATGGCTAAGGTGACCAGACGTCCCGATTTTGGCGGGACAGACCCGCTTTTTAATCATTTGTCCCGCGTCCCGCCCGCCCTCTTAAAAAGTCCTGATTTTTTAAAACAATGCCCGACTAGGGCATTCTTTCAAAAAATCGGCCTGCAGGCACTCGAGGACGGCCAGGTTGGGCCCAGCCGCAGGGGCAGCAGCAGCAGCAGCAGGCCCTCTCAAAATCGGGACATCTGGTCACCTTAAGCTACTGGGAAAGTCCAGGTAGGACGCGCGTCTCTTGCTGGGGGTTGGGCGGGCAGGGCAGGACTGGCGGGCAGGACGGGGCGCGCGTCCTACCTGGGACTTTTCCCAGTAGTTCCAGTCGCGTTCCTTGCTAAGCACCCAGAGCAGAGCAGCCCCTTCCAAAAGATCGCGAGACGTTATCTTTTGGAAGGGGCTGCTCTGCTCTGGGCGCTTAGCAAGGAACGCGACTGGAGCTACTGGGGAAAGTCCAGGTAGGACGCGCGTCTCTTGCTGGGGGTTGGGCGGGCAGGGCAGGACTGGCGGGCAGGACGGGGCGCGCATCCTACCTGGGACTTTCCCCAGTATTAAGAGTTTTAAGAATTAAAACAGCGCACCGAGAGCGTCACCTGACGGTTGTAAGGATCTTGCCTGCCAGCCAGCCCAAGCCATTGCGGCCTCCCCCCCCATCTGGACGCCAACATTTGCCTTCTTTTGCCCTCTGCGCATGCGCAGAGGGCAAAACTCAAATGGAGAAACCCACCCCCGTCAATGGTGTCTCGCTTGAAGAAAAAAAAATCTGGTCACTTTGAACATGGCCCTCTCCATATTCTAAAGTGCAGCCAGACTCATGGCAGAATAAAGTGGAATAATTCTTTCCATAATTCAAAACCTAAATAACAGATGCAGCCCAAGGTGGTTCTTCCATGATAAGTCCTGTTCAGTTTATGTTGTAAGGCCAGCATTCAATAAAATCAGTGAACTATATTTAAAAAGTCATAGCTAAAAGAATGCATATCATTAGCCAACCCCTTCATTGTGTAAATCTCCCATTCCTATGAGAGTAACAATGCATATAAAATATGACCTATCCCATTTGCTTGGAAATTTAACTTCCAGACAAAGGGTGTGTGTGTGTGTGTGCTGAAAGTACATAAATGCTAGCATGCTCTATTGAAAAATAGGTTTTAAAGGCATTCTGAACATTTCCCCAAAGGGAGTGCAGAGACAAAATAGGTAATAGATAATTGGACCTGCCTTTGGTTAAAAAGGGCCACTGGAGACAGAATCTGCACTTGCATGCCTGTGCAAATGTAACTTGCCTTGATTGGTAGTACAAAAGGATAGTTCAAGCAGCACATTAAGGGGATGAAAGATCTGTGCCAAGACAGTTTATGAGCCCTGAAAGACAAGCCAGTCATTTGCCAGTACCCTGGCTTTATTTGCACTATTTGGCAATGTGCAAATTCATTTCCATGACACTGGGTGCCTCCAATTCAATTATTAAAGCCTCTTTTTGTATCCCCCAATGGCTATTTTAGTAGAAAGTAAAGGGTTTGTCAGTGGAACGTGCTCTGAATATAAGGGGGAGGGAGAGAAACTCCTTCCATGGCTACACTCGGAGGCCCTCACTCAGCCAAGAATTCTTGCTGTGGGAAATCAAAGCTGCTCCTATAGCTGAAGAGATGGAGAATGAGGCTCTTTGGGCCCTGGTTTATTCCTAGAACTGAAAAGAATACAGCCTTCGTATCTTCTTCCTCTTGGCCTTCAATCTGCCCCCATCTTCTCAGAACAGAGATACATTGATCTCCAGCTGAGAAGAGGCTCTACCAGCTAAATTCACTATTAAGATTTATTGAAAATTGGAGTTTTTTGTTATTTATTTATTCATTTATTGGGCTTTGATTGAAACTGACTCTGAGTGGTTCAGTCACTTTACAGAGCTCCTTAGTTTATAGTAAGCCATCATGCGGTTGCTTTAGTTTGGTCGTAGTGCTTTCTGTGAACCAACTATTGTGGTTTGTCAGCCATGACTTCTGGCTTAATGTATTGTGTAAACTCCAGCAATTATGAAACTAGACAGGAATTCATTCATTTATCCCATGACTTATAGGAACATATATGTAATAGGATTCCATCTTTATGATTAGATTCTGACAATCTACTTTGGCCTAAATCTTTTATCAATTCATAAATTATGTATTAGTCTTACAAGGGGAGAATGCCAATCATTGTTATTTTCTAAGATTATTGATGGAGCCCCTCTGGGGCACTCTTAGAAATAAACATTATGCTAAACAGAGAATAGCACCTGATCAACTTTCTCTGGATCCTGAAGCTAAGTGAAGTTGGGGTTTGATTAGTTCATGGATGGGAAACCATTAGAGAATCTGAAGGCTACATACTTCAGTGGCAAGCAGCAAAAATATCCCCAAAGAAGGCATGACAGACCATTTCCACACTCCTGCCAATAAAATGACATGAATGTCTCATAAAAGTGAACTCATATTGAAAGAGGCATTAACTTATTTAAAGGCTGCTATCTGCTGTGCAGTATACTAACTTCCTGTTTAAATGTTGTTTGTTTTAAAGCATCAATTGGCTGACAGATGCCAAGAGAAGTATCTGCAGGCCACTTCATTGCCATCAACATTACTTTTCCTTTGAAATACATGGGAAAATTTGGGGAAAGGAAGGGGAAAGACAGGACAGAGTAGAGTAGAGTAGAGTAGAGTAGAGTAGAGTAGAGTAGAGTAGAGTAGAGTAGAGTAGAGTAGAGTAGAGTAGAGTAGAGTAGAGTAGAGTAGAGTAGAGTACAGTGAGGTAGACAGAGTAAGATATGATGAAGGCTTCTTGCAGATTCTCTTAAATTTATTTTCATCAGATAACCTGTAAATATAGCATTCTATGCCTGATTAAGTTTCTAAAAGTTTGTAGCAATTAAAACAAAAATACTGATTAAATAGTAAAATAATTTACAAAATCTTAATGTCGTATTGAGACCACATTTTTAAGGAGCAAAATATATATATTCCTGAGGCTTGTTTTGCCACTAGCCAGTTCTTAAAATAAAATTGTAAACATCAATTTCATACTACTCCTAACAGCATTAAGCTCTAAAAAAAAAGGCTATTAGACACAAAGCTAAGTAAGCCACATACCCCTAATGAAGTATGGATTTTTCCTTTTTACAGTACTGTGCTACAAGTTCCTATTTCTTCCTAATGCTTCTTACCACCCACTAACACTGAGCCTGATGGGGAGAAATATGCTTTTTAGGACATGAGCAGAGATTCCAAAGCCTTTGCTGGTTAGTGTCAAAGGAGAAAAGAAACAAAACAAATCCAAAACAAGACTCGTGAGATTAGGATGGAAAGCTGACAAAGAAAAGAAAGACAATGCAAGAATATATTCTGAAGTCCTGCAGAGAAAATGGCTATGCAGCTACCAACAGCAAGGAGTGGGAATTACTAGCCATACGTGTACACATTTAAAGAAACGTAGTAGTTTCTGTCTGTAACAGTAAGCTCAAGGAAATTCCCCATGGCAGCTGCCTGGTTCCTTTCCCTACTTTGTTATATTTTTTACTTTTTAACACAATTATGTGAAAAAGTTGGCATGCTTAAAAGCAAAAGGTCCAGGCACTATTATATTTATTTCCAAGAATGGTGCTGATTGTTTTGTGGCCCTATAAATTCCCTTGGGAAATAACGATGCTCTGGAGTTCTTTGTGCACTCAGAGCTTGGTTGTTTGCTTGCAGATGTTTCATTACCCAACTAGGTAACATCATCAGTGCTAGTGAGTATGAGGTTCGCTCCCGGTTTACATACAGTAACTTGCCCTGCAATAATTGGTGGGGGTGGGTTTTTCCCCCTTGGTTGTTCCTCGATTAGGGTATTGGTTTCTGCTTTATTGTTTGTGTGGTGTTAATCCCTGCTTATCTCGGAGTATTGGCTGCTGGAGAATGTGTTCTGATTTTTCATTTTTATTGGTACCTTCTTAGCTTTTTGTCATCTCTTTTGAATAGTGTGCAAATATGGTTTATTTCTATGTCTCTATTGATGGCTGATTTATTTGGATGCCAAGCTTCCAAATTCCCTAGCTTTGTCTAAGAGGCTCACAGTCAAAACTGTGATTGAATCTGTCCATGTGAGATTAATGTGTTCTCATTGTGTCTTCTAATTGCTAGTTGGCATTCATGGATGTGCTATCCATATAGTGGCAGTTGTAATCCTTACACTGTATGTTCCTATTTCACATTGCATTCACTGTCTTCAGTCCTTACACTGTCACTGTATTCACTCTCATCAATTGGAAGTAACAGCTTAGTGCTTCAACTGGAAATGAGCTCACCTGCCCAGAAAAATGAGAAAAGGAAGTTGAGATAAGAAGGACCATCCTGTGGGACTACAGGACATGCCAGAGAACATACCACTAGAAACAGTTTGCCTTATGTATCTGGGTATCAATTGTATATTTCATGGTCTTGATGACTAGGAGGTAGGCAACACAGATTCACATCCCAGCTCAAGCCAGCAATCCAATGTACTGTTTTCTGCCCTAAGAGCCACTCCCTATTTTATTTCATATTCCAATCCATCTTATTAAATTTAGCTCTCTTCAAATATTAGCATGGAAAACATTCTGCCTTCTCTAACATGCTCCTTTGCAGAATTAAAGCCAAAATTTCAATAATTCCAATTATAGATGTTTCAAAACCAAGCATCGCCAATGGACAGCAGGTCTAATAAAGGTAAGCTTTAAGGTTGCATTGGACGCCTATATTAAAAACTGCCACGATCAAAGACAGATATCACAACCCAATATTTGCATTAATATATCCACCTCCCTCATTCGATTAATACTCTAAATTCCAGATCCAGTAAACCTTAACAGTGTCTCATAGACAGCAGCAAGGGGAAAGGCACTCAATGCTAGTGTAATGTGAGACTTAGACAATGAGTGTTCACTGACCTGATCATTATTTTCAAATTAAAAACTGCACAGAGGACAGATAATACCATTAACACTTCCGTGTACAATTACTGAATGCAAAGATAATGCTGCAAACATTCCCACAAAGCAGTTATCTTCATTCGGATTCCTATCAGATGGTTTAACCCTCTCTGAGTAGGCTCCTAACTGAAATAATACTCAGAAAAGCCTGACAGGTTTTTTTTATCTCTCGCTTTTCCTTAAAAGGAAGAGGTTAATGCTTATTAGAGCATCCACTTTAAACCACTGGAAGCAGCACAGAAAAGAGACAGCATGTGCAAAATATCAGCTGAGGCGCTCAGGCAGGGACACACCCACCTTTGTTACTCCAGCTACAAGAGAGATGCATTAAAATGACAACAGTGGAGAGGTGCATTAAGTTCTTCCCATGCAATAGCCAAATATTAAGGCACAGAACACACACAGAAAGAAAAGGACAAGAGCCCTTCTCCCCAATTAAAATTACAGGACATGATTTTCATTCCCTATTCATTCCCTCTGTTTCCTGCATTCCACCAACCCCTCATCCCAACCCATAAGTACAGCCTCCTCTGAGTGAGAGGGAAACAGGATGAGCATATTCCTCCTCATTCATTAGATCTACACTGTCTATAACCTTTAATCCACATTCCCCCAGCTGAGCATCCTCCCTATGAGCTGGGATTGCTTCTTCTAGAGCAGTGGTTCTCAAACTTCCTAATGCTGTGACCCTTTAATACAGTTCCTCATGTTGTGGTGACCCCCAACCATAAAATAATAAAATTATTAGGAAACTCAGGGGTGGGTTCTAACTTAACTCGCTGCCGGTTTGCTTCCACCTGCACTGCGTGGCCGCGCCATGTGGGCGCAAGTGTGCTTTGCGCGCGCGCACATGCGCAGTGCCAATTTTTTTTTCAAAAAATGCAAAAAAAAAGCCGAAAACAAGATGGCGATGCATGCGCAGTGCCAGAAATTCGGCTTCTGCGCATGCTCAGAAGTTCCCATGGTACAGATTTTTTTTTTGCAGTAGTCTATTTGCATGTGGGTGGACCCGCCTGGAGACGGATAGAGGAGCGGTGTCTCGGTTCCTAAGACCATCGGAAATATGTGTTTTCCAATGGTCTTAGGTGACCCCTGTGAAAGGGTCGTTCGACCCCCAAAGGGGTTGCGATCCACAGGTTGAGAACCGCTGTTCTAGAGAATATCCAATACATCTGGAAGGTATAAGTGCTCCCATGGAGAAGGCAGTATAAATTTGTGCATCCTATTGCTTTCTCTTTTTTGTCCCCCTCGATATCAGTCACACATCAGTCACGTCTGTATGGAGACCGGTGTGTGTGTGTGTGTGTGTGTGTGTGTGTGTGTGTGTGTACACTTGAAACACCAGGATGTCAACCCTGTTTTTCATATACTGCAGAAAAGGCCACTTGACCTGGAATAACAGCCACACAGTGTAGCAAAACAAGATCTTTTTCTGGATTGCTATTATTGGTTAGAAATGTTTTGGAATCGAAAGAATGTACAACTTTATTTTACAAAGTATTATAATCTTCTCAGAAAGCAAACCAATGACTGCAGAACATATCAGCTGTGGAGCTGTTGCCAGGACTGAGAATATGCTGGCATCTGCTAAAGGAACACAACTGACAACTAGATCATAACACACCAGGTTGTTGTGTTTTTTTTATCCTTACCATTTTTGTCTGTTCACTTGTGTGAGAATAATAACAACAATAAACTTAAGCTGCCATGCATCTTTGTTCTTTTTGACAGGGGTACAAATTGTGTCCAGTGGAAAATGGTCAAGGTAAGCCTACCCAACGGCTGAAACCTACAAAGTGTGTTCTCCACAAATTTTCAAGATGGGAGCTGAACCTATCATTTGGGTTTTGCAAATTGTCCTTTTATCTTTTTATTGGATGACAGAGTTAAAGCAGTCCTCTAAGAAGCAAGAATGAATTATCCCCTCTGGGATCTGCTTTAAACAAAAATTGCCATGAGTTGAGCTACTAATGTTGTATCCTTCTATAGGAGACAGTGTGCAATGGTAGAATAAATACAGCATCTTTGCCTAACAACAGACTCTGGTTCTGTTGTACACTTAATCCCTAACAGAATTACATTCTTACTTTTTCATGCTCTTAACTTAGGAAGGTCTAACTCCCAACTTTCTCAGATATACGATCTAATTTATCAGTAAAGAAATCCACTCGTGTCACATCATCATTCCTTGTTAGTCTCTTTGCAGCATTCAGAAATATTTCACCTTTTTTGATATTTCTATAGTAAATGGAAATCTTGGCAGGAACCCAGCTGATTCCTCATTATTATACCAGCATCTGCCTTTGATCCATTATAGTCCTCCTTAATGGGTTGGGACTACAATTCCCAGAGATTCTATCTAATATCAGTAAAGGTTGCCAGTCTGGTTCAACCGGAAGCTACCAAATTGGGGGAGATGTTCTGACAGGAAATTAATGATCTCAATTCTGGGTGAACATGGTATAAGTAGATGAACATTTTATTTGATTACAGCAACATTTTCATAATCTGCCATGGGAATTGGGGCCCTTCAAACAATCGTACTGAAGTTATTGGATAAAGGCACTTATAAGTACATAGGAACATTTTTTCTATGCTTTGCTTTCTATATAAAGGTTAGTGTGCTTGACTTTTACATAAATACATATTTATTTAAGCTAGGAATGTGTTACCTTTATGTTCCAAGGCAACACATATTTACTTTCAAGCACATCACTCTAGTCTTCCTTGCTGTAAGACTCATGACTTTAAAATGAGGTTGAATTTTACCTCAGCGGTTTGGAGATCAAAAGACTACCGGGCAGAAAAGGGCAGGTGATTGTTCACAGCCCTGGCAGATCATTTCCATTGTTTTCTTCAGCATCATGCCATTATTTTTAAAAAAGGAAAAGGAGCAGATGATAGCTGCAAAATGTTCAGTTATTGCAGCAGATTGAAACTCCTCAGGCAAAAACAACAGTTCTCAAATATAAACAAGGACAAATATGAAAATGCACACTAGCTATTTGTATGACACTGATAGTTATTGATAGGCTTGTGCAGCAATATATTATCTAATTCTTCTCCCTGACCTTGGATTGTTGCTTGACAAAGACTACCACTGGGTATCCTAAGCTTCAAGCACTCAGAGAGGTCCCACAAGTCTACTCACTAACAGCAGGCAACTAGTGTTCCATCAGTCTGATTCAGAGATAGGCAGATGGCTGCTGTACGCAAATACCCAGAGCTAGGTGGGATGCAGTTGTCTTACATGACAACTGCCCCACATGTGCTCATTTCTTTCATGTACCACCCACAAACATCTATCAAAATAGAACAGCCTCTATAGTTGCTTGCTCTGGCACATGCTGACTTCCTACATGCTGTGGGCTTTAAAACTCAATCATCTGTTGTATTACCCACATAAGAATCATCCTTCAAAACACCTAACTACAAATGTGCATAGGGTACTGTCCTGTTCAAGCTTCACTGAACACGGCACGGCTTCCTTTGTATAAAACACAAAGAGGTTTGCTCCGACCGTATTTCATACAAAGCCTCAGCAGCTCCTAATTTTGAGCCAGGATAGACGATTTATCCAGCTCCTTAGTGTCCAGAATGACAGGCAAAAGCTCCCGAGAGTTTAAGATGAGAGTCTTTCTCAGTCCTATCATCAACTGCTACATTAGGAAGTACAGTAGGCAGTCAGTTGAGGCACAGTTCTGGTCTGACATGCCTAACGTGGCCCTTTAAAGCACTTGAACACCTTGAACACACCTTACCCACAAAGAGAGATCTTCAAGAGTGATACATTATAAAATGACTGCAGCAGCTAGTAGGGCCATCTACAAATGTCCTGGTCTGAATAGCCTTTCAGAATGATGTTCTTAGTGCAATCTCCAGCAAGGCAAGCAACGCTGCTATTGGAGAAAGGAGTGCAGAGAGAAGCGCATACAACAAGGCAGGGAGGCTAATGGCGGATCGTCCTGAGTTACATGTGCCAAAAAATAACCTGGGAATGTCTGATCTCAACCTTCTTTCTCAAAATCCCAGGCCATTCCACAAATCAAGAGTATTATTAGACTTGAGGGCATTTAATTGTCTTAACTTTAGGATTTCATGCTAAGGTAACTCCCTTTTCTTCATCCAGAATCAGAATTCTGAGAGTTATAAACTACATGCAAATCAAATTCACTTGCTTGACATTTTGTTTCACAATTTATTTTATTTATTTATTTTGCTGTTCTTATATGCCGCCCTACTCCCTGGGGACTCAGGGCAGCGTACAACAGAGTATAAGAACAATAAAACAAAAACAGTAGCAAAAATAAAACATTTAATTAATTAAAAGATTAAAAAGCCAAACAACACATTCATACCTGGGGGAGACCTAAGATGTTCATTGATCACATCATCCCGCCTGCAGGAAGAGCCATGTCTTAATAGCTTTCTGGAAGGCCATTATACCAATGTGTATAAGCAGTAAGAAAAACTAATCTATTGCACTCAATAGACTAAATAGCTGGAAGAACAATGCTGTAATATCCACCAACACTGCATATACACTTTTTTTGCTGCTATGAAATTTTAACCTTCGTGCAGGGTCTCCAGCCGGAATAGGACTTTTTGGCTCGTACCTTTGGCCGTGCCTCTTTCTCCTCCAGGGTTTTGCCTCTGCATTATTATCCAAAAGCTTTTCTCCTCGGCTGGCCCTCCCCCATCCTTTCGCCCCGGCATTAAGCATTAAGAAACCGAGAGATAGCATTAAGAAACCAATAGCACCCACTTTACAACCCACTTTACAACCGGTCTTGCCACTGTTGTTAAGCGAGTAGTTGCAGTTCTTAAGCGAGTCACACAGTCGTTAAGTGAATCGGGCTTCCCCGAATCTCCTTTGCTAAGAGAGACAGCTGTTCTGTGAGCCTTCACCCACTTTACGACCAGTCTTGCCACAGTTGTTAAGCGAGTAGTTGCAGCTTAAGCGAGTCACACAGTTGCTAAGTGAATCGGGCTTCTCTCCAACCCCTGGATCACAGCCTGGTGCGGGGCTGTGGCCCATTGGGAACTGGGCTGCACAGGTGCCATATGAGCGCACAAAGCTGCATTTGCGCAAGAGGCACACGTATGTGCAAAACAATCCCCTCCCCCCCACTGCCGCCAGTCCGCAGAGCTGGGAAGATTGGGGACTGCTGTCTTAGTGACTTTTTATAATAATTTTTCAAAAAGCTTCAAATTTGAAACTCTTGCTGGATTAAATATCAAGCTGGAGTAGAATCATAAGACAACATAGTTTTGTCTACCACTGCTTCTCTGCAGTTAAAAAGATAGTCTGCATGGGATGTTTTAATAAAATAACTCTACTGGATTGAGGATACATCAAGGTCAACATCCTGTTTTCTAGAAAGACCAATTAGACTCACACCTATGTTTTAAGATAATGGATCTCTTCTGTTCTGACTATCATGGAATATAAAGTCATATGATGTTTTCAATAACCAAAGTACCTAATAACAACTTCTGATGTTTAGACTTCTCCTAAATATATTTATGAGGAAGTGGCCTAGGACGTATGTTTTGCAAACAAAAGAAGAAAAATATGTTATTTATAGTTTATGGTAGGATTAAGGTTGCTCCTTTATTAAATCTTGGATTCCTATGGCAGTCAAGTTTAGGTTTAGCCATTATATGAGCTTATGCAAAACCAGGTGCTTCTGACCCTTAGTACTGGTACAACAAAATTCAATAAGAATAGAATAGAATAGAATAGAATAGAATAGAATAGAATAGAATAGAATAGAATAGAATAGAATAGAATAGAATAGAATTTTATTGGCCAAGTGTGATTGGACACACAAGGAATTTGTCTTGGTGCAATAAAACAAATATCTGACACAATATAAGGCAACTTCCTATGATTCTCATATATATTCAACAATTTTCAATTAAGCTTATACCAGAGGTCTTCAAACTTGGAAATTTTAAGACCTGTGGACTTCAACTCCCAGAATTCTCCAGCCTGCTGGTTGGAGAATTCTGGGAGTTGAAGTCCACAAGTCTTAAAGTTGCCAAGTTTGGGGACCCCTGCCATGGCCTAGATTTCAGCTTCCCTAAAGACCTCATTAACTGAGAAATATGGGAGTCAAACCTGGAGGAAATCAGCTTCGTGAAGACTGCTAAGTGGCAGTAAAACCCTTGAAAATTTTTATTAAACAAAGTATGCTAAAATACAATTTTATACAACACATATTTAGGCTTTTATGATCATCCTAAACCACAATACTGATTCAAAGAATGCCAAACTTTTAACACACAGCCATATGTTGTTGATGGGGCTTGGAGTTTCTAATTTTAATGCCAACTTCATCTCTGCAGCAATTCATACATCTGATCATTAGTGCCAGTTCAGACTTTCCCACCATATGCTTCAACTAACTATGTAAAATTACTGACTGCTAAAAAGCAGTTTCTAAGCAGCCATATTAGGGATTCTTCATAATGTAAGT